>CM031858.1:16642542-17013871 GCA_018697195.1 Certhia americana
GCGGGCGCGCTCAGGAACATGGCGGGGCAGGGCGGGAGCAGCGCTGGAGGCCGCGGCGTTGTGGTAAATGCGGAGCGCGGCCCGGCCCGCCCCGGCCGCTCGCCCCTCGCCGGCCGCGGTGCCTCCCCGGTCCCTGGCCCGCTTCCCCGCTGCCTCCCGGCGCTTTGTGCTGAACCGCTGTGCCCTTCCCTTCCGTTCCCTTCCCTTCCCCTGCTTGCTGCGGGCCCCCCGGGCCGGCGCTTGGGCCGCGTCCCCTCACCCTGCGCCGGTCCCGCTGCGGCTGGAGGGGGACGGGCGTGTTGGGCTGAGCCTCGCCTTTGGCTTCCACCGTGCATACACGGTCCGGTACCGCCCGAGCGGCTCCTGTGGCCGTGGCTGGGCTTCCTCAGGCTCCTTGAGTACCGGGGATGAGGATCCTCACATCCCGAGGTGTCTCTCCCTCCGGAACTCTGAGAGGCCCCTGGGGCTCTGTGGGCACCGTGAAAGAGGGTTGGGCTGCCGTGGGGTGGGAAAGAGTCCGAACCTTGGCCGTGCGTTTGGAGTGCCTGTACAGATGGATAAATGGTGCAAAAATGAATGGATGTGATCCTTATTCTGTGATAGACGCACCTGATTCTCCTGTGAAGCAAATGCCGTCACTGCCACCACCTTAGGTATGCTCTTATTTTAATGTGGCATTAG
Organism: Certhia americana; assembly: GCA_018697195.1. NCBI lineage: Eukaryota > Metazoa > Chordata > Aves > Passeriformes > Certhiidae > Certhia > Certhia americana. The sequence goes on from CM031858.1 coordinate 16,643,224, forward strand.
GATTTTAACAAAAAGTTTGCAGGTCAGCTGCCCAGTTCATGGCCCAGAGCCCTCTGTGTAGGCAGCGGTCACAGTCTGTCCACTCCAACATCCCCTGTATCCCCCCTCTGAAGGACCTGTCTCTGTGTGTTCGAGCTCTGTCTGAAAATCAGCCGTGTCTACTATTACACACCTGTGTAATAATTGGCATTCCTTAAGTGGGTGACTGTCCATGCCACCAAAGTAACATGAGGTTATTGCAAAGAAGGACATGAATGTGAATGACCATGTTATGCTGCACTGGCTTAATTTTTTTCTGCTCAACTCCCCAAAACCCAACCAGCAGTAAGTCCAGTGCAGCATCATTTAGGTTACAAAACCTGGACTTTGCTTCATGCTAGCTTGGAGCTGAAGACTGAGCTCAAACCTCACCTGTGCTTACTTTGCCAGATGAGAAAATGAGCAACATTCTTGTAATGTGTTGTAATTGAATGTCTTCAGCTTTTTTCTTGGGCCTCAAGGGAACGCTTTTGGATATTGCCGTGTATTTGGATTCCTTTTTGCATCCATTCACATCAACTTTTTAAAGACTTACTGAAGAATATCTGCTGGGCAGATATTCTTCAAACATGCAAAGCCTGAACTTTAAAAGTAGGTCTTTCTTTCACTGTAGGATTTTTTTTCACACAACTATGCCAATATATTTAGAATATATATTTACTTATCCAGTTGAATACTGTTTTTTTTTTTTTTCTGAAACAATCAGATTTTTTTGCCTTCATATTTTCAAAGGCTTTTAAAATTCTCAAACAGAATAGTCATAAGAATTTATAGTTTCTTGAAAATTGTCTTAGCATAATGCTGAATAGCTTTAGGATAAATGAGAACTTGTTGGGAAGTGCCTGCTTAAAAGAAAGAAGAATCTGAAATAGGCTTATTATATCCAACAAATAATTAATCTGAAAGTACATGTAAATTTCATCTTATTTGTCAAATGCCAGCAAGTATTTGTAAACAAAAACTTCAATATAATTGTAGAATTACACTGTTTATTCTAGAGAACCAGAAGGATAAATGGGAGAATCCAAATTTCATCCTGATCCTGTTTTATAAAGGACTTATTGAAACCTAAGTAAAAGTTACTGGCTTATATGATTTCTGAAGCAGGGGCTATCCATTTAATTTGACCTTCTCCATCACCCTGAAACCACGCAATTTGACAAGAATGCAGAAGTACGTGCCACTGACAGAGGTTGCTAGTGGGTGTTTGTCATACTTAATGAAATTGTTTCAGTTTGCATTAAAATGCTTTTGAAGGGACTGTTCATTGCTACAAAATGTTTAAAAAGTTTCAGCCCCCCCATGCACTGAAAAAGTAGATGGGAAAATAGTCTTTCCAGGCCGACTGCAGCAGTGTTTTTGGAGCAAGATTTGCCTCTAATTAAAAACCTCTCCAAGGAGGATATTTATAATCTCCTGTTTCTATGGAAATGAGGAACACAACTAAGTAACTTCTTTTCTTTTGTATAGTTTCAAGGTTTGTGTAAGTCAGGGGAAAAGCTTTCATTGATTCCAGTGGTCTCCCAGTCATGCCCTTCATGGGCAAATATTCAGTAGCAGTTGCCAATAAATAACTTTTTTGATGCAGAAATTTTTGGGTAGAGTTAAGAAAACATGCCAGTCAAGGTGTCTGTAGCTGTCATTGAATATGCAAATGAAAGCCCCCAAGAAACCCAAAATCCAGAAGGCAGAACACTATTTCAGTACAGCATGAGGTAGGGCTGTGTCTGAGTTAGAGAAGAGAGGATGTGGAGGAACAGCTTAACATCAAATATATTATCTTAGTCAAAATTGTGAGAAACCATTTATTGCTCTACTATAAAATGGTAAGCAGAGGTTAGTTTCAGAGGTGGTCCTTTCAAGACTATCTGTAACAAAAAAGCCAGTCAGACATGCACTGCACAAGGGCAAGTTTGTCACCATTTCCCCTTATACTAAAGATGGCTGTAGCCAAGCTGGAGAAAGACACCATGTATGACGTTAGGAGTATGATTGTAAGGAAAACCTATTAGATGCCACTTTTTATCCTGAACCAATATTGAAGCAAAGCTTTGTAATGATGTCAAGATACCTTGGGAACCTGCAGGTCTTGTCTTTCATAAGGAATGTGGAAAATTTTTGGTTTGGAGTTTATTTTTGTGCTGTTGACTTGCATTTCATAGCTTTCTGAAGCCTTCAGCTGTTGGCTGATTTTTTACCTTCTTAATCTCTACTACCATTGTATTTTGTGAGATCTAACCTCAGTATTTGATAATTACAAAACCAATGTATATGAAGTCTACAAAATATTTTTTCTGTAAATATATGGATTTACAGACTAGTTTCTCTAGAACCTCACCTTCGGCCAGAAGTAGAGTTTTTCACTGATTTGTACAGATATCATCTATGAACAACATAAATTATTCTCCACATTTGCTGTTTCGTCTGTAGAATACTTAGCTTTTTATTTATTCATGGCTTTAAGTCACTCTAAACTAGAAATGCACAATTTTAATATAGAATTCTATGACTTTTAATTACACCATCTGAATCCCCCATTGGAGAATCCCTTCTTACTGCAATATTGTATTTGCACTTGGAGTTTGAAAGTACTTAGAAACTTACTTTTGCCGCTAGTTTAGTATTAAATATTTCATTTGTCTGTCTGGTTGTTTGTAACTTCAGGTGACATTTCCCACATACTCCGGGGGAAAAAACTGTAGCATTTGATTTCTTGAGTTATACTAAGAAGTAAAATAATAACAGGAAAAGCAACATAGTAAATTGTAACTGGAAGAAAGTATGGCACACAATGAATTCATCCAATGGAGTGTACTAGAAAGCTGATTTTGTATCAGCTACATAATGTCAACCACCATGAAGTGTTCTTGACAGTACTGTTTGATATTCAGATTTCAGACAATTGGCCTGGATACAGTCTGGATTTGTTCACTTATCCTCAGCACTACTATGGAGACCTGGAATATGTGCTCATTCCTCATGGCATTATTGTTGACAGGTATGTGTAGCTTGAATGTTACTGAATAAAGTATTTGGTAAGTAGTATTATTCTTTTTCATAAAGGCTGTCATCCATCTACAGTGCATGTGTAATCTTTGTCCTAAAAATATTACTAGTTGAAAACTTGGATATTTTTATTTAGAAATTTAAATTAGTACATTTTTGTCTGTGCTGGAGTTTCTACACTTTTAACATACAAAGCGGTCCTTGGAATTCCTGGAAATTTCAGCTGCAAACATTCTGAGAAACAATATAAAAAATGAGAATTCATCAAAGAAATGTTTCTTAATGAGAGAACATCCTCAGGCTTGATAAAAGATGATAAAAGAGTATTTTATTAATCTTCAGTAAAGTAAGTGATCCTCATTCTTACAACACTAAAAGGAATTATATCTCAGATCAAATGAGATTATCTAATATTTCTAATATCTTCTATTTCTCATATAAAAATATATTAATTATTGCTGTATAAAATTTATTAGAGCATTAAAAATAAAAGATGTGGAAATGAAGCAACAGCTGTTTCTCATACTTTGTATGTTATCCTCAGTCTTAAGCTTATTCTTCTCTGCTCCATGCAGTGATTTCACTGAAGTTCAATCATTGTACTTATGTAGGGGCAAATTGATTTCTGTATTACAGTTGGTACAGAAAGAAAAAAACCAGTCAAACCTGAAAATGTAATAATAAAAGACATGAAATAAATTATAGGATTATTTAATAAACTGTATCCTGTCAACAAGTCCACTCTCATTGAAACTACTAATCTAATTCAGAGAGCTATCAAAGAATTACCCAGTTTACAGAATATAACTGAGCTGTTTTTCCTCAAAACATCAAATGACATTGTTAAGTTTTCTGTTGATACTGCATTACATCTAGAGATGACCCAGTACCTTATTGTAGGACTAGAAATGCTATCTTTCAAGTTAATAATTATTGTTTACATTTATTATTAAGATTAATATTTATTATTTTTATCTTGAAAATGTATGTAGCATTGCATGGCAAAAATGTGTATCTTTTGTTTCCAGTCATCTGCCATATTGTGTTTGCAATGCAGAATTGTTAAAGAGAGGATAGGTTTGGTTTGGAATCCCACAATTCCAGGTTCATTGGAGCATTCACTCTAATATTTGCCTCTGTGTGACCTTGAACAAGTCACTGAAGCTCTTTGCACTCTTCATTTCTGCTGTATAAAACAGTGAGCTGTACAGAATAGTGATAACATATACTCTTGATTAGCTTTTCACTGATGCTCTATTTCTTTGTAGTTTTATGTACATTTTTATTAAAACTGTAGGGGTCACATCTTCCAAAGCAAATCAGCATGAAATTTTCAAATATTCTTCCCTATCTTTCACTTAATTTGTTGTTCTTGTGCAGTAACTAACATAAGAAGTTAGGGGTTTGTACAGGTATATTTTATACTGATTATGCCTGTGAGGTAAAATGGAAGGCTAGTTCGCATTCTTTTCTCTCAAGTATCTGACATATTTATGAGGCCAAAATATGCTGAGATGTGTAGGTCCTGTTTGTATAGCTGGAGAATTTCTGCATTTAAGGTTAACCAGGTTCAAGTACTTTGCTTTCTTGCATCCATCACTCTGTATCTGCCACCTTGAAGCTGGATCCAAACCCAGTCAAGCACTGGAATGGGCTGTCCTGGAAGGTGGTAGAGTCACCATTCCTGGAGGTATTCAAGAAGTGACCGGACATGACACTTACTTTTGTGGTCTATCTGACATTGTGCTGATCAGTCTAAGGGTGGACTTGGTGATCTTGAAGGTCTTTTCCAACCTAAATCACTCTGTGATTCTATGAAGTTAGGATACTTAAGCAATTCCAGTCAAGCTTTATACTCATCATAGTGTTTGTAAAGCATACCATGAACTTAGAACATCTGCATCTAAAGTTATTTTATCCTTAATTTTTTTTTGCCCAGGACAGAACGACTGGCAAAAGATATTATGCAAGACATTGGAGACAATGATATTGTGGTTCTCTGTGTCCTCAAAGGTGGCTACAAGTTCTGTGCTGATCTTGTGGAGCACTTTAAAAATCTTAGCAGAAATTCAGAAAGGTTCATCTCCATGAAAGTCGATTTTGTTAGACTGAAAAGTTACCACGTAAGTCAACAACTGATTTATGTAGATTCTGGTTGAATGTTGTAATAAATAGTTTACTTTTGCATGTGAGATCTCCAGCTCCAATTATAAGAAAAACTATGTGAAAAATATTTTTGTTTGAAAACGTGTTAGATTTTCTGTAAAACTCATATCCCTTATAGTTTGTAGATAGTAGGAATAAGGATATGAAGCATCCTTGAGTTCTGTTGTTCTATTTAGTCTGTTTTTTACTTCTGGACAGAGAAGTATTCAAATTTCATTGATGTAAAATGTCGACATCTTTTTTGTTCTCAAAATCCTCAGTAGTTCTGTCAAGCTAATTTCATGTTACTGCACTTTCCACCCTGGCATACTTTAGCATAACTGCAAGGTGGTAAATCTATGTCTTCTTTTAAATGTTTAATGCTAAGTAAATTAAATGCTTTCATCTTTATAGCATGCAGTTTACATACTAACAAAATATACCACCAGATGATGATAGTGTTCTACAAGAAAATGAAACAAGCCATTCAATCATATCAAGTGTTGAAGTAATCATCAAGCCCTCCTGTTATCTCCAGAGGAAATGATGCAATAATCCGTCTGTGTCACTGAGGATATGATAGTGAGATGACCAGCATTTTTTAGAATCTCTAACTACAGTTTTTTATTGTAGACATTATTATAAAGTTATATTCTATTTTTCAGTGCATGTTTCATAGTGAGGGAGCATTTCTATAAGTAAGTTGTAGAAATGTCTGAGGAAGTAAACTAACTAGAGTGATAATACGGTGTCTTGCAGAAATACAACTTGCTATGTCAAGTAGTGTTACTTATTATCCACAATAACTACACATCTTTTCCACAGTTTGTTGGCTGGCATTTTCTTCTGACCCCAGTCACTATAAACTTTTCCTAACTTTCACAGATCCTGTCTGACTTTTTTTCAGTGTGGGAAAAAAATGAATGAGAACCTTTTATAGCCATTTGGTTAGGATTTGGTTCTGGGACTTCAGTTTCAAGAATTACTTAGTTCTATGAAGCACATGGGAAATACTAGTATATTTCCTAGGTATTCAGCAGTATTACAGAAACAATTAATGAATTATAATGTTTGTCTCACAAAATGGCACATGGAAATTTTACTCAATTTTTTTGCATAGTTGTAATAGCACTTCAGTAACATTGCTGAGCAAATAGTGGAATTATTTAAATTGGGTTTTATTTTGCATCTGGCATACAGGTAATGTACGTGCCTTTCCTCAGAATTATCTCTTATCCAGTATGAAGATATCCTGGTTCTAAAATTTCTCTTCTTGGGGTGAAATCTTATTAGCCATACTAACCCATAACCAATGAGTGGCAGGAGATGTGTACTACAAAAGTGTGGTAATTTTCCATCTTTAGCTCAGGAAATAATGTAAAAGCATGTTATATCAAGCTGAAACAGCACTAAAAATTTTGTTATGCAAGGGTGCAGTTACTAATACTATGTCCTAGATGATCTTAGCATTTAGTGGCTGTGCACACTTTGCATATTTTGTCCTCACCTTGTTCTGTATCAGAAAGATAGCACCTTCCCCAGAACTAGTGCCTGCATCTACTTTTTTGAAAATATATTCTTTTTTCTTATATATACTTCCAAACAAGCGTTATGTATTTAGAGACTGAAGCTGTTCTTGATTTGACAGGCTTGATTACCTGGCTGGTCTTGAGAAGCTGGATGACACTGCAGTAGAAATTTAAAATTACGTTAATATTGGTAGATGCAGTCCATGAGTTATGCATAAATGTAATGCTGACTAAAGCATCAGTACCACTACCTGCCATCATTTGCATCTTGAGTTACTGTTGTGTCCTGTGCAATTGCAGGTTTTGGAGGATGTCCCTTGTCAGCACAGCTGGGCTCAGATCACTTGAGGAACTCGCTGTACCTAGTCTGAGTGACTCTTTATCCCAGCCTTACATGAAACTCCCAAAACTCCATGTTAGTTTATTCTGTAATAATATATCTTTCTCAGTGTTTTACACTTCAATCAGAGGCAACAATTACAGCTTTAGAGATATGACTCTGCTTAAAATCTTGGAGCATCACCAGTTCCACTCCTTTGCTTTCCTCTGTGTTTTCTGTTCCACTTTCTAATAAGACTAATTACTGCTCTCTCTTTTTATCCCTTTTTCATTTTACAGACACCGTTCTTCTCACATTATTTATCCTGCTTCCTTTTACTAACTATTCTCTCTTTTTCTCCTGAAGGGAGTCCTGCTGCTCTCAATATGCTTCCTTCAGATATGTCTCCCTTCCCCCTTCCAGCTGTTTAAATCCAGCAGCCAATTTCAGCTCACACTCATGGGATTTTTTGTATTGTCTCATTCCAGCTTCAATATTGAAAGGTTAGTTGACTTTTAGGGGCTGTAATTCAAAGTGGGATTTCTTGGTTTAGTAGGATAGCAAAAATGGGCTGTAATTGTGACTCAGAGTCAGATCTTTGCATCAGTGAAAGTACCCCTTAATTACCAAATATCAGTGGAAAATGTTCTACTTTGCTGTTTGGCATACATACATGATTACAGGAAAAAAGAGATTGCAAATATGGCCAGTTTTTCATGGCCCTTTGTTTTTCAAACCTGTCATAATATTACAGAATTTAGACTTTAGAATTTAGACTTAATTAGTATGTTAGGATTTGCTTTCATATTAAGTAGCTGAAAGCTGAGCATGTATCTTCTTTGTTAGATTTCTTAATGCAAATGAATTTATTTGAAAAAAAAGCATAATACATTTAGATTCTCTGGATATTAATGAGATGAGTGGCCACTTGTACTGCCGTAATCACGATGGTTTTATCTGGTTTGCAAAATATTGTCATATGTGCCTGAACATATTTACATTTTTGTGAGAAACTTTCCTGTATTTTACAATGCGCAGCTTAAAAGAAAGCACCAAGATGAGAGAAAATATGATTTTGGGAGTCGACAGGAAGCATCATATAGAGTTAAGAATAAAAGTCAGGAAGTAGATGGAGAGGAAAATCAGATTAATTTTCCAGATGGAATTCTGAATGAAAAGCAGCAGTTCTGAGTTTTAGGAGGCAGAGAAAACATACATTTTTAAAAATGAACTCAAGAGTAGCAAGGCAAGAATTATAGTGGGTAGAGCAAGAAGCACTACAATAGTCCTCATATGAAATATGATGAATATATAAAAAGAAGCCTGCTAAGTTTTAGGGGAAAACACTGCATTCTGGAAACACAAACATGAGAACTAATAGAATTTGACAGCTTTTTAGATATGAGGTTCTAAGATATTGGATTTTAATATAAGTCAGTAACAGTGGAATTGACTGCAGGGATTTTTGAATTTGAAACTGGATGAATAAAATTTTCAAAATTCCATTTTACCATGCTGATTTTTTTTGCGGGTGATTGTTCCTTCACAGGGAATTGGAATTCTGAAGTTGAAAACGCGTGAGGGTTTCAGATTGAAAGGAGAATTCAAAATTATTTTCAGAAGCATGGTATGTTGAAGTCAAAGATGGAAAGTAATGGTGGAAGAAGTTCAGTTGGGGAATATCATCTAGGGACAATGTGACCCTAGCAGAATAGATGGTGGATCCAAAAGTGCCGTAATACATTTGTAGTATTGATAACTTGAGGAAATTAAAGAGCTGATTAGGAAGAATCCAGGGGGAAGTACAACACAGAAATTAGAAACATGTTTTACTAGGGTGTTTTGAATTAAAATGATAGGACTAGACAAGAGAAAATATTTGAGGATGAACCAAAATAGAGAATGAACAAAAAAATAAAAGGTTGTGGATGTCATGAAGAAAAGGGCTGAATAGGATATGTTTTAGTAAAACCACATACTATAACAAGTGTAGTAGAAGAGTAGTCTGTTTGTAAACAATAATTAGAGCTTCTCTTTGTTCAGTGTGGAAGAGACAACTTAGGACAAGCTGGAAAAGTAAAGGTTGAATTACAGCTTCAGACAGAAGAGGATGTTCTGGCTTAGCAAGTCTAATCCACAACTAGGAGATGCAACAGTATCACCCAGTCCTGTTCTACGGATATGCCAAATGTGACCATTAAGTCAAACCTCAATTTTTAAATGGAAGTGAAAAAGTTAAGAAGTAGAGGAAATAAGCAGAACTTGAGAAGTTCTCAGTAGCCTCTCAATAGAAGAGAAGGTAAATGCATGTGAATTAAAACTTCTTTAGTGGATAGATAATGAAAGCTTAGAAGGAATCATGATAAGAATCATTGTTGAAACTGGTGGTGGGGACTGATGGAAGAGAGGAGAAACACCACACACTTTTACTAGACAGACCAGTGTGCTTTCTACATGCATTGATACCTGTTCTTGTAAGATGTTTAGTATTCCTATATAGTTATTCATAGATATTATCTAATTCTCTTAATTACTATATTTTATAAACTAGATATGATAGTAGAGCTCACATCTTGGGGGAGGACAAATGAATCTTGGTGGCATAACATTTTTTCACTGAAAACTATGGAGAGGTAAACTAGGAATGAGATTGTTACTTTTCCTTAAGTCTTTTGTGATTTGTTTGGTTACATGCACGGACTAAAGTGGCAGAAGAGCGGACATCTCTGTTATTTTGAAATTACATTGTTATAACAAACTCTGTTATTTTGAATAACTTTTGGGACCCCACCTGGAGTACTGCACCCAGCTCTGTACAGCAAAGACAAGGATTAGTTGGAGGGGGTATGAAGTTGGCTACATGCATGATCACATGTCTGGAGCACCTCTCCTAGGAAGACAAATTGATTCAGTTGGGGTTGTTCAGCCTGGAGAAGAGAAGGCTTTGGGGAAACCTTAGAGCAGGCGGCCAGTACCTGAAAGGGGCCTACAAGAAAGGTGAAGAGGGACATTTACAAGGCCATGGAATGACAGGACAAGGGGAAATGCCTTTAAATTGAAAGAGGGTAGGTTTAGACTAGATAGAAGGGAATTTTTTTTTTAAGGATGAAGTTGGTGAGGCACTGGAACATGTTGCCCAGAGATGTGTTTGATGCTCCAAATATGAATGAACTTCAGAAAAACTTCCAGAGGATTATGTAGATTTGGTCAATTCATGTAATTCTTTCAAATGAGTACATTATTCATGGTTTCCAGAACATAACTAATAAAAAAAATGTAAAAATGTGACTGCTGAATTGTAGTCCATACACAATGGTTGCATTGAATTCTGTTCACAAACAAATGCATTGATATGATCTGTTTCCTCTTCAGCCTCCAGTTGTTTGAAACATATTTACAACTGTTGGTTATTAGTCTTGGCATAAATAGGACTATTAGTGCTGCAAGAATCTGAAAACAAGCAACAAAACAAGCATTGTTTAGTAGAAATCAGAATGTTTTTGCTATATGAAGCCATCTCAGTAAATAGTTTTGCTAAATCTCTCTACTGTAGGAGTAAAGAAAGAGAGGGATTTTATAATAAGTAAGTTAAAAGCTTGGTAAATGGAGTAAAATTATTTATTTTTCTGCCATTGCAGATTTCCTTCTCATACACAAAATGAGTGCACCTAATTCCTAAAAGACTCAACAGCATGAAGGATCAGACTGCAATCAGAGTGCTATAAAATACAGTACAGTCCCTTTCCTAATAACCTATTCTTATTCAGTATAATTTTACTGTATATAACTTGGGTTTTTTTAAGATCACTATGAACTTTGCATTTAAAAATAATATATTGAAATACTGACCCTGAAAAAGCCAGTAACCTCAAAATGGGTTTATTAATTTAACAACACAAAAAAAACAACTGTCTTGCTTGCATTTAGTGATTCATGTCTATACCCAGACTCTACACCAGTGTTACAATTGTTTATCTCCATTGCTGTGTCACACAGGAAAACATAATTTATGATCTCCTGAGAAAAATGTACATGATGAGATGAAAGAAGAGTCACATTAGGTTTTGTACTTGCAGGTTTTCTTTTGGGTAAGTTGGGAGTTCCCTTTTTTTTGCTTCATGTACACAGTTTAGCTGATGACTGCATCATCATATTGATGCTGAGTAGCCACAGAAGAATTATAAATTGGAGCCTACCTGATAGAATGTATTCCTGTCAACTTTAAAGCCAAGATCTACCATAATTTCACCGGACTGAACTCCAGTTTATCTGTGAATTATACATTTGACATGCAAATAAATAACTTCAGTCTAGGCAAAAATGTGGTTTAATTTGAAAATTAGTGAATTGTGGTTTATTTAGTTTGGAGAGAGGTTGTGTGTGTACTAGACATTCAAAAACTAAAACATACTCTTAACCTTTTTCAGATGTGTGTCTTGCAGTCACCTCTGCAGACAGTGAACAACTGTATAGAGAATTTTGCAGCATGATATAGTTTTAGATGCTAATGTGCAGCAGAAACATGACATAATTTAGTCCATAGAAGCTACCAGTGTCAAGGACCTAGACCTTAAAGTTGTTGCTGTTCTGAAAAATACGTTCTGTTGATTGTAGACGGTGTTCTCAGAGAGATGTCTTATGGGTAAGCTAATGATCAGAGATTTGGGAAATCTGCTCCTTGAATTGACAAAGAGATTTTCTCTGTGCACTTTCATTGTCTATGAATGGATAAAATAGCATTTACATCCCAAAGTAGTAGTATCTTTTTGAGGGAAGGCTCCATGAGCTGCTCAGACCTGCTAAAACAAGTGATTAAAAGGCCTTTTAGAGCTCCAAGCCAGACACTCCAAAATCTTAAGCAGGCATTGGTGCTCTCCCTGTATCTCTTATGCTTCAGTTATTTTTCTGAAATTTAGTAAGACCTCAGATTGTTGAGAAGGTGATGAACAGTGGAAACAGATCATATATTTTTGTGAATTGAGTGTTTGGAGATACTACAATTCGCAGTTCTCCAAACTGTATCCAAATGTTCCTTTTTCAAGTGCTAAGACTTGTTTAAAAATAGATTATTTTTCATAAAACCCCCCAAAAAACCCCACATCAACATGCAGCAGTGTCTCACTGCAAAATATCAGCCTCAGAGGCACTCAAACTTTTCAGAGAAATAGCTGAAAATGTGTTAGTAGTGGAAGTCATCCCAAAAGCATATTCTTGCAGCTAGCTGATGAAATTTTTAAAGAAATTCACAAAAAATGTAATGAGAAGAATGACAGTCTCTTTGGTTAAATTGTGGGTGGTGTTACAAGAGTAGCAGCACAATTCAGGCACTTTGAGAGTAATCTCTCCTGCCAGATTAATCTGTACATCAGGTACAGTGGCTTGGTGTGAAAACTCAGGCTCTGGAGGTGGCTCTCTTTTGTGATTGCACCTACACTGGGTGGAGGAGTCTCCAATTCATTCCTCAGGGGCTGCAGTGCCCTCCAGGCAGACACACTGGCCAGCTCAGCTGCTTCAGAGTGCTCCTTAACCTGTTTCAGCCCTGAAAACTGTTCCAGCCAGTTATGAGAGAATTTCTATTTGGACCTCTTGAGCTTGCTGGATTTGTTTTTAGCAACCCAGATACACACGGGCATCTCAGTAGCCCCTGCCAGAGGGAGACTTAAAAGCAGCTGGGGACTGCTTGTAGGCAGTAAATTCTTTATTCAGTACAGTTCCTGCTGGAAAAAAGAGTCTTCTCATAGCCAAGGGACCCTCACTACCATATGTGCAGGCCTCACACTCACCCTCTGCTTTACCTGAGAGATTCTCCTCAAAGGTATCAGGAGTGTGGATATTTCAACTCTAGTTATTTTTGTGTACCAGCCTGGTTTTCTAAGATAAATTGAAGAAGGCCATGCTATATGGACTAAAATGTGAAATTGTAAGTCAAGGTCTTGAAACTTCTGAGGTCTGGAGGCAGATGCTGTCCTTTCACCTACATGGCATCTACAGCTTCCATTAAAGATGGTGGCAGAGTTGTGAGGTATGAGAGCTTTAATTCATTTCTTGCTCAAAGAAAGTGTTTTATTTAAAACACAGGTTTATTTTGTGCTTAGGAGCTTGGAATGCTACTTCTAATGTAAGTAGGTGTTAATTTGTGGGCATAGTTCAGGAAAGGTCAGAGTAAGTCTATCATACAGTGAGTTTATCGAGTTTATCTCTAATGTAAAACTTACTTATAGAGGATGATCTTTGTAACTGTATGCATCAGATAACACACCTACACACCACTTGAATATGTTAGCACCATCTGAAATCTTGGTGATTTTTTTAAGGTATGAGTAAGTGTTTCAGTGACTCACATATGAAAGATTTGGGGGAACCAAACAACTCAGCCAAGGGAGAACTGAGTAGGAAGTGGCCTGATTGTCATGGGGACAGAACTAGAGCAGATGTGGCAGTGAAGGCAGAGTGCTACTGAGCTGTCCTACAGCTTTTCAGAAATATCAAAGTATTGTTTCAAAGCATTTATGGAGCATATTAAAGCAAGTAACTACAAACTTTTTTAAGTTACTTGTCATTTTTATCTATTGTTTCCAGCTTTCTTCATTACCTTCCTTCATACTGATTTATGATTTTTAGCTATTATTTTAGGATTTTTCTTTTTTTATTAAAAAAACGTAGCTTTCCTATATTGTGGGTTGGTACTGTGTTCTTCTGGATTTCAGATCTAGTATAAACTCCATAGAGGTATTTTCTGATATTTTTTGCGAAATTTGTCTCCCCATGAGTCACATTCTTCTTACAAGAAAAGTAATGTTTTCTTTTGAAAAATGTCTTCTAATTTGAAATAAATGTATTGGACTACAGTATATTGCATAGGGTACAGTTACTATGTATAAACAGAGTTTAAGATCTGAAGTTACTTTTTCTTAAGGTTTTTTTATATGAGGTTTTTTTGTAAATCTGTTGTATTTTTAAATGATCCAGATTCCTGGAACATCTTAATAATTAGGACTAGTAGATGTTTTTGAAACTGGCCACTTTTAGAACAGATTTAGAACAAGCATCAAGGGATTTTATTAGAAGCATCCAACTGTTCATCTTTTCAAAGAATTAGATTCCTCTGGATACAGTATTTGTTTTAAAGCAGTGGTTTCTTATAAAGCCTAAAATATTGAAGTTTAGTTTTAGTAAAATGTTTTGCTTCATATTCTGCCAAAAATACACCAAGCTACTACTAAGTTATGGCATTTGCAGCAATACTATATGTCATCCTGCTTCATGGATTTTACAGTGATGGGGAGATAGGATCTTACGTGTAAGATAGGTCCAGAGCTTAATGGACAGTAGTCCTGTCATAAAAATAAGATCTGATGAGTCTGAAAGTACTGGAACATGTTAATTCTTTGGAAAAATATCACATTACTTGTACACCAGCAGTACCATTTAATATGTGAGCTTTTCATATTAAGATCTGAAATGGTGAAAAATTAATTAAAAGAAGCTGGAGGGTTCTAATTTTTCTCAAGGAATTTGATGACTCCCTTCTACTGGCATCTTAAATGCTGTTTCTTAAAACAGATCATAACAAGTGTAGTGTTTGTGCAGTCTCACACCCCAGTGAGTCTGTAAGTCTTAGACCAGAAGGGTTACTCTAAAGGAACATGGCAATAACAGGAACTCCTCTGTAATTGCAGTGCTGATCTGTGCGACAGACACAAAATTCCTTTCCCTCCTCATTTGATAGACAGAAGTTAAAATATATTTAAATAAAGATGGGATAAAACAACCGTGCAAGAAAATTCAAAGAGTATGTGTGCTGTTAAAAGTTTCCAAGTTGTCATTAGCCAAGGGACTAAACACACAGTTGTATGGAGAGTCAATAGTATTTACTCTCACAACTCAGTAAACTAAGCTGAAGATAAACTAAGTTCCGGATTGCTGGAAAAGACTAAGCATTTGAGGGTTTTATAGACTCATCTTCTGTGAATTTGCATACACCTATTTATCTGTTTTCTCAGCCTATGGCTATTTGACAAAGTTCAAGATTCTTCTTCTATCTCTGTTATATCACCAGATTCTAGGAACTAATGATAATGAGGGTCACAAGGTTAGCACTTTGTGCTTATTCTAGAGAAAGCTGTTTACTCTTGTACTTGCAGAATCCCCAAGTGGACAGGGTTTTTAGTACAGAGCTACAAACTCACAATATGTTTTTTCACAATGTTAATTTACTTTTGATTATTAATTTACAACACAGTTTAAAAGAGGGAGTAATATCATACATGTGGATCTAGTAGTGTCCCAGCTGGCATGCTAAAGTCCTCTGTTGAAGCTAGGAAACATGAGTTCTAGTTCCACTGCTGTAATGTTCATGCATTTAATGCTAAACTAATTGATATAATAATTGGGCAAAAGGCAGATACTCCAGTTATTGTGGACTTGAATCCAAATGGATATTTTCCTACCCAAGTCCAGTATAGCTGACATAGCATGATTGATGACCTTATTGACTTTTGTGTTACCATAGCAGGAGGAAAATTTTCCTTACACTCTTTGGCTTACGGAGCTGAGGAGGAAAAGCATCCCAAGACTGCTTTTCTGAGGGTGTGGGCTGGTATTACATTATTATCACAAAAGGTAGACACCTTTGCTTTTGCATTGCTAAAGGCAATGCCTCCTGGCAGCCCAAAAGGAGTACCTGAGTAGGACCATGGCAGTTCTGGAGGATATGCTTCCTAAATTTGTCTTTTACCTGTAAGTTTTAAAATTTATTAGCTTCCCATCTCTGGAGAAAAGTTACATGGTCTGAACCTTACCTTACATGACTGAAAAGCCCTGTGAAACTGTAATACCTTTCTCATCCTGGAACATACACAGATTTAATTGCTATGTTTTAAATATTATCTTAGAGAATAAAAATAAGTTAGAGTACAAAGAAATCTCAGACTATAGTACATGAAAACTAACCTGAGTTTTGAGTATTTACTGTGTTTCTGATATACATACAAGTCAAAACCTTAGTTGTCATATGTTCTTGATTTTAGTTCTTGCTGATCTTTTTAAGTGTTCGGGTGCTGTTTCTGCCATATGGTTATATGTAATGCTGCAATCTTACTGCCTCATTCTTAAACAAAAGAATTCATTTAACATTTATACTTGCTAAGCAAGTATATAAAATTTAATTGCTAAATCAAAAAAGTGAAATAATTTATTGTTTATAATCCTTATTAGCCAAGTTAACTGGTCTGAATTCTGCTTCGATTTATGACAGTTTTACCCTTTTTTAAGATACCTTACCTTCCTTGGATTAAACACAGAGAAGGCATGCAGGAGCCCTGGTACACAAAAACTTGCTGAGTGTCTGAACAGATGACTACAAGCAATTCCATTTATTAAATTTAATAACTTACTGTTTCCCACACTTGTTTAAGCTGAATCACCTGCCTTGCTTTTACAGTAGGGAAGAAATATACCCAGGTGTTACCACAGGTCAGCTGATAAGGAGTACCTTGCTGTCAGTAATTTCACTGTTTGTCTTTCTCTGTCCAAAGCCAACTTCCTCATTGCAAAACTTTGGCCTTCCATGGAACTGGATAGACTAGCTTGAATTTGAAGCAGTTCCAAACCTGAGTGGTGGAGCTTTTAAGGAATAACAACAAGGAAGAAATAGAATAAAAAATTAGTGAATCTTTACATGAGTTATATTGTAGATCTACACCCCTACAGAAGTAAAATATGTCTTACACTGAACTAGAACTCTGCTAGATATACACCTGCAGCAGTTTAAAATTTGCTAGCATCTGTTATCCTGGCAATAGCAATAAGGCCAGTCTCAGTGCAGCACAGTCAGCGGTGTGGTCAGCTCAGAAACGCAGCTTTAAAAATTTCAGAGCTGCACAAAGCTGTAAGTGCTTCAGTGCACATGTACCTGTACTTCCCTGCAGGAAAGGGGATGTTCTGGCAGTGGGTGTGTGCCAGTTTACTGGATTCCATTCCCACTTGGCTCAGCATTGTTGGATTGTTTGCAAGGCACCTCTTAAAAATGTATCAGTGACCTGGCACTTGACTGTTTTGAATGTGGGTGTACCCCAGAGGTTGCAGTCTAGCCTTTGGTATATATTTGATTCTGGGTAAGGGAAGGACAACTTTCCAGTCTGTACTGGGAAGTGATCCATATCATTCCCACTCATTTGTACAAGTCTTCAGCTTAACAGTACTTTCTAGTTGCCCTCTGAATGTTGCTATTTAAGCCTGGATAGTCCTTCTAGCTGCCTGCCATGAAAACTGTCAGCTCATTTTCTACAGCCTTGAGGTCTTTTGTTCTTAGCTGTTGTTCTTGTGAGAAGAAACCCAAAATTGTATTGATTCAAGTGTATGTTGTTTCTAAGTACAACATTTTTAAATACTACCACTCAACTTCTGCTGATTTGCTGAGGATATTTTATAGCCTATACTTTATATATCAGTTTGACTTTATCTATTAGCCAAAATAGGTTAACAGATCCTGTAGATGCCATACTGACACTTCCCCAACCAATTTATTCTTATTTTGAAGTATTTCTCAGGAGGAAGGTTGCAAATCAATTTAGTTACATACTAGAATCCAAGGGACAACCAAATGGTCTGTCATTAACTTCTTTTTGGTCAAAACCTTCATGGAAAACCCAGTTGTAGGAGGTGGAATAATGGTGTGAAGTGAAAGAGCTGTCCTAATGGGAATTCTCAGGTTGGAGAACTTGCTGTATCACCCAAAGGGACAAAAGCAACATAGAACGGGCCTGATGGTCACATTCTTCTTTGTTTTGAGTTTCCCTGGTGAATTCTGGGAGAAAAAGGTAACCACATTTTTTAAGAAATTCCATATTAACTCTGCAGACTGTAGTAATTAGATGCGTGATAATGACCTTGTGTTTATATTTCATTATTTAGTTATGCATTTAAACTGTTCTGTTAAAGCTACTTTTTTTGCCATGATTAAAGAACCTTTGTTTCACTGAGCCCAGTATTAATGTATTCCAGATTCTGTTTCTTCAGAAGAGTAACAGATGTTCACAGTTTGGTGCGATTTTCAGATGAGCAATGCTGTTTATAATGAATTTTCCTGAGACCACCCAACTCATTTCACTTGTAACTTGAACTATGTCCAAGTGTTGATCTCAGGAGATGTAAAAGAGATGTAATAATTCTGTGCCCCACCCAGTTCAAAATACATGACTTAGTATAGATGGAATTTAAATATGTATACTTCCAATCTACATAGAAAGCTAAAGTTTTATTTTGTATGCCATGAAAAATAGTGGTGGAAATAACATTCTTGCTTTAATTCATCAAGTATTCCTAGAAAGAAATTAAATTAGAAACCAAAGATGAACAAGTGAAAAACCACAACCCAGTAATTAACACCAAAGAAATTGAGATTCATCCTGGAAAATGCAGATTTATTAAGCACAGGAAAAAAATAGAAATATAGTTTGGGATGAGGTGTGGGGTTGTGACACAATGCATCATGTCTTGTCAGAAACAGCTGCAATAAATTTTGTGCTGCATTACCAAAAATATAGTGTGATTTAGAGCTGTCTCTATCTAAGCCAATATATTTAGTGTCAAATGTTTTAAAGAAAAGAGTTGATAGGGTTTAGGGATTTTAGAAAACAAGTATTGAGGAACTTTGGGTGACAGACAATGAAGCTTCAATTAATATTTCTGCATTTATAAGAAGTCTCAGAGACTTGATTATATCAGTTGGAACAGCTTGCAAAGAAAGAAGCTCTGAATGACTTGAGACCATGAAAACTAAACAAACAGTTCTGAATTGACATTAATTGGTACTGAATGAAACAGATTTTTTTCTTTCCTGACATTCATTATACTTTATACTTAACATTTAGTGCAGTGTTATTTTGAGATTATAAACTGAGAACTCAAAAAAATGCACTGAGAGGTTCCCATGGCAACCATAGTGTGCAAATTATCTATGTGAACATTATGATCAGGGTAATGTCTGATTATAAAGGTATAAAAAAATAAAGGTATTGAGCCTCGCTATTTGGCAGGTATGTGTTTTACAACATGAGTTAAGTGATAAGATAACTCATGTTTTACAACATGAGTTAAAGTTAGCTAGTTATAAATAACATTAAAATCAATGATCTGAATTTATTTTTTTTTTTTTTAGCAAGAGAATTGCTCTCCAGTGTGATGCAAGGAATTTCTTTTAATTTTTTGAAAATACCTTGGCTGGAGGGTTCTGAGCTGCTTGTAGAAAAACCATAAAGAAAATAAAATGGTTTTCAGGCACCATGAATACTCAGACTTGTCCTTTGACAGCACTCATTCTCCAGTCAGAACACCAGGATTTTCATAAATGTGTGCAGTTGTGTCCCAACAGCCGATGTGTGAATGCAGAGATTGACAGGATGCTGTGATCCCCCTGCTCTCAATGGCTTTTGTGTTTGCTTAGCTGCTTGCCAGCAAGGAAGATGCTATTTCAGCATCTTCCTTTCAGCTGAAGCCAGAAATACCAAATGCAAAGGAAACAGTGCTGCTGTGAATACTGTTGAAAGAGAGGGGTTTTTCTTAGTGAAAAATAAATAAATTCATTAATCATTGCACCTCACTGTTATCTTTTTTCTCTTTCTCAACCAGCAGCTTAAGGGCAAACTGCCTTTTCAGTAATTCTTGTGTGCTGGTTGCTAATGAAATTCTACACTTTCTCATTTGGAAATGAAAAAATATTTTGTCAGTGCCTTGGTTACACAGGCTGTTGTAGATATTAGAAACAATCTGCTTTTTATAGTCTTATAATAGTCTTGACTTGAATACATGCCTGACTTTTGAAGAGTGACCTGTCTTGCTTTACAACAAAAGACTTATGCTTTTAAGCATGAACTTAAAATCTTCTCAATCTCCACTTTTCGCTTAGTTTTAAAATAATCTTCTGAGGAAATCAGTTACTTGCTTTGTTGTTGTTTGGGGTTTTTTCTGATTTTCTTTACAAAAATAAAAGAAATATTGAAATTTATATTAGAAAATGTAAGGGATGTAACCTTCATTGCTGCTCTAGCTCTGTTTCCCAGGAAACGGATCAGAGCAGCATGAAATTTATCTAAAGCTCCCAGATCCGGTGCAGAAAAAGTGAAGGCAGGTCTAAAAACTGTCTTTTAAAGCAATGACTGCTAAGGACATCTTACAAAGCTGTGGTGTGAGAGTTTTGTGGAGAGCAGAGTCTGAGTGAAAGCCAGAGAGCCTTTGGGTGGGTCTGCAGAATGCAAACTTGGAGAAAATCTCATCTGGGCAATTCTACAACCTTTGCTTACAGTTACTCAGGAAGGCTATATAAATTTAGACAGTCCATTCCCACAAGGACCACGAATAGTTCCTGGGGTTGCCAGATTGCTTGTGATCAGGTATCTGCAAAGGTGCTTGGAAGTCCCTGAACTTCTGCCACCTACCTGGGCTGTGAGCGAGAGCAGGTGTGGTTCCATCTGCACAGGGGCAGCTCTGACCCTCCAAGTGCTGCCTCTGCTTGTCCTGCTTTGGGAGGGGAAGAAGAACAGCTATAAATCCCTTAGACCAGTCGATCTTTACCCACATTGTAAGTTCTGATGTGCCACTATTCACCTGTGCAAAAACATTTGGATTCAGAGCACTGGATTTAGGAAATAAAAGCAGAGAATTCCATGTATTTGTGTATTATCAAGTATTTGTCAGTTGTTTGTAATGATGAAACTTCCCAGTGTTACCAGTAAACCACAGTGTCACATAGTGGTACTGGAGCTTTTATTAAAATTGGACTAATGCTATCTTCGTATGGGTAGGAAGATTAGATTAGCACATGCATCGATTTGGCAAAAAACCCACATTAACTATACTTATTTCTGCTCTTGCTTTTTCTGAGAAATTCATATAGCCTGGCCATGACTATGTATTTTTTAATTTGCCACCTTCTTTAAGGCCTTTTTTGTCTTGCCTTAAAAGTATGGCTTCCACATATCTCCCTTATGTGATCTTAACTTTGTCTTCTACTGATAATGAATTGGAGCTAGAGCTGGTTGAGAATTTTCCATCAGAAGGAATTTCAACTAGGAATGTCTGTAAAACAAACTCAGCAAAAAAAAAAAAATTTTAAAAATACCCTTTAAAATACCCTTTTTTAACAGGAAAATTGAAACATACTATTCTGTTGCATTTAGTTCAACTTGATTTGCCATATTTAAGTAATTGCCGTCAAGTTTTTTATCTTTGAGTCAACTGAATAAACAAAGCTCTGGAAACTGTATGGCACATGGAAAATATTTTTGATAGTAAGTGATAAATTTTGCAAACTTTTTTTCCCCTGAAAAAAAATGAAGTGAATTCCTCCAAAAAGAGCTGACATGTAAGCACATTTAGCCTGTGTGTCCAAACCAAGGATGTGCTTACAGGTGTTTGGTCAGGTGTTGAGATGCTCCTGTTCTCCCATTTTGAAAGGGATAAATATGTTACTCAACCCTTGTCATACTAAGAAATAGCAAGCAAGGGAACACTTATTTAAAAAGAAAGATGCAACTTTTTCTAGCCTAGAGTTTGATGTTGGCTTAAAACCAAGCAGGAGATGCAGGAAGCCACAGAAGGAAGTAGAAGTGTGGTTTTCTTGTACACCAATACTAACAAGCATTAGAAAATCTTCATAAAAAAAAGGTAACGTTTATATTTTTATTTTATACAGTTATAACCAATCTCAAAGTCTTATCTTTCTTCTTTCAGAATGATCAGTCTATGCAAGATATGCAGATAATCGGAGGAGATGATCTTTCAAAGCTGACTGGCAAGGTTTGTTCATTTTAAATTTAAGAAAGAAAATAAATTCACTAAAAATAATTGAGAAGAACTATATAATTTTTGTCAGATACTAATACCAGAATCAAAGTTATTTATGCTTCTGTATTAAATTGCTGTGATGTCACTGCTTTCAGATTGCAGATGCCCAGATGTAGCCTCTCCATCCTTGTGCAGGATTTCCCAATAGTTATACATGTATCATCAGTGAGATTCTGGGCAAAATTGGTGCTGTAAAATTTCCCCTTAGCTTGTTTATGTCATGGAGCCTTGTTTTTTCTGCCTTCAATGGGTGCATACAAGCAAATTGCACAGTGCATATCCCTGTTGAATTCAGCATATGAGCTGAATACCATTTTGCCTAATGCATAAAATTCAGTTGTGGAGTCTTTCACTCAGAGAATCAAATGGGATTTTTTATTTCAGCATCAGACTGGCTGTATGACTGAATCTGCACTAAGCTTGAGCCTTGTGGTAAGAAGAGAGAGTGGTTTGAGTCAGTGAAAGGCTATTTTCATCCAACCATGGTAATACAAAGCAGAACTTTGAAGAGGAAGGAAGGCTGATTTAATTAGGCAAATGGTCTGTGAGGCAAATGGTCAGAAAATGGATTCTTTACTTATGCATTAAGGCAATAAATACTTACCTTGTTATTTGTACTGTATGTGCAGTCACTGTTTTATTAGGTGGATCTAGATAATATCAGTTTCTTCAAAGCACTCAAATGGAGCACTAGCAAACTCATTTGTTTTGTTGTACTATAGCACACAAGAAAAAGGAGAAAAACTTAACTTTTAATATTTCATTAATATTAAATAGGGTTTGATGCAACTAGAACTGAAATTTTAAAAAATCTGTTATACTCAGAATGCTTTAGTGATATGTATGTCCTCAATTTACACTTCTAAATACTCCTGCTGGGTGTTGTTTCCTTATTACCACTAAAGCATTAATCATATTCTGGGGAAATATTAATTAATTTTCTACTTTCTTATATTCAAACACTGGAGTTACCTGTTTTTCTATGATGATTTTGCATATATTTCTCTACCTCACAGGCAGAACTGGCAGTGCATCTTACTTAACATTTCTCTTTTTGAACATACTGTAAACACTTTCTAAACTTCCAGGCCCAGCTCTCCTTCCCCATATTCCAATCCCAAATTTCCCTGATTGATGGTTGCAGATATTATTTCCAGACTTGATGTTTCCAGTATCATTTGAATTCACTGGGCAAAACATTATTTTTTCAAGACTTTTGTGTATTTATCTGTGCCCACGTGTGTATGAGAGGGAAGGAAGATTTCACCCTATTTAGTCATGCTTTTATCAAAAATTAAGTAAATTGTTTTCTTACAATGAAAATGCTAGTAATCTTTTTCTCAGTGGCATGGCTGTTCCCAGTATGGAATGGGACACAAATTTGGCTGTTGGGAGGCTATACTGGGGAGAAGACTGAGAAGGAACATAGTTTAAGATAGCTGGGGAAGGAGGCCAGGATCTTGGGTAGGTGGGAAGCAGCTGGTTTGGGAATCAGGAGGGGAGCCCAGTGCTGGAAGCTGGGTGTGGAGGCTGAAGTGAGGAAGGGAGAACTGGGACTGTGAGGGGAACAGAAGCTCAAAGGGCCTGTTTGGTGTTTGTTTGTATGTGGGGCTGTCTGTCACACACCTGATGGAAGAATAAATAATGAAAGAGCATTTTTGCTGTAACACATGAGAACAGAGTTCCCTTAAGACTTATTTTACTGTTTGAAAAGCTGGAATGCAAAGCTTAGGCTCAAATGCTCATGCTTACGTGTCTAAAGTTGGATATGTGAAGGAGTGGCCTTATGTCCACAGATGCCAACTCCTCCATCTGTTGCTGACTTCAGCAGTTAGTGGAAGTATTCAGCACATTTTACTAATCAGCCATTTGTGGGCTGATTCAGAGCCTCCTACAGGCCATGTAAATCTTTTCCTTGAAGTGTTTTTAGTACCTCTCTTTAGCTGCTGGCTTTTAAAACTGCCGGTTCAGTTACTATCCAACGTCACTGAGGGAATTAGTTGAAGACTTACTCAGAGAATTCAACTTCTTTGCTATCAAGCAAGCTGTGTTCTTCCTCTGCCTGCTTGGAGTATTTAATAAGAAAAGATTGTAATTATTTTGGAAAATTAATATATTGAGTTAAATCCCATTAACTTACTGATCATGGAAGGTGTTTTCAAAATCACAAGCGTGGGTTTGGAATATAAGTTCCATTCAGTTTCTGTGAAGTATCAATAAATGTAAACAGTTTTGAAACTTGCAGGGAAAAGATTCTGAGGTTTTTGATGTTGAACTGCCTCTCATTAAGTAATAATACCTGGGACCTCAGCTAGCTTATAATCTTAGGAAGAACTAAGGCATATTCATGCTTTGCTGCCTATTGGAAAAATAGATTACTGAGTGAACATGCTGGTATATAATAATGTTGGGGTTTTTTCCTGAGAAAGCTTAATGAAAGCAAAAAATTTTAAAAGCTAATTAGAAGGAGGCTGTTAAGGATAATAGCTCTTTAGAATAATATCTCCTCTGTACTTCTCTACAATATGCTTTTGTTTATAAAATTATTATAAGCCTGGCAAAAATGTATAATGACCCAAACCACGAAAAAGAGAAATATTATGAGAGTTAGCATACAGACCCAAACTGCCCAAATTGTAACCTGAAGAAAATCATCCCCCATTTGAAATTATTCTTCTGTGAAGAAGGTCACTGAGGCAAGAATGAAGTTTTCCATGGCACAAATCATTAATTAAAGTACTTGAAGAATGAGTCTTGATATAGCTTAACACACTAATGCTTTGTAACCATTTCTATCCAGAAAAAATATAATTTAAAAATCTCTCCTTTAATCATGTAAGTAGTGAACATAAAGTTTCTCAGTGTCTGATTTCACAGTAAAGTAGTTCGCTTTCAATTACTTTAAAGCTGAAATGCTCACTTGGGTAAAATTCATCATTAATGTTTGTAAAGGAAAAAATATTTTGAAAAGCGGAGATAATAAATTACTGTTGAGTAATCTGTTTCACAACAAGAGGGCAATGAAAATGTATGAAGATGAGGTGAAAGAACAAACAATATAACCCTGCTTAATATCAATACTGTAACCATACTGTAGAATACTGTAAAAATTCCTAACATATTTTCAAGTATTTGTGACATTTTAGCAAAGTAAAATTTAAAGCGTCTAGAAACTTCAGTAGGTTCAGCTGTACCAGAGTTGTGAGTAGCACTGCCATTTATCTCTTATATTTGTATATATATATATATTTTGCCTGAAGAGCTTTGGAGCTGGTTTTGTAGTCCAAAGTCTCCAATGACAGGAATCATTATGAGTTTCACTCCAGATGTAAAATATATGTAACCTTTCAAAAAGCTCCTATACCACTTTGACTTGTCCCCTTGCAAATGAGACAAGTTAGATAAAATCATAAATTTAAAGTTTATATATTTTTGCAATTGAATACTTATTACAGTTGTATAATCTATTTGATATCAAACTTAGATCCATATATTACTGTCACTGTCCCTATTTCTATATAGCATAGAAAGTGATCAAAAATCATCATTATTAGTTTTCAACTTAATAAGAACATCAAATTAAAACAGAGTAGTTTACAGTAGTTAAAGTTAGTACAGTTAGTACTATACAATTATGGAGCCAGTGAATTGCAAAAATTCTGTCAATGCTTATGTTCTGTATGAATTCCCCTTGTTCATATTAAGTACATGTTGACAGCCAGTGGTTTTGAAATTTTCAGAGAAGTGTAGAAGGTAATAAATAGCCATCAAGAAAAAAGGAAAGTGAGTATTTCTGTTTTCTCTGTACTTTGTTGTGTTAGTTTGAGCATACCATCCTCACTCTGATGATCGCTTAAAATGACTGATCAGCTCATACAAAAAAGAAGTTGCACTCAGAAGAAGATATCCTCTGTGCAGCTCTTCTCAATTCCTTCTGGCACGACTTGTGTTATAAAATCTCCAAACTTCCTTTACATGTCTTGTCTAAATCAATTTATCCACTGTCTCCTATTTTCTTGCCCAGCTTGTCACTTGGGAGGTGTTCCAGGAACACAAAGAATTCTCACTTTCTTCTCTTATGCCTCTCATTTAATTCTTATTTTACTGAACCATTTTCTATGCATGTCATAGGCTCCAGCAACAGTTCTGAGATCTGTTTCTCTATCATTCTCCTAAATATGTTAGCACATCAGTATTTAATAAGCCATACATGTGGCAGCTGTCTAACACAATGGTTTATTCTCTAGATTAATATACATATTATCCTCGCCATTTCAAGTTTGTTTCTCAGAATTCTGTAGGTTCTATACTTATTATTATTCTCTCAGTCAGTATTCACTGTCTTCACTAATGCTGTGATTTCTTCCCCTATATGCATTCCTTTCAAGGGTAACACCCATAAATTTGCAGAAACAATAATGCCATTTTCTTTAGAACATTATGTATGAGAGACAAATTATATGACAATAAAGGTATACAAAATTCACTATACACTTTGGCAATAGTCATGTCCCCCACTCACTTCAACATCTTACTTTATTCCTATGACATGCAGTCTTGCCTTTTTCATCTTTTCAAAGGTTGATTTTATGTGTCTTGAAGCATTGCACATCTTCAGTACCTCTGCTTAACTACCATCTTTAGTCACTTCTGTTGTTCTGCATTTTTTTTAATTAGATTTGATACTGTCTATTCTTCTGATAGTTGCCATCCTTAAAGTTTTTTTCTGAAGCAAAAGACACTATTTTTTCCTCCTTCAAAGTCAATCCCCTTTCTTTTAATTTCTTTCTTAGGTAATCTGTTCTACTGTTCATCATTATTTTCTTTTGTTGTTGTTCTTGTTCTGGAGGAAGGAAAGTATAAACAAACCTTTACAGCCTTCCTATCCCATTTTTCACATGGGCTCTGTTCAGCCACTGTCTGCCTGCTTCTACATCATACCTGTTCATAATCCTATTTCACCAAGGTCCAGAAAATCCTCATCCAGTTCCAGATGACCAGAAGACTGTACTTCTTCATGCAAGTGAGAAAATGGAGACATGAGTCATTCCTGAATTACCTTGAGATTAATTATGGTAGTTTGTTCTAGTTTTTATGCACTAACAGAAGGATGCTGTGAAGATGGCTGCAAGTGGAATATGAGTGTGCACAGCATTCGATGCAATGCTGTCGAACAAAGCATCGGGTCCTCCATTATGTTCCTCACTCTGTAAACTCTTGGAGATTCTGAACTTGTTTTACACAATTTATATAGCTGGAGTTTGTATATGTGGACTCTTAACACATTAACCAATTTACACCCATCAGCAGCTGCTACTGACCAAACCAGGTGTCTGAAAAAATAACATTTTTGAGATGACATATCTGTCCTTCCAGGTATGCTGTAAGATGTGGATGAGACCAGCAGAAAAGATTAAAATCAGACTTATGTGACCTTTCCTAGAAAGGAAGGTCTATCTTCTGTAGAAGGTTCCTATTTAGATGCCTCATTTTACAGAAGTATTTCATATTATATTATATTATATTAATAATATTTTAATATTTTTAATATTCATATATATTATTCATATTATTTTCTGACGTGGTGGTGAAGTGTTAGTATCTGTGGATTTCATTCCTGTGTGCATAACATAAAATTATTTCACTTCTCACAGGAGTTCTTGTAGCTTCCTTTGAACCTCTTCACTGAAACTTGACGCATTTTTCTTTCATTTTTCTTTGATGGTGATTCTTCAGCTCTATGGCACTGTCAAAAATGTCTTGTTTAGCCAGTGGTACCTGAGGTTCCCCATATACAATGCTAAGAAAGCAAGTACTGCATGTGTGATAAACAAACTAATCATCCATTAAAAATTCAATTTGAAGAACCACATTATCAATTTATGTAATTCTAATGATATGGAGTACACAAGAAAAGGTGTCTTCAGAAAGAATCTAAGTGAAAATGCAGACTACAGAATGGAAGTTTATCTAAAGAGGATGAAAATACACTATATTGTTGCTTTTTATCCCCTTACCCCCATAAAACAAAACAAAAGAAGAAATAGAGATGGATAAAAAAGAGGTTTTGTGGGGGGAAGGTGGTGGGGATTTGCGTTTTTGGTTTTTTTTTTTTTTAACAAGTGTGCTTTCACTTGTAGAAGTGGACAAATAAAAGAACTCACCTTTTCCTGCAACTGTGTATTTGTGCATACTTTGCAAGCTGGTATAACTAACAATATGTTACAAGTACTCCCAAGTAGTTTAAGAATAGTTCTGTCCAAGAAAGAGACAGGAAGGAACTCAGGAGATCAATGGGGACTTAAAAGTATTTCCATCAGACCAAATTGTGCCAAGTTTGCCACATTAGGGTTCATTTTTTCCCTTTCTTTTTTTCCTTCCCAGGATAATTAATTGGCCTGATCACAAACAGGACTTTGTTTAGATATTCCTTTATCTTAAGGCCCAAAAGCATCTTGTCTAAACTTCTGTGTGATTGGAATGAAGGGTCCCACATGATAATTTCTTCACTGTACCTACAGTGTATCTTTTGAACAACCAACCATTTTGATTTAGAGACTTCATGGAGAAGCCTCCATATATCAGGCTTGTTATACCAATAGTCAACTGTGACCACTGCTAAAATGGTGAACCTAATTTTCTTTTCTTAATGTGAATGGTTTTTTATTGCCTTTTTATTACCTTTGCCTACTGGATTAAGCAGTTTGCCATTATCAAATTTATATTGCCATATGGTTGCATATTTGCCTATCATAAAGTCATTACTTAAGCTTCTTTTAGATAAACTAATCCATTGGGAGCCTGCTGTACAGTACTGGCATACTATGTAGGATGTAAATGAGACGGTTTGAAGGTGGAATTAACAACAGGAAAATAATAGTAGGCAACTGATATAGTTGGAAGAAATGAAATTTCAAGCATGCAGATTGTTCTGTTGGTCTGAATAGAATCAGCAAACTTCAAGCTAAGTACAGATTGAAAGAAACTCTAAATTTTAAGCTAATGTCGTAATCAGACAATTTAGGATAAGAAAAGCAATTGCCCTACATAATCACCTGCCCTGTGACCAGAGGGTCAGATAAAAATGTTAAGAATTCCTCTGAGCTAAAATAAGAGAGGAAATTATCAGCTGTGGAACACTGATAAATGAGTTGAAGGGCAGCTGCAGTGGAGGATTATAATGTGCTGTAAAGCCACTATTTTATTCAGTCCATGATTTTGAGTGCATACAGCAGTTCTGAATTTTTGTTCCCAGGCTCAGCTGTTGAAGGTATTTTGTGGTCTCTCAGAGGCTGTGGGCTGAAAGGTCAAAGTTCTTTTGTGAAAAATGTTCCCCCACTGGGAAATGGGCTGTTAATTAAATAAAAGCTATTACTTCCTGCTACAAACCTTACTTCACTCTAAGGTATTTTTTTCAGTTCTCAAATAATTTTTCTTTTCTCAATTTTAAGTTCTTTCTGTTCTTTTCTTTCTATTAAAGAAAAAAAAATGTGTATGTAGGCTATTCTGCTGATTTTATGCTGAAACATTTAAGGAGAAAATACCCTTTTTACGTACCTACCTGATTTTTTTGTTATACATAAGAGGGCTGAGTTTGTCCTCTTAGCTGTAGCATTGCATTAAATGCAGTTGTTTATTTGATTACTAAAGTAGTTTCAGCTTTCAAGGAAATACTCCCCCTTTCTAAATGTGCAACTTAGAATTTTTGCCTTGTTAAAATTTCACATTTTATATTAATTCAAAGACACAGTTTTCCCCAAAACCGTTCAGTGCTAACTTCAAAGTACTACTATTTCATAGCAATTTTCCTTTGTAAACAGTCTTCCGAATGGAACATAAAAAACAAGTCTAGAAAAAGAATTGTTATTCTTTTTCAGGAAGATGAAAAATAATTTCCATAGCACTTACTACAGTAAGTCAGGCAGGAGGAAGACATGCTCTCATTACTCTGCTTGGTCTTGTTAGCTGACATTGTTCCGTTTATTCCTGACCTGTGGGAAGGTAAACAATAGAAATGTATTGACTCAGTGCCGGAGTAGTTTTCATCTTATTGTAAGTCAGGATTTTTTTAAACGTACTGTAGAAACAACATACTTTCTTGCCATGTACAAACTTGTGTGGCTTTAAAAAGCACTAAATGACAGATTTTCAACTTCTGCATGTTTTCTGTTCATTATTAAAAAAAAATTCCTGGAGAATTCTCTTTAGCCTGCGAGACAAATTCACATGCTATCTGGGGATTAGAAGTTATTTCTTCTTTATTTTACATAGAACTAGTATTGTCAAAACCCTCATTTTTCCAGATGACCCAGGACGTGCTGCTGTGGGCCATTTTTACTACTGTCTAGAAACGAATATGGAAATGCAAATTTTTTTTTTTTTTTTTTTTTTTGGAGACCCAGCTCACACCACAAATATTATTTCTGCTCAGTTCAAATGTTCATGTGCAGAGTTGCAAGTTGTGTGTGCCCTGATTGCTCAAAACTGGAGAATTTTAAACTTCACAGCACCCCTTTGCATTCAAAAACACAGGACAATTTTAAGGCCACTGCTCTTTAATGTTTTTATAAAACATCTGGATTAATAAATTGAATGTGCATTAGAAAGTGATGCTAAAACAGGAGGGGCTGTGGACTCCCTCAAAGGTAGAGGGGCCTTACAGAGAAATCTGCATAGGCTAGAGAGCTGGGCAATTACCAGTCATTTGAAATTTAGAAAGATTCTCCACTTGGGACAGGGTAGTCCCTATTGTATATTGTATGTATGTTGTATTCCCTGAGGAATGAGGGGATGAAGAGCAGCACCATGGAAAGGGACCTTGGGTTCCTGGTCCATGGCAAGTTGAACATGAGCCAGCAGTGCTCTGGCAGCCAGGAGGGCCAACGCTGTCCTGGGGGGAATCAGGCACAGCTGGGCAAGCATGGGGATTGTCCTGCTCTGCTCTGCAGTGGGGCAGCCTCACCTTGAGTGCTGGGGTGTGCCACAATGCAAGAAGGACTTCTGACTATCAGAGTGTGTCCAGGACAACCAAGTTGGTGCAAGGGCTCAAGGGCAAAACTTCTGAGGAGTGGCTGATGTCACTTGGGTTGTCTAGTCCAGGGAAGTGAAGGCTGAGGGGTGCCCTCATCACAGCCTACAACTTCCATAAGATGGGCTGTGCACACAGCTCTCTAGACCAGCAACAGGACAGGAAGAAATGGAATGAAGCCATGTCTGGGGAAGTTCAGATTGGACAGCTGGAAAAGGTTCTTCACTGATACTGTGGTCAAGTCACTGGAACAGGCTACCCAGGGAAGTGGTCAGGGTCTGAAGACTGTCAGAGTTCCAAGAAGCACCTGGTCAATGTCATGTGGTTTAGTTTTAGGTAGTCCTGCAAAGACCAGGGAGTTGGACTTGATGGTCCTTATGAGTCCCTTCCAGCTTGAGGTATTCTTTGACTCTGTGTTGCACCAGCCTACCCTCTCTCAGCTACCTGGTAAAACATGGTGGAAACACAGAATGAATCACAATCATCCAAATCTATCAGCTCCCAGCCTTCTCTCTGATCCATCAGTAATGGAAGCTGATTCTTTTGCAATGTTGATTCTTTTGCAATGACTCAATAGGAAGGTGTTTCATTCTCTGAAGCCAGCATCCCTTTTCATTTGGACTATGTATGAAATCTTTCCAGGACATATGTAAAAAAACTGACTGTACTCTGTCTCACTGTAAGATATATTAACACCATTATTAGATTTCTGGAAGTACTTCAGAGATTGTACTGGTGAAAATGGCTCTGCTCCAAAATTAAGCCATCTTTAGTCTAGTCAACATGTCAGTAAATATTGCTGTATCCTGTTCTCTGAGTTTCAAAAGCAGACAGAATCCAGAAGGCTGGATTAATTTTCTTTTCATGTGGTTTCCTTCTTTTTAATTACCTCAGATATATCTGAAAGTACAAAACATTCTTGATCTATGTGGTACAGGAGCTTCAAACACACAAACTACTTGAGAAAAGACCTTTTCTTCAGTGTCCTTTAGCTTCCTATTCCAGCTATCAGTTACTCCTGCAGCACCAGAAGCTGATGGGGTTTACCAGTCTCCTGCGTACCAGCTCACATGAGGATTTCACAATGAAGCTGAGTTAGGTCTTTGTAATTGTAATGTAATTGACCTTTCACAAGAGATGTTGGATGCAGCCAGCTGTGCCTTTAGGATGATGGTGACATTACTGATAATGTACTAATCTGTCATATCCATTGCATTCTTCTTTCATCCTCTGCTGTCCATCTGATCTGAATCCAAGTGATCTGATCTCTGATATCCATCTGAAGAATAAGCTAATCTGTCTCAAGCAGTTTTAGTTAGAAGTCTCTGCTATCTAGTCTCGGACACTGTATATCAAAACATTTCTTGGCAGTTTGCCATTTGTTCCCCTACTATTCTGCTATTCCATCCCTTTTCTGAAATCTTCTATTTGTAGACTGCCTCAACAGTAGAAAGGCAGGGGATATGCAGCAATACAGTCAGTTTCCCAGCACAGTATTTTGTAGGAGAGGGTTTGTGTACTAGAGGATGGTAAACCACTCTGAATTGCCTTTGGTTGTAAGCAGCCATTAAGGACTGGAAAGCCTGGAGACTTCAGACACAGTAACCCTGCATAATGACAACAGAGATTGAAGTATCACTCTAAACAGCTAGGATGCCTGCTTACTTATAGTTACAAAATGTTTTCATATCTAAATCTTTTATAGTGGCTTTTCCACTACAAAGGCCTTACATACAGGATTTCTCCATAGTACAGAAAATCCTCATCAGTGTTTTGGAAATAATGACAATGGGCATAATACAAAACAGCATTTGTGTTTTCTGGACTAGACATCTTATAGGAACTTCCCCAATGCAGATGATTTGCAACAGTTGGACTCTTTGACTCTATGGGTGAGAGACACCATCCACCACAATCCTTCCTTCTCAAGTTAGTGAATAAATATATCTTACACTTCAGCTGAAGTCATGTGCAGGTGACTCTCACTCCTGTAGCCAGACAATCCTTTCAGGCATGTCTGGATCCACGTTAATCATCTTTCCTTCGTATGAGTCATTTGTGATAAGGAAACACAGACAAGATTAAATTTCTATTAGACAGATGTATAACTGGTTAGAAAGCTGTTCTCAAGAAACAGTTAATTGTGCTTCCCTGTCAGACAAGATGCATTAAAGCACATTCTCCAGGGACTATACAATATTTAATTCATGATTGAAAAGATGGAATTAGCATTTAATGGTACTCATACTACCTGGAAAAATACTACAAGATATTATGATCTTAAGGAATTATTATAAGAATTTGGTTCAAAGAATGACATGTAACGATAATAAAGATGAATACCAACTTCTGTGTTTATACAAAAGCAATCTTTTGCATAAATGCAAGTGAGGGAGGACTGACTCAGCTATAGTCCTGGAGACAATAGGTGGATCACAAGTTGCACATGAGACACCAGTATATTTTTATAAAGGATGTAACTGTTGTACTGGGATACATAGAAAGGAGAGTTATTTATAAAGCATACAGAGTGGTTCTTTTATTCCTCTTGACTCTAGAAAAGACTTCTTTCTGGTTTGGAACACCACAACTGGAGTAGGATTTTGACCAACTGGACCAATTCCAGAGGAGAACAAAAGAGTGATCAGAAAGCTAGGCAGTGTAACTTATGAGAAAACGTTGAATAAATAGATGTTGTTTAATCTGAAGAGGAGGAAACTGAGGAAATATGTCTGTCAAATATAGAAGAAAAAAGAGACGAAAACAAAGCTTTTTCCATGTTCTCTTCAAAACAAATTCAGGCCAAATATCAGCAGAAGTTTTCTAATTGTATTTTTGCTCTTAGATAATGAGGTATTGAGACACATTCCCTGGGGAGGTTCTGAAGAACTCATCATGTTCTAGAAGAGGTAAATCAGATATCTATGAAAGATAGTTTAAAATTTATTCTATAGCCCAACAGAAGATGATCTTTCATGGTCTCTGCAGACCCTTTTTCTATTAATGTCTATGATTTTTTCTCTCACAAGCTAAATAGTAAGGTCTACTCCTCCCTGTTGTTTAACCCAAATTCCATGTCCAGGGAGGCTGCTGCCCCTCATTCTGTCCAACTTTGTGATTTCCACATGTGACCAAGCAAGAGAATCCCTACTGCTGATCTCAGCAGAACAGCTGAAGCAATTGTGGTAGCAAAAAAACTTATTTATCTGTCAGTGAAATGTCCCAGGAGTTTGCTTTTCTCTCAGTCTGTCACAGTGCACTAAGAGATGCACTAATATGCTAAAGGCCATGATCTGTGTCCTCTGGGGACTCTACTCACACCTGTGGGTACAGGAACACCAGCTCAGCCCTGGGCTCTTAGTCCATGCCTGATCTGTGCTGAGCTGACCTTCAGCTCAGCTACAGCCAAACCTGTACATTACTGAAAATAATGACCCAGACCCTGACTCACAGACTGACTTTGCTGAACCTGTCTCAACACTATGGACCTGCCTTAAGATCTGTGGGCTGTGTTTGATCATGGTTGCTCTCACTGGGCCTGGTACTAAAAGAGTTAATTTCCATTTTTAGTTCTGCTGAGGTTCTTTCCTTGTCAACTCTTGCTCTCTCCCTATATCATATATATAGAGAGAGATGTGTGTGTGTGTGTGTGTGTGTGTGTGTGTGTATAAACACATCAATATTTACATATATCACCACCTGCACAGGTTCCTTGGGGTGGATAAGTCATTACTCCTGCATATTATCTTCAAGTGTCCACTGACTGAATCAAGTAATTTCCTTATGCCTCAGACCCAGGTGTCCTGAGCTAGTCCTCAGAAGTGTTTTTGCCACTTATGACTTCATACAGGAAGCCAGATGAAAACCAAATTGGTTTTGGATCCAAATGGTTTCATACAAAAACATGTATTCCTACACACCTGTCATAAGCTTGTTCTGAACATGGTTTCCGCTCTTCATCTTACCTAGACAACTGATATACTTCCATTCTTTCTTGAAAGGAGAATTTTCTAGAGGCAGGATGTCTTCAGACTTTTGTTGTTAAGAGGCCTTTAACTTTTGCCTTCACAGGACTAGGTGTTTGAAATCCAAAGTTGTTTGTGTCAGCAGCTGAGAGGTTGAAAGTCAGGAGTGCCAAGGAGGATAACCACCAGTGAAACCTGTTATGAAAACACCAAAAAGGAGCCTCCCTCCAAGATTAATATACATTCCACCAAAGCTCAGTCTAAATTAGTGGCTTTCTTGAGTGGTATCTCCATTGCTGACATTTGCTCAACTGCTACCGGGAGTTCCCTCCACACCTTTACCAAGTGTTCTGCCATTTCAGAAGCATCCAGGTATAATGCAGTGCGTGGTAGCATGTTTCTGAAGTGCTTAATGCAAGAAGGATGCCATGTCTCCCTACCAAGTACTGTCAGTGTTAGGAAGAGCTGCAGTATGAATGTAAATATGGATAATCTATATTAATAATTTCTGGTTTGAAGATTAAAAATTATTTATGTATTGGTTAATGAAGGTGTTAAAGGTGTGCTGGTTGTGAGCATGCTCCTTTCACACACTCCTTCTCCATGTGTTTGAGTCTCTCACAACTCTCAACCTTGGATTTCTGT
This sequence comes from Certhia americana, assembly GCA_018697195.1. Lineage (NCBI taxonomy): Eukaryota > Metazoa > Chordata > Aves > Passeriformes > Certhiidae > Certhia > Certhia americana. The sequence continues at coordinate 16,678,744 of CM031858.1, forward strand.
TATGGAAAAGGAAGTGAAACATTCTCATGTTATGTATGTAGCAAATCCAACAAGCCTGACAGAATGGAAGTGGAACTAGGCTGGTGGATACTGCATGGATATGAAACTATGTGGTCTCGAGGTTTTACAGGACACACAGCATGCACATCCATATAAGGTGTATACACTGATAGAGAGATAAAGGTATTTGTGAAATAACTTTCCTCTTTCTACTGCAGGTTTCACTTCTGAAAGTAGATCTTAATGCAAGATTGTAAGAGTCCATCCTTTTGCTCATGCATATGATCACGCCTACTAATAAATAGATTTTTATTTCTTCTGATAAGGACATTACATCTTATTATGGCTTTTAGTAGAAGAACTGAAGTCTCCCTAGACATTGTAGTTCCTGGAACAGTGATGAACCATTTCACCAAAAGGATTCAGCCTGTGTGATGATACTATCATAAAGCTTGACATCATTGCTCTTGGCTGGGCCACTCCTCTTCAAATAATACTGATTTCAGCAGCAGTATCTGAAGAGAAAGAGGGGGCTTTGCAGTATGAGAGTGGGTGTTACAACTTGGCCTCTAATCCTTTACTGTGAAATTGCTGGGGTGTGGGTGGAAGGAGGAAGAGCATTTATTTCAGAGAAGAATATTATTGCTGTATTCTCATACAAACATTGGAAATAGTATTTTAGTGAACTACAGGGTACACAGCATTACACAGCTAGAGATGCTGGAATGAAGTGAAGCTCATCCTATTTGGATTTCTTCCATCTAATTTTATTTTCCAAAGCTACATCCATTCTTGGACAAAGAGGATAATCTAGACAGAGCTGAATTAAGTTGTGGTTCCTGACTGCAGGGCTTGCTCTTATGGCTGGCTCTTTTTCAGGGCACAAAAATGAAACAGGAAACTCCTTGTCTCCTACTGTGTTGTACATATGCACATGGACCTATCTTCTTTTACCTTTTTTAAAGTTTGGTTTCTTTTACTATGTGAATATTATGTAATTGTATTCCTTTTTCTTTGTTTCTTTCAGAATGTTCTAATTGTGGAGGTAAGCTGAGTGCTTATGTCATATTGTACTTAGATAAAGTCACACAGCCAAATCATGATTGGCTGTTCAATTTCTAAATCCTGTCTGTGTTTACATTTCTTTCACTGGGAGGTGGTAAAGAGGGAGAGGGGTTGATTTGCTTAATGGCCTCTCAGTCTTTTTGCAACTGCACAACAGATCAAACTACATTGCTGTCACTCTAACTAGTGCTCTGCCTTGTGATACCCGGGAGTTTTTGGTTCTGCCTCATTTAATTTTTTCTTTCTATGGGTTCATCAACTCCTGTTCTTCAAGTTGTTCTGTTCCCTGGAGGACAGTGAGTCAACTGCAGTGATGCCCTGCATTTCTCAGGTGCATGACTTGGAAATAGTGGCCCCAGGGTTGTTCACAGTCCAGTTGGGAGTGTCAGTTATTCCCTCAAGGCCCCCAACTCCTGCATCCAGCTCTCCACCCAGCAGTGTCCCCAGGGGACAGCCCATCACAGAGCTGTTGCTGATGTAAGTGTTCAGTGTTCAGTTGCAGAGGGAAAGAACATGTCACCTCACTGGTGTTCCAAAGTCTCATATAATTAAGATAGGTGATTCTCTTTGAAAATGTTGAATAAGTGACTGGGACAGCTAGAGAGCAAATTGGGATGAGCCTGGCATTTCAGAACCAGTCTGCTTGTGTGGGAAGTAAGCTGGACAGTGTAATGAACTGTATACTGTTGAAATTTCTTCTCTTAGCAAAGGATGGAAAAAAAAGCCATCAGCCACAGAGATGGCTGGTTACCTGGATACCTGCTAAGAGCTCCATACTTATGTAATACAGCTGCTTTAACAGAAATTAAAAATGTCCACAGCAAATTTTGTTAGCACTATTAAACAGCCGGAGGGCAGAGACAAGGTGTTGCTAATCCAGCCCCTGAGTTCAGGATCAACAGCTGCTCTCCATGGTCAGTTTTCCAGCCAGGTACCTACTGATCTCATTGAGACAATATTGAATATGGCAGCTCTGGTGAAACCACATTTGTACTGTGCTAATAAAACAACAAATAGGGCAGATTTAGTCCTGACATGGAGACATGTTGACATACTGTGATCTCAAGCATAATATGAAAAATCTAATCCCTGCATCTTTGCCCAATAGAGTCATCTCCAGTCCCAAGTTATATCCCAAGTACTTGCAACATAGCTGTTTTCAAGAGGAAGTGGACAGTCCTTGAACTGATAATTTTATGAATAGAAAGTGCTTGCTTCAGAGTGTAAGCTCAATTACAACCTCTTTTGGATGTGGTTTACAATGCACTGGAAAAAAAAAATCCTCACCACAATATAAGAATGTGGAACTTCTCAGTCATTGTCCAGATTTCCTCCTTTCAGCTTTCCTTTGTTTTATTTTATTTTTCTTGGTTTATAAGGATATTGTTGGAACTGGAAGGACCATGAAGGTTCTGCTTAACCGTATAGAAAAATACAAGCCGAAAATGATTAAAGTGGCAAGGTGAGTAAAACAATCACAAAACTTGGTAATTAATTAGTCTAGTCCAGCATATTTTCCAGAGTAGATTCCCATTCAGAGATCCTGCTTTAATTTGATGATGCAGTATGAAGAAGACCTGCACAGAGGAGCTGCCTGAGTCACTAAGGGGAGGGTGAAGGAAAGGAGGGGAAATGCTTTTGTATTGTTCTGCCTTGGCAATGACCCTCCAGCCATTTCAAGACTGCCACTGATGAACTTGGGAGGGGAATACACCCAGCTCTTCTCTGCAGTCAGGATGTTGTTAGGAAGAGAAACAGAACAAGAACAGGGACTCACATGGCTCAGAAGATTTTTGATAAAGGGAATAGTTTTTATGTGTGTTACATATCTAGATTTAAATGGGGTTTATTTTGTTTTTAATTACAGTTTGTTGGTGAAAAGAACATCTCGGCCTGATGGGTACAGACCAGATTGTAAGTGTTCTGAAAATCTCTGCTTCACAGTAGAAGTTACCACTATTCTGTCACTTGCCTTTCATAACATCCTATGGACTGCTAGAAGTATTGTAAAATACCAATTGTCAATGGGTCTATGGGATGCACTGGAAGGATTTGTATAATTGTCATTTGGAAAGCCTACCCTACTTAGGTTTTCTGCAGAATACTAACTTTTTGGGGAAATTTTGAAAGGGTTTAATGTTATCAATAAAAGGTGAGTGTTTTATCTTCTGTCTGACACACAATATCAAAGAGAATATCCATTTCTTCTTTTTCCTTCCTCATTGCATCTCTCTGGAGGAGCTGCAGGATTCCATCTGAGTATGAAAGGTGTTTTATTGTGACTACATATTAAAAAATTTTACATTTTTTATTCAGAAAAGCACTTCTATTTTTTTTCTAAGTATTACTGTTCAAAGGGAAAATACTGATATTATAATTAAATCCTACCCCCTAAAAAGCAGAAGATAAATTGGGCTTTTAAAACTTTCTCCTGCTGCTCAGTTTGTACCATGCCAGCGCTACTTCTCTCTAGATTATTGGTCCTAATACTGTGTTATGATGAAGCTGTAAATGGAGCTATACCAAGCAAATGTCATTTTAGACTTATTTAGACTAAATGATGTAATAACAGGTATGTGGCTAAATATGAAAAGAATAGATCCATCTAGAAGAGATCGACCAGTATTGGCTACTGAAGAAGTCTCTGGTCAGCTGAGCTGGGGAGGAGGGTAGAAGGAGAGTAGGCAGGTGAGTATCAGGAGGCAGCATGAAGGGTTTTGTTTTGGGATGTGGGAGAGAGGGACAACTTATGAAGCAAAAGTTACTTAAATGTTGGGCATGGCCCTTAGGTTTTAGTCCTTTATCTGAACTGTGATCCAAACATTTTGTTGTACAACTTTTTATACAGTGGAGTGGTATTTTTAACATTTAGAATTTAATCCAGTAAATTAAGTAATTTATATTTAACTGGATTCACTAATATTAAACATATAAAAGAGGAAATAAAATTACTTCATGAAGGGTAACTTTATATTTTTATGTATTAACTTTTGAATGAAACAAATTTTATCCTTTTTTATCCATAGTGCAATGAATTTTATAAAACATCAGAGACCTCTTTTGTAAATCACTGATAGTGATGTATCATTTCCTCACTTACCTAAATCTACAATTCCAAAGAGCTTATAACCTCCAATCTTAAACAACTGAATGAATTCCTTACCTGAATACTTGTAGAATTTTTTATGTGGACCTATTTTTGTGTCCGTAAGATTGGGTTTTCCTCTAGTTATTTAGAGAACAATATGGAAAGAGTCTTACTTGTTTTATATAGTGCTGATATTGCACAGACCTTCACACTCAAAAAGATGCACGTCTGTGCTTAGCTTCAGGTGTGTGAGTTGTATAATTGAGATGTACTGCATGCATTTACTTTGTTAAGCATGTGCATGAACCTTCATAAGGCTGAGGCTTTAATTTAAGAAACATTTGACATGTTTTGGTAGCTTAAAATATGAGATAGATTTTGCTATTCTTAGCAGAAAATATATAGAACTCTGAAAGTTACTTCTAATTTAATAGTCTACATTTTTCCATCATTGCTGTGATACAGGACAGTGATCATCACACATATATACCAGTGGAGCTTCCAAATGTAAGCAGAATGTTCCAGCTCTGATTGTGGCTTCCTTCCACAATGTGTCAGTGATAATTTTATACAAAATTATCCTTCCTCTCCTCTGATCATCCACATCCCTCTCACAAGTACTCTATGGCTGGGAACTGGTTATGGGGCTACTGCTGACCATGATGTCTCAGATTCAAAAGTAACATAGCCCCAACTGACTACAAATAAGTAGAGTTTGCTTTTTGAGGACCACACATGAATTTAAGGGCTTATAACTGCCACTGATCTTGTATTGATGGTGTTTGTTATTTGTCTCAATACAGATTACGGATTTGAAATTCCAGATTTATTTGTGGTAGGTTATGCCTTAGACTACAATGAGCACTTCAGAGATCTAAACGTAAGTTTCTTATAAAAAACATAGTTTAAAAAGTCACTGATCTACTTTTCCTGTATTTCCTCACATAAATATCTCATCATTTGTCTCCTCCTTGGGGCCTTGTGGAGGTATGTCTTTGACATGGTTGGGATTTGGGATCCTTTCAGTGAGGGCAAAACTCCATGCGAAGCCTCAAATAATCCAAAGAAGTCCCTGCTCAGCACTGTGAAAAGTTCCCTTCCCCTAAGACTTCCCTAAATTTCTATCTTCTGTGAGCCTAGGACTCCTTAGGTCCACCATTGCCAGAATGTGCAGAGACAGTAGCAAAAGTGAAGCGCAGACACAGGTTGGATGGGTTGTCTGAATGCTATGTTGCCTGTCCCTTTTCTCAGAGAAGTGAGGATGGAAAAAAAGGTGCAAACCTTTCCTTTCCTTGTTGTGGTACTTCCAGGGGTGCACCTCAAAACTGGGAATTCCAAGTGGGAAAATATGCTGTAGCTAGAAAGTGAAATCAGAATTTACTTTGAGATATCTGGAAAGGAAAGAGTAATTGTAAGGTCACTAGGTTGGCCAAGCCTAAGTATTTCTTAACAATTAATTATAATTAATAATGTACTCAACCACACTTTTGCAATCTGTTCTGTTTTTTTCAGCACATATGTGTTATCAATGATCATGGCAAAACAAAATACAGAGTCTGAAGCAGTAACATGACACCTGAATATCTCTGTGAAGCAGAAATTTGACTACATTCCCTCAAGCATCTCCCAGAAAAGCGATTCAACTGACTTGTATATCTTCCAACTCAATATAAATAAGGTGTTTACTCTAGAGATGCTGATGAATATTTAGAGAAGTGAGAGCTCTTATCTAAAATGTGAAGCATAGGACTTTTACAGTTACTACTTTTATTAAGTATTAAAATTACCACCTAAGATGCCTTTTAACTAATAGCTTGTCTGCCTCAGGTCTCATTTTGAATGCATCTTTTCTTTGCTCAGTTCTTCATTCAGCTATTGCAATTCATGTACTTCACTGTGTTGCACAAGATAGTTCAAAAGTGCCATTCTGTGCATGATTATTTTAGAAGATTTTATTGACTTCATATGCGTTTAGTCTTGGTCAGGTATACTGCTACCAAATTGAAAGCATTATTTTGATTTAATTCCACAATGCAAAAGTTTAGCTGAAGTTCTGTGCTGGGTTGCAGTTCATTACCCACTCTTCCAAATGAAGTTTTAGCTCTCAGAATGTGCTGAATTAGAGTGCAAAATAAACCTTTGCTGTTGATCCAAAATTGGAAGATATCATGGTTCTGGTACGTCACGTAGCCACAGATCTGACCTGTTTAATGTGCTGAATTTTAACCAAGACAAACCAATGCCAGGCAGGTTTGAATTTCTGCATGGTATACCTTTCTTCTCTAGGACACAAACAAGTATAAAAGTTAAAAAAAAAAAAGTATAAAAATTATAAAACTTAAATAAATGAATTGTTCTCCTGAGCTTATATTCCCAAGTAAACCTCATTAAGCACAAAAGTTTATTGTCAGTCAGACAATTATTCAGTTATAATTTCATTTCTGTAACGTGTCCAAATAGAGACTTTTTGTAACCATCTGTCATCTTTGAGAACACCGACCTAACAATGCTGAAGAAGACTTGTATAGAAAAAAAAAAAGAAAAAATGCATGGGACAACACAGAAAACCTGTTAATGCATGAGTGCTGTAGACTCCAGACTCCTTCCTTTATAGATCATGTTTGAAAAAGTTTGTGAATTTTACGTACTGTATTAGCTGTGAAAAGGTTAATTCTGTACTGAATATAAGTGTTTTTAACAACTTCCTGAGGGAAACCAATGCAAAGTAAGTAGCTGTGTATCAGTAGCTTTGCTCTGAACAGGAGAGGAAGATTGTTGCTAGCTGCAAAATCCTATAAACTAATAAAGAAATATTAAGAATACTTGATACATTGCAGTTATTTGTTTTCCTGTTTCAGGATATTTTGCACATCCCATAAAAGCTTTTACAAATAAGCATTTACCTGATAATCTAAACGTATCATGTGTTTGTATTCTGTAGCTGATAAGCTATTGTTATTTGGATAAAATCCATGATGTTAAGGGAATGAAAAAGATCAAAGAATTATGGTGATTGCTAGAGAAATGCCTTAGCTCATCTCTGCTACTTTAATTTGTATTTTTCCCTCAGAGTAAATGTCTTCTGTTTTGGAGAATAATGCATACTCTTACAGACCCTGGAAGCAGATGCTGAAGAATTTCATCTTTTTGTGTTTGATGAGAGTGGTAAAGTTTTTCTTAATGCTTCTGCTATGGATTTAGTAGTACTGACACATTGCATAGACTGACATGCCTAGATTTAGGCTAGTCCAAGACATCCATTAGGTTATTTCTTGGTTTTCCTCTCTTCTTAAAAAATTACAGTCCAATTCACCTTGCTATAATTGTCAGCTTTCAGCAACAACAATAAAAATTTAGCGAGTTAGTGTAAAATTAGTATGAAAACATGAAGTACTGTAGATAGACATAATTCAGACAGTGTTAAAATTGTTTAATTGGAAGACTCAGATTATTAAAATTTACATGCTTAAAAGACCAGATTTCCATAAAACATGAGAACTGGAATGTTTCTCCATTTCCTTCTGTCATCATATTTTTAACATTGTGAAAAAGGACCATACAGATTTCACTAGTGGATTTGCATGTGGAATTATTCTGTGAATAAGGGTTTTTTTTTCTTCTAATGTCATATTTGAATTTTGCACTACTATGTATCTGAGCATCCCCAGGTATCTCAGCTGCCATCCACATTACTCTTTGCTTTAAACACTTCCACCTGAAAAATTAACTTTCAATTACTTTAACAATCAGACTCCAAAATATCATTAATGTAACAAAGGGAACAGTGCCACAGTTTCAGTTTGAAACTGGACAGAAATATCAATTATGTCTAGTGGTTTAGGTTTGCCAATATGAGACTTCCCAGCCAACATACCAATTAATGTGGTAGGTTTATTTTTTGCTGTGAGATAGGAGAAAAAACAAAACATGTTTAAACTTAAAAGGGTATAAAGAACACTTTATTAACAGAGTTAAAAGGAACATAATAAGAAAAATCAGATTAAAACCTTTAGAACACCCTTTCTCTCGCTCTCTATAATATTCTTTTCTACTGACAATGTAGAGACAAAAAAACTTGGGACTTTTAGTCAGTTTACTATCTCTGAAATATTTTCTTCAGTTCACTTATGGAGAAGAGTTTTTCTTGCCATACTATGAAGACTTCTTTGCAAGAAAATAGTTCTCTCGTGGTTTTAATGTCACAAAGCAAATCTGCCACCTGGGATATAAGAAGAAATCTGTTTGCAGTGTGAAAGTCCTTCCTATGTCATGCAGTTTTTCTCACAGATGCTTTCATAGGCCATTTCAATTTATTGGGGTGCTATTTTAAGGATGAGCTGTTCTAGTATAGAGCAAAAGTTCTCTCTGTTCATCTCTGGGACTAGAGGTCTTCCACTACTATCTTTAGGGTAAAGTTTCTCATTTCTTTATGCTCAGGTTTCTCACTAGATCCACAGCAACATCCATCTGCTTCAACTACTGGTGCCTTGGCCCACAGCTGTGCTAGAATGCTACATCTCCACAATGCACCTCTATGAGTTATAAGGAGAGAAAAACAAAGTTAAATATATCTTCACCCTAGCTTTACAGAATTCAAAGTCAAGCTTAAAACATCTCTTCAATCCCTTCTATCTAGAATTAACTCTTTCTTTACTGACCTCAGGGTCCTATGTTATTACCTCTACGTGTTCACTTTTTTTTTTTTTCCTCTTCCTAATTTAGGAAAGAAATTGTATTTGTAAAGTTGTTTGGTTTTTGTTTCAAGCTTTACCATTGACAGAAACAGTTCTATAAAGTCTTGCAACGCTGAAAAGCTGATCTGGTCCAAGCGCTCCTTCGGGAACATGGCTCGCCATGATTCCCTGCTGACCACATGGTCCCTGCCAGCACCGTGTGAGCCGGCCCGACTCTGCTGGGGTGATGAAAACAGGAAAAAAAACCAACTGTCACTGACACGTTTATCCTTCTGTCCGTAGTAAAGCTGGCTTAAAGGAGCTAAGCACACAAAGTTCATTGCCAGCCATGCCGAGGTGTCCGTGTGAGATCGCCCTGGCCCCTCCGATCCCGGCCTCATGGCCGCTCCCGCTCTGCAATGGCGGTGGAATGGCTGCTCCTGGCCCCAGGGACACTCTCTCTTGAGCTGCCCCCGGTGCTAACACAGTCTCTGTCTGGCACAGTCGGGCAGGCTCTGCTAGGAAATGGCTTGTCCCTGCTGGCAAAGAGCCCCAGCCATCCACCGAGATAGGGCCCGGTGAGCTCCTCAGTGAAAGCCCGACAGCTCCTCAGTGAGGGGTTCAGCAGCTCCTCACTGAGGGGTTCAGCAGCTCCTCACTGAGGGGTTCAGCAGCTCCTCACTGAGGGGTTCAGCAGCTCCTCACTGAGGGGTTCAGCACTCTGCTCACCACCCCTCTGGAGATAGAAAAATCTCAGCCGGGCCCCGAGAGCCAGCCCAGACCCGGCCACATGGGCCGAGCCAGGACCGGCCCGGACCCAGCCCTCCACCACTAAGGCTGGAAACGAAGAGAGCTATTCCCGGGGTTTTTTTGTCTTAAGATGTGTATTTACAAAAGGCATATCCACTCTTTTCATTGGCCTAATCAGGGGTCAGTAGTACAAAATTGTCCAATTAGAGCCAACCCAGGACAAACAGGTAATCATGCATGTCTGATTAATATTGGGCTTAGTCTCTTTAATGTGCTCAGAGAATCTATTTTCTTGTGTTTTGGGAATATTGTTGATTCCACTCCTTCAACTAAAAGGCCACTAAATATTTTTTCAGTTGTGGTTGCATGCTATGACCCACAAAGCTATGTTTGGAGTTTTCTTAATCAGTTCAGCAACATCTGTTATTTAAGAGGAGAAGATGTTCTTTAAAATCCATTATTTTCCTTGGACATTGTGTTTATGGGCAGGCTTCCATTTTTATCTCAGTTTTTCTCCTTGTGCATTTAAAACCAGCATCTCTTCCCTACCTGTTGAATACAAATTAGCATGGACAGCAATTTTGTTTAAAGTGACATAAATACTTATCAGCCATCAGGTTTTAGACTTTATTGAATCCATTTATGTCAGATTCCAAAATTTCCAGGAGTGGTTTTCTGGAGAGAAGGTCAAACAATGAAAAAATAATTCCTGCACCTTGGTTAACTGGTCATTATTTATACTATTCTAATATAAATTAGAATTTCATGTTGCAAACCATAGATATGATCTGAATACCTAGTAATTTCTGCCTAAACAATAGAATTTAAATAGTCTAAAAGGTCTGTAATTAAGACTTTTTTAATTGAATCAGCTGCTGCAGTCTTCTAGGTAAAGCTGAACAAAGTAGGAAATCGTGTGTGTTTGATTGATTGATTGCTGTTAGTGTTGTATTTCTTGACCATGTTATGTTATTCCTCAAAGTGTTAATGAATTTGTATAATGTAAAATTCTAACATTTCTCCCCCAAATACAATACTAATGGTATGTGAAATTCAGCTGCAGAACAGTTTCTGATCTGAGAAAGCATCAAATGCATTGCAATGCATTTGCATTTGCACTCAGTAAAATGCTTAACTTTGAGATGTACTTAGGTCATGAGTCATCCATTTTGAGCTATGCTGAGAATAAGATTTATTTAAATACATATATTGGCAATTCTAAATTTTAATATTTCTTTATAATGAAGAAGATAAAGTCTGAATCAGCTTCTCTGCATATCTTGCATTTTGATTTTCTCAGGTAACATAGCAGTGAAAACTCCTTTTGTAATCAAACTTGTTACACATGCAAACTGTAATTGATTCTAGCTACCTTGAAAACTTTAATTTTCAGTTTCAGTTAAAAATGAGAGTCTCAGAAGAAAACCATTACAGGGTTGCATAGCAAGAGACAGAAGGATTCTTTGCCCTTTTGTAAAACCATCATATTTGAGGATACATTTTCCTTCTTTTACCTTTTAAAAGTTTTCCAAAACATCTCATAGTCTAAATATAAAGATCTGAGATTAATGCAGTATCTCAGTGTACTTTAGGAAAAGTATCCTAAATTCTTCTCCTCCTTAAATTGGAGGGAGAAATGTAGATACATAAGTTAATGTAGGTGTGTGTTACCTCAGTTCAGTCTTCAAAAGTTAGCTCTGGCTGCACCCTCCACATGACTAAGGTGGCTGAGTCACCTCCTTCTGTGCTTGTCTCAGTGTCCCTGTTTGAGACCTCGTAGGAGAAACAGGGTGTCAGGTGTTTTACCCATCCTTTTGAAACACTGAAAATACAGTGGAGGGAAAATGAAAGCTTGTACCCTAATTTCATACACTTTTCACAGTGACATTTTTAATGCCACACTCCTTCCTCTGGGAAGGCAGCCTTGTACAGCTATCCCAGTACCTGGCTGAAATGTTTGTACCACTAGGGAATGACTGCTGTGCTTGCCAGGGATATTCAGAGCAGTGACAGCACCACAGCAACACTTGGACAGCTAGAAAAGTTTGGTCACAAGCCATAAACGATACTGTGGGATTATTTTGTAGTGTTAAAAGGATGTTTTTTTTTCAATATTGTGCACTTAAAAATTATTAGAAGGGAAAGACACCCTAAAAAAAAGAAGGCAATACAGACTGAGGACTGGTTATCCTTTATTTTGCAGAGAACACACAGCATTTTTTAGAAGGGAAAAAAGGAGACATCAGTTCTGGGTGAGGCTCCGTAAGCCCTTTGAAGGCTGTCAGCTGTAGTTTGGATGCTTGTGCTGTTACGCAGAACTGGCTGACCCTGCCTTCCTTTCTGTCAATAAACCAGTGCTTGGTTTCTTTGTACCTTCACATGAACACATGCATATCCACAGCTGAACTTCTTACTGCTGCCAGCAGTTGTTTTGGAACACCAAGGGGTTTCCAAATGCAGAAATTTAGACTCAATTAGTTAAATACTTTCTGTCAAGGCTCGTTCCTTCTGCTGCTGCATGGAGCAATGAACTACTGACAAACTATTGGAGTCTGCAGTACAGCGATTTATGTCTAATACTAAGTTTTGGATACTGTTCAGAGGATGACCTTTAGTTTGTTTCAGGAGTGGCATGAAAGTTTTCCTCTGTTTTTCCATAGCAGAAAGAGACAAAAATTACTTGTAGTACTGTCGTTCTGGAAGTCTGTCTTCAACCTGCATAATTTGGCCTCTGATAATGGTAAGAAAGTGTTGTTTCTAACCATGACACAAAAGTTTATTAAATTAACTCATTACTGCATGTGTTCAAAAATCCATTGTTCCTACTGTTAGTAGAGCTTTGTATATTTATCACTGCTATTAAGTCATGAGGTTACACAAGGGACAACTATTGCTGGAAGACATATGTTATGCCTTCATAGCTATTGAATTTGCATAGAAAAACATTGGAATTTAGCTAAGATGTTTTGGAAGCAATGCCAGAAAACAGAGTTATCTTGAAGTGCCTTTTCTCAGCAATTTTCCATTTTCTTTCTAGAAGTATTAATCTCTTTTTTTTAGATTTATCTGCAGTTACACGTTGGTTTTATACTCTATTCTATCACAATGTCTTTTAACCAAGTCCTTGCCAGTCCTGTAGTTTTTAAGGACATTCACAAATGCTTGTTATTTACCAGGAAACTCCAGCCCTTTCTCTGAAACATTCAAGAGCAGATTTTCAAAGGTGCTTATGCATCCAAGAAAATTTTATGTGATTTCACCTGCTTGGATAGGTGCCTAGCTGCATCCTACAGTGACTATGTACCTTTGAAAATATGTTTCTTTCCTAGTCTGGATAGACTGGGAAAATATGCATAACATAACTTGGAATGAAAACAGGAGGATATCACAACAAAAAGAAGATGCAAGCACAACCATGTCATTCTTCCATGTGGGCATAAATATCTCTTTGTCTTTCTGAATCATGCAATGTTTAATTGATTGTTTGTGTTTTCATGAGAATTATTGTAGTAGTGTTTCTGCTCTTTCCTAGTAAATTTGGAATACAGTGAGAGTGTTCAAAATCTAGCTTTCAGAAATAATAACTCAGCATAAACATTAGCACAGAGAGACAGAAAGCAGATTAGATACAAAGGAATAGTCAATAACAGTGGCAGAAGAGTCAAAGAGAGTAAAAAAATGAAGTGTCATAAAAAAAAACTTAAGCCATGGAGTATTGATTGGAATGGATCCACCAGTGGGTGTACAGGCAAGATATTAAAATTAGTTAAATATGACCTGCTGAATGAGTGTGGAGATGGGAACTTTCTGCTCAGAGCCAGTTTGGTTCTGGGCCCATTTATGCCATATGGGAAAGAAAACCATAATAAACGGAAATTGTTTATCTTCCTTTAGAAGCGTTTCACATAATAATATGATGTTATTAACTGTGTTCAAGATTTTAGCTACAAACACCCAACTGAAGCTTCCAGTACTATTTTGCCTAAGTTGTAGACAAGACAATCTCAGCCCTGTAAAGTCAATCTCAATCTCTCTGTTTTAAATTTAATCAAGTACTAGACACCAATGTTACTTAATCTTATAGATTCCAGTGTTGTTACTCACAGCCTCACTGTCCTATTTTCTGAGATTTTTTTCTCAAGCTTTACCTCTATTCCTTACATCTGAATTTATTCCAATTCCTCTTTGCCTATTAACCAATTTACAAACTTGGCAGGTGCTGGGAGAGAGGTGAAGAATGATCTGCAGACAGGCACTGCTGAGTTTGCAATCCTAAGAGAAAACAAAACCCACTCTGCTGAGTGGCAGTCATTAGCCTTTCATGGGAGATTTTAAGACAAGTAGCAAATATTTAACTTTGGGGGGGGGGGAATCTCTCCTTTGTACCCAGAAGTATCAGAGTGGGGGACTGGCTTGCAAGGCACGGAGGGAGGATTTTGTGCCACCACCACTGTCCTGTGTGGTTTCATTTGCTGCCTGAGCTTAGGCAGCGGCTGGGGCTGGAGGAGGAATCAGCCACTGTGACACAAAATCAGCACAACAAACATCCTCCTTTGCTGCAGCTTTTCTAGCTCCAGTACTCAGACAAACACAAAAAATGGTTTATCCTGGCCAGGTCTGGCACACTGTTGATTCTGTCAGGCCTCAGCCATATCTCACAACAGTCTAGCCAAAATATGCTTCAAAGTATTTTAATATTTTCCCCACAGAAGTCACAAGCTGGAGTCCAAAGCTAGCAAGTGTTTTCCTGATTATGGTCTGTTTATTTATAGAAAAGGAGTCAAACAAAAAACCACATTTCCTATGCAGAAGGGAAGAAGGGAATCAAGGCACATCATGGCACTGCCGCAGGCAGATCTGAAGTCTTTGGATGGGAAAAGATTTACCATGGTTATTTTCCATCCCCTAAATTGTGTTTAGACTGTCTCAACTCCAGCAGTCTCTGAGACATGTAAATTATTTTATGCAGAAGGACAACAGTATTTTGTGAAACCAAAATAGGCTGTGAAAACTGTATGTAAAGCTACTCAGGAAGGAGAGCATGCTCTCTGTGTTTGAATGGCACACTCACTCAACACATACAAACCCTGTTCCTACAGACGAACACAGACCAAGTGACCATTATTGCTCATACCTCCCAAGTTAAGCCCCTGTGGAGTCTGAGCAAGATTGTACCAACAGATTTTTGTTAGTATAGGTGTACACATGAACATAGTATCATTTTCAATATGGTTGTTATTCCAAACAGTCCTTTTGCCTCCTTTAATATAATGGCATCGGCCTAAAATTAGGAATGGTGATACTATTGTTAACTACAAGAATGTAAATTTTGGGCACAAAGTTTAATACAACATGAAATATGATGGGAAAGCAGCCATGCAGTTTGGAGTAAATATCACAACAGGTTCATCCACCAATGTTTTCTGTAAGTCTCTGCTGTTGAAGTAAGTCTTCATTACCTGAGGGAACAAACGCACGTTGTAGCTCTTCTCATCCATCATTAGGCAGACCTTTCAAATCCATAATAATTTACAAGACCCATTTCTAGTAAAGCAAAAAGAGTAGAATATAAACTGTTTATGAATCATAACAATCATCACAGAGTACAGTTGCTTTATTCTTCTCTGTAGTTCACCTGCCCATAAATTCCAGGGCTTTCTCCCTTGAGGCTCCTCAAGACCAACCTGGCCTGCCTAAAGCCACAGTTTCATCCACAGCCATTATCCTGACAGAGCAGCCAGAACCTTTGTGTCTTCCACCTTAATTTGCTAAGAGAAACCCTTTCCCAGCCAAAGCACTAAACTATGTAAAACTATTATTAGTTATGTAGCACAGGAGTTACCACAAAGTGCTGGGTATCAGCACAGCCTATGGGGTAACAGGCTTGGCTTGAACTGGGATGGGGATAGTGGCATTTTACCCTGCCATTTTTGGAAGGGCTGGGCTGGGAGGATGAGAAGGACAACCACAGTCTGGTTTATGCAGCAGCCAGAGCACCTCCTCAGAAGCACAGTGCTCCCTCAGGGCTCAGAGCCTCTCGTGGCTGCTCCCAATGTCAAGTCCAGCACCCTGCTGAGATCTGGTATTTTCCAAGCTCAGCTCCCAGAGTTAGAGCAGATGGGATCACAGTTTAGAACTGCAGAGGTGTAGGAGTTAGCTTTTCATGAAGAACAAGCTCTAAATAAAAAAATCATTATGCTACTTTTATAAACATCCCTGCCCTTCTCCTGAGGGTTTGTGCTGCTCTCCCTGGCTGGTGGTGCTACCTTGGTTCAGCTTCTTTCCAGAACCAGTTTTTCTCACCCTCCACTGTCTCTTGCTCTTGCCTGAGACTGCTTCATACATGTGTGTTTTACAGCTCAAAATTACAATTCCTGACCTACCACTCCCTCCCAGCCTGTGGCTACAACTGAAATAATAGGGTGAGTGGAAAAAAGTTATTTTGAAAATTGAGAAAGTAGGTGATTTCCATGTTTAGATTTAATCAAAATTATACTACCAAGATATGTGAAACACTAAGGCACCAAGGCCTTCTGATGTTCTCTGCTGCTGTTGAAAGAAACTGCTGCCTTCACTCCTTCAGATAGTTTTCATACATAGGGAAATGTAGTGTCCTAGGTAATACTGTAGTTAACATAAAAACTGAGAGCTAACAGATAAAGATCTGACAACTTGTAAACAATTATTTAAGAATTTAGAGTTTGGAGAGATTTTGGCTTTTTAAAAAATTTTCCTCTTCCCTGGCACACCTTGCAAATGTCCCTCACCAGCTTATTTTCAAGAATCTTCTAATCAGTCAATCCAGGAAAAAACACATTTATGATTTGTTCTTTTGTCTATATGTTCACCTAAGGTGAAAAATATTGGGAAGTTGCCATCAGTCTTCAGAGTTAATTCATATCAATTTTGCTCTAAAAGTTAGTTTTAAAATAGGGAATTAAGCATTCAGGTGTCACTATAGGCATTAATTGCTTTCTGCAAGACATAAATACTTCTTATTTATGTTTAATGTTCCTATAATAATAGTTGTTAGTAGAAATGTGGACATAGAAAAATAGCTCAAAAAAAAATCAGTTTTTTCTATTCCTGTTTTGGTAATGTTTCAGCTAAAAGGTATATTTTATTTCTCATATTCTCAGTAATTTTCCAGAATTCTACCAGAACTTGTGTTCAATGCTTTAGGTCAGTAAATTTAAGTCATAGAACTCCTGCCTCATTGCATATCAAGTATGCTTCATTACCTCTACTTTACTGACCTTAGAAATTCCAGCTAAGGGAACACTCACAAATCCGGTTTTAACTTAGGATTCTCACTTTCTCTCCTTCCATAAAAGTATATTTCAAAGGTGGCAATGCAGATTGCTGATCCAAATTAACTTTCTCGTTACTGTCCCTTGTGCCTTCCACAGCAGGTGAAGGTGCCTTATTTCTCCCAGTACATCTTGCGTGTGTTCAGAGTAGATCCCATTTAAATTCTGAAGTATCTCAGCAACTATGGAATTGTTTCCTCTTGCTCCAGTGACATTTTATGGTACAATAAGGCAGCCTTGAAGTAAGAGCAACTGGCTTTAGAGGAATATCCTTCATCATTTCAGCCCTTCCAGTCATGACAATAGCATAGAATATATGCTGGGCCCCCTCTGAGTTCCTGCCACAGATTTCTGGGGCAATGCCAGAGATTGCTGATCTGCTTTCCCCCATGCTCTACAATCAGTAGCTGCCTCTGCAACCCCAGGTTTGTTTTCTGGACTGGGCAGGCACCTGCACAAGCTTTACAAGCTGCTGAGACCTCCACCTTGCTCCCACCCCTAGGACTGGTTCTATACACAGGCACAGCCCAGACTACAGTCTGATGTCTTGGGCCTCTCCTGCTAATTTTAATTATTTGCAACACCTGGAGAAACTTCTAGAAATCCTGCTTCTGGATTTAGGCTGTTTCACCTGTGCTCTGGCTTGCTCCTCTTTTTCTCAATAGATCTGTCAGTCTTTTCAAAACCAAGAACTTTTTTTCCTGACAAAGCCAGATTCTTGGCACATTCTTCCAGCATTCCTTTGAACATCCAGTCAGCAAACAACATCACAAACACTTGCCTGCCCCCTCATTGTTTCCTGACCCTGATTTATGAGAGGTCAGTGCGATAGATGTTTAAACTAACCACAGGCTCAGTTTATGCCAGGCCATTCCATCTGAGCTTTCATGTCATATTAATTACAATTCTTTTAAATTCTGTTGCAATTAAAATCAAAAGCAACAGCTGTATGCTTTCAGCTCTCACCCAAATATCAGGTATTGCTGAAGGCCAGATCCACCCCTCTTCTCCTTTCTGGATATCATCTTCCCTTCTATATCTTCATATTTTCAGATCAGTCTTGAAAAACATGGAAGCTCATCAAACTGAGTGGACAGCCAAATGCAGTGACGTCCAAGAGAGAAGTACTGCATTAGACTGTTACAGTATATCCACCCCTTGCAGATATGTCTGAGCTGGCTTTCACAGCACAAATACAGGATGTGGGCAAGAACACAGATTCTCTGTTTCAAAAATCGAGAAGTTACAGGCCTGATTTTAGAAATATGTATAAGCACTACCTTCTAGCTATTAGGGAGTTCACCACAACAAATGAAACCAAGGTTCTGCAGGGGCTGAGATGTCCAGTCTTTTCATCCCCAGCAGTGGCACTGCACATGGCAAAGTGTCCTGTTCAGAGCAGCACCCTGAGGGGATGGCCCATCATAGGCTTGCCAGTTGTGCTGGGGTTTAGTTAATTGGCCCCTTGCCCAACAGATCAACTGCTAGATCATACTCTGCTTGCAGCACCTTGGCCTCTTCGTATTCCTAGACTCTTTTTCCCCACTGAATTTCTTTTATTTTCTTCATCTTTTCTTTTTTTTTAATATTTCTAACTCTGCTTTGTCTTAATTTCGCTGGAACCAGCAGCCTTCTGCTGGACTCTCAGACTGAAGGATCTGCTGTGCTTCCTTTCTGGTCTCACAGGACTGCTGCTGAAGCTTCTGGCAGGATTTCTTTCTTGTAGCTTTTTTTTTCCCCCAGACTCTACTGAAATAGCTGTTTGCCTTTCCAGTAAGAGATGCTGCATTACTACCAGGAGCAGGTGGTTCTTGTTTCAGAAATTCCTGTCAAGAAACTGAAGCATGTGACATCTTGTGAATCACAGATTCTTGCTGTCTGTGCTGACAGTTTCTCTTATCTTTCTGAGCTGAAGGCTGATTCTTAAAATGGATAACCAAGTGATATTGCATACCACACCACTACAGTCCAGCCGAGTAATATCAAGACAAATGGCTGAGGTGGAGTCACTGCAAAATGCAGAATTAGAAAAGATCACTTGACATTGGTCTAGACAAAACTTTTATATTTGTACTATTGTCTCCCAGATGAATTTAAAATTACATAATCTTACAGGTCCTAAATCAGTTTAAAATCTCCTAATGTTTTATAACCCCTGATTTATTTTCTCCTTCAAAAAGTTCAACTTGAGATCCTGTTTTTCAGCCTTTCTTTGTTCCTGCCTGACAAGTAGAGTGCTGGTAATCCTAGCAAGCACTTCAGCTTGTTCCAGAACAACTGAAAATGTACCACCTTAAACTGGGCAATGTCCAATGACACAAAAAAATGCATAAGGGAAAAAAAGCAAGAGGTTATAGAGAAAACTATTTTTTAAATATGTATTACAGAAGGTTATCTATGGCAAAAGTGGATATAGGGTTTAAACTTCTAAAATTCAAAATCTGAATGTCTTATACATTTTAAAATGTATCTCTGGGCTCAGATGTCTCTGGCTAGGGTCAGTTTATTTGGCATTATCTGAATTGAGCTAGCTAAAAGGAGATTCTGCTGTCTCCAGACGAGTTCTTCCAGTTTCTATCACTAACCATCACATAACAACAATAACTTTACACTTAGCTCATGAAGATATGCCAGAGAATTTTCTTCCACACCTCGCTGCAGTCCAGATGGGCTGGAAGGCAATGCAGTGTCCCGGGAACAGCCATTCCTGACCCCATAACAACTTTTTGTCCTACTTAGTATCTGAATGTTCTTGTTTTCACTATTGTGCAAAGGACAAGATCCTGGAGCTTGTGCACATACTGTTGGAGTGGCCCCTGATAATGTCAGTGCCACAGAGTTACAGTCACTATCCCTGATAAAAGCAATGTTCTCCTGCTGCTCCTCAGTGGATTCACTGCAAAAGAGGAAATAACATATCACATATTTGCAAGGAGAAATGCTTTCCAAGGATAGTCTCTTCCACCTTAAAAAAATCTTGTCCTTGACTCCAGTTGTCTATTCAGGTGCTCTCTCCTCCTTGCTGAGGGCCTGCTCCTTGAGCTGCACATCATTGCTCAGGATTTTCTTTTTCAGTTCTGACCTAACTTGTCCCAGACTCAGCTTCTGCCAGCTGTGCTCCACTGAATCAGTGTACTTGGCTCATGATGTCCATAAAGTTCAGAACTGGAGGCAAGGTGAGTCTTTCTTTAAACTGTCACTTTAAACACACTTTTAACTGTTACACATAAAACTCAGGTATATTAAAGACAGAACCTTGTGCGAGAAGGAGAAGGAATTGTGCACCTCTCTCAGCAGCTTTCTTATGACAAGGGCAAAGTAGAAACAGACTGTTCTGTTGATGCTGCATTTTAGACTGAGCTTCCAGAAATCCCAGCTGTCTCCTGATGGACCCACAAAAGCCCCTCTTGATTTATTTCTAGCTAATACTACCTTCCTCCTCTGCTCTGTCTCCTGCTTTCAAGGATTTTCTCAGGTTAGTTTCCATTCTTTCATTTGGCTTCCAGGAGTCTTTTTCTGCTTCCACATTTTAATCTTTCTTACAAGGTGTTAAGAGATCCTTATTCTCTTTTCAGCATTTTCTGCAAATTCAAGAAATAGGTGTATTCAATCACCTCATCTTCCCTCTCTGTACTTTGCCTCTGAAGGATCTCATCATAAATACCATTTTGGCAGCTTTCTCCATGCTTATGATTCACCAGCTTTTCTACTTCCTATTTGTCACATTCAGATATTTATGGTAATCTTTTAATGCCACCCCGCTAAACACATTTTTCTTGCAACTCTTGGGCTTCTGTGTCCTCTTATTATAGGAACATGATTTCGGTTTCTCACATCCATTACTCCCACCTTGTACAGCTCATGTTCCCATAGTTCTGATATGGGTAGGAAAGTGGTGATGGGTTTGTATGGGGTCACCAGTCACTGTAACCTAAAAAATATGAGCAAGTCTCAGTGAGGTTTAGTGAATGGAAGTAGATTAAGTCTTGAAAATGCCCTTTCAGACTAATCTGTACTAGACTTTACTCATATTTCTTTTTTGAGAAGGTAGACAATACATAATCAAGCCTACCAGATTTTTCTAAAGACAACTGTATCCAACTGTGAAGGTGTAAACACAAAAGAGAGGGGCTGAGTGCTTGGCACTGACCAACAGGGAATAACTGGGAGTAATGAGATTAAACTGAACAAAGGAAAACCACTGAAGGTTGAACATCAGGAAAATATCCTGGCTGTGTCTATCAGACCATGGACTAATTTCCCACGGGAAGAGGTGGAAACTCCATCTCTTGAGTCATTTAAAATTAGAACAGATAAATCACTAAAAACAGAGGACTAGGAACAACCCAATTGGAATTGGAAGGGGATGAACTAGAAGTTTTGAAACATGTTTTTAGTCTCAGTTCTTCTTCCCCTGAAATTAAATAACAAGCCTTGTTTAGGGTTTGCTCACGTGGGACTGACAAACCTGCAGCTGCATGTGTCCTACTCATTATGGCCAGGTTGAAATGCTAATGTGACTCTGTCTGATCAGTTTTCTCTGTTGTGGCCACATCACAGCTAAAGCCTGGCAGGGTGACCAGAGGACTCCTGCACAGGCCCTCCTCCTCCCCAAATCACAGGCCTGGCTGGGGACTGTCCCTGGATTTTTCTGCCCCAAACCTTTGTTTCCAATGGATTCCTTGTTATTTCCTATAGCACATACCCTGCTGGGCTGAGCTCCCCTAGATGGCAGAGCTGAAGCAATTTACAATGCAAAATGCTTTATACAGCCCTGTTGGAACAGGGACTGTCATAGCCAGCTCTCTAATTTCTTCAGAGCTACTAGCTAGAAACAGCTTCTGTTGCCCTGGGTCACTCTTTGCTGCATGTGAGAGATAGTCCAACCCCATGTGCAATTAATGCAGTAGGGCCTTAGCCCCAAAAGGACATTGTTTCTCATAAAGGATTCAAGTTTCCAGTTCTCAAAAGCATCAGGCCAAAAAAAAAAGGTCCATTTATGGTTGTATCTTTAGGAAACCCCTAGATCCAGCCACACCGACTTCTTGAAAAAAATCAGCTATAACACAGTTGTGCAGATGCTTGGAAAAGCAACAAAGGTGATGAGGCAAGTTCAGAGAAGTCACAAGTGACCGTCTTGTCTCATTTACTCTGTCGTGCCTTCTGTTATATAACACGAGGGGTTATCCAGTCAGCAGCAGCAGTCTTCACCGCACTGCCCTCCCTCCTTTCACTGCACTGCCCTCGATCCAGCCCGCACTGCCTTCGATCCAGCCCGCACTGCCCTCCCTCCTTTCACTGCACTGCCCTCGATCCACCCCGCACTGCCCTCGATCCTGCCCGCAGTCCCTCCCTCCTCACGGCACTGCTCTTGGTCCACACTCAGCTGTTCTTCCAACTCACTGAACTCCACTGCAACACATTTTTTGCGGGTTGAAGTGCTGAGGAAACCTGAACACAAACTGGGTCACATTTTGAGGATTTCTTTTGAAATTAAACACATTACTTCAATTTTAAGGATCTGATTAAAAAAATACTTGAGTTCTGTTTTCTCCAGAACTGTCTTCGTTTTCTGTGGTTTGCTGAAGAGGACAATAGGTCAGGAGCTTTTTGTGTGTTATTTCTTTTTCAGCTGAGCACCTTCGTGTGGGCTGCTGCACTTCTCAATTGGCAAATTACTTTTTTTTTTTTTTTAAACTATTGTTGGCTTAGCACAAGATGCCTGAGATTCTCCTATCTTAGAGTCAGAAACGAGTTAAAAATACTGATAATGGCTGTAGTAGATCTATGGAAAAGGGAATTACTTGGGAAGCAAGAAGACTGAACTGAAGAATTTCAGGAGTCTCCCTTTGTTACCTATCTGAGATTGTAAGTTTAGGTAATAAAACAAAATACAAATCAAGAGCTGTGAGTACAACATAGCAAAAAAAAAAAAAAAAAAAAAAAAAAAAATACCTGTGTTGGTAAGTGGTCAGTTCAGAATCAGGCTAACCTTCTTAGCTTTGAATTTATATAGCTTTACAGTTTGTTCCAGAAGAATTTATTTCTCATATAAGGATTATTCTGTTTGAAACCAGTCTTTAATTGATCACTTCCTTGTTATTCACTCCATATTTTCCATTATTTTAATCTCTTTTTTTTTTTTGCTGAGTTTTATAATTTCTGTTTTACTCATCTTTGATTATCCTCAGCTCATTTCACATTTATTTTACCAATTTTGTCAGTTTTTGCTTCCTCCCTGTATCTGTTTTATCTTTATAATCACCATGTATCTTTTTTGATTTTCCACAGTGCAGCTTCTCAGTATCAAATACTCATGTTGCAAAATTTCCTCTCATATAAAGATCAACAATAAGTTAGCTGGAAGTAATCTGTATTTCATTATATTTGGCACTGAGAAATGCAGCTTTAAAAGAGCCTCCGCCCTACAGCTGCATCACATCACTGATCCATTTAAATGCACTAATCTAGCCAAAGAAGCCAATGTTTCCCATTACAACCTGTCTCTAAGTGACATCTATGTGCTAGTTTAGGAGTAGATCTTCATAACAGAACTACTTTGGAGGTAAACCAGGGAAACATATTCTGGTTGAGTGCTGAACACTTGCATGCTTTTAACCTGAAATAAGTATGGAGCTGTGTTGTTCCATCCAGTTATGTAGTGGGAAAAATAAACATTGTGAGCGCAGCTCACTGAATACAAATTCTGCAATTGTGGGTTGTGTGTATGACCATTTAGGTGACTAGAAATTGGCTTCTACATTAGAAGGGATTTCTCCACATAAAAGGAAAACTATTAAAAACTCTGAAATTCACAAGAATCATAGGGAGGAGATCTAACATGTGACTAATATCCCAAAGGCCCTCAGGTCTTTATAACAGTGATCGTAATGCTATAGCTTCATGAAAGGACTAATCAGGCCTGATCTGCCTCCAGGATAACACAGTAGTGTATGAGATGGCTTCTGAGTTAGTTTGACTTTGTTGACATAGATATAATACTGGAAATCTTGCTAATCAAGATGAAGTATCTTAAAAAATCCAAACAAACTGGGGTTTACAGGTCCTGTGACAGAGACACATTTTGGAATCAGCCTCATAGACAAAAAAAGAGTTTCTTACAAGAAAGAAGGAAAACACACAGTATATTTTATAGCATATTCATTGTTTCAAATATGTCTATGTTGAAATAATGATCAACATCCTTTGCAGATCTTCCAGTGTGATGCTGCCTTCCTACACTTTCCAGGAGCTGGTGGGCTGCAGGACCCGCCCCTGGCACTGATCTCCTCCAACAGCTGTCACAGGAGAACGAGAGGGTTTTATAAGAGAGAGTGGGTAACTGTAATTTTGGTACTCAGGAACTCGTGGGAGACTGTTTCTGACTCTAAAGGCAAGTCAATAAATGAGAATATACAGTGAGACATGCACAGGTTCCAGAATACTTTGCAGGAGCTGCTACCAGGCGATCTGTGGGGGCCATACCCAGCTACTTATGTGTTCTGGCACCTTTAGAAATACTATGGTTTCTCCTGAAGGACCATCTTGCTGCCAAATGCTTTTTGCAAGTATTCAATGGATGCCTGAGTCACAGATTCTACAGTGCTAACACTCACAAAACTAAGTGTTTTTTTTTTTATCTCCTTTCCAATACTTCTTTTCTAATTCATAATTGTAGTCAACCAGCATCTTTGACCTCTGACATACCTTCCCATAAACTGAGCCTTAAGACATTCATAGAGTTAAAACTTGAGTTGTATTTGCTTTCTAAATTAGCATCCAGGCTGTGATAAATGTGGCAGTGCTTGGATAACAAAGTTATTGTTTCATGCTGTTTGCTGGCAGCATCAGAAGAATAACCACAGTGGTCTCATTTCAAGTCACACATGACTGAAAAGCCTCCTGCTGCAGGGTGGCCTTCGTTCTCAATCACAGTTCAATGAAAAGAACATGTCTCAAATCACTGCCTTGTCCAGGTGAACAAGATAAGGATTTAAGCACGCCTTCCTATGGAGTAGTTTAACAAATATCTTTATAGATACAGAAAGTCTTTCTATGATGCTGACATACAGATATACAATGAATAAAAAACCCCCAGCCCTCGTGAGAATGTGTACTTCGAATTTAGTTTTAATGCATTTGGCACATAGTTTATGATGTTTCTTCACCTCAAGAGAGGACAATTATATCATGTTTCAATATTTTATTTTACTCTGGACTTACACACAAGTCAGTTGTGAAACAGATCTTCTAATAATTTCCTATGTTAGGGGACACACTTCTCAATTTTTTATTACTGTTAAATGGAGCAAACTTTTACATTAAAAAAAAGTTGCACATACTAGGTATATTGTTTCCAGGGTTGTAACCCTTCTTGGTATAGTTTGTGACAGCCAGACTGCTAAATCTTTTAACATGATGAATGAAACTAAACTGAAAATCAATATTTTCTTTTACAGAAGCTTTCAAAATACAAGGCCTGGTATCTTGCTCAGAGTAAAAAATTCTTCCTTACTAAAGAGAGACCTCTAGTAATACAGATCCTGCAGCACAGTCACACCTGTTCTCACCCCACAAAATGGCATGACAATCTATAAAGCTAAAGAATTAGAAAATGACTAATTAACATAATTGAAATGTCTCAATATACTTGGTTAACAGCAATGTTATGTTACCAAGAGAAAAAAATCCCCCTACACACTTGGACGAAAGCCTTGCTGTTACCTCATGTCATATTTATTTCTTAATATAGAAATAATTAATACTTTTATATGTATAGTTATACAGAGCAGAATTGCACAGCTGTCCCTGGCTAGCCATCAAAGGGATGTGTTTTATACACAAGAATAAATTGTTACTTTTTCAGTAATTCTCCCAATAGGAGGGTGGACAAAAAGAAAGTGGGCTAATATGTCATTGTAGTTGCAGTGGTCTGGGCTTACCTAGAAGTCACTGGAGAGAAGTAAGAGCCCTGAGAGGTTGATGCAAGCCATCCTATGTGTGGTACGAACATGCCTGGCCAGCTTCTTTGTCTTTCACTGACTACTGAGGGAGCATAGCTGATTAGCTCAGATCAAATGAATAATTTATAGATGGGTAAAATCAGGTGTCATGAATACTATCCTCAGTGTCAAGTGCATTTGGAGAGCACAAGGCAAGCAGAAAATTTCCCTTGCCTCAGGATATTAAGGGGTTATGTTATTAAGCTCTCTGTTTGCCCAGAGAGGGAGTCCTATTGCAGCCAGATTTGTAAGGATTTGCTTTCCCTGGAATAAACAATAGTGGCTGTACAAGAACACCTGTATCTGCAACAAGAGCCCCTCATTCTTGTCTTCACATTGAGCTAAGCTGCAGGTGAATAAGACATTCATATTTTTGAAGGAACGCACCCAGCATACACTTTGATAATCCATTAATGTTTTCAATATTTTAGCAGTGCTCTTGCTCTGAATTGGAACCAAAAGAGATCATTTCATTAAAAAGAAGAGAGTATGAGATCTATTTAATTAAAGCTTTTCCAGCCAATACGCTAAGGAACATTTAGATTCTGCAGGCATCTTATCTATAATCAATGAAAATTGCACAAGCAGAAACCAGAAAGGCTTGCAGGAAGCCAGCGTGGAATGAGTAAAGACTACAACAGACTAGACCCCAGATTACAAGGATTTGGCATTTATCAAAGAACCAAAATATTTGAATACTAAGTGGATCCTGTCTGTTGACAGGTGAACCCTGACATGGTTTAAAGAGAGTACCAGTGTACTCTCCACACTGCACCGAGTGACAAATTTGACAAGAATAAGGTGCTCCAGCAATGCTTCTGCAGAGGATGCTGCAAGGAGCAGGATCAAGGACCAGCACAATTCCATCACTCAGAAGTATCAGTCTCCCTGTAGTTGGTTTCTATACCCTCTCTCAATGCAGAGCAGCATAAAAAGGAAGGGGGTGGGTCACTATTTCATTAGTCCAGCAGTCTGTGAAACAACCATTTAGCTTCAGATGCAGCTAAATCAGGGAGCTGTTTGAGGTAGCTGTCTTTAGGCAGTACTAACATGAACCATCCTTGCCCAGTGATCCAAGCAATGTGCCTCACTCTCTGCTCTCAGCTTTCCTCCTTGTTCTTGTAAGAACAGTATTGTCATGAGCAAGAAGAGCATAATCCTCTGAGCTGGAGTCAGAAAACACATCTTGCAGGAGGAAAAGCCAAAAGATGACTGCTGCAGTGTTTCCACATGGTTCTCCCCCTTTGCTAAGGCAGCTAATCATTGGAAGGGACTTGAGCCCTGCACAGATGTTATTTACCTCTATTTTGAAATGCAGAAAGTTGCAGTAATCTGTTTATTTTTCTTTAACTCTTTTGTGTTTTGGAAGTATCACACATAAATAAAAGGCAATATAGGCATATTATTGCATAAAAGGCAATATAACTAATTTTTAAGAAAATTATTGTGCTGCCAGTTAACTATTGTTTCATAAAAGAAAACAATAAATAAGGAAAAGCAGATTAAATAAACATAGAAGCTAAGAGCAGCACACAAAAAAAGTCTTAGTGCATAGAGAAGTTTGACAAATGATGACTGCTGCAAATCTTCACTTTTTCTCTGGCTTTCATCAAGATTTCCCTAAAACTTAGAGCATGTCTCCAGAAGAGCAGCCTGACACATTGCAATATGGAACAGAACCTGTTGCTCCAGCAGCTGGTCCCACAGGGGATAAGAGCAAACAGGAATGTGTATATCAAGGAGAAGGGTTTTCCCTTTGGATGTCTTTTTTATATTGATCAGATCTAGTTACTCAGGCTAATTACCTTTATAAAAATTGTAACATATTTGTGGCCCTTACCTCAGGTAGTCACATAGACCTGAAAGCTAATAGTCCATCCTCACCTGATCAAAAGGAGAGAACACCCTTAATATAGCAAAAATATTAATCCCTGACCCTAGACATCAGGGTAAAATGCTTTGCATTACTGTGCTCAGAGTTTGTT
Organism: Certhia americana; assembly: GCA_018697195.1. Taxonomy (NCBI): domain Eukaryota; kingdom Metazoa; phylum Chordata; class Aves; order Passeriformes; family Certhiidae; genus Certhia; species Certhia americana. The sequence goes on from CM031858.1 coordinate 16,706,617, forward strand.
TTGTATTTTGCTTAGGCCCTAAGGACTGCCTTGAGAATTAAACTAACTTGGACTGCTTTCCTTTGCCTCCCTTGCAACTCTTTGGTCTAATCCTGCAAATAACCTTTGTGTGGACATACTTTGCATCCACATGGAGCCATTTGGAGTCTGGCACATGTGAAACAGCACAACACTGCAGTGAAGAGTTCAAGTATGTCTAATGAGTTAAAATATTTGGCTGCTGTTTTTTTCTGGGAAAGCAGTTCTGAAATGAACATCTGAAGGGTGTCTCAGCAAAAGACCGACTGAAAATATTCTGTAAACGTGTCTTTGTTCCTTAGCTCATTACTTTAATTTCGACTTCTCCCAGCATTATGTTATTGCTGATCAGATTTCTGGATTGATTTTTTTACTAGATTTGAAGCTCTAAGTCCATTGCCAAACAGGGACAAACTGGTGGAGGGTGCTGATGATTAATTTAGTGACACTAGAAACATGTTATATTTAATGTTTTCTTCAGTAAGTTCAAAAGCAGGTTTCTTCTTTCCATACTACAGTTTGCATAGGCAATTAACATAAACTGTTTATAGAAAATTAATGAGCATTTCTGTTCATAAGTCGCACTAATTTATATGGCTGGACTCCTACGTTGTTTTTTTTTTTTTTTTTTTTTTTAAACCCCTTTGAACCTGAACACAATCCTGGGTGTTCCTAATTCCCACAGTTGTCTGTATTGGTCCCTAAAGCTAGAGCAGAATCAGTCATTAGACAGTATCTCTAACTCCAAGCAGCCAGCTTCTTCTGCATCCTTTGTTCAAAGGGTATGAATCCTGTACTTTCTTCTTCTTGAAAGCAGCATTCATATACAGTCCTTTCTCTGGAAGCAGAATGTAGATTGCTCAAGAATTCATAATAATTCTTTACAGAAGCTATAGTAAAAGTTCAGTGCTGTTAAAATACCAAAAGTATGCCTAATCCAATCTCTTCTGGGAAATTTATAACTTACTGACATAAATACAATCCAGCCTGCCTGACACATTTGGTTTTTGGTTTGCGTTTTGGTTTGTTTGTTTTTCAGTTATCTTTTTTTGTGGGGAACATGCTTCTTTGGATGCTGTTTCCCCATTTTCTATCTCACTTTTTAAAAGCTTCAGCAGAAAGATGGGTGGTGGGAAAGCAGTGAGGAAACCAACCAACAAACCCCCAACCAACCAACCAACGGAAAAAAAAAACCATCCCAATGTAATATCACTTTCAGAGCCTAGTTCCCATAAATAGTAATCAGCTTACAGGTTTAGACGCCTTCTGGCCTTTGGATGACTCCTGCTGTCCTAGAGAACATCTCTCGTGTCTCTTCAGTGAAAAGAGAGCTGAGCAGCGGTCGGTTGGCATGAGCAGCAGCACATGGAGTCAAGTTTAGAAGCCAGTAAAAGCCAAGTACCTGCTTTCTACAGCGTATCTGGCAGTGAAGTTCTGATGAGCTCAAACTGAAGTATAAGCTCTTTGGACAGAGTAGGTAAAATGTGGGAGCAGCAACTGATACATTGCCTTTGGGTGGGGCACGTCATTTTGGAAGGAGGGAGAGTTTGAATGAAATCAACATATTCATGTGATACATCTAATTTTTACTCCTGAGCTTTTCCTCAGTGCCTGAAAGCTGTCTTGATCCAGCCCAAATCTAGAGGCAAATCTGCTAGATGGCAGAGCTCAGGAGAAAGCTGCCACGCTTCGTCCATCTAGAGGGAAGCAGTGGATACTCAGAAAAAATACAAGATGGGTAATCTGAATTTTAGAGATGGCTATTAGCACCTCTGTGCTAGTAGAACAAGGCTTTGCTAGTCAGTGGATCAAGCTGCTGATCATGTGGTAAAGCAAGGAGAGAGTGACAACACTCTTGTCAATTAATCATCAGCTGTTTCCACCTAAATTGTCAATTCAGTAGTTAAACTAAACATTTTATAAAATAGGGCTGATCTATTATATCTCAGTCAGAAGCACAGAACCAAAAACAGAGCTGTTATTTCAGTAGAGGAGCTAAGGTAACTCACATTGTCATTTCACTTTTCTCTGTCATTCAGGCACTTAAATCTTTGCTGTCATGGCCAGTTTTAAATAGATTGGATATTTATTTTGTTGAACTCTTTTAAACTGTGTGTGTGTGGGAGGGGAGGCTTTCTGAGGGAAAATGCTACACATGTAATAGTCCCTGATGACTTTCTAAAACAAGTTAACATTTTTTGACCTAGAGTGACTAAACCCTCAGCAGAACTGAGGCTGATGACTTTATCTGTTAGATTCTGGCTCCTCTAATTTAAAACAAATGAAAGAATGTAGATAGTTTAACTGAGTGCAGAAAAGATTGGAGTGATTTTTTTTCCCTCAACCTTAAAAAAATTAGAAAATCCTCTGAAAACAGGCAGAACATCTTTAGAAATGTTGTCACTGTTGTTAATCCACAGTGACAGTTTCCAACAGCAAAGCATGAAAAACATGTTTTGCTTTGCTCATGGTTTCAGAGTGTGTCAGTAGATTTTCATTGCTAGGAACCCAAATTAAAAGTCTTAAATGAATTCTGCTGGGCTCCTCCTAACCATAATCTCACTTGCTCAAATTTTATACTGCAAACCATTCTCCTGGGTTCACTGAAATGGTTTTTGTCCCTGGTTGGATGATAGCAAATTCCTACAGGCTTGAACAACTTTGTATTTCTTTACAGAGTACCAAGTTTGCAGTCTGAGCTGAAATACTAATGCTTCAACCAAAACTTCAGACGACTCAGAACAGTAGGGATGATTGTGTGAACAGCTGAGGCTTACTGCTGTAAAAGCTGTGCCAGCCTGCCTTGGTGTACATTGATAGCCTCACACAAACACCTCTGGGTCCAGCTCAGGAAGACTGGCAATGGATCAAGGATGCTGGCCAGGATGAACAGTCATCTTGCTGTCCACTTCTGGCTTCTCTTTGTGCTTCGGACATGGTTACTCTGTCCACAGCAGGAGCAGCATCCTGACAGACACAGATCTCCCTTGACACCACAGCTTTGTTATCTGAGAAGACTACACTGAAGAATAGAAGAACATCATATGAGGCATTGGTTTTCATAGCACAGGTAGCTGGTTCCCAAAAGAGGACAAATGCCAGAAGCCAAATGGTTTCCTTCTCCTTACAGTGCAGCAGGAAAATAACTAGATGCCCAGACTTCCACCCAATCTGCAATGTTACTCCCTGCTGGCACCCCCAGGCAGTGATTTTCCCTGAGAGTATTCTTTCAGAATACTGTATGCACTCAAAATTGTATTACTTCTAGGAGGCATTGTCTAACACCCTGTGACTGATGGAGATGTCTGACAAGCTTCAGGATGCCAAAAACCTCTCTTACTATGCACCCAGTTGTAGGCCTTGCTGCAATTCTCTTTTGGATGCACTTTAAAAGCATCAGTATCCGGGGCCAGGTGAGGAAGGTGTGATCTCCTGTGAAGAGAAGACTGAAATAAAAGAAAGGAAACACATTTGTAAGGGTTCACTGTAAAAAGGGAGCCATGATGTAGGCATGGCAGCAATTACATTTATTTCTGTTGCCTTAGGGTTAGCGATAGGAACATCTAAAGAGTGAAAGGGGAATATTGTGGCATGGTCACCAAGAAAACAGCCATTATTACTGATGTCTAAGATTAATACTCTACTAGTGCTGGACAGGAAACAGATGCATGTATCATGACTGAATCAAGGAATTTCAATGCAAAAATATGTAAAGCAAATGCAGTTGCAGACAATGGTCACATTACTGTGTAGCTATAGTAATGATTTAATAGCTTTAACATGTCTAGGAGGAAGCGACTACTATCTGCAGTATCTCGGAAGTACCAATGAATGAAAAATATACGTGTAATCCACTCTTCAAATCCCCATGCTGTGAAGAAACTACTGAATCATTCTCAGGCACCTGTCGGCATCCTTGGGGAGCAGGGATGCTGTTAGGCTGATGCCAGTGATGAAAAGCCTCTAGCCAGGCACGCTGTGCTGCAAACATTTCCTGGGAGGCAGTATTTCTTATGTCCAAAACAACATAACAGAGGTGTCCTGGTTCAGCCTGAATCTCTCAAAGTAGGCCCTGATCGTGAGATTAAAGCCACTGGTGACTATAGCAGAAACTCTTATCAGAATGATCATTACCTCAGCAGCTCCAACAACTGACAATTTCTGAGGGCAAACATCAGTACAAACATCTACTTTCCTGAGGCGTATGTGCGCCCACTCACTTTTCCTTTCATCCCTAAACTCAGGCCCTGTTAAACTTGGACCTTTTCCTACTCTACTTTTCAGATTTCTCCTTAGGAGAGAAAGTCTTTATCCCAGCACAAAATACTCAAGACTTACTGCTATCTCCCACTGCTGCCTATCTAATCTATTTTAGTCAGGTACTCCACGCTAATCTAATCTAAAGAGTCCTGTAAATAAAACAGCTCTCTCTTTAAGTTCCTTTTCTCTCCACTCCTGTTGTTGTCTAACCCAAAGGCTGGGCAATCGGGACTGGCTACAGCTGGGCCTCCTCAGTGCCTGTGGCACCTCAGCTCTGACTTATGGTGGGCTGCAAGTGGTGAGAAATGAGAGAGCCTTCAACATGGCAAGGATAACAAAACTGCTTAGCAAATGAACTGTTTTACCTGAGTGCAGGTTGCAAGTCTACACGCTTGTGCATGTGAGAGAAAGGCATGCATGCCCCTGCACCCTGCCAGAGGCAGGTGCTATGCACCATCTGGAAAGGAGGCAGGTACCTAAAATGTATTTAGTGTAATGAAATTCAGTCCTCCAGTCTACCTGGCCAAGGGAATTTTGATGTCCACAAATTAGCCTGTAGAATATCAATATTCTCAACACATCAACACGGTCATTCAGCAAATGATAGTTTAAGAAGATAGAGCACAATAACTGTGCCACCACTGACCCAGAAGAATGGGCAGAACGGAGTGACTGAGTACACCTCATCCCCCAGACTGCAGGACAGGCTTAACTCTGCCTACCTGGGAAATTTAAATTAGCTGCTAGACTTTGCACCGAAGTGGCTGAGACGCGCTCAAAGATGTCTGCAGCAGCTCTCCTGTGGGGATGATACTCTTTAGCAAGGAGTGATAATAAACAGTAGGACGGTGCTAACACTTTAAGCTGCTGCAGCTGCCTGCTAAGTGAATATGTGTCAACACCTTCAGACTGGAAGGTGAGAAAGTGAAATTATAGCTTTCAGTTACCCTATTTCTGCTTTAGCAACCTATTTTTATAAAATCACTTTCAAGGATGATTAAGAAACTCAAGGGTTTGCTAATGTATTATGAATCTAAGATACTGAGCATGTTTCTAAAAGTTTGTGTGCTTCTTCAACCTTTTATTGTAACTATGACACCATAGTTACAACAAAAAATTGCAGCAAGGTAGTCTTATACAGGAAAGTGCTAAAAACAGTCCAGTGTCTTGAACAAAAACACCTGCCACTAAAAAAATAGAACACTGTAACATGAGTAAAAAAAATAAGTACACAGTTTAACGAAGGTTTGCGTCACCTGAATTTTCTTTTGATAATTACACAAATATAAATGTCTCAGTCAATAATGAGATCGAATCCCTCAATCTAGCAATGAAGTAATATGTGATTCTAGGATCAAATTTTCCTCTGTGATATTTTCATCTTCCTGTTAAATGTTTGAAAGCTAAAGCTAGAGAAATTGATTGGCAATGTAAAAAAAGTAAAACTGGAAGATTTGTCTCTGTATTGATTTGTTAGATACTATACTCAGAGTCCACTTGTAGTTCAATCTCTCCAAGACATTTTTTAAATCTGACTGCATTCTACATGGGTATTAGTTACGATGCTAGTTTAGATTTGGAGTCAGTATTGTGTCACCTATTGAAAAAAAATATTATTATGGATACATGAACTGATTTTCTATACAGCATGGATTCTTGATGGTGTTCTGCAGATTGGCATAATGACTCCAGTGGAGAGAACAATGTGCAGCTGAACACATAGCTACGCTCCTTGGCTCTGTTCGATAACAGTCTCAACAGAAGCGCCCCAACTCTTCTCTCACTCTCCACTCTTCAAAAATCTCAAGTGATTTTAATTCTGGTCTTTTCAACTTCTTGACAATCATTGTGCAAATAATATTATAAGTTTTCTCTGGGTCTGGATGGCAAACAAATCTTTAAATGTTGTAGGACAGTGAGAAATTATTAGGGAGCTGGGCAGAACCTTCCTGTAGATGGCCAGATAGACAGCAGTATGCTTGTACAGAATATGTGTATGGGATCTCTGGTCCAGGTCAGGTTCTGCCACAAATTAACATCAGAAATTTATGAGGAACTCAAATTCAGAAACTACCACACATTTTTAACTACATCTGTGCCTAATGAAATCGACAACACACAGTATTGTAGGCACCTGAATCAGTGCGATGACAGGCTGTGAGTTATAACACCCTCTTAAACTCAGCAGATGTGACCTTGGCTGACAATAATTAGCATATGGGCCTTGAGACTTTTCCTACAGCTACTGGAAATAAGCTTGTTCTTCAGTTCTCTGTATACCAGCATTCATCCCTGCTGACAACGCAAGTTTCTGATGGATAACCAGGGCAGGCACTTCTTTTCAGAGGCTGCGACCTCATGGTCAAGTGTAGCACAGTAAAAAAACCACAACCCAAAACATTGCTATTGTTTTCAGAACACAAACTAGATGCAACCCTTCGTTTCACTCAAATCTTTACCAGTTCTTGCAAACACTTTGTTGTTCTTTGTTCCGTGCCACAGAGACTTGTCCAACCTCCACGCTGGAAAACATGATTCTAAAAACCGAAAAGACATTTCAAATCACACACTCCGATGGTGATAAAGTACAGAAAATGTCTGCATTTACCGCCTTCGTGGCTACAACAAAACCAAGTTCGCCCCCCCGCCACTGGCCCAGGGGCGGCCCGGGACTTCGGCCGGGACCGTCCAAAGCCAGCCGAGAGGCGGTCCCTGTCCCGGTCGGGTCACCGGAGCCAGGTGCAGGTGAAGCTGGCAGCAGAAGCACCAAATCCTGCGCTAGGGCGGAAAGTCTGAGATCGCTGCTGTGTGATCACTCCTGAAAACGCCCAGGGAAGCAAGCAGCAGCAAACGCCGCCGCCCCAGGCCGTGCTGGCGGGGCTCTGCGCTCCCCGGCCGCAGGGCGGGTGTCCTGGACGGCAGCCGAGAACCAGTTCCTGCCCTCGCGGTGTCGTCTGAGAAGGTGGGTGGATTTTGGAGGGAAGAGAAACCGTCAATCGGGAGGCAGGGGAGGGGGACGTGCTCCCCCACCAGCAGAGGCAGCGGGAGCTGCCAGCACCGGGAACAGCGGGGCGAAGGCAGAGGCAGGAGCCCCGCGGGCCCCCGAGTAAAAGGGGTTACGGCTGGAGGGCCGTGAGGCAGCGCCGCCGCCCTTCGCGGGGTCGCGTTGCCGGCCCGGAGGGCTGGGGGCGGTGGTCACCCTGTTCTTGTCACGGCGGGGGCCGCCTGCGGCTGCGGCGCTGGGACGGCCCCGGGGCCTGCCCGGGGATGGGCTGTAACAGGACGGGGCAGAAGGGGAGCCGTGCTAGGGCCCGGCGAAGGGCTCCCGGTGAGCAGCACAGCCGAGGTGGCACAGCCACACACAGCCCTGCGCCTTCGGGAGGGCACTGGCTGGAGTGCCTCGCCACTATCCCTCTCGCCGATCCCGGGCCGGTGCCCAGGTAGCCGGGGGAGCCCTGGGAGGAGCCCGGGGGGGCGCAGCTGGCGCGGCGCGATGGCCCCAAGAGCCGAGACGCCCTAATTGCCGCCGGCGGGGCCGCAGCAGCCGCCGGCTGCCGCTGTGAAAGCGAAGCAACGCCTGTGCGGGGGGAGGCCCGAGGGAGGGGCGCGGGCGGGGCGTGGGGCGCGGTGGTCTGATCGCGAACGGCTCCGGCTACGTAGACGGGGGGAGGGAGCGGCCTGCGAGCGGGGCAGACCCGCGTAAGAGACAAAAGCCCGGCACGGCCTCGCTGCTGCCGGAGGGGTCTTTTGTTGCCGCTTCTTCATCGGGGCTTATGCGCGTTCTGCAGCCACCCCCCGCCCCGGCACGCCGCTGGATTTAGCCGGGGCGGGAATCGCGAGCAGGCAGCGGCTTCCGCCCGGCCCGGAGAGCGAGCGGCTCCTCGGCCCCCGGTCCCGTTCCTCCTCGTCCACCAGTTGATCAAAGTTCGGCTGGGCCGAGGCGGGGAGCGGCCCTACCACCGCCCCCGCCGGCCGGGGCTGCCTGGACAGCGCTGCTCCCTCCTCGCTCCCTCCGGCGGCGTGTAGTGCAGTAGGAAGGAGCGGACACCTCCCGCCTCTCCCCGCTTGCCCTCTCCTCCCCGCGGCTGGGGCTCTGGATAGGAGGAGCCGGAGGAAGAGGAAGATGACGAGTGGGTGCAATTAGCCTAACAAGGGACGGGCGGCGGAGGCGGTGGCGTCCCCGCGCCGAGGACTGACACATCTGCTCTCTCTCCTCCTCCAGCCATGAAGGCAGAAGCCGGGGAGCGTAGCTGAAGCCCAGGGTCGTTCCGGTGCTCTTCCCTATGGCAACCGCGTGAAGGGGCCGACCCCCGTCCCCCGGCGGCGGGGCTGCGCTGGCCGAGCCTCGCTTGGTGTACGCGAGTGCCTCTGGCTTTGGCTCCCTCCTCCCGTCCCTTCCCTTTCCCGATGTGGGCTCCAGAGGATTTGCGCCTCCTTTGTGACCGGGAATGAAATAATGGCGACCCCATGGGCAGCGGGGCCACCCGGCGGAGATGGAGACAACGAGCCCCCCCCGGGCGGCGGCAGCGGCGCCGGCGGCCAGGTAGGAACGGCGGAGGCGGGCGGGGCGCGGGCCGGGCCGGGCGGCCGCCTCCCGCCGCGGGGAACGGCTTGGCTGGAGCGGGATTAATGGCCGCTCCCTCCCGCTCTCCCTCCCTCCCTCCCACTCTTCCTGCCCGCCCGCCCCGGAGTTGCTGGGAGTTGGACGCAGGGAGTGGTGCGGTTCCCCAGCAGCGGAGGGGAGGCAGCCGCCCGGCCGAGCGTTCGCCGCGCACTCGGGGCACCGCTCCCGGGCCGGGAGGCGGCGGCGCCTTCGCTGCCTCACGGGCCGGGCGGCGGCTCCGCTTCCCCTCCCGCGGAGCCGCCGCCGCCCTCGCCCTCGGGACGGAGGTTTCCCCGGGGCCGGCCCTCGGGCCCCTCGCCCCCCCAGCACGGCGGGCAGAGCGTGGCGTGTCGCTCCCACGCCCAACCGGCCCGTCCTGGAGGAGCGCTTCGCTGGGCGCTCAGGGGTACGGCTTCGTCCCTGTCACATTCCTACCGTGGGGATTTTTAGTAGAAATAAGGGTCTGGCATCTGTCTGCTTGTACCCGGTTCTTGCCGGTCTCCTATCCTCAGCCGCTTAAGGATATTTCTATCCATAACATTTGTTGCTGGAATCCTGTGTGTGTTTAGTTCAGAAACTTAATAGCGTGCCCTATGGTGGCACCATTGCGTGTTTTGACTTGCAAGACAAAGTTTTTAAGACGGAACCGTGTCTGATCCTTCTGTGCTCCCTGTTAATAGTAATGTCTCTGAAACAGCTATTAACTTCAGATTCAACAAAATCCGTGTAACAGCTTCAGTAGACTGGTTTTAAGATTTGTCTTAAACTTTATTTACAAAGACAAACTTGATCCTTTATTTCTCAAAGTTAGAGTGTGTATGTTGTGCTGAATAAAAAATCTATTATGATTTTAATCTGCGTAGGGCTGTGAAATATATGCCCTTGATGTAGATACTCCCTCTTTTGTTTGCTTAAGTTGAAATACAATTGATTTTTAGGCATATCGAACTTGAATTTAAAAGTATGGATGGTTTTTAGTTTGGTTGGGGGGGGGTTTGTGTGTGTTTTGGGGGTTTTTTCCTTAGGACACTGAGTTTTAGTTTACTGCTATCTTGAACTCACCCTTTTGCCTTGGTTTGGAAGTGTCACCTATGGCGTTGTAAGATTTTCCTTTCTGTGTCACCTCAGCTGAGGTTCCCACAGTCTCTTAAAGCCGAGTGGGTTAGGTGAGGATAAAATCAGTCTTAAGTAAGAGCACAGAAGATGTTAAGACTTTGTGATAAAATACAGGTGGAAAACAGTGCCATGTTTGGAGAACCTGTTCTTTAATACTCTTCAGATAGTGTGGGAAGGAGGAGAAAACTAAAGAATGTCTAAGAGTAAAAAATAATATATCTCCTTTTTAATTCTGTCACATTAAAACTTCTGGTCTTTGGCACTGGCCCTTGTCATAGTCTACCTCTCCCTGAGGTGGTAACCCTTAAAAAGGCCTGTGGCACTATTGGAGCTCGTCATGTTAAAGTTGTCTAATTGGGGACTACTAATAGGCCTGGAATTGCAAAATGCACTGCTCTGCCTGTTGTTTTGCCAGGTACTTACACGTTGGAGTTAAAATGTAACTGGTAGAAAACAGGCGCAGGGACCTGTGTTCACAGCAGTCCTGATGTAATCTTTGCTTGAACTTAGACAGCCCTGGTGAATGTCTGATTAAGGTTGCAGTGTGTTCTGAGTTGCCTTTGTGAAATATTGCTGCATGTCTGAAAGTTCAATTTATTTCTGACAACTTTACTTTCATAGATTTGTGTAAAATGCCAAGGGAGTGAAGGTTTGTGGCTTGGCATCTGCTCTTTCAGTTCATTTGGTGGAATAGTTACTGTGTGCAATGTTTCATGTGCTATATGTGAACAAATCCCTTTAATTGAACTCTCTCATGTTTGAACAGTAAGAATGACCTTTCTATTTAAAAGATCAGAAAACACCTTTAATGAAAAATTTGCTAGAGAAAGGTTTTCAAAAAAACTGCTACAGTTGCAGCTGTTTTTAGTATTCTAATACTGATGTGCGTGGTATTAGCAATTTTGGGAAATGATTTATGTTTTTGGGACACTGGATCCCATATGGTGTTTGCATTATAGTGCAGTAATTAAGTAATCTACATTTCATGTTTAGGTGTAGACCTATACACGCGGCAGGTAGTCACGAGGAAAACTCGAGGCATAGCTGTTGTTGACCACAGTCAAGGGAGTTGCAACAGAAATTAGGACTTTCAATCGGTTTAAGGTTTTGGAAATGCACAACTGTAGTCATCAAGGTTTCAGCAAAAACTGAAAAACTTGTCCTCTAGCTTCAAGATCAGTGGTCAGACTAAGAAAGGGAATATCTGACCGAGAAGTGGTGCTTCTGTGGATCTTTGTGTACACAGGTAGGGGAATAGAGGACTTGTGATTTGAGTCCTCTGGATACTGTGTATATTGGTCGATAACTGTGTTTTGCTTTGGATGCCTGCCTACTCTGATATAAAGTTCTGTTTGGTTATGCCTTGCCATGTTTTCTGTTTTTATTTTCACCTAATTTTTTTTTTTTTGTTTGCTTTCCCTTTGACACTGTACCTGCTGGTCTTTCTCACTTCAGAGCCCCTTCACTGAAATGATTGTTGTGAACAAAGATTGCACATTCAGGCTTGCAGGCTCCATCTGAACATGGAGCGCCTGTTCAAAGGGACAGGTCACGTATTCTGGGCTCCTGGGGGAGCTGGCACAGAGGGCCAGGGACTCTCAGGGCTGTTTGCCATTCTGTTTGAAATCTGACACACATTTACAAATGGAAGAACTGGGCTTATGTTCATAAGGACAGATAAGTGAGAGTGTGTTCTTTCTGCCTTTACATTAATAAGCATTGGCTCTGTTCTGTCAGGTTGTAGTGGTATTTTGCTGGAGAGTTTAAGCCCTGCTGAGGTGCAGGCAGTACTGCTTCAGTCACAACATCCCACCTACAGGCCCATTCAGATTTGAGGCTGGAACTGGTGTCTTTGTTAGTGTAAATGTAATTTCTCATCCTTTGCCTAGAAAGGCACAACAAAAAGTGCTTTTATTTTGGGTTTTTTTTTTTTTTTTTTGCTTTTCTGTTCCTCCTGTTTTGCATTTAAAGAAGTGCTGTGTCTCTTTGTGGTTTTACTGTTTAATTTAGTTAGTTAAATTAGTTTACTGTTAATCTGTAACAAAAGTACATTCTGAATATTAAATGCAGGTTAAAGAAAATACTAAGCACAGTGTGTGTGGCCTTAAAAGCCAAATTTTAATCTTAACAGTACTATTCTTCAGTTTATGAATACCAAAAATACTTTATCAAATAATTTTATTAAGCCTGATAATTTTCTTTTGATTTTGTTACATGTTTTTGTTTTGCTTAGCAGGTGAGTTTTTAGGAACAGTCTTTAGTGATTCCCAAGAGCTTCTGTATTTGTCAAAAGTTAGGAATACATTTCCAAGGACTTCCATGAAAAAATAAAAGAGGTTTATTAGTAGCTGCTTTGTAATCACCACTGTTCAATTTCAGAGAAGAAGAAAACCCCACAATGTTCTTACTCCTACACCTTATCAGAGAGAGTGCAACTGCGTAAACTGAAGAGAAGCATGTGCTAGGTCAGGAACCAGAGAAGGGCAGTGATGGTACTAAAAATAGAAAATCATTTGCCTTGTCACTAACAATAATGAATAGATCGTTTACTGTTTTAACAGCCTGCTTTGGATGACATTGCTAAATTTCAAGTGGTGACTCCCCAGGTGTTACATCTCTCCACTATCAGAGCAGAATGTCAGTCTTTCTGTAATTCTGTAATTGTGCCTGTAAACAAGTGAACTGTTCTGGAACCCTGTGTTGTTGGGTATTGATGCTTTTAATCTGCCTGATACTCTGATGTTGGAAGGTTTCATCGTAATGTTAGAAATCAGAATTAGAAAAATCCATTTTTAAAATTGTGTTTGTTAAATAGTATACAATACTGGTTGTTAAAATTGTGCATTACTTAGGGTGATAGAGAATTCTGCACAAAGCTTCTGTTTAATAAATTCAGTATAAATACCGGCTTTACCAGGAGTTTTGTTTGCAGCTGTTCAAAAAGCTTGAGTCAAATCATGTTTAATCATGCAAGCATAACGCTGACTTCTGCTCTGATTCATGTCAGCATATGCCTAGGATAATTTGACAAAACATGGACCTCTTCCATGAAGAAATGTTTCGTATTTGGTAAGTGGAAATATGAAGCAGGAAGTAGTTCCTTCAAGAAAACGAAGGTATCTGCCTTCTAATGTAACTGCATTTAATTTTAATGTGTTTTTCTAAAGTGACTTCTTGCTTCTCAGTTATACAACTTTATTAATTGTACCACTTTAGTATAGTTATCTGAAAAAAATTATTTTTGCAACAGAAATGCAATGGACTGAGAGTATCTTGGACTGTTTCCGCATGAAGTAACTGCTCTTAATGCATGCAGTGTGTGCATTATACAACTGAACTGTTTTCTTTAACAGGTTAGACAAATATCAAAGCACTGAGTTGACTTTTTTTATCTGTATAATTTATTTTTAATGATTTTGTTGACCAAAAATAACATGTGCTACTTCAGATATATTTCATGTCATTTGTTTTTATTTACATGCAAAACCAGTTGAGAGAACAGTTGAGGAAGCAGAGCTATTTCATCTCACACACTATATGCCTTTCTGATCTTGTCTCTCTTGTATCTTTGAAAACATCTTACTGTAGGTGGATAACCAAATCATAACTGAACAGTATGGGCTCTGAAAAGAGTCAAAACTGTTTTTTTTTTTCTTTAACTCTCTGACTATGTACATATGTGGCTGTGTAAATGATGATTATAATGGAAACATGTGCAACCCGTGAGCCTTACTAAAAGAAAAAAAATATCTTTCCAAGGAAGTCTAAGCAGTGTTAGGTTAAGCTATTAGGAATATATATTGGTGCTTTGCAGCTGATGTTTTGGTTTTTTTCTTTGATAACAACTGGAAGAAAATATTGAGGTTTTCTAGCATTCAGAGGTTGTGTGCTATTCTTCCTTGCAGTTGTTTGTGTGCTAAATTGCATAGAATAGGAAGCAGATACAAAAAAAATTGTGAAATTATGTTAAATGAAAACAAGATTTATTTCTTGTGGTTAACTGGAGTAATTATTTTTTAAAAAGCATGAGTTAGTCCTGGTGTTAATGTTGGGGCTTCTAAGCTGCATGGAGTCTGAATTGACGGTATTCCAGAAGTCAGTCTGGTGGGCTGTTAGATGCAGTTCCATGATTGTGGAAGCTGTCAGAGCCTATGATCTCATCAAAACCTTGAATTTAGGGCCTTGCTATACAGGAAGTGTTTGTCTGCCTGCAACAATAGATAATGGATGTATACTAAAAGTATGTTTTGCTAAGCACAGTATACAGACAGTGGATGCGAGTTATGTTGTCTGCTCAGATTGATTTCTTTCAACAGAACTTTTGTAACACTTTGCCTGCTTATAATATGAAATGTAGAATATTATAAATGCTGTGCTTTTCTGATGTCTGAATCCTTCTTGTGTCTGATAACTTTTATTACTTTTGCAAAGACACTCCATGGCACTTTTTGCCCATCACCCAGTAGTAGGCACACACAGTAGAAGTATAATGGGTGGGAGCAAATCAAACAAGCTTTGATTGTGTTTATATCAGAGGCGTGACACATCTTGTAAATCTGAAAGTGCATAATCTTAGAGTTGCAAGGTGGGATTAAGCTGTTTTATGTATACAGTTCCTGAGTACATAAAGGTTATTTCGTGGGAAGGCTTCCTCTGTGATGTGTTTTTGTTTACCTTTTTTTTTTTACCAGGATGAAATGCATTTTTCATTTACTCTAGTTAGATGGGAACTCTGGCTTCTCTGTTTTGTTGTTTGCTTTGGTAACAGGGAAACAATTTCTGAATTTACTGTTTGACTACTGTTGGATTTAAGAGAACTCTTCTGGGGAGGTGATACTAGAGTTTAGTGATTAGATCACTTGGTAATAGGATGGTAAAGATTAGGTACAACTGTATGCTTTGTTCTCTGCTTCTCTGTGCTGGGGGGCTAGAACTACTGCATTTTTCTGAATTGGTGTGCCCTGTTGTTCTGTATGCCAGGGAATTGTGTTCAGCAGAAAGTGTTGCTGCTTTATATTTTCTGTTCTAGATTTTTTCATTGAGAACTTGTAGTTAGTGAAGCAAACCTTGGGATCTGTTGCTGCAGCCTGTTTGAGAGAGCTTGATATAAATCATGTTAGTAAATATTTGGTGCCGGGCATGAGAAGTTCTGAGTGGGCATTCTGGAAAAACACAAACAGCTGTTTAGATTTTGACTCTGGCTTGCAACTGTGAGTATACACCTTTGGAAGTGTAGGTAGTAGGCTTATTTTTGTTCTAAATTTTTGTATTTCCATTTGCCAGCATCTGCTGCTTTGGTGAGAGTAAATGAGGTGCCTCCTTAGAGGACATGGATAATTACAGATTGTCTGTTGGTGGAGGGGGGCACTCTGAGATAGACATTTTCTTTCATGTGTGTGTCATTTGCATAATGTGTTAGGACACACAGTATGGACTGCATTAAGCACTAGCAAATATGCTGTAGGGAATAATCTTGCACTAGCATCACTGAGTTGGCTGTGTAACATAATCTTCCATATTTTAAATTTTGAGGTTTATATTTGTCTGTTTGAAGGGCCAGGGACAAGAAATCAAATAGAAAACTGTATAAACTGTATTGAGGAGATAAATTTTAAATGCTTCTGAGTAGCAGTTACAGTCGGTACGAATAGACTGAAAAGAGAAACTTGAGTTTGGGGATTTTGGTTTTTGTTTGTTTGCTGAGGGTTTTTGGTTTTTTGGTTGGTTTTTCTGATTGGCTTTTTTGTGGGGTTTGTGGGGGCTTTTTTGAGAGGGGGTTGGGTTTTTTTTGTTTTTACCTAATGGAGTGTTCCCTCCTATCTGTATGTATGTATATCTCTTTGTACACTTTGATGAAATATTATTTCTTATTAAAACTTTCTTGCAAACCACTTATCCTTTAAAGGACTGCATCTTGTTCTCTTCTATTTGAGTTTTTCATCTAAATATTTGTGCCTTTTTTTGTGTTGTGAAGCTTGAGACATAAGAGAATGAACAATCCTGTAATAAAAAAAGTTGTAAAAAAATCAAAGCTTCTTAAATTTCCTTAAATGTTAGTGTTGAATACATCAGCGTAATTCTCTTAGTCAAAGTGCAAGGGCAGAAAAGACTAAAATTCAAAAGCTGATGTGATTTAAAACTTCGAGGTGAATAAGGGTCTTGGATACAACTTGTTCTGTCCATGGGATGAGCTAAAAGAGAATCTTAAACTCCCAAGAATCCCTTACAGATCAGTTGGCTTGTGGCAGATAGATACAGTCTGCTCAGTGATACATTCCCAGCCTTGAGGTGAACAACTCAATTTTGAAAACTAAGACAGAGCTCAATCTACAACTTAAGTTGCAGTTTTATACTGGAAAATTGCACAGGGAGACATGTTGTTCAGAGACTAGTTTATGGAACTAAAGTCCTGTGGATTTCAAAACCATAACATAATTCCAGTTATTTTTGAGGAAAATGCAACATTAAAACTTGTTCAACATGTGTCCTGATGTAATAGAATGTGGAAGGGCTTGATTTCCTAAGAGGCTTGACAGATACTTAAATACAATTCTTTCATTAAATTCTAAGGTAGTTTACACACGTTTAAATGTATATGTCCTCAGTGCTTGCAGGAGTATGCAAAGCAATCAAAATTTCCTTTTGATGCAAGCATTGAGAATTGGAACATGTTGGTCAGCAAGAGAAGCAGTAGGTCTAGTATGTTCTCCTCAAGCAGGTGACTCTTCTAACCTCTGGGTTCTCACCTGTGTGGGGTTTTTTTTGTGGTCTTGGTTTTTTTTTTTTTTTTTTTTTTTTTTTGTAACATAAAGATCTGGTTAGGGTTATCTCCAAAAGAAATACTGCAGTTTTTGTGTAACAAGCTATCCCATTGAACCTCAAGCTTTGTTATTGTTGTGCTTTTCTTCTCAGCTCTCTAATTTTGATGCAACTTTAATAGGGAGCATGTGACTCCAGTGAAAAGTATTCCCATGTATAGTTACAAACATTTCTTATTCATCAATGGCTGTAAAATCTGACTTGTTCCTTCTTGCATGCATTTTAAAATGTTACTATACTCAATCACCATGGTAAAAGGTGAGTAAGTAAACTTAGTCCAGCATAATCAATTTTCATGGCAATTTTACAGGCCTTCTGCTCCATTCCCTGTACTTAGACTGTTTTTGTATGGGCCTGTCTAAATACAGTCTCATATTTTCTGTATACTATAGTTATTTTCTTAAAATACGTTGGAGAAGTTGCTTTGGAGCTGCTTGTGAGGTGGGATTTAAACATGATCTTTCTTTTCTTAAGGAAAGAAGAATGAGTGTCTTCTGTGCTGCTCTGAGGGTATTAAAGTTTCCCATCTTACCAAATTACCAGTAATATGAAAGTTGGAAGAGTGAAGGAAGTGAACACGAGTAACCTTCAGTATTTCTTGCAATCTCTGCATCTGAACGAGATGCTCATGCCCTTTAGGTGTTGTTTTATGTGAGTTTAAAACTGTAGATGGCTTTGAGTAATTTTCTATCTATTTGCACTGTGACTGAGACTGTGATTCAGCTGTATTATCTAAACAAGTCTGGTAACTGTTTTCATGAGTTTTATGTCAATGGAGAGGTAAAAGTGCTGCTTCTGTTATCTTTCTTTGTAAAGAGCTTTTGCCTGCTGATAGTTATTCAGCTTAGTGAAGATGAATTGTATGTGCAGAAATGCTGAAGGACTTTGTTCAGCATTAGTTGATGTAAGATGCACATAAATGTCTAAGTATTATGTCATACATAAACTACTGAGAGGTAGTGATTAACCAGGAACTCATGGGTGAAATCTTAAATGTTCTGGTAGGTAACTCCGAGGATTAAACAGCACCTTAGTGCTTGGTGTTGTTGAAAAGAGCAAATTGTCATCCATTTCCTAATCATTTTGAACAGACAATGTTCTCTGTTATGCCTCAGTATATAAATCCACAGTGCACTTGGAGCTGGTGTGTCTAGGTCCTATCTCTCTTTATTTTTCCCCATCTCAAACAATAAAGTAGAGCTGGAAAAGTTGTGGAGAAAGGCTAACTATGGTAATTGAATATATGGAATTGTTTCTGTATCAAAACCAAAAAAGGAAGATAGGGCTCGGCAGTTTGGGAAAGAGCAGATTAGAGACAGACAGGTGATGTTGAGATGGAGTTTTCTCAGTCTTCATCTTGAATTTCTATGGATCAGCTCTTTACTATCTACACTAAGAACTTGGAGGTGTCAGATGAGCATGGTGGAGTGAGAACAAGCAGAAGGAGATAGCCCTTGGCATAAAAATTAATTAAACTTGTTACTCTGCACCTTAATATTTTGGCAGCTAAAAGCATGTGTGTAACCTGGACATATTTTTGAAACAGCAATAATCTTAGAGGTAGTCAGTACCCTTGTAGTGGAATGAATTATGGATTTGTGAATAGTCAAAGCTGTGAGGATAGTCTAGTGATGCATGTTTCTGTGTTCTTTCCTAATTATTCACAGCTATGTGCATTTGATCACTATTAGTTAGAGCTGGGCTAGTTGAATCTTCGATTGGATCTACAGATGTTCATACATGTTGCAGTGCTGATTCCATAGTAGCTCATCAGGATTCCTTCTGCTTTCAGGAGGTACTGTACCAAACCTGATGAAACAAGGCAGCTGTTGGTGATCAGCAACGGGAAATGGAGTTTTTCAGCTATTCAGGACTGGGCCTATTTTTGCTTCTTGAAGATACCAAACTTATGTCTTTGGTTTTACTCGCTTTTGTTAAAGTTGTTGCATCATATGGGTCTAATGTTCTCCAGTTTTAATAAGCTAAAATGAAATGCACCATTGCCTGCTTTTGTGTTCACTCCATCCCTCCTCCCAGATGGAGAGCTCAAGGTGATTGGGGATTGTACACACAGTTTACATAAGCTGTCATACTTCTATTTCTTTTCTAGTTGTTCGCAGTCGGGCTTATTTTGCCTATAGGGTAGTTTTCTGTGCCACCTTTTTAGTGGACTGCATTACATTGCAGGACTTAATTTTTGATTCCAGGTCTCATTGCAGTAAAAAACTCAGTAAACCACTTAGTTCCTGTGGGAAAACTCCTTTCTCCTTTGTGGTGAGTGATGCTGCTGGGACTTCTCTTTGCTGTGGAATAGTTAATCCTCTTTCACTCCATTTCTACAGTTTAAGGGAAGGAAATAGTACTTTCAGAGGTTACACAGCAATCTACATAGCTCCAAAGGGGTGGGAGTAGGTGATGTATGGATGGAGCTGCTCCCTCCAGTCCTTTCCCTATCTGGCAGAATGAAAGTTCTCCCCTTTACCAGTCCTGAAAATCAGCTATCCTGAAGGTAAGGAAAAAAAGGTGAACTTCTACCTAAACAACTGGGAAATGAGATTGCCACAAAAGTACTTCTTTTGTAGTTGAGTTGGAGTTTGTCTTTTGTGGGTGGGTAGACAAATAACCTCCACCCTCAAAAACTGTTTTTAAAGCTAGATCTAAAATATTAAATGGCATCTGTGGCTAAGATGGTTTCTGCTCTTGTAATCAGTGATTCATGACTGAGAAATTCTTCAATGCGAGTGAGTAGAGACAGCAGTAATATTAGACAGTTACTCAGCAAGGTGTGTTAAGGGTAAACACTCCTCACTGGTAAGCTTGTCTATAGAGAATAATTTCTTCCTTGTTTCATTTAAATCAGGAACTCGGATAAATCTAGGAAAAAATCTTGTTTTCTTAATTGTATTAATCTTGTATTCTCAAGAATTCAGTGATGCCTGTTTTTCACACTATCCCAGTGTGAGTTTATTTGGGAAAAAGATTCTTCCCTTGCAACTCCCTCAGCATGTTAACCTTTATACATTTCATGGCCAGCATTCAATGGCTTAAATTTTGGATGATGCAACATAAGTAAGTGATGTCATGGTTATCTGTAAGCTTCTTTGCAGTTCACAATGAGAATCGGAAGTTTAGAAACAGAATTTTTTTTCTGTGTTAGGTTTTGTGTCTGCTGTGAAGGAGGTGAAGCTCAAACACCACAATCTTATTTTGGATAGTACCAAAAAGGTGAATAATGATGTTTTTGCATGGTTTGTTCTTTTGGGTTTTTTTTTGTTTTGTTATTTGGTACATTTTTTGGTGGTGTGTTGCTGTGTGGGTGGTGGTTTGTTTGTTTGTTTAATTACTGGATTTTTAAAAAATTCAAACCATTAATGCTACCAAATGAATTAAGGGGAAGGCATTATGTTGGAGATTAAAACCCAGATTTGTGGGAGTGACTTGACCTTAAATTCAGTTAATACTGTGGTGACTTCCCCCCACTTGGATAATCTGGTCTGGCAGATTTCTCTTTCCTGCTTAGGACCCAAGATACCTTGAGCTTTCATTCCTTGGAAAGTGCCTCTAGTCTTCCCTACTTTTGTAAGTGAGAAAGCTGGGATTACAAGAATATGTCCTCAACTGGGTGTTGCTAACCTTTTCAAGGCATGACGGACAGTGGTTGTCCTTTCTCTGTGTTCTTTATTCCATGGCAGAGTTGTTTTGTGGAACTTGATTTCTTTATTGCAAAGACACTTCTCATTTGGAAAAGAAGTACAACTAGTTGCATTTTAGAATGACTCACGAGAGAAGGATTTTCCAATTTATTCTCACTGCTTAATAAGTCCTTTCTGGCTTATGTGCACATTATTTCACAAGCCTGCCTTTCTCTATTACCTTATTTACAGATGGCTGTTAACAAAGTGGCAGTAGAGGCTTTACTTTTCCATTGTACTGTTTTGTACTTCCATTTCAAAAGAGTTCTGAGAAGTTCCATTGTATTTATTGTTTTAAGTGATTGAAGTCCAGACATTTTTTTATTTTTAAGTGCAGATTTAGGTTAGATGATTTCAGAAATGATAAAAAAAATGTCAGAAGGCATCTTGTGTTGATTATGTTAATAAAAGTTTTTTAATAATCAGTGAAAAAAAGTATTTGGTCTGACTTTAAATAGTAAAATAGTGGAAAGATTATATTTACTCATACTTCATAAATGGCCTGTGTAAGTCCTTTCAGCTGGAGATGCTTCTGGACTTCAGCAGGCTTTGGATCAGTGGTTCTAATAAATGTGCCTTTGAAAAAATTCTTAAATTCTTTTGAAAGTTAGTTGTGTCTATTCTGTTCTTTAATGCTGACTGCTTTTTGTATTATTTACTAGAATATAAATAAATGACTGGAATTGTATACTTTCTTCATACATTCTTTTGGGAAGCTTAGTGTCAGGTTTAAGCAAAAATATCCCAAGCACCTAACATGTTCTTCAAATGTTAGAGTAAAAAGCCTACAAATACTAGTTCTTTGTATAATGCAAGACCATATATGCTATAGAAAATCTGACATGCTGTTTTATATAAAGGAAGTCATAATGTGAAAATATGAAGAATATAAAAATAACTGTATATTGAAGCTAAGCGTAGTGGAAGTAGATAAAATTTGTTTCAGGAACAGAAATTTGTTTTTGTACACAAATTTGTTTTTGAACTCCTTTATTTTCACTCAAGTTTAGAGAGTAAGAAAGCTTGTCTATTTAAAGGAAATCTGTGAAGAATGAGGCCTGCTTTTTTTCCAGTGTCTGCAACTTGAAAGTATTGTAGGTATGTCTCCAAAACCAGGCAGGTAAGACTCTTTGTTGTAAAAGTAGTACAAGTCATGAATTTAAAAAATGTAAATGTAAACTAAAATAAAACAAAAAACAAAACTAAAAGAAATTCTTGAGCATCTTTCCATAGCAAGTCATGGACTGAAGTATAGTTATACTTCATCTAGTGTCTCCTTCCAGCATTAACAGACTTTGCCTGTTTTAAGAGAATTTTGCCTTCCTGGTGTGGTTTTGTTTTCTGTAACTACTGCAGGATTTTACCTGGAGCCTGGAAACCACAGCTGTGCCTGCAGCGATCTCTCTTTGGTGTTTGATCTATGATTTGAGAGTTTCTGGCCCTCTGA
The DNA here is from genome assembly GCA_018697195.1 of Certhia americana. NCBI lineage: Eukaryota > Metazoa > Chordata > Aves > Passeriformes > Certhiidae > Certhia > Certhia americana. The sequence continues at coordinate 16,728,572 of CM031858.1, forward strand.
GAGCAGTATTGAGGTGAATTTGTTCATCTGTTTTCTCCTTCCTTTCATATACATGTGATTATATGTTACTATTGTGAAAATGGTTGCTGAAGTCAGATGCTTTAGCAAATTATGGCAGTTGAATGAATAGCATTGTTTTAATAAATTAATGAGGATGACAGAGAAGGAATGAGTACATTTTTGTACTTACTTTCAAAGTCCTGTGCTCGTGTTGGGGGTATTGCAGTTGTTAGTAGACATGAGCAGGTAGGGGATGTAGTGATTTGAGCTAGAATGTAGCACTTCAACAAAAAATAGTCTGGACCTGATTTGCCTGCAGCTCCAATTTGAGTAGCTGCTGTAAAGTGCTTTCGCACTACTGAAAATACAGCACGGATTTAAAGCCGGTTTTCACAGTATCAGTGAATTATTGAGGTTGGAAGGCACTTCTGAAGATCATTTATTTCAGTAAAATGGAACAGGCTGCCCAGGGTGGTGTCCAGGTTAGTTTTGACCACAAGTGTGGAGACTCAGCAGCTTTTCTGGCAACATATTTCAGTGTTTGATCATGCTTATAGTAAAATTTAGGGGGGTGGTGGTGGTGACGTTTATATATGGGTTTTCCTCTATTTTAGTTTGTATATCTTCTAATTTCATATTTGGCCTCCAGCTGGACCTCCTTCTGTTGTTCTTAACCTCTTCAATTTCCAGTTCAGTTCACTGTTCATTTTTATCTGGCCCATACTTCTTTAGTGTGTCCATAAGAACGTAATAGGAGACGGTCAAAAACCCTTCTGATGTCAGGGTAAAAACATACCTGCTGCTCTTCTCTCATCTATGAAGCCAGTCAACTCTTTACAAATGGCCATCAGGCTGATTAAGTACATTTTATTCTTGATAAATCTACCTTCTCGTCCTTTGTATGTTTGGAATCCTTACCTGTTGCCCTTCATGTCCCATACCAGATAGAAATCCAGATGGTGTTTTGCTTTCCCGTGGGCTTTGGCTTTCCTAACCCCTATTACTGCATTGCTCAGACAGTGTCTTTGTTTCTTCTGGATCACCTGGATCATGCTTGTGATCCTTGTACTCCCTTTTACACTTGAGCTCAGTCAGAGTCTTCTTCTTTGTCCATGCAGGCGTCCTGCCACCTTTGCTCGATTCTTTGCACACTGGTAAGGACCATTCTTGAGCTTGTAGGAAGAGATCCATGGAACTCAACCAGCTTTCATGGACTCCTCTACAGGACAGCCTCCTTTGAAATTCTTCCATGCTGGTCACTGAGCAGTCTTGTTCTGTGGATGTCCAGGGCTGTGAGTCTGTTATACAGCTTTGCTCTCTGCTCTCAGGATCCTGAACCTCGTTGTTTACAATCACTGTAGCCAAGGTGGCCCCTGAACTTTCATGCTCCCAGGAATTCTTTGTTTTCTGTAAATTGAAGGTTTAGTAGATTTCCTGTTCCTCTTTGGAATCTCAGTCACCTGTGTCAGAAAGGAACTGTTTGCGCATTCTGGAAACCTACTGGATTTCTTGTGTTCTGCTGTGATGTTAATAAAATTATTAAAAATAACATATTTTATTGCATATGTTTTTGCAGATACCTTCTGAATTGGTCTTGTACAAGGTAAAGCCCTTGCAGGCTGTTGGCCAGGAATTTGTACAGGGGAATTAAATGCAGAGAAAGAATGCATTAGATGCATAATTAGAGGATTAATCTGTTTCGTCATATGACTTAATTTGAAAGCTAGGATATAAATTTGATAAGAAAAGCAGTGAAGAGGTTTGGAAAAAGACTGTTAAATAAAACTGAAACAAGAGCTTGTGTTCCTGAAGTTAAGTAATTTTTAGTTATTGATGATGTCAGTTTCATTTTTGAAGTCTGATGGAAAGTATTTTGGTAAATTGTGCTGTCTTCATGTCTTGTTGCATCTTAGTGGAGTGTGGGTCTATCATTGTTTGACACATGATATTTTGTGCAAACACATCCAGGTCATGGAACTTGTGCCATTTCACCTGAAGTTTGTGAATGGTGTTTTTTAAAAAAAATAACTTCTCACTTGAACTACATTGTCCTTTTACAGACATGGTAAAAAAGGAAAGCAAAAGCCTCCAGAAGACAGCCAAGTATTTTTGCACAGGCTGATTACTGTCACTTATGTAATGAGGAGCTTGGCATCTATGTAGTAGTTTGTGATTGATGGGTCACAGTATGTGTACTCACACTTGGAACAAGATTGGTGAAATACATTCCTAAGATATATTTGGAGCATAATATGATGGTGGGTGAAATTTTTGTTAAGGATCAAGACCTGCTGCTGGCTGAAAGAAGGTTATGGTGGTACAAGGCAGACTTTCTTCTGAAATATAAGCAACTCCGAAATTATTTCATGTGTCTTTGTTATGTAGTCAATAGTCTACCTGCTGTTTTCCACTGATAAACCTCCTGCTTGTTTCTTGGTTTCTGCTAGTGTGTTGCTTTTCCTTCTAATCCACACATTCAGCTGTGGTTTTTTTTTCTTTCTTTTTGAATGTTGTAGTTTTCTAGAACTTGTTTCCTGGAATTTTTTTGCTGTAATATTAGTGCTCCCCTGAGTACTGACAGAAGTCTGATACCTGATGTGTTATGATTGATGTAGGACTTGCTTGTTAAAATGGTATGTTTTTTTTTGAAATGGTAATTTCATTAAGTTTCAGTGGCACATTAATTTCAGACTTTGAATGTAGCTCTCCCAGACTGTCTTGAACTTGTCGATGACATTTTGTGTGGTGTGTTCTTTTACACTCAGAAAATGTGTTGGTGGGTGAACAGTTTTTCAGTTTTTTGGAATATACTGGTTCAGGTGGGTTTCTGTATGGTATTTTACCTTTTTAATTCGTTCTTATTAATTCTTCACTGTAGCCTTGAGCTTTTCAATTAAAAAAATAATAGAAGTAGTCCTTGACCCTTTATTATGTCTAGCTTTTTTAGACAGGAAATCTGTCGCTCATTAATGTACTTTGTGCTTGGTATTCAATATAGTGCTAAGTTTTTAATGTGGGACAGATTATTCATGTTCAGTTGAGTCTTTGTGTGCCTTTATATACTGTCAATCATGCCTGCCGTGCATCTTAAAAATGAGGACCACTTTATGCCCTCTCTCATCCCTTCTCATCCTGTCCTCTTCCTACTGAACTGCTACTTCTTCCGTTGCTGGGGTTTCTTTCCACTATTTAGTGTGTAGCAAGACTTTCTCCTTTAGTAAGTAGAAGATTTAAGAAAGGCCAGGGAATTACGTGCTGATTTTGCAGCTCTGGAGGTCATTGTTCAAACACTTCAGTGAGGGGAAAGAAATTAATGTCAGTATGAGTAGTGCTGCTGGTGTAATTGTTGTTGCTGTGCTTGTGCAGCGTATCTGGTTGGCCATGTCGTTCAGAACATTTGGAAACATTTGTACTCTGTAATCTCTGAAGGTGTTGGTGTCATTCCCCAGCTGTTTGCCACTGTGTTCCTCCCAGAAGACCATGCCCAGTGTTTGTCCCTCACTGCAGAACTGACAAACTGGAGAGAGGGAAGGTGTTCAGGGCCTGGAGTGTCTGCCTGGACAGGAGGCCACTGACACCAGCTCTGCTCAGCCTGCAGCAGGGAAGGCTGAGGAGGCAGATGGATGGGGCCTTCAGCCACTTGAAAGGGAAGGGAAGAGAAAACGGCTGTGGGAAAGGAAGCTCCAGGTCAATGCAAGGAAAAAAATTACTGTTTAGGGTGGTTAAACTTTGGAACAGCTTGTGAGAGGTCCTGGAGCCTTCCTCCTTGGAGACTTCTGGGACTCGGCAGTCTCCTGTGTAAAGCGATTAGGGCTGTGTGTTTGTTGCTTTTTCTTGAAAAATCTGGCCTGCTACATTGTAAAAAGTCTTACTGGCATGTCCTTTCTAATAAAAATGAGATGTTTTCTTAATATAGCTGTGTGAAGAAAAGGACGCTTGTCTGTGCTTGTAGAAGTCTTTTGAAAAAACCTGGAATTAGATTCAGTGCAAAACACTGGTGTGGAGCTTTTTTTCTTTCTTCTCCCCCCTTGAGTCCCACCTGTATAATACCTCATGAAGGTTATGTTTTCAGTATAAAATAAAGCTCAGGGAAGTTGTGTTATTAAGAACTAGTCGGTTTTAGAGATAAAGTTGTTTCAGTGATAAGCAAAAAAACCCCAGATGATGGATCTTTAAGTCGTTTTGTTCTTTTTTAAGAGGAACTTTAGTGAGGTGACTGCAGAGGATGTGGCTTTTCATCATCCAGCATGAGTTTTTACTAGGGTGATGATTTGGTCAAATTTACAGTTCCTCTTTATTGCTGAGCTTTAGAGGATGGAATTTTGGTAAAGAAAATGAGAATCAGATTGACTTTCTTAGGAGTATTTTGTGTATGTGTTACCTGTATTAACAGTTTTTTTCAGGTTCAGTGCTCAGGAAAAATGAAGGTACAAATTTGCTTTTGGGAGTTTTCTTTCTTTTTTATCCTTACGCTGGGGAATTCCATAGATTGTGTTTTAAACTCAGTTCTTGGAAACCCTTTGTTTTGTTTTTTTTTTATTGTGCTTTAACTTCTTAGTGTAAATAATTCTCTCTGTCAAGATCTTGGGAATAAGGAGTAGAAAATATGGATCTTGCTTCTAAGAGTGATAAATCTGAAGGAAATGCTGGAGTTATGATTTAGGCCATTGTATCACAGCTGCCTTGCTTGGCGGTTATTTATTTGCGAGATCAATGGCTGTTATTAGTGATTTCTAAATAACATTAGTTACATGATTATTGGTGTGCAGGGTTAGAGATAGGCTTGTGAGTAGCTCTCGACTTGATGGGATGGAACCTAACTGGCCAGAGTTTTGGCGTTGCATTGCTTATATCCTTTCATTAATAGTAAACAACCCAAAAGTATTTGTAAGCTAAAAAAAAGAGATTTTGCACAGCTTTCTCCTAGATAGCTGAAAGGAAAACAAAATTATTGGGTTAGAAATTAAGGGAATATGTCTCCACTCCCTACTGACTAAATCATAGTAAGTCCTTGCTTCTAGAATTAGCTTCAGATGAAGCTTTTTATTTATTCATTTTCTGTTATGAATTGAGCAAAGATGATATTTCTCAGAAACCAGTTCCTTCCAGCACATAGGAGGTTTTTCTCCAATCTGCCCTGAGGCCTGGCTGCACTTCTGGTGGTATTTTAGCAGTCTCTAGCTGAAGTGGTTCACTGAAGGGGCAAGCAGTAAGCTGTTAGGCTGGCCAAGCCCATCACTTCTAGAAATGTCATGTAGGCTTGAGAGATCATTTGGAAAGTGGAACTTACTTATTATTAGTTGGATTTTTTGTGCTGATGAATGGTAATGTGCTAATACGAGCAAACTTCCGTTTTTTAAGATGCTTCCTACATTTAGGGAAGCAAAAATTCTCTATGTCTTAACCTTTCAGAGGATACCCTGACTTTTTTTCTTAGAGTTTTGGAGTGATGAATTGTGCCACCAGCATAGTGAGGTTTAAGACCATAATTCTAAGTGACGCATAATTACTAAGATATACTTAGATACCATCCCCATAGAGCTACATGTGTTGAGTTCTGTGGTTTTTTGCAATCAGTGTATTTCCCTTTAGTGGTAAGCACTAAAAATTACCCTGGGTTCGCAGTGTAATTGAAATGTTGAGGCCAGAGGGTGAAGCTATTGACTTCCTCTGAAAATGTAATGGTGCAGTGCTTCTAGTTGACAAAAACCAGGTCTTTGCCAGTGCTAGTGTTTTGCATACTGTGTGTTTTTGTCACAAAGTTCCTTTTATTCTGTGGTTAAGAGATAAAACTATTTTAAATTCCATTGTATGAAAGAATTAAGTATTGTGTCAAGTCTTTCATGCTCTGGGTAATTTGCCTGTTGCATACGGACAAATGCAAACACCTGACTTCTCTGCACCTTTGATCATTTAGACATGCATTGCAGTAATTTTGCATAGTACTTTTCACATTCTTTCTGGAGAATAAATTCCATTGTCTGAACTTTAAAAGTAAGTGGGATTTTGGGTGGTACTCCTTTCTTCAACATTATGCTGCTTTTAGCATCTGGTCTGTACTTCACTGTTTTGAGTTTACTAACTAGATGCTTAGGCCTGGAGCTATACCCATAAACAGAAGTGTAACACTACCTTTGCTCTGCAGGTATTTGTGAATTTGAACTCTTGCTCCTGAGAACAAAATGATCTTTAGCTCTACATACATACATAAATGAAGTACAGTTTAATCTGCTGGAAAATGGATGTTGATCAGAAAAAAATGTTTATCATTCCACCTGTACTCATATAATTTTTTTGTGAAGAATATGGCTGATTTCATAATTTTCAGTTATACTTTTCTCCAAAAGAATGTATGTAAGCATTATAAGATTGAAATATATTAAAAGCGCTAGCTTACGGTTCTGCAAGTTTCTTCTTTTACTTTTGATGAAAAGATCATAATATCTGCCTTTCTGTAGAATAATGGCATGCTGAAGTAACAGAAGGCAGTATGTGTAGGTGTAAATTCAAGGCTTGTGTTCTTCAGGCAAAAGATCGTGTCAGAAGCAAGTGATGTAATGGAGTGAAGTAGTAAAAATTCTTGAATCTGATTTATTTTGTTTATGGCATCAGTCGGCCCATCTGTTAGTTGCTCTGCAGTTGCTCTTGAGGTCCCTGGCCAATTTTGGTCAAATTTCAAGGCAAGAAGAAGGTCTCAGAGCTAATGAAGTGCCTGGAAAGTCAGAGCCACTCAGTAGGCAGATGGAAGAGAAGCCCCAGTTGATGCGTCACACTGAGGGTGAAATGGAGGAGCTGTTGTGGCCAGTCAGCACATGTGTGACTGCCAAAAACCCATTCTCTTCCTTACAGGGGATCTGACAGGATGAAAGAAGATGAGGGGGAGTTACAAGATGTATGAGACTGAAGTCAGTTCTACTACACAAGTAGCAACTTGATATGTTTAATTTGTTTCTAAAATAAACCTTAAGCCTTCTTAGAATTCCAAAGCTTCCTGGAAAATTTGTCAACTTCTTTCAAAAGGTATTTTCTTCCAAGTAAATCTACCTTTGGATGAATGAAGACTTTAGAGAAGAAATGGAAATTTGTACAATGGTGGGGAAGAGCTTTGATCAAGTCCACATATTTTATAAAATAAAAAATAATGGAAGTCATGAAAGTTAGTTTCATATTGTGTCATATGACTGATCTGATAACACTGTTCATGCAAAACTGGGCTTGTTTTTAATAGAAAAAATTATGGAAAATCTGAAGGAAAATCTGAATTTTTTGAATCTCTTCCAGTTGTGTTGAATTGCCTAGAGTGATTCTAGATGTGCTGGAAATGCAGCATATGGAAGCATGGATATAGGGTCTAAACTAAAATTTTATTTGTGAACTTGATGTACAGGAAATAGGGATGTTTGATTTTGTTGTTCTAGGCGTACCTCATCTTCATTCAAAGTAATGGAAACTTCATCAAAGTTCTAGACAAGCCTCTGGCACTGTGCAAGCTAACAAAATTTGGGGACAGTCAGAAGAGAAAACTAGGCATAAGTCAGCAAGCTGTATTAATTAACAAGTTGTTCTTTACTTTACTCTTCTCTTGGGAGTGACAAGTGGTGATACTTGTTTCTCTGCTGGGTTCTGTAGCTTGAGTGTGACAGGTCTTCTTCATACTGCATGATGTTGTCTGCAGTCAGTGCAACACATTGCCTGACAGATTTGTAAACTTAACCCAGAGTAGCTTTATTTGTAGCATATGTTAGCTGGTATATTTACACTTTATCCTCCTACAGAAGGAGAGTAGAAGTGCAGGTGACAAGAATGTTGCTCATTAGTAGTCCAATATTTTAGAGTCTGTGTCCCCTGCCCATGCATCTGCAGGAAAAATATGCTGAAAAAAGACTTCAGACTGCACTGAGTAATTCAGTGTAAATAATGTTCCTACATGGCCCCTTCCTCGGTAGCATTTGCATAACACTTAACAGTGTGGGAGCTCTAGTCAAGCTTTACATTTGAGACCACAGGTGGGAACAGGAAAAAGGCTTTTGGAAAGGCTCCTGTGAGGGGTACTCTGAAATCTCTCTTGGTGTGGGGGTGAAGTGGCCAGGGAGGGTGTTCAGCATCATGGGCCTCACCAGCTGGAGTGCAGCAGCCTTCAACAAGTTTGCTCTAGGAGCTTAGGGTTCTTGCTGCTGTGGGAAACCTACAGGGAGCTACTACTGAATATAATGTTCACTTACAAGTATTTTTTTCTAGGGTTTTTAGGACATATGTACGATGACTAATCATTACTTGAATTTTAGGAGAGCAATTCTAAAAGAAACTCACATTATCATTCTGAAGTCTGACACCTTGAAGAACTAGTGCTGAATTTGAGGCTTTTTGTCTCTGATAGTGCAGGCGGTAAAATTTGAAATTATAGATTGCTAATCTGTAAGGGTAAGTTATCATTTAATAAAAACATATTTTTATTATTCATGAGAAAACCCCTGTATATTAAGAATAGCTAAATAAAGATGTTCTGTGGAAAATAAGATCGATAATACTATGTGATATGCTTTCCATCATGCTGAAAATTCAAACCCGATTTTCTGGGTTTGTTTGCTGGTTTTCAGTTCAGTCAATGGATTAGTTAAGTGAAAGAAATGCCAGAAAATTTTTTATTGTAGTTGAGATTGGACTTCAGCTTTCTGGAGTTGGAGCTTACCTTTCTGACTGAGAGCTTGGTACAGTCCCTTTCTTGTTCCACTGGTGGACTGCCTTCCAGCTAAGGGAAAAGGGAGGCAGGGGAAGCAAATGTGATTACTTTGCTAGCTGGTAGACTCGAGTTGCTTCACATGTCCTCTAGTAACTTCATTTTAATGAAAACTTTTTTTTTTTTTCTTATTTTAGCTGGCTTCAGGAAAAGCTCAGCCAGTTAGGTGAGGTTATGTTAACTTCAAAATTTATACTTGGTGTTGAAGGACAGTTCTGCTGTTATACTCTATATATCAGAGATGTACTTTGAAATAGAGCATGTAGTCAAATACTGACACTTTACTGTTCTAACAGAAATAGGAGGATTTTATTGAAAAGATTGTAATATTTCAATAGTTTTTGTGTTTACCAACAGTAATGATTTTTAATTCTGGTTCTCTTCTTACAATCTGAATGTGGAGAAATTAGGAATATGTCTGTGTTCCAAAAGGCTGGCAGTGTGTCTGGAGTAACATGAGTGTTGGTTTCTGGATTGTCTTTCAGGAGGCAGTTCTCCGTATACAAACAGTTCAGCCTTCTGCACTCCCTCTGGTTACTTTGAGAGGGTGTTTGGCTGTAGGTGAACATGCTTCAGTGTGGTCACAACTGTTGATTAGCTTTATCCTAGCCTTGTATTTAGAGATTGCTAGATTATTGAGAAAACTTAACTGCATTATAATAGATTTGCTGTCTAAATAAATGTCCCAATAAATTGAAAGGATTTTCTCTGTGATCACCAGAGCTAGCACTGTATTTTCCTGTGTGTTTCCATAGGCATTAATGTATGTAGGGATTCTGTTTTATTACAGTAGAAAGTTTAGGATTCTGAAGTCCAGTCTTAAGCAGGCAAGTAACTTAGTTCTGGCTTTGTGCTGGGATCAGAAAATAGCTGAGCTGATTGCATGACACTGCAGTGTAGTGAAGAATGGGAAGACAGCAGAAGTCCCTGTTAGATTTCTTACTGTGGTGGTGCTCAAGCCAGTTGTGAACCCATGTGTGTTCAGATAGGGTCACTAATACTGTAAGTGAAAAGCCTTCTGTAAAAGAAAATGTGTGGGCTGTTGATACCAAAGCCATTACATTTGATGTGGTTTAATGTAGGTGCTTTTACCATCATTCCTGGGGTGAAAAAAGAGAAGACCTGTCTACTTTCTAACCTGATCAAGGCTGCATCATTGCTGGTGTGTGTACACTGTCCTTATAGAGATTCAGACCTAGAAACAGCTAGTAATGGGTCTTACTGTTGTTTGTCTTCATGGGGACAAATAAGTGGTTGTGGGTAGTGCGTTATGGTAGGAATAAGCATCACAGGGGTTTTTTTTGATGTTTTGCTTGGACATGAAAAATTACCGTGTAGAGAAATTTCAAATAAAGTCATGTTGCATTTTGTCTTAGATTGGAGATGATGTAAAATAACCAGGTGGATAGTACTAATGTGATTTTAAATGCATTTAACAAATAGACTTTTGTAAAATTTTTGCTAGATTTTGCTATTTTCATCCTCTGCTAATACAAAAATCCAAAAATAGTGAGAGCAAGTAGACACTGAGACAGTACTGGTATTGTTGCCTGAAGACTGGATTAGACAAACAGGAATTTCCACAGGAGCAGTACATTTGCCATTCAGGAACTTGCTGGTGGAAAGCAAGTGATCTGCTCCTGGGAGACATTGAGCTTGTAGGTAACAGTGATGATAGCTTCAGTCAACTTGCATGTTCTCAGGAGTTTGATTGCATTAACACTGTAAATGTTACCAAGTGCTTAATGGTGTGACAGAAGTACACTTTGCATAAGAGTACATATGGCTTTTATTTCTTACTCAGTCCCCAGTAAACTTGGCTATGCATTTCTTAAATAGAACAGTGTTAGAAGCTTGCTTCCAGTTTCTAAAGATTGCCAGCTGCTTTACTAGAGTGCAATTTGAGGAATCAGATCGTGTTTTATATCCAGTATATTCTTTTTATGAGATAACATGCAAAATTATATATTCCTATAACTAAAGCTAGTAAAAAGTCAGGTTTTGTTTTGAGTGTTGACTGTTTGCTAAAACAGAGAGATCTGTGGCTGAATATGTGAGATAAAGAAAAGGAAATGCTAGAATTCTAGTTGGTTAAAGAAAGGAAACGCAGAATTAGTCTACTGAAAACAACTACGGCTAAAATTCAAGGAAGTGGGCTCTACTTGAGCTTAACTGGTGAACTCAAGTGATTGCTCAAGAGAAAAGGACTTCTGTGTTGTGACTCAAACTGATGCTTGACAGATCAATCCTGCTATCGCATGTCCTTCTTGGAAGCACACATGATGGTGAAGATGTCTTGAGAGTGGATGCTGGAGAAATTTTGAAGAATTAGTCAGCCAAAGTGATGAGTACCTCACTGCAGGAGTTTTAAAAACAATTGCAAGAGCAACTCTATATGATTTAGATATTGTGAATTTATTCGTGGGGTGATGGAATGATATGTTTACAAAATGCATCATAAAACACATAGCTGAATTCATCTAATGAGCTTTTACATTGATAAAATACAATTTGCATTTATGCAGAAGAAAAATGACAGTTATGATTATCTCAGTTATTTTCTTTTGCCCTTATTTTCTCAAAGAAAACTGATGTGTCTTGTGTACTCCCTTAGTTTCTCAGGTTTTGGACTCAAATACCAGTGGAATTGTAGCAGACTGCTATGCATGTGTTGAACAGCCTAAAATGGTACTGTGCCACCTGTTGCACCTTGCATTTTTTCCCCCATAGGTTCTCTTGTGTTTCTAATTCTATGAACTGTGTTACATCTTAAAAAGGAGCTGTTACAGAGGGAAGGAAACACTCCAGATATTTTTTTTTTCCTATATGGAGAGAGATGGTTTTTGTATTTACTTTTTTTCCTTTTTTTTGGATATTCATAGATTTTTGTAACAATTTCATATTTCAGCCTGTTACTGCTGTTGACTAAGTTTCTAGGAACCTTTTTCCTTTTCAGTCTTTGTGACCTGAGCAGTGAAAACACCTTTTCTTCAGACACGTTTTTCCTTTTTTTGTTCTTGTGCACTTATCAATTTCATTAATTTCATTTGCTAACAGCCCCCATCCCCCCAGATTTCCACCAGAGCTTCACCATGATCATTGTCAGTCTACACTTTGTTGGTAATTTACACTTTGTTTGATTTACCCTTGCAAAGAATTGTTGCAAGTTTTGAACAGCATCTTTCTGGTAGGTGCTTCGCCATTGTGCTGACCCTTGTGTATGGTTTTTGTATTTACTAATGTAGAAAAGATATCTGGAGTTTTAGGGAAATGGGAGCCCTTCCCTTCTGTGAATACGTGTTTCTGTTTCAGGAAGCTTACTGCAGTTTTTAGAGAAAGGTCTAGATACTTGGGGTCACTGTTTTAGGGAAATTGTGCCTCTTCCCTACTGTTCCTTTTTGACCTTCTAGAATCTGCATACAAAGATGGAGACTTCTGAAAGACTTGAGGAAGTTGTTTCTGAGCTGTTTTTTTAGTTTAGTTACCTCAAAATATTGAGATCTTAAAGCTGGTTTTTAACAGCAGGAGAGAACACTGGCAGCAGATGTGAGGATGCTGGATAGGCTCTTGATTTTTTTATTTAATAAATTGCATAATAGAGGTTCAACTTCATTTGGAATGAAGCGTTCTCAGAATTCTAAGTGGTCCCTTCCATGATTTAAAGAGGTGCAAAGTTCACCAGTAGTAGAACCTGAAAACCTGGATGCATCTGTTTTTCAGTCAAAGCTCAGTGTACGATAAAGAGCTCTCTGGGCAGTTGAGTGCTGCACTCAGATTGTCTCTGGACAGTGAGTCCTTTGATGCCTGCTAGTGTTGATTTGTGTCATCTGTCATTCTTTAGTTATGCCATGGGTGCATCTTTAAATGCTCTGTTGACCTCCAAATTGAAAATTCAGTGTGTAAGCTTTGCTTTTGTATTTTGAGCAAAACTTTTTAAAAGTTTGATGTGTACAATATAAATTATTTCAGTTTCACTTCTCATTAAACTTAATGAAGGAAGGCATTGGTAAAGTGAATGTTGAAGGCAAAAAGGGAAGCCCTCTCTTGATTTTACGCCTGTTTTAAGGAAGTTTCATACATAGTAACTATGCTTAGGAGGAGTAAAAATGGTCTCCAAAAAAGCGTGTTAGCAGTAAAGAAAATAAGGTTATAAGATGGGAGTACTGAACTAGTGGAATTTGATTTAACATCATGCCAGGAAGGAGATTTATCTCTTGTAAATGAGGACAATTGTCAAGCTGGCTGATGATGATCAGGAACAGTTTTCAGTAACAACAGATTCAAATTTACAAGTATAAATACTGACTTGGTGAAAAACTTTGAGACAGTCCATTTTAAGCAATAACTACAGTTTACTGTTGGAGGTGCTGCTCTTGCTGCAGTTTGTAAAATCCTTTTACCTGAGGCAGCTCGGTAAAGACTTGAGGTTTAAGAACTTGAGTTAAACAGCTTTTGTCCTCAGCTCATTCTTGTGCCTACTGGAATTGACAGGCATTTCAATATTAACCTTTGGCAGCAGCTGACAGGCCAAGACTGACTGTTTCTGAAAATGTTCTCCTACTGCTCTGTATTGCTAGTTATGTTTTTATCTGCAATACTTAGACACTTTTGCAAAAACTGCAGCAGTGTATCAGCACTGTCCAGATTGTAGGAGATAAAAAATAGGTTTAGAATTTCCTTGAAACAGACATGAAAATGAATGGAAAGTATCCAGTAAATAATGGCTGCTGACTTTATGGAAAGAGTTAACAATTTTGATTCTGAGTTGCAATTACTGTTTTTTTAATAGTAAGATACTGTACAGTAGGAGATTTCTAATATAATATGTTGAATACTTTTTTAGGAGGTTGAGTGCTTCGTAGAAAATAAATATGGAGTGATATTTGATGAATCTAAAAGTAGATAATTGATAGTAAAACAAACCACTGCAAAACTGTACTAAAATACTATTTGAGAAGAACTTGGTTGATGTTGATTTTAGTATAGAACAGCAGTTTTCTCTTAATTTTCCAGATCTACTTTCCCTCTTCCCTCTGCCTTATTTAGTTGGTGACAGCGTTTTTCCACAGTCCAACAAATGTGCAGCTGGCTGCTTTTCCAGCCATGTGTAGGCTGCCCCACACGCTCTGCCAGCATCCCTGCTGCCAGTCCCGCAGGGTGCCGAGTCCTTCCTTGTTCCAGCGTTGCTGTCCTGGGGACTTCACTGCCCCAGTCTGCTCTGGCATCTCTGAAGTAAACCCCTGCTCTATAAAACCTTCCCAGACATCCTCTCCAAGATTTCTCAAGCTTGGAGTTAGTGGTGTCTCTTGTGAGGAAGTGTGTCTGTTCCACCTAGTAATAGTTGCTAAGCAGGACGTTTCTTCTAGCCACATGTCATGTCAGCCCTGCCTGCTTCATTGCAGACCATCTAACTTGAGATGTTATTGTTCTAATTTTTTATTTTTTGTCACCTGAGAACACATTCATTTTTTGCTGTGTTACACTGGTACAGCTGTTCTCCCTTTTGCACAATTAGATGTTGTAAAGATAATAGGGTATCTCCTGCCATATGTAACTTAAAATGAACCAGAATAGATTTTTTTTTTTGTACACAACAGGGTCTTGGAAGTTTTCAGACTATTGGCAAGAAGGGAAGAGGTTGGCTTGGATTCTGGTATTAATTTCCAGGGTTCTTTGGATAAGAAATTGGAACAAGATTTTTTTATTTGGTTTGGTTAAAACAAATGAGGCCTTATTTGTATAACTGTCTCAAAGTTAGAGATGCTCTTTGGCCATACCATTTGTTTGACTCTCATGTACGAGTTTGTTTTATTTCCAGACTGCTTTTATAGCACACAGTTTCTTTGACATTTGAAGTACTTTTCAGTCATTTGGCCGTTACTGAACCAAGGGGTGAATTGACCACTTGTTCCTGTAGCCTTCCCTCCATCTTTTCCCAAACAGCTTTCTGTTTCTTGCATCTCATGGATATTGTTAGATAATTGCGTAGTTTAAGCTGCAGATTATTCTAAATTGGTTCTGTGACTTGTCTAATAGTTTGTGTAGTCACCAGATAAAACGTGCATGTTTCTGCAGAAACACGTTTCCTGTGTTTCTGAATCTCACTTTGGAATGGGAATATTAGGTAAGCAGTCAAGATACAGTAAGTGAAGTTCGTGCTAAAATAGGATTGTTGTTTGCAGACTGCAAAAAAGGAATACATGAAGGAAGGAAGGAACTTATTCAGTGTTTCTCAGGATCCCTCTGGTGTTGCAGCCCTGACCTATAGGATTGTCATCCTTCATTACAGAAGGCTGCCAGCATTTCTGTGCAGTGCTAACAGTACTTTTACATGTTTAAAGAGAAGTCTGCTGTTTAAGAGTACGAAGTAGATAAACCTATGTAATTTTTATGAACGCTGTGACTTTGAAAGTTTCTTGTATTGTGCTGTTCTGAAAGAGGCATCCTTAGCTTTTGAATCTCATGTACAGTATGGGGAGCCATCATCAGAACTGTCCCTAAGGAAGTTTTAAGATCCATATGATCTGACTTATGACACTAAATTGTTTATATTTAGAGTGATTTCAGCAGGAGCAGCAATGAAGGGTGTAGGGAAAAGAACAAGCGCAGTTTGAGAGTGCCTTTCTGTTTGCTTTTGTGTGGTTTCTTAGGATGTTCTTATTTCCCATATAGTCCCAAGAATGCATAATTTGTCAGCTTCGGAAGTGTTATCTTGAAGAATGTTATGCAATTCTGTCAATTTATCTTGTTGACTTGACACATAGTTGGGGTGGGAAGGGAGACTGAACAGGAAGGAAAGTCTCCTTGTTCCTGAATGTCGTTGCTGCATAGCTCTCATATCCTGGAGGATCACCCGGACGAAAGCTGAGTCAGAGCACAGCAGCACTCTGCACTACAGCAATGGCCCAATTCAGGATTTTGGACTGCATGATCAATCATAACTGGAGTTTCATATGTAACCTGTACTGTGCATGGAGTGATCAGGTTTGTTGTTTGCTTATCCTTACATACAAGATGATTATATAATTTAGTACAAGGGGAGAACAAAAAAGCTCCGGTTGATCTCTTCTCCCCACCCCCAGTCTTACTGAGGATGAGCTATTAGAAATGCTGCTATTTACTAAGGAGTTTTCTAGAGTTAGTGAACATACAAAGCATGGTTTAATGATATAATTGTTTTTTTTAATACTTTGAGTACTTTAGTTTGTTCTCTTTAGAGTCTTATGCTTTGAGGGGTTTTGTTTAATGAATTGCTCAAAAAGGTAAATATCACATACAGGAAGGAGGGGATGTGCCAAGACAAACTAAATTGTTGATAAATATAAAGCTGATTTGTTTTCCTGCTTTAAAAAGACTGAGCATTTTGGCTATTTCAAAATACGTGATTATGAATAGGATTAAAAAAGTGTCAGGGGGAGGTTGTTACTTTTGTTTTTTGTAGTATACAGGATTAAATAAATCAGAGGATGCTGTTCAGTTCTTAACGTGGACTGATATAATTCTAATTCAGTACCTTGCTGTAGAACTGGAGGGGAAAAACCCTAAACAAACAAAATTGCCTGGATTCTGAATGAAAGTGTTTTAAAATAGAATCCACTCACTAAAGGTTTTTAAATAGTGTATGCAGTTGTAATACTACTTTAAAGTTACTCTAGATATGACCTGTATTTCTCATATAACATGGAGCCAGTCACTGAAGAAAATTTATTTTTGTTTGGTGTAAGAGGAAGGTAAGCACTCCTTATAAAATTGCAGTTCCAGTACAGTTACTAGAGATGGGTGATTCAGAATTCTTTTCTGCTATACAAAGAAGTCCTTTGAAATAATCTGCTATTTAGAGATGCCTGCAACCCCTGTTTGTCACATCTGTACTGAAGTTTCTTAGGAAAATACACTGCTAGGTGATGGTGGTGTGGTTTGGTTTTGGTTTGTTTGTGAATATTGGTTTAGTTCTTTTGTTAGTGGTGCAAAACGTGATTGATGATGCCTGGGTGTTTCAGGCAATCTAATTAATGTGACAGGTAAAAAGTATCTTCTGTTAAATTTGAAAAAACAGAGGAAACACGATCCATTCTCTTAAACTTCTGATTTTTACAGCTGTCCAACTGTTTGATCTAGTTTGCTTACATATGTGTAAGAATTCACCTGTCCATTCAAATGCAATTTGACAATTGCTTCCCATGCTTCACAGGAGTCAAGAAGAAATAAGAGAAGTCTTAGGTTGTGGGCAGTCCTGCAGAGTTTTAAAGTGCATTTGGTATAACTAGAGGGAAGAGAAAAGAGAATGGGGTTTGGAGCATATGAAGTAAAAGGTTTTAAAAAAACCCAGAATACTAACCCTCCACCACAAAGCCAAACCCCAAACAATTTCCCCTCCAAAATAAATCTCCTCCAACCAAATACAAACAAACAAACAAAAAAAAAAAAAAAAAGAAAAAGAAAAAACCAACAAAACCAAAACACAAAACAAAACCGACCAAAAGTCTCTCACCCCAATGCAGAAAGGGTTCACATAACCTAAAAACTGTTTCTTAGCAATATGGAAAGAAGAAACAGGCTTTAGATCATTATTCCCCGAATTGCATGCTTGAGGTAGGCAATGTTGCAGAACTTTGTGATCTGGCTAGATGTTATTAAATAGACTGTGCAATTGTTATGTATGTTTGGGGTTGTTTTGTTTACTTTAACTGAAGTCCAGTCTCTGCAAACTATACAATTTACTAAGCTGCTGCTGCTACTTTTCTTTGAAATGAAGCTGAAGTTCATTTATGGGATATTACTGTGCAGCTACTGTGTTCCTGCTGCACTGAAATGCCATGGCAGAAGTGGAAGCTGCCAGGCCTGGGAAGAGGTGCATGCTGCTCCATGTAGCAATGCTGCTCTCCACCATTCCCACCTCACAGTGCCCAAGCAGGCTGCTGGTGAGAAAGCAGATGGGTGACCTCTGAAGTTTGTGTCACTAATATCTCAAATTAGGTTGCAGTCATTCTAAGGATTTCGTTTGTTTTTATTGTTTACCACCCACTCCCTTGGCTCTGCAGTATATATTTCCCAAAGCTTATTTTTTATAACAGGAAGCAAACAAGTATGAGCAAGCAAGCAAGTTCTTCTGTCTGTCGTGGTGGTTTAAATTTTAGTAAAAATATTTTCATAGTGTGGTATAAAAGTTACTGTAGCTGGGTGGAGTTGCCATTTGCACTCTGATACAGCAGGCTGTCATGTGTATTAGAATGTTTTCAAAGGATATGCAGTGTTTCACACTAAAAAAAGAACCCTTAAAGTGAAATTATTCTGTGATATAAATGAGTGAAGTTCTGTTGGCACCAGTGAATTACAGTTTTTAGTCGAAACATTGGATGGGATTGATAGCTATCACATGGTGATCCATAAATCATTACTCAGAAGTCTTCAGTGGCAATAAACTTGATTGCTTGCAGTTCTTCATCCTTTACTTTTTGTTCATGGCAGAGCAGTGCTACATGTGTTAAAAATATTTCTTAAAATGAGTTACTGTAAAGTACCAAAGTGTCTTGCTGCTTGCATATGTTGTCTGTGACAGCTGTCTTGTGGGACATGGGGTAGATTCAAGTGTGAGAGTCTTACTGGCAATTCAGAATTTCAGCATGACTGCAAATGTAGAATTAGTGGAGCAGAGTAGTAGGTAAAAAGTCTATCCTGTGGAGGCCTCAGTAAATAAAGCTTTATGTACAAATTCATGTTTGTACTTACCCAGACTGCCCTGACAGTATCATAGATGATTAATACTCTTTTTAATGTAGTCTGGTCTTACCTTTAAAAAGAAAAAAGAGAGAGAGGGTGAGAGTGCCTTAGAAAGTTAAGGCAATTTTTTTTCATATGATAGTGTGGTGTTTATGGAGTTGTAGTCTTGTAATTATAACTTAGCATGCTAGCTGTGGTCCAAGAGGAGTTCCTCAATGCATGGAAGAGCAAGGTAATATTTTTCCTCAGTGACATATGAACTAGGCTCATCCTCAGTAAAGTGTAGGAGGATGTCTCTGTAAGGATATCCTTTATGAGCCTCCAGCACGTTAGCAGACTCTGAACATGCCTGGTATGTCAGTTGACCTTGTGGCCATGATGAGATGCAGTAGAGCAATTATGCCTAAAAAAATAAATACCACTGCTTCAGATGGTTGGAAGAAGTACTGGTAGGTAATATAAAGCAGGTAATACAGTGGTTTTGTTTTTTCCCTCCTTGTATCACCATGCCTTTCTTTCATGTGTTAGACAGGAAACAGTAGACCACAAATTGAGTACAGGTTGTCCTCCTACCAGCACAGAGCGTAGGTCAGCACTGTGCTCTGAGCAGACTTCTGTTAGTTTGAGGAGCAGATCAGATCTACTCATGCCCTGTTCTCACTGGTTCTTTAATGAATGGCATCAGGCTGCTTTTGTTTTGTTATTGCTGCACCCTAGCCTCTAAAAATAATTATAATGTTCTTTCAGCCATGCAAATACTTAAATCTTGGGTTTTTCAGCCAGGGTAAAGATTTTGCAAGTTCTGTAAACTTGCAGTTGGTCAAATTTCAGTGCACAGGGTGGGCCTCATCGTTGCAGTTGTTGGTCTTGGAGAAAACTTCTCATCAAAGACTATTATGATGTACCTGAAGGGTTGTTATGTGGTGACCTAGCAGCCAAGGTGTCTGATTCCTGTTCTTTTAACTGGAGTTCATTCTTGCAGTCTGTGTGTGAGAACACGGTGTTGTGGTGCGAGCCCAGCTCTTGCATCACCTTCGTTCATGCCCCAGAATGCAGCAGTACTGCAGCAGCTGCACTGCAGCTATTTCCCTTCCTCCGGAGAATCTCCAATAACATTAAAAACGCTTTTTGGTTTTCCAATTGTGTCACTTGGAGGATGAAATAACAAAGGTGTCTGCATTTCTTTTGAGATATTTGCAGCTGATGATGGTTTTGAAATGTGATATTTGTTATCTTACTGTGCTCTTACTTCTGTTCATCTGCTGCCTCGGAGAGGGAGGGAGGGAGGCAATATGATAAAAATCTGTCTTGGTAGCAGTGCAGGGTGTGCTGTTTTCAGTTTAAGCAAAAAGTGTAAAATCATTGCATGAAACAGCTGCTGACTTAACTCATTGTGGAAACTTGCATTGCTGGAGAAACATTTTGTAATGTCCAGAAGTACAGGGAAATAGCTTGGCAACAGTGAGCAATTCAAGCCAAAACAATAGGCATGCAAAGACAAGTAGTTCTTAATTAAGCAAATAGATTTGTGTTAAAATAGATTTCTTCTCTCTCTCCACTCCAACCTTCAGACAGAGAAACAGATGCAGATTTAGTTACCTATATCAACCATTCTTACTGACATATGCAATGCAAACTGTGAGGAAATATATGCAGGTCACATATGATCATGTCATAATCCAGTGTTCATAAGCTTTTGGATTTGCAGTTAAACTGAAAATCCTGAGGACAACTTTCTCCTCTTTATCCTATTAGTGACATCTCTGGGCATAAAGATGTAATATATTATTTCAGGTTGATGGCTTCACACTCCTTTTTTGAGGATTTTCGTTTGCTTTGTGTCTTTGTAAAAGAAGTTACTGAAAAGGCTGCTTTTTTTCCTCTGTTATATATGCACAATAGGTTACAGATTTAGAGGTTGGTCATAATTTAATCTGAATGTCTGGATATGTGGCTTTGCATCTGTGTATGCTAATTGTATTTTATTTTGCTTTACAATGGACAAGCCTTTTCACTTCCAAGTTTAGGGCTTTGAAACATAAGAGCGTGTTGGTTTGCACATTATACAGAACGTCAAAACCAAATATCTTGAAACACGGGACCAGGATTGTTTTTAAGTGGTGAGTTGGCAGGAGTTTATTAATAAGTCACTGTATTAGAAAGCTTTAACATGGAGTATCTCAAGCTGTATGTAGACTTATTTAGAGGTTATTTTTAAGGAAGGAAACTGTGTATGCGTAGGGGGGTAGAGAATCCTGACAGACTGGTCTTTTTTGTGGTGTTTTGAGCCATATTCTCTGTGTTAAAATGCCTATGATTTTTTTTTTAGCCTTGATCCACGCAGTTTTCTTAAAACTCACCCCATATCTCTAGGTAAATCTTCTGCAAACGGAGTCAAATTCTGGAATAACAACCCACGCGCAATAACCATGTTTTTAAGGTTGCTATTTAGGTTTGACATTGAAGGATCAAATCCCTGATCTTCCAAAGGCTTCTGTTTGGCTTTGGGCAGGTCAAGAGACTTTTCTGATATACGTGAAATAAAATCCCAAGTAGAGCTGCTTTGGTGCAGTGTTGTATGAGCTTAAGCCTTAACAGTTTGAATTACCAGCAGGTACAGTGATGTGCTTATGCAGATGAAGTGATGTGTCTAGTCTCTAAATGACCTCATTTTCTTGTTTTTAGAACAGGAACGAGCATATTCTGTTTATGTTGAGAAGTTCAGTAGTTTCAGTAAGAGAAGGTCAGCCTCATGCTTGCATCCAATAGAGAGCAGGTATAAGCATGCACTGTCCCACTGCCCAGCCCAAAAGCAGTAAAGCCCTTACTCAGTATTGTAGCTGCACCCTGGAGTAGCCTAGTCAGCACAGAGGTTTGCCACAGGGACAGAGAAGCTGTGGAAAAGTGGTTAATCTCTTGGGTGGTTTGGTCACACTTCAACTGTGTCCCCTGTAGAGTTAATAATTTTTTGATTCAAGACATAATGTCTGGCTATAGTGAAGAAAAATACTGTGAAGGGAAAAAAATCTGTAGGTAGTTTCAGGGCTGATAATAGTTTCAAGTGTGGAGCATCAGGTTATTGAAGTGGGGTTTGTGCAGGTGATTTTAGTGATTTTACATTGTGCAGTGGTTTGGGTTTTCTTGAAGGCTTCTGCAAAGCTATTTCACTTGTAAATGCATTTGTAGTTACACTGTGGTAGAAGTGTAGTGGAAACTATCTGCTATCTTATGTGTTTGGTGAAGCCTGGGTTATTCTAGAAAACAAAGAAAGTACAAAGTCACCCCAGGACAAGACTTGATGGAAATTCATTCCTATTTTTGCACTAGTGTACTTAGCACTGGGGACAGAGGTGGCATTTCTTATTGTCCTCTCCCTGTTTGTAGGAAGCAGAGTGGGTCATGGGGCACCTCATAGTCTTGGATCTAAAAAATTCCTGTAGGTTGAAAGAGGCATTATAAGGCAGTTCTTGACAGCTGGTGGCTGTGCAAGGTGCTCTTCCCACTTCTGTCAGACTGCTGAGAAGGTTCTTTTATCTCGCATGGAGTAACATTGCTTCAATGCTGTGGAGCAGAAGCATGCTGTCTTTGTCTCTTGTCTGTGATATATCCAGATTACTCTCTAAGGTGAGGACAGAGAATTGCCCATTCTTAACAAGCAATGACAGAACAAGCAGAGAAGGAAGATTTTCAATTTAGCTAAATTAAGATCACATGATATTTTGCTGTTGTGCTAGCTGCCAGCCCTGCAGATGTTTCCTTTCTTTCCAGTTTAAGGATGTAGCTGTTAAGAGGGGAGGCTTTTGCTAATGGGTCTATAAGAAAACAAGGAAGCTCTCAATTTCTCTTTGTTGTTAATGTTTTTCTGGCTAAATTTAATATTATGAACTCCATGTTTGTTGTGAATAACAAAATTCAAGATATAAACAAAACACATTATGAAAATAGTTTGCATCTCTGTCCTATGAAGTTTTTCATTGTATACTTTTTACTCTGTGTCTCAAGGCTGTTGCTTGAAATGGGCTGTTACTCTGTGACAGTTTAAATAACTAACTGAGGTGCACTTAATCAGCTTTCCAAAGAATCCCAGGCAATTAGTACACTTTTTGGATGTATACAAGCTACTACAAATATATGTATATATATGTACACACTCAACACTGTACACTTCTATATATATATGTGTGTGTGTACAAAGCTAAAATAGACATATGGTAGAATAATGAATTAAAATATGCTAAACTTGGTAGTATCTAGAATTTAAAGTGGCATCTGAAAAGCCACTTGTTTGTAGATAATTCGGGGGTTAGGGGCTAAGTGTGGAGAAATCCTGTTTAAAAAGTGGTGGGGCTCTAGTCATACTAGTCATGATCTTAGTTTTGGTGAAGTTAAGAGCATTTGTCAAAAGGTCCAGCTATCACAACTATACTATGAGAAAACCAGAGCTTGTGATGTTTAGAAAAAGAAAAAAAGTTACTTTAAGTCTAGGCAGACTGAGTAAGTTTGAATTTCCCTTACTTTGAAGTAGAAGAACTCTTTCTGAAGCTCACCTGACCTGGGAAGCTGAAAGCTGCTTTCATTCAAATAAGTATGTCTAGCTAGGCTCAGTTTGCAGAACCACTTGGGGTGTTGCTGTTTTCAATCCAGAGCCAGGTAAACTGAAAAATTTTCAGTTGAACAGACACATGGAAGGGACATTTTTGACATCATCCTTGCTGTAGATAGCCTTCAGCTTTGCTTTTTAGGTATTCTGGAGTAGTGATGAGACTGACATGAGCATGAACTGCTTTACAGAGCCACCTTTCATGAACAGTAGAATGCAGAAAGGCAAATTTGAGCTGTGTAATAACATGCACACACGGAGGTTTTTACTGTTTGTTTTCTGTGTATGCCTTGACCTTTATGAGTACTGAAATCCTTTATCTTGAAAATACTGTTTCTCCTTTGAACGACTGTGTTTACTACAAGGCTAGTAGTACAGAAGTAGGCAGAAAGTACACAGAAACATGTATCCTTCTGTCCTGCTTCCAAGCCCAAGCCAGCTATGTAGCCTGCATGGTGCTTGACAGAATTTTGTTTCCTTCTCTGTGCCTCCCAGCCATCTGCCATGCTGGCACAGATGCTTTCGTTTTGAAAGGTCGCAGATTTCCCACTTACTTCATGCACTGGGAGTAGTCATGTATTGCCATCTTAGTTGCCTTTCTCCTTACCTGGTCTTTGTTTGGGGATATGATTTATGTATTTTATTGAATTAGAGTATTCAGTCCTGAGATACACTTCAAAGTCTGGTGTCCTCACTGACCTCTGCTGCAGGCAGGCAGCCACTGCCTTTGTTATTGAACTATACCAGCTTCTGTTCCATCTGGGTGAGATTCACAGTCCTAAAAAAATAGGTGAGTTTGCTTCCAGGATTATGTCCTAACACATACCTGAATTCAGTTTGGTTAGTCCACCAAATAGGACCCAGGCTTAGTGCCATAATGATGCATTGAAGAGATAAGAGGTGAGCTCCTGTGAGGGACACATGTAGACCTGTGGTCACTCCCATCAAGTAATGCTCACATTTTTATTGCCTTTCCTTGCTCTGAATTGTCTTATTGTGGGTCTGTGCAAGATCCATGGGGGGGCTAAGAGAGGGAGAGCTGCTCATGGAGACCATAGTAGCTGCCTGAGTCCCACCTCACCAACCCAGGTGAGCAGCAAACAGGAGGAATGGCATTGCCTGTCTTTCCCTTAGTCTTACTGTGATCACTAATAAATCACAAATAAGGATTTGCATCTATTCTAGTGGTAGTTGAATTCTTCAGTTTATTTGCTTCTCATACGCTTTACAGTCGGTGCTTCCCACTCAGCTGTAATACAAGAGAAATGTTAGTGTTGGGGTCTCAGCAAATATCCTGCACTTCATGCATGCAGTACACCTGCCCAATAAGCATTGGACCCTGGTGATTCTGAGTGCTGATGCTTTCCCTGAATTTGGAGTTGAAGTCTTCTTCTGGAAACTCTTTTAGTTTTTCTTCCTCCTCCCTGCTTCCACTTCACAAAGAACTGCACCAGAAGAAGAAGAGCTGTGTCCCCTGTTCCAAAACCAGACAGCAGTGACTCCAGACTGAGGGCCCTGACTGCACCAGCTTTATCTGTCTCTGTTAATGCTATCTACTGATGGTTTTTTGTGTGTGGACTCAGGCTGTGTTTATCTCCACATCTCGTCTTGTGGTGAGCGAGGTTCTGTAGCTGTTTGATTTTTAAGCTTTAAGGGTTTGTTTGCATCTTCATTTCCAGTTTCAGGTGCTTCATGACAAGGCAGCCTCCTCTTGGTAACTACTGAAAATGGGCTCAGCAGTTACAAGCACTGCTTTCTAAAATAATAGCACTGAAGTGGCCAGGATGGAGACAAATACCTTCTGTCTTGTGCTCTGAGGATCTTGCTACCAGTCAGAGATCTGTTGAGTGGGATCCTTTTCCTTGTGACCCATTCTGCAAAGAGGAATCCTTAGAGAGGTTATGGGGTAGGAAATTCCTCTGTGCTTAAGATCATCTCTGTCTCAAACTGTCTGATTTTTCTGTTCAAGGAATGCTCTTACAATGTCACTCTGTAGATAAAGGCTTTCTCAGTGGAGTGGACTAATTTCTCTACTGTGTATCAGCACATAGTAAATGTCAGCAATTGCATAAATACATGGTCTATACTGTTAGATTAAGTGTATTGTTGTGTGAATCTGTATTGCATTTTAGTTGTATGTTGAGAGTTCAACTCGTTATTGGATAGAGGGAAACTTTTATTTTTTACTTAGTGATTTATTTCTACTTGGTGAAGTTCACTTTCACAGGCATTGATTACATTCAGCCATGCCCAAGTAAAGTTTGTACTTTTAAAAGGTAGGCAAGAAAAAGGATGTACTTTTGGATTGAAGTAAGTAGAGCATGTAGGTAGGAACAGTTAATTATTTTTTATTACTTATCTGCCATCAGCTTAAATCTATACATAAAGTAAACTTTTTTTTTTAACCTTGTTGCTTGTTTAGGGTGATGAGTAACACTGGAGTAGCATGCAAAAATAAGTGCTCCAGTTTGACGCAAAAAATACTGGAACATTTGGGATGTTTGTTAATTAACTGTGCATGCTAATTTTGATGTTAGTAAAGAAGGGACAACTTTGGTATTATGCATGCACTGCTACATGCATCTTTGGAATTCAGCTGAGAGTTTTTTAACAAGTCTAGCATGTACAGCTGTTAAATATTCAATTGGTGTTTTTTTTTTTTTTTCTCCTCTCCTCTCTTGCTTTCTGCAAATTCTAGCTGGTTTTTTTTTTATGGTGTCAGTCACCATCCACAGTCTTACATCGAAGATTTTTATAGATTTCCTCATATCTCACCAGTTTGGCAGATTGATTTCTGAACCAACCATGTGAGTTTGGAGGATATTGTTGATTACACTCTGTAGCCATCTTTCAAGGACATAAAATGATGAAACACTTCTCTGAGGGAAGGATGCTGTCAGTACATATACTGAGAGGTTGTATTTCCTGCCTGAATTTCTGTCTCTGTCAACATCCTAACTATTCAGGGCAAGATTACAAATTTTGGTAAACATATAAGTCAGTCAGAAGTTTAGACAAGTGGGTGTTGAGCACAGAGGCCTAAAATGATTTGAGTTTGGAGTTTTCTGTGTTCCGGTTTTCCAGCTGGTCTCTTTGCAGTGATTTTTTTTCAGTTAGAAATGAATATATTTTCTGAGGCTAAAAGTGATGGAACTAATTCATTTGTTTCGGAAGAAGGCTGTCTTCTGAATACCTGGAAGGTGAATTTACTTAAAATGTCACCTTTGTGTCAATTACTTTTCTTCAGCTGAGAATAACTTCTGTATAAAATGCTGTTTGTGCATTCCAGTTTGATTTAAAGACACATTAGAAATTACCTCACTAGATCTTTAGATTTTCAGTACATGATCATGGTATTTGGCTTTATAAATGTGACCTATTTCCCTTGAAATTCTATTTTATTGAGCTTGAGAACTGAAAGAAAAAGACTCAGTTTACAGCTTGTGTGTGTGATCCTGCTTCTCAGGTGCTACTAAGATAAAATACTGTCTGTCTTTGTGTGCTGGATATGCCTTCCTATGCTGCAAATGAGATTGAGATAATGTATCTCAGAAAATGTATAATCTTTCATATGGCTGCCTTATTGGCAGGGTTTTTCCTACACATCCTGTAGTCTTAGCCAGAAAAGACCTTGTTATTTCTTCTTTGTTAGCTTTTTAAAGAACCTGTTTCATTGTCTCATTAAAGTAAAATATTCTAGAAAAGCCTTTTTCTCTGCAATAGCAGATACTTAAATTAATCAGGGCAGTTAGCTAAAGTGATAGGGACTGGGTAGAAAAACCGGGGAAAGCAGATGATCCTATACAAGACATATGCCTATTTTGAAGTGAGTCCAGCTATTATTAGAGCATTTGGAATATCCTGTCAGTGTCTCAGGATGATTTTAGGGATTAATAACTATATTTTTTGCTCTGGCTTATTTCAGTAGTTACTGAAAAGCCCTAAAAATCATACGATGGATGTCAAATCAATAAAATTGGGTAACATCAGCTCATTTTCTGTTCAGTGTATCTCTATCTAGCTTAACTGTTGTATCAGGTATCACTTTTCTTGGTACATGAGCATTTGCTTGTAAAAGTTGAACATTTGCTAAGTGCAGCTGAGGCAGGTGCTGCTTAGCACAGGCTGTCTCCATGTTGTGACTGATGGGTAAGTCCCCTGGATGGCGTGGTGGTAGGGAGGATTGGTTGGTTGGTTTGGGAGCTGCATTTTTTTTTGTTTGGTTGGTTTTTAAATACAGATGTAGACTCCAAAAACTGTAGTGTGGGAAACCCTTACATCTACAATGAGACTTTTATTTATATAATTTATTTGTGAAGCATTCTGTATGGTAAAAAACACATAAACACATGAACAGTTTAAAAATGTAGCAAATCTGGATGCCAGTCCCATGCCCCACTTCTTTAGAAATAATTTTGAATTTGGGTACTGAACACAAAGAAATTGATTCCTCATATCAACTTTAAATGGGCTTGATTGATTTTTCCAGACTAGATAGTACAATATATCAATTATTTCTTGTGTTCACAATTTTTCACCTATGAAGACAGTGTTCAGAGCTTAGACCATACCTGTTTATCTGTTTAGATAGTCAAGACATCTATTCTTTATTTTATAGCTTTGGTTGCAGTTGCCTACAACTGTCACATAAGGATTTTTAGCTTGTACAATACAGGTCTGTGAATTGATCAGAAGATTAAAAATTAGAGGGGCTTTGGAGAGCCTGGAGGCTGGATGTGTTAGCTTTTTTTGTTGTTATTTTAGACTGATATATTGGGAAACGATTGCTTTGAGACTTACTTTTGATTGGAAATAATATTGTTTACAAACATTAATGCCACTTACTGATTTTACATAATTCACTTACTGTGTGTTAACCTGCCAGTGATTCATGTAGCTTTTTATGGTGCTGTCTGATTTTTCATGGATGCTTTCATTGCTCAGAAAGAAGGATTAAATGCAATATTAAAAACAAGGTATGCATTTTACAGTGCACTTAAGCATCTGTTGTATGTCCTTGCAATTGCATGGAACAGGAAATGATGCTTTGAGATACTTTGTGCAGAAACCTTGTATGAAAAATTCCCCAGGGGAATGATGCTTGAATCATTTTTAGTAGCCTGGGATTCTTCAGTCCTTGAACTCGATTGTATACATTCTGACTTTGATTTTGAGGACTGGGTCTATAGAGAAATAAACATACGGATCTTCAGTAAGGACTATGGCACAATAATCTTCAGTTTGTCATATGAAAATGAAGCATTCATTTTTCATATCTTGTAATGCAAATGACTCTACCCAAAAGACAATTTCCCTTATGGGAATGAGATGCTTATGTATTTGTAACTTGATATTTGATTTGCAAGGAAAACTGTGTAGGGTCTTTGCCTTCAGTAGTGTGTACTTGCCTGTGCTAAACATCATCTGTTTCTTGCTTGCTGTTTTGCCTCCTTGTTTTGTTTGTTTTTGAGAACTTTTCTTGTTCTTTTTAATTTTTTTTTTCTGGCAAGGGGATATTCTGGTGTGTGTGCTGTGGTTGGAAGTGTCACAGCGTTACTCAACGGATGTTGACTCTCTTTATAAATCAGATTCTTGCTTGTTCGTAGTGATGGCTGAAAGTTGCTATTACTGAACATGCCTCATATTTATTACTGATACTGGCTTTTTCTGTTACCCTGTTGGCAGACCTTGCAGGAGGTCCAAGGTTGGCATGTGCTTTCCTTTTTAGTGTGCTCTTTCAAGAAATAATTATTTGACTGTGGGTTTATGAGTAAGTTAAAGTTCAGTAACTTGTGAATTCTAAAAGTTTACATGAAATTACAAGGAAATTAGAGGTTCTCTTGCTATACTGAAGTGTTGAAACTCCTGTTTCTAAAAGCTAGTGAAGTTCTCTGTATGGCTCTGTTTTGAACTGAGGTTACAGTACTTGTGTATGTAAATTATAGTCATCAGTTGTTACACATACAAAAATTACCTTTTGCGTAATTAAGAAGGTTTTTGTTAGGAAAAAATGGAAGTATATTGAAGATTTAGTTTTGTTTTTTTTTAGTGCTACATTTAAGCTTGCTGTTTACCCATTTCTAACTGTGGATATTTGCTTATGAACGTTTTTCAATATCTGTGGTTGTTGGATCATTTGAAACTTCACATCATGCTTTGATAAAAATCTGAGAGGAGAAACATAAGACTGCAAGAGAATATTAAATAGATGGGTTGCTGTGAGTCACTTGATGGAGGAAATCACTGTCATTTTTTAGAGGCCAGTGATTTCTTTTTTTTTTTTAACTAGGAGCTATTTCTTTGCCAGTTTACTAGGATCAAAATGGTCTTACCGGCTCTGATTTCTGCTTGTTTCCTGAGATTGAAAGCCTGAAAAGCGACATTTACTTGTGCAGAACTGATAAAATGCTCTGTGTTTGGAAGCTGAACAGAGTGGTTAGGAACACCTCAATAACAAACTCCATCCTTAGGCTAAAGGATTATGTAAATTTTACCCTAATCTTTGCATTGTTTGAACTTTAAGATCAAGCATCTCATCTTGGCAGTTCTGCAGTGCTCGCTAATTTTTCATTCATTAGTCATCTAATTGCAGAGTCTTCTCGGTTTCACACTAACGCTTTAAAACATGAATGAAGATGATGGATGAAGGCAGACTAGACTGAGATAGAGTCCTTGATATTTATAACTGTTCTTTCTAAAATCTGCCATTAATTCTTCCAGGCTGTTTGGAAGAGCTCTCTGTCAGAGTGCTCTATATTCTCCATATTTTCTTGTTCCTGAAGCAGCTCCATTTCTTAGCTTGGCTGTAGTGTCCATTTGTAAGTTTTTTTATTGCTGGAAACAGGGTTGTTGGAGGTAGGGAGGGTGGTCATTGTAGCACTTGCTAGTATCTGCAGTTTTCTCCCTGTTGGACATAAGCAAGATGTGGGTTTCTGAGGACAAACTGTAGCATTTGTGGACAAACGTGTTGTGTTTTGTATACCTGAATGTAAAATGTTTTCCTGGTGGATTAACTCTCACCCGGGAGCTACAATATTTTCCTTGTAGTAATATGTGTTGCTCTCATTGTGGTTAGAGTGGAAGTGTTCTGTCTTCGCTGCAGGTGTTGGTTGGAGTTGGCTGAGCCCACCTTGCCAACTTGCACTGCAATTCAATATTCCAGCTCTAAGTCTGAAGCAAAAGAGATTATTTTGGAGTAGGACAGAGAGAAAACCAAGCAATAAATTCTGACACGGATCAGCCAGTTGCTGAGCCACAGCAGCAGAGCTACTGGAGGACAAGAAGACTATTATTTCTGTTTGAATACCCTTTGAATAGGCTATAGGCTCTGGTATCTAAATTTGTTTCACGCATCGTTGAACTAGAATCTTTAGAGGAGGGTCATAGGATTTTGCATGCTTTCTTTGTGTCTCCTGCCTTTGAGTGCTAGTGTGGCACTTACTTTGAAAGTTTAAATGCAAGATTTTATATGAGGCTGAGAAGGTAAATATTTTAACATGTTGCTTGGCTCATAGGTATATAAAATTGCCCATAAGAAAAAAAAAAAAAAAAGATTGCTTATTTCTGCATGAGAGGAAGGATTGCAGTAGGACTGTAAAAGGAAAGGAGACTTTTTTACTTTTGCGTTTAGAATTTGCATACTGAAATGTTTAGAGAAAATAGCTAAGGGTGGAAGAAGCAAAAGCGAAGTCACAGATATGAGTAGAGGAAAATGTCTAACTGGAGAAGCATAAAACCAATTGCATGTTCTAATGAGGAGGTACTAGTCAAGAAAATAATCCCTGGATTGTGTGGGGAGGAGAACTTTATTTTGTACTTGTGTATGTGAGATATGTACAGCCAGAAATGGGGTCCTGAAAGTCACATGTTTGTCTCTGAATAGAAGGCAAATAAAGCATGCAAACTGTACTCACTTATTGTGGTTTCTTTGAGTCTTTCATTGTTGAATGTTGATTTTTTCAAGATCTAACCTTA
The DNA here is from genome assembly GCA_018697195.1 of Certhia americana. Classification (NCBI taxonomy): domain Eukaryota; kingdom Metazoa; phylum Chordata; class Aves; order Passeriformes; family Certhiidae; genus Certhia; species Certhia americana. Next base: position 16,759,603 of record CM031858.1, read on the forward strand.
TTTAAAATTGGAGTGTTATTCTCTTCACAGTAGGACCAGAGATGCAATGGTGTAAGTGGTGCTGCTTTAGCATAAACATTTGAAAATACTAGTGATCATGAAGTTATTTTGGTTATGGGGGGAGAAATTCTATTTTTAAATGTACAGGAATGTCTAGGAATTCTTACTCGTTTTCTTTTTATTTTTCAATTATCCAAATTAAAACTCCTCTGCATATATTTTTCTATTTTAGGCATCAAAAAATAAAGATGGAAAAGAGCAGAGTGAAGCTATATCACCATCGGAGGAGGAAGAAACTTTCTCTTGGCCTGGTCCTAAAACTGTCGTGCTAAGGAGGACATCTCAGGGTTTTGGCTTCACCTTAAGACACTTCATAGTTTACCCTCCGGAATCTGCAGTTCAGTTTTCTTTTAAAGTAAGTGGAATTAATAATGAAGTACTTTATATAAAGCCTTGTATCTTTTAGGGTCAAAAATCCAGCTTACTTGAAAGTAAATGTGTTTATAGGTCTGTCTTACACAGATGAAAGATCCCTTGTAAGGTGGGTGGGTTCATGGCATTGTTTAATAGCTGTTTGCTGCTCTGTTCCAATAAAATGGAATTGACGAGCATGTCGGTCAGTTGACAGTATTTGTATCATGGGTAAGAACAGTGGTCATTGCAGAACAGGAAAGTATTTCTCTGTACAGATTATTCTTTTACCCAAAGCCAGTGTCATTAATTAGTCTGTATCTCTTCTGAAGTGTAGACTTGAAGGGTATGATGTTTGGGTTTTGTTGTTGTTGTTCTCCTCCTGAACTGAAGTTTGTCACACCATTACATTAAGAGATGAGGATGAATGTTTTCCTTAGTTTCTGAGCATCCTAAACTCAGTGTACATTAGAAAGACAGGTTGTGTTTCTGTGTTACATTTTTTCTGCTGAAGAGGATCTGCAGTTCTCAGTTAAGAGACGAATACATGCAATGTGTATACAGGCCTACATTAAAAGACAACTTTCTCTAAGTATTTTACAATTTTTTAAATTTTAAACAAGAATATCTGAATGTTAAGTAGCTGATTGGTCTTGCTTGCTCAAAGCATGTACATGTTCTCTTCTGTGACTGAAGCTTTTGAAAGTTGCTGCAATATGGTTTGTTGTGAAAAAGTCCATTTAATTCTGGGAGGAATTTGAAAATTTGGAGAGTGTGTTTCCTAGTGAGTTCAAATAACATTTGCTCATTTTAAAGGCATCAAGTATAATAGTTTTCATGAGCCATGCTACCCCTTGGTTTTACTTCTGCTTTTCCAGTTAGGTGGAAGAACAAATTCTTACCAAGCTGGGGAAAGGATATTGAAGCTTTCTGGAAAGAACATGAAGTTAATTGACTTATATATCTCTGCAGGTGTTTTTCAGTGAAGTTGTCTGTCTTTGCTTGCCCTTGGTAGCTGTAAGATTTTTTTTTTGAACTAGAAAAAGCTTTGCAGAAGAAAGTCAGCACATTTTTACAGTTTACTGCAGCTATTCAGCCTTCATTTGAGTGCCCAAATTTTTTCCCTGACAAGGAGTGACTGAAGTTATGTGGAAGTGAAACTATTAGCAGTGTGAGGTGATGCCAACATTTCTGTTATTAGCACGGGTAATTGGAGACTGGTTGAATTCAGGGTGGAACAGAGGAAGGAGGGTGGAGAAGTCTTAGCCTTGAGCAGAACAAATGACATGCACTTGTTAGTATCTCTCAACAAGAGCCCCTATTTGTGCTAAGGGTGAAAATAAACAGCATGAGCAGGATTACCCTCCTTAACTAAGAAGTCACTGGATATTATCTGAAAAAAAGCCACTAGACATCACTAGATGTCTCTGAGGGAGTCAATATGTTTTGCACATGCAAAAGGAGACAGGCACAAGGGATTACAAAAAAAGAACTTTTTTTGAATTGAATTGAACATTACAAAAAAAGAAATGTCAGTCCTTCCTCTCTCATTCATGTCTGATGGTTTGTGAGAGACCCAAGCAGTTCATATTGAGCCCAACACTTGTAAATCTCAAAACTTCTCTTGAAGCTCTTAACACCTCTTTTTCTGAAAGAGAGATGTTCGTGCCTTCTTATTTTTTTTCGCTGTTTCTTCTCTGATATGTTAGAATCTCGTTCATTCATTCCTATTTCTGTCTGATTTTGAAAAGGGAATAATGAGATGCTTGGATTCTGTAACACCTTTATTCATGGACTCAGTTACATGTAAAGATGGTAAGCTTCTTGGATAGAACAATTATATTAACTTGAATGGTTATACCAATTAACATGAATGGTGATATTCTATTTTCTTCCTTTTAATGTCCATGAAGTGAAGCAAAAAAAAAAAGAACAGATATTCCAAATTACTATTTACAAGTCTTCATAAGGTGGCTTTTGTAGAAATCTATGTACTTAAGTTAAGGCATGAAAGAATGAAATTCACCTATCGTCAGCCTGATCCTGATATGAGGTAAATCTGATTTCTCAGCTGTTCAATAGGATCTTTGATCAGATAAGTTTACTAGCTAATTGTAGTCTCTGTCATTGATTGTAATCTCAAGTATCATTCCATTCTCTTTCCTTATTGATCAAAACTGTAAGTGCCTCAGAAGTCACAGATGTTTCATTTTGCACTCCTCAAAGGGAGTATAATGATAAATATGATTTGGTTTTCTGACTGTTTTTAGTCTTGTAGTAGCCTTGTCCCTCCTTCACACCTGAGGATGCAGCCACTGCTGAAGTAAGACAGAGATTACAGCTGGATGTTGAAGATGTCCTTGACATAACAGCTGGAGTCACTCAATCCTTGACCTGTTTCTCAGAGCCACAGCCCCTTTGTTATCACAAGTGTTAGTGTGATGCTGGTGCTTTCCCTCTAAATCAATGCAGAAGTCTCTATTGTTTTCCCTAGGGTAAAAAGCATTCTAGCTCTTTTAATTTTATTGTTTAATTCCTCACTGCCCTGCCCCCTCCCCCTCCCCAAGGTAATCTTGCCTTAGGATCTGTTGAATTTTACTGCAAGTCAACATAAACTACTAGAGGTAGTGAAGAGAAAGAAAAATACCTGAAAGTGCTTTCCTTTGAGCAATCTTTCCACATTCTTTGTGTATATAATGTTTCTGATTTTTTTTAATTCCTACTGTAGGTTCCAGTTCAGAAATACTTGTGAAAATATCTCCATTCAAAGTTCTGCTCCTGTTGCTTGTATTTTTCATGTTTGAAAAAGCTATTAATGGGTCAGGTGGAATCTTCTGGGAAGAGGACAGGATTCTTCACAAAGGGGAACAGTGGCATATCTAGGACATAGACTGTAGTATTCTTAGCCTGCAGGTGTGGTAAAGATCACAACACAGCTGCATAATCCATGTGAATTGGAAGATAAGCTTTCTGTACGCTGGGGGATGATGCTGCTTGAAAAGCCACTGAGTTGAATTTCCTTGGAAGCAAAGAACTGCACACCAGATGATGTATTGAGAGGAGAAGAGTGGACATTACTTTATAAAATTTATAATAACCTGTTCTCTGCTTAGGTGTGTTTGAAGTGTTGAGCTCTTACAGTTCAGCATTCTAGTTGCTAGTCTAATAAAACCTTTGTTCAGTTGGAAAGCCTTTTTTTTGTTTATTTTCCTGAAGAACTCACTGCAAGGAAGGAGATGTAGGCGCATTTGCCTCCAAGACCAGGCTGACTGGTCTGAGTCCCAGAAAATACTTGTCTTGATACATAAACTCCTAATAGTACTTCAGGACTTCAGGTGATTTTTGGTGACACCCTTTCCCCATGTGAAAATGATTGGTTATGATCAATACAGGGAAGTGTCTCTAAATATTTTAAAATGGAATTGTTAGTATGTTAAATTTAGATTATTTATATTTTTTTAATATATGTATATATAATATAAAAATATTATATATATTATATATATAATATTTTTATATCTGATTCATTTAGTATTTATGTAGTAGTGCAGGTCTAGGCTAAATTCAGGGTTTTTTGCTAAGTTCTACTATCTTTTTATGGTTCCTGCATAAAACAGCTATTTAAGTACAAATCAAGGGTCTCTTGTAATTGGACTTAATTAGCTAGCTTATAAACACTGTGATAGGTTATGGAAAAAAACTGTTGTCTGGACAATCTCTTGGGAAGGACAGCTCTGTGTGAATGATGACCTTGGAAATTGAGGATGTGGTTTGTCATATTTCATTTTGGCAGAAGTACTTGGCTGTGCTTCTGCAGGGGCACACACCGAACTGGGAATAGCTGCACGTTCAGGAATAACCCATTTATGTATTGTGCTTGCTTCCCATGCCTCCTTTCCCTTAAGGAAGTGAGTAAGGAATGTGTGGAAGACTTCTTAAGCTAGCATTGCAAAAAGCAAGTGTTGCATAATGCCTTTAACATCAGGTGTTTATTAGGATTTGTTAGAAACACACTATCTTTGCATGTGATGTTTGTTCTCCCAAGTTCACTCGTGTGAGAAGCAAGTAAGTGATAAAATATTCTCTTCAGGTATGGATGCAGCTTATACTGACATCTTGTCACGTGTAAGGGGGTGAATGTAGGAGGGAAAGCTGGTTTCAAAACACTTTGTGTTACAAAGCATTTGTTCCATTTTTCAAAGCCTTGTCTCATTGGCTTGATACCATGAAAAACTGATGTTTTGCAGCTGTCTTTAGTAACAGAACTTTGCATGACCAGTGAGAAAGCTGACAAAACCTACTGCATCAGTTCATAAATTATGTCATTTCTACATTTGCTAAATTTTCTTTCCAAAAATGTTTGTTATATAGCGTCAAACCAAGTAGTCTCCCATACACGTAACATGTAAGATTTTTCAGACTATGAGTTCTAATATTTCAAGTCCTAAAGCTGTTTTTTCTCTTGACAGATTGGGCCACAACTCAAAACATGCAGAAGTTACCTGTGTCTAATTCTGGGTTGCTTACTGTAGTTCAAAACCAACTGACTTTTACAGGGCTTCAAGACTAAGCAGTCATGGTACTTACCTTTTAGTGTGCCATTTTTATCAAAGTAGGGAGCAGACAGGACTGTCCAACTCAGAGATACACTCTTTGGGCAGCAATAATAATTATCGTGGTGTTTTAAAAGTAGATTATGTGCTAGATTTTTTTTAACTCTGTATTTTGGGTTTGGGGGAGTTCTTTTAATCTTTAGTTCTTTGTTTCCTAAATTATCTTTGTATAATACTCTCAAAGCTTCAATAAACCTTTTAATTCTTGTAAAAAATTTACTGCTAAGACAGACTTGTCTCTTCCTCACCATTATACGCTGTTCATATCCAGGTCTTATTTCCTCTCTTTCTTCAAGTCTTTCTCTCTCGAATGAATTGCTCAGGTGAGTGTGTAGTTGCCTTGAGCTTATTTAATTTAAAAAACATAGAGATTTTCCTTTAATTACAAAATACTTAGAAATTTGGAGTTAGTTCTTCTAAAAGTACGAGGAAATATCTAGGTGAAAATTATTTCTGTGGTCATTTCTTTGCTCCTTTCCTTCAGAACAACGCTGTTCTAATTAGCTGAGCTGAATAGTTAGGAATATTTTTCAAATAGTACCTATTGCTCACAGAAATTTGATTTGATTAAGTATTTATTACACTATGAAGGCTACAGTTTCAAAAGCAAGCAAGTATTTTGCTAGTTAGGTGATTTTGCTTCTTAACCTTGTCTACAAAGTTCTACCATTTAACCATGATCTTCATACCAAAATATTGACAAGAAAGTAACAGAAGTAATTTTTTGTTTTGTTTTGTTTTGTTTTTTGTTTAAGCATGCCATTTCCCCCCAGTACTTTCCAGTTGTGTGATTTTGGGGATCAGTGAGCCAGAAGGAGACTCTTCAAGGTTGTTTCTAAATAGTGTTTGGGGTACATGTTTTCCCGTAGTAGTAGTAGTAGTAGTAGTAGTGAAGGCAAAACAAACTTGGTTCAAGTTTCAGGAAGCCTACTCAGGCATTGCTTAGAAAATATTTTGTATCTCTTGCATACATAGCTTGGAATGGTGAGGTCATTAAAGAGTAACCTTTCTTGCCTGGCTTTCAGGGTGAAACATGCTGGCAACAACACACAGTGCTGTATGAGGCTTCATGGTAGTATTTCATGGGGTTTGGTACATTTATTTTCACATAATTCTGTTCATGTTGTTTCTGTGGAGATGTTTCATAGGCTTATGCTTAGCTGTTGTTTTTAAAATACCTATTAATCTACATTCTCAGAATAAAAGCCTTAAATTCTCTTAAGTTGAACAATTGTGGAGAAAAGTAGGAGGTACCAAAATACAGACTATAACCTTACTCGTTCACTTCAAGTCTTTGTATCTTAGAGATGCCTATATATATCTTTTTCCATTTATTGAATTTTTAATATGCACTCTTTCTTCCTCTTTAGGATGAAGAGAATGGGAATAGACAAGGTATGTCTTGTTTTTACTCTCTTATAGATCCAGTATATTGAATGCTTCAGCTGTGTAATAGACTTGAATTGCTACCTAAGAGCTTGAAATTTAGAATCACTTCAGTGTGAGCATCAAGCTCATTGATCAGTCAGTTAATTCTAGGTTATGACAGTCAGTTCCACTCCATTTTCATAGCTTTCTCCTTCTTATGTTGCCTTTGTCTCCTTTCTTTCTTAATTCATACATTAACTTAAGTTTTATAAATTTATGTGAAATCTCCATCCAGCTGAAATTTCCTTTGGTATTTAGCTATTTCCATATCCATGCTTTCTTTTCGCTGATATCTTACTGTTCTCTAAAAAGAGTGAAAAGCATGCTGATTTAAGGAAGCTGTTTTTCAGATTGGGCACCCAGTCCCACTTTGTGTTTCCTCAGTCTGTCACAATGGTGAGGTACAGGGGGCAGTGGGATTCTGTGCACTGTGAGTGCCCTGTGCAGGGCTGCCCTGGTGCTCTGCCTGCTGGGGCAGTGCAGCTGGCTGGGGATGGTGTGAGCTGAGTGCTGCTTCTGGTGGTGGGTTCTCATCTGCAGCCAAGCATGGCACCTGCTTTCAGTGTACCTTTAAGTACCTCCTTTAGGTGGAAGACAGAGAATATGTCTGAACTCCTGTTTCCATTTACTTTGTGTAGCTGTAATATATTAGGAGCATTCTGGGAAATAAGAATTTATTTGAACTTTTACTTTCCCTTGGAAGCAGATGGATTCATCCATTTCATCCTCCTAGTTTTACTCAGCTGTCACTACCTGCATGTTGAACGGTGAAAAGTTAATCTCTTCCTTCTTTTTATCACTCCCCAAACTTGAGGCATCCTTTGTCTGTTTTGACATACATAAAAAAAAAGGCAGATGCCTTTAGGAAGGGAAGTTGATCTTCTGTGCCAAACCAGTATGGAAGACACCACTTGTGGCCTAGAGAAAAATGTTCTGTGATGGTCTTGTTCTCACAGGGAGAACTCAGGCAGCTAAAGATATAATGGAGGTCCGTTTATCTAAAATGTTATCTGAGAGCTATTTTTCAGAAGAGAAACAGCAGTGAACAAATGTTTATTTGGTTCACCATGAGACCTGTGAAGGTGGAAACAAGATTGCTTTCTGGAAATTTTTGTCTAGCTTCTAAACCCATGAATCATAGCTCAACTATTGCTTCTTTATAGCACCATAGTGTGTTGTGTGCCTTGAAATACAGGTCAGAGGGCACAAATGCCCTTTTAGTTAACAGCATTCTCGTGAAGGAGAGGAGGTTGGACTTGTCCCCCTGGAAAGAGAAGAAATGACTCTGAGGCAGAGGATGTAGATGTCAGTAAAACTTAACCTGCTAATTTTGTGTATTAAACCTTTAAAATCAGCAAAACAGGACAAAGTGTGTTAGTCACACAGTTAGTTAGTGTGTTCTCTCTGGCAATTGACGTGATCTTTGGGGGGATGAAACTGTCTTTATTTACGTTGCTGCAGGTTGTTCCTGTTCCCAAATATGGGGAGTAGGCAGCTTGTGAGGAGAAAATGAGGAAAAACGCACGTTTCATTTTACATGTACGCAAAAGTAGTGTTTGTTCAGCAGCAGCAGGTAGGGCAGAAGCTCTGTGCAGGGTTATCCCAAGGATTCTGGATCGCTCCGCAGCGGAGCTCGGGATGGAGCCGCTCCCGTGCCGACGGCGCGTTCGGGGCCGGGCGCCGGAGCCACCTGCTGGCGGGTCCCTGCATTGCAGCCAAATTGGGAAAACGGCCTCTGTGAAGCCCTGCCGAAATTAACTGAAAATACCCTATGGAGAAACACTTTCCTTTTGAAGTTTGTACGTGATAGTAAACTTAATACGCTTGATCTTTCCTCTCTGAAAGACTAAGCTAAGGGGATCCAAGCATTTCGTTTTTGTGAAGCAGTGTATGCCAGTGCAGAAGTGTCTTTTTTTGGTGTCAGTTTTCAGTGAAAATTTATAATTACCTGCCCTTTATGCTTTGCCCTTGTGATGGATTAAGCTTACCTGTTAAAAACGAGGGTTTTGTATCAAATTCAGCATTTATATACTTGATTAGGTGAGTGTGGATAAAAGTGTCTCTATTGCTATTACGTTGCATTGAGAGCACTTGAATGTTTTTCCAAATGATCAGAGCACCTAATTAAGTCTAGAGGGCAGAAGATAAAAGCATGTACCCTGTTTGATGTATTCTAACAGTGAAAGGAATATTTTTATCTATTTTAGGTTCTGGTATAGAATATTAGTATATAGTTAGATCAAGCTCCTAACTTTCATTAGTCTTCATTTTGGTAAGCAGTAAAGTTTCAAAGCATTTATAATGGAAGCTAGTGCAAATGTGTCCAGGAGACCTCTTAACTGGGAATGACACCAGAGGGAGATGGTGATCCAAAAGCAAGATTGAGTTGTCAGGCAAAGGAGTTAGGGTGCTGTGAACAGGAGACACCTCATGGTCAACAGCAGGGACAGAAGGGGACCACCTCAACTGTATGCTCGTGAACAAGAGAGCCCCCACAGGACAGTAGCATGGAGCTGTCATGCTTTTTTAGGAGCCCAGTTTCACACAGAGGTGTGGTGAGATAGCTCACAGGAGAGGGCCAGGGTGCTGCAGTGCATGAGTAGAGGCACTTTGGGAGGAACAGGTTGGGAGACCATGGGGGTCGAGCTGCCTTTGTGGTCCAGTTGTGAGAACAGCAGGGATGCACGGAGCTCTGGCTTGGGATGGATGAGGAGTTGGCTTAGAGCCTGTGGTGAGGATTTGTGGACAGTGTTCTGGTGGGTGTCTGCTGCTGCCCTCTGATGGAAGAAGTAGCCAAGGCTTTCTTCAGATAAGCAGTGGAGGCTTCACATTTGCATCTGCTGCTTCCTGTGGGAAACTTTAGCACCCTGTTATCTGCTGGAAGGGCATCACAACAGATTGACCCTAAATATTTTCTAGTTATTTTAAGTTTTCAGTTCTTTTCCTACTTTCACTGCTCCAGGTTGTTGATCTTAAGCCAAGTAATTGAAATGCTTCTCTAACTAGGTGCATTTTATCAGAAGATACAGATTTTTCCGCAGTGGATTCTTTGGTCACTGATTGAAAACTTTTATCAGCTTCTACTGCTTTTTAGAGAATCTCTGTTATACTGACCAGCCTGTATTATGTATTTCTCGGAGTATTTATTTTGTGTGTTTTGAGGATGGCTTGCCATCAGTTTGCCATTCGTCCTGTTTTCTGGAGTTGTCCTGTTTCAATAATCAGTTATTTATTTAAATGGTATCTCACAGATAGAAGTCTTCCAGGAGAGCATATTAGAAATATTTGGAGCTAGACTGAACAATAGCTATACCTATTAAAAACCTAGCATTCTTATTAAAAACTTGCACTGTCAGGACGTGATGAGTGAAGCTGGAGGGAAACTTCATGCCATTTAATTGTGCCTTTAGTATGATTCTATATCTTTTTGTCCTTCAAACATTGCTTAAAACTGTAAATGCCAAAAATACAGGTTTTGTACATATTAAGGTAGTTTCTTGTATATTGTCCTAAAACATGTTTTCCTTTAAAGAGGTTTGGCTTGGTGATTGTGATTAAAGTGAACAGTAAGAAGCATAAAGAAATAACTGAAAGAAATTTTATCTTCCATTAGAACTAATCTATTTTGTGTCTAACACAGTACCTGAGAATCTAGTATCATTATAATTTAGTGTCTTTTTTTTAATATGATTTTCTTGCTTTTTGTACTTCCATCTCTATTTCTTTGTAGCAGCACCTGTAGCAACCAAGAGGTCCTTTTCCCATAAAAATGAAAGTCAACTTCGGTATATAATTTGGTCTGTTTTTCTGTAGAGACCAAGTGTGTGCTTGTTAATGAGATTTTAGACATTTTTTCACTGAGAAGTCTAGAAAATTAAACTTTATCACCAGGATTTTTTTAAATTTTTTTTTTTAATGTGCCTAAGTATGTACAAAAGTTTCTACCCTTCAATTGTCTGCGCTAAATAGTTACAGTTTATTTCCTGGCCTCCTTCAGCTCTGTGCAAGTCTGTTTTAACAGCCTTTGAGAAAAGGGTGGAAGAAATGCTTTTTTTCCTACATTACTGCTCCTTACATAAGGCCTGGAGTTTTTAATATTTCATTTCTTTTAACAGACAGTTGATTTCTGTAATGTAGTTTGTGTTCTCCCAGGATTTAATTTAATCCCTTTTTTTTTAACATCATGGTCTATCAGCTCAGTCTGTTATGAAATAAACATATTGTGCCTGTGATGATGGGAACAAGGTAGATAAGAATGAAAGGATGAATATGAAAGCAAATATTTTGAAAGGTCATAGATGGCTGGGGTGATAGGGTCCAAGGTATATGATAGTAGAATTAGGAGTAAAAGGCAAGAGGTGTGTAACGGTAATGATTCAGGATAGTGGTACAATAAATTGCCCTTTTTTGTGGATTTTTGATTCAAGTTAATTTTTTAACACCTAAATGTTGAGAATGCTATAAGAAGGCTCACTTAGTTTTCCACTAAGACTAGAGCATGATGATTCCTTGTTCCCTTATGGTACATCCATAATGTCTAGTGGATTCCTCTTCCAGCTTGTCACATGTGTAATGTTTCTCAGTGGTTTCTTTTGAATTCAAATCATCTTTGACTTTGAATAAAACCATGAAATGTAATGTCCGAGGATTTAAGGGAGAGTCCATAGATTCACTACTATAGATAAAAATTGTACTGCTCTATGCTTCTCTTAGGACTATAGTAAATTCTCTAGACTAATCATAGATTAAATTTTAAGCCTGAAAAGGTTTCATTTGAGAGAATTGAATAAAATCATAATGGCAAATAATGCAATGGGAAAACACAGTTTTGGAGTGTTTGTAACTAAGCTGAAACTATGTTATATATTTTCCATAACATTGCCAAATTATTTTCTCATCTTCTTCCCCTGTCTTGGCATAAAGATTGGGTTGAGGTTGTAGTAGTCAAATGATTAACAGAAAACTAAGCTAAAGAGAACACCATTTTGCAGTTGCCTATTCGAAATGCCAGAGGTGCTTTGAGAAACAATGTATTTTTCCTGTGTTAGAGAGTTGAATGCCAGGTGTTTTTCTGCTAAATGACTCAACAGCGCTAATTTACTTACCATGTACTTTCAGAGGTTTATCCCTGGCACTGTACTTCAGCTAGTGTTTTTCAGTTGAATTGCTTTGAGCTTGACAGTGGGTTAAATAAGCTCTGTTGAGACTGGGCTAGGCCCTTTAGGCTCCTTTTCCAGAGTGGATTGCTAGTGGAGAAATGCTTACTATGTATGAAATTCAGTTTGCAGATTATAAAATGCAGAATGATCTGTAGTTGGGCTCCCTCAGTTAGATGTAATCCTGACAGGTTTGTGATTTATATTTAATTAAATGAAATCTTAGTTAATGAACTTAAGTTTTGCTGTACTTTCAGTAATCTTTTTTGAGTCGTTTGGGAATGATTAACAGGTTTTTGATTGAGTAATCAATTTGAAGCTTTTTTCCTGCTGTATCTGTTATATATTTCCCTTCCCTTTGCCTGAAAGGCATCCCAAGAATCAGTGCCACTCAGCATTGTTGAACCAGTGGAGCTCAAATGCCTTGGATACCTAAAAGCATACTTGTAGATCTTCATGATGAAGAGGAATGTTCCTCCCTGAGTCAAATAAAGATGTACATAAGGGTCTGTCTTAATTGTCTCATTTGAGGTGTTTCATGGGGCTGGTTTCTTAAATGTAAAAGTGAAAATCATCCATCCATATCTGCTGAGCATAGGGCTGGGAGTAAAAATGTTCTACAGAAAGTTATTTTACAAACCTCTGTAGATTTTATTGAATCCCTCTGTTACGAGGATTTATAAGCACAGTTCAGCTCCTGAGCAGAAGATTCTTTTGCTTCCCTTGAGGAAGAGGAGAAATTGCATGTTTTTAAGCAGTGGCTAGTTTGGAGAGACTTTTTATGAAAAAAGTATGCACTATACTGTGTCCCAACACTTGCTGGTTTGTGCTCTGCAGGTCAAAAAGGAAGAGCTCTGTCAGCAATAGTATTTAAGTGTGAGATACTTTTTTTGTTTGTTTTTCCTTTCCTATTCAGAATGTAAAGGTTGTCCTATGATTCAGATGTTTTAATCTGTGTTTTATATCAAAAAGTTAATGACTTCAGGGAAATGAAATACTTGTTGCTATGTTGTAGTGTGTTGGTAAATTAGATAACATAACTTCTGCCACGTCATTTTGTTTTCCAGGTGAATCATAGAGCAGTACAGTAATACTGTCTGGTCTGCATAGAGTAGTTTAAAAACTAAGTCATGGTTACTGCATTTGATACAATACTAGTTATGTTCCTTGCAACAGCTGTATTTCTAACTAGATTTTAGGGGATTAAGCTAGAATTGGCACCTAGATAAAATTAATTTCTATGTCAAATTTGGGGGAGTTAGGAGAAGCTTTTCTGAATATCACCCCCCAGATGTAAGTCAGTTTTAAATGTTGCCTAGTCTTAATTCTACTGTTCTGTTTAAAAATAGTGGTATCTTCTATAATATTTCCTTTTATCAGCGAGAGCATGTTTGAATTCTGTTATTTTGTAAAGGTGATGGTTGCTAGTGCAACATATTCCCCTCTGCCACTTGTGGCCTCTTAAACATTTGTCAGGAAAGCTTCCTTGTAACTTTGCAGTGGGAGACTTGCTTTCTCCTGTCAGACTGTGAAGGCGTTATTATTATTATTGACTTGAAGTCTCAGTTCATAGATCCAGGTAGTATATAAAGATTAGATAATAAATGATTCCATGATATGTTATGAATAAAGTCTTTATTTTGCAGTCATTTGAACAAAAGTTAAGATGCTAATTTTAGTTCCTAGACTGTGATCTCTGTGGTTAATGTAGGTGTAGCATGTAGTCTCTGATTAATTAGAAGATTTGCATAGAACTGTGAAAAACATATTGGCTCAGAAAAACCTCGTTGCAGTAAATTGGTTTTCTGTATTTGTCTTGTGTTTGATTTACGGATGTTTGTGTTTCTTCAGACTGCTTTTTCTTAACTTTGGTTGCCTAGACTGAGGACCTTATTAAGACTCTCCTGATTCTTTGCTATTCTTGTTTAAGCCAATGAATTTTTGTCTTGAGCCTTCTATATACTTGGGGATTTATTTTTATTTCCTTATTTCTGATGATGCTGAATATCTGAATTAAAAATTCAGACACCAGTTTGCTTGCTCTAAAATTATGTTTTTATTTGGAAAACATAATTGAAGGGCGTCATTGCATTGGAAGGACTATTTTAGTTGTTCTGTTAGCAAAGCTACACTACTGCCTGGACAAAAACTTGCCTCTGAATTTATACCGACTGATGAGAATTTACTCGTGCAGGAAATTTTCATGTGCTTACAGAACTGATACAGGAAAGGACAACTTGATGGGCTTTTCAGTTTCTGATCACCTGAGTTGTGTACTTGTCAATTTATTTGCTTTTTTCTTTTTATTGTCCTAATATAAGATTGCATCTCTCTTTACATCTACATTTAAGGGGGAATGAAGGACAAATTAAGTTCTTTTTACAAAAGTTGTGCTTTTCATCTGTGCTGTTTCCTTGCATACGTGAATATGTTACTGGCAGCTCACACTTTGTCAGTTCTTTGTGTGCGCATGATGTCTTACTTTTCATTTGCAGTTGAAGATTTGGGAGAAATTGTTGTATTTGCTGGTAGCCTGCAATGTAATGCTTTATTACAAAGTATGTTGTTTACAAAAGGAGAAGGAGGAGGGAGGCAAAATCATATGTAGTAATGGACATTGGAAAATCACAAATAAGGTTATATGTCTTAAACTAGAGGTCTGAGGTGCTTTTACTGTTCTTTGTTGTATCACCTTGTCAGGAATTGCTGGCATGTTCAAAAAAAATTGGCCTTTTCAATATTAGAAACAAAAATTTTGAATCCTGACAGGTCAAAGTGCAGAGCTGGAGAACTTAGTGTAAAACGCTTGGCTGTGATACTCTGTTCTCGATTGTGAGGTTTAGGAGGAGGGAAGTTTAAGCTCTCCTTTCTAGACAGCATCTTGCTTTTGCAATTGATAATTGCAGATTTAAAAATAATTTTGATAATTGGATGCAGACAGTACCACATGGAGACTTAGGCATAATTAAATCAGAATGCAGTGAATGTTAAGTTTTGAGATACAAGGTGAGTTGTTAGATAATCCATTTTACTTGAGGTTTATTTCTATGAGGATTGAGTGCACATCTCAAGATTTATTCCTCTCAGCTGGTCTGAAGAAAGTACTGTTAGGTTCTACTGTCAAAAAATACTGCTTAGCTTTGCTTGCGTTTCAAACTCAAAGTATGAATGTACATTTTGAGGCTTTGTTTTCAAGGAAGTTCATTTATATGTTACTGACTAAAGAAGATTTGCTTTGCGTCCAAGCATGTAGAAGATCAAGGAGAAATGAAGAGTGTGTATTTAGCTACCAGAGCTTGAGAGTTCTAAGATTTCTTCTTGTTTCTACTTGTATTTGATAGTGCCAAACTGTAAAATGAATGTGCAAATATGGTCAACATTTTGAACTTTTTATCCTGATATTTTGCCCCTAAATCAATTTTTACTGGGGTGGTTGACCTTTTTTATAGGAAGTAAGAATGGCTGTTTAGCATAGCCTCCTTCTGCAAATAGGACAACGAACCAAGTTTAATGTGCAGTTAGCTTTCTGAATTGATTGATAAAATAGCTGTGGAAATGTGAAGTGAGTGCCCATAATGGCTCAGTGTAGCTGACAGGCAGTCAGAAGTCAGATGTCAGGGAAGCCTGCAGTCTCTGGTTTCCATAAATTGTGGCAGGTTTCCCCTCTTACTGAGAAGTGGGAAGTGTTTTAAAGGCGTTCTGTGTTGCATACTGAATGGGAGTAACTTTATCTGCCTGACCTCTTGATTTGCATGTTCAGGTATGGACAAGGCATAAAGCAGCACTTGAGTGTTGAGCAAACTAGCAGGAGACCTCTAACATTTTTTTGAAGTGTTTTATAAAGGAAGCTGAGGTGTGAAAATTAAATGTGCCATGGGAGCTGTATTACTTTTATTTTTCTTGACACTTTTGGAAATTTTTGTGTCTTCAGTAAAAGCTAAGTGGCAGCACTGGGAAGGATGTTTGGTATGAAAGGTCCTATTTTAACTTCATTCTTGTAAGCGGTTGAAGCAACCTTTTGTTCGTGGCATCTGGGTAGATTAATCTTGGAGCTTCTCTAAACTTGGTGAAATGTTACTGGCTTTTTAAAGGACAAGACCCATCATATGTTCAGTGTCTATTTAAATCTGCAGATTAAAAATGACAGATATTAACTTTGGCTCACAAAGAGCATTTTGTACGTTTTGTAGCTGTATCCCGCTAATCAAATTTTAAGTATTTGGGGACTGAGCTGCCAGCTGGAGTTTCTTGATTTGTAATTCAGTTGCTTTATATATAGTATTTATCTGATTCTATCAAATAAACTTTTTGATTACTTGCTCCCAATCTGGAATTATTTTGAGAGGGCCATTTAGAGCCATGTGAGTGAGCCATTTTGTGGAACTGTTTTATGGTAAAATGGCAGGACACTGAGGATCTGCACAATAAAGGCCTAGGCTAAAACTAGGATCTGAAAAATGGGAATCAGTCAGACTGTGATCTGTTTGTTTGCAGTTTATTGAAGTTTTTCAAATGAACTTTGCCCACATGGAAACTGAACTAAAAAAAGAGGTTAAGGGGGCACCTTATATTCAAAAAGTACTGCTGTGATTTATTAAACATTTTAGGTGGGACATTTAAAGCTGTGGGGAAAGTACTTCCAAAAGCAGGGCCATTTGTGCCTAAGTCAAAGGTCAGTCATTTCAGAAATGGTTGGAACCAAACAACCAGTTTTAAGGAGTTTTTTTATTACCAGTGCCAGTTTTAAGCAATTCCTTTATTCTTTCATGCTGTTCCTTCTTTTCCTTTAGGCAGTTTCAGCCTCTCTCTCCCCACTATGCTGGGATTTCTTACTAAACTGGAACACAGACCCAGCTTATTTTTGTGCTGTGTCAGTTGCCTGGGCTGGCTCATCATGCAGCCTCCAAAGGAGGCACTTCCTTAGCTGAGAATGTGCAACAGGGATAGTAACTGGAGCCAGGAGTTGGGAGTGACCAAGGCTGTCAAAGCCAGCTCTGGCACTGTCAGACCGTGTGTATCTGGCTGTAGCCTTTCAGGTTCTGTCCCTGGTTCTGTGAGCACTGGACCATGCAGGGCCATTATTGATGTATTTATTTATTTATTTTTCATTATTTCTGGGTGGTTTTCTTTGTGGGGATGTTGAATATTAGGATTTTTTGGGGTGTTTGGTTTTGGTTTTTTAACTTCACTGGCATAATAAATCCGTGAGTGAAGCTGTGTAGATGCTGTAAAATGGGTAACTCCAGCTGTGTGCAAATGTAGAACAGCAACATTGTATTTTAGACTGCTGTATAACTGGAGTTTTTTGTTTGTGTTTTTGTTTGTTTTAATATTCACACACCCATCCTCCTTTCTTGATTTTCAGAAGCTGTGGCTACTTAACAAAGAATTACTTAGCTTTGGTGACAGACATGTAAAACCAAAAGGTACCTGTGTTTCTGGAAGTACAGAAATCAGGCATGTATTGCAAAGGCAAGAAAATAGAGCTGTACATGGTTTCTAACTACTGTAGATTAACTTGAAGTTGAGTATGTGCAGACATATGCTGTGCATATAAATTTGAATTATGAATTTCTTCTTGAACCTTGTTAAATCTTCAAGAAAAATTTAGACTTCATCTTGGAGTTTCTGAGAAACAGTGTTGAAAGATCACTTTTGTGGTTCATGAGAACTGTAAATTAATGTTAACATTTTCTCCTTCTAAGGGTAGATCTAAAAATTTTATTTGTCAGTTTCCATTACACTGTAATTTTCTTTGTATGTTTCTGTGAATGCAGCAGGATTGTGTCCCAAAACATTTTGAAAGTGAAAACATTGCAATGTGGTATAATGAAATGCTATTAAGAGATTTTCTTTCTTTCTCAGGAAAACAAAGAAATAGACTGGAGCCAATGGATACCATATTTGTTAAACAAGTTAAAGAGGGTGGACCTGCTTTTGAAGCTGGGCTGTGCACAGGTACTATTCAATAGCATGTTTATGTACATGATGTAAAATACATGTGATTTAAGTTGCTACTGCATAGTTCTATCTTCCATTTAAACCTTGTTCTTTCCTTTAGAAGCTTTTAAGTTGTCCTCCAGTGTTCTTCACCTCTGAAGCATTGTTTTGCCTATTAAGGCATTAAAGTCTTAGTCTTTTTGATTTGCTATCTTAGAGTAATAAAATACGTGAAGAACAGGCAAAAAAGGAAAATGATATCTGTAAGCACCTATGTCTTTGGTTTGGGAAAAATTGATAACCTGAAAACATTCAGGTCTTCATACATTAAGTAAAATTTTTCTACTGTACCTCCTTTACATCAAATAGAAACAGTCCAAGACTCTATTCTTACAAAATTCTGTTCAATTGCTCATTGAATCAAAATGGAGAGCAGAAAGCATGGAGGTTTTTTGTGAACGGTGTCATACTTTTACTTAAGTGCTGAAAGAAGAAAAAAGCTGTGTTAGAATAGAAAATCTTACAGGTGATGAAGTTACATAGATGAACTATGAGCACAGGTTTCTTAAAAATACGGCAAAACTTCTATTCTGTGAAAGTCTTGTGCTTGTGTCAATAATGGGATGTTCATACATTTTGTATAAAGAGTTATGTACCTCAGTTTGACTGGAATAGAATAAGTTTTGCATGTTCTTCCTACAGAAATACAAAGTTTATAGGTTGATGAGTTTAAAACCAGTTCTAGATCCTCCTTGCATGCCATAAGGGTTCTCTTTGGGTTTTTTTTAACTTTTCCTTAGATAGGTATTTAAAGGCTACTTTGACAAAATTTGATTGCTATTATATAAAGATGTTTTGGCTTGATAAAACGCAGCATATGTTGAATTTTTGCAGAGGAACCATGTTAATTTCTACTCTGTTCAGTGTCTGCCAAATTGAGAGAGATAAAATCTGTAGAGAATACTTTATTTTTAGTTACCGAAGAGATTTTTAGGAGCCCAGAATAAAGAACAGAAAATAAATGAGAGAAGACATTATTAATAACTAGAATATTCTTCTTAAACACAGTGCTTATAGCAGTTACATCTAATTAGGTCATGCCAGTGTTGTTTGTGAATTTTAGGGTGAAATATATTACTGTGTCTCTGTCTTGGCATTATGAAACACTCAGGGATTAATGAGCCAGGTAGATTGCTTAACCTCTCATGCAGACACTGTATACATTTATTTTCTAGAATCAACTGTATTTTTTTTTCCTATTGTAACTTTGCTCTGTTTCATGGTCACACAAATGAAAATACTTGAATATTCTGTATAAGTTTAGGAAGTTATGTTTGTCAGTTCTTTCTGACACTGCTGTGTAGGGTCCTTTGTAATACTGAAAGTTTCACCATGAGTTTCATCACCCATGATAAATGAACTCCATTTCAGGAACTTACTTGGCTGCTTCTCACCAGAAAACTTGAAATATTCTTGCAAATTTGAGCAATAGAGAAAGGTATCTTAAGTATTTGACAGTCCATTCTGAATTATTTTTGAATACTCCTGTACAATTATTTTTTAATACTCCTGTAAAATCATCTTTGTTAGAAAGATAATTCTTCTCCCATATTTAACCTCCAAGGCATTTCATTAAAAAGTAACATATCTGGGAGTTCATAAATATTAGAAATACTGAAATATAAGCAGCCAAAACAGATCTCTATTTCCCATATCTTGGTCTTTGTGCTGTCATTTATCTATATGCAAGAATATAAAGATTTAAAATGTGTGTGGAAGGGGCATTCTGATTAATTTATACTTTGATCAAAACACACAGTAGGCCACCAGGCTGATGGAGAGCTCTTAGAAAAAGCATTCATGTTTCTGTATCCTTTTTTGCACTACAGGCACTGACTTCCCCTTCCTATGTGTCTGAAACAGAACAAAGTTGTACTTGCAGAGCTGTCTGTACTCGTGTCATTTATGTAACCAGTTCTGCAGTGTGTCCCCATCAGATCTTTTGGCAGAACCATGGGATGCATATTTCAAGTAGACTCATGTCACTGCTGTGTGTAATCTAGTCAGCTTGTGTGAAAAATAAAAGCAGCACAAGTATCGATAAAATTATATGACCTCCTCTAATGATACTCCTAATTATAGTTTTTAGTGAGAATACTGAGTAAAGTTCTGTGGCAATGTAGCCCACATTACAGGCTGTTCTTAAACAACCTGGAAGAGAGCCAGTTGAAGTCCCACACGAGGATCTGGCGTGTTTTGGGCAAGTTTTGCATTATGACCTAGCAAGAGCAGAGTTCAGAGCTTGCCACCAAGCTTTCTTTCATTGCTTAAGGAAGCAGGAGACAGAATTCTTTCTGGCAAGAAGAAAGGTGGGACCCAGTGGATGAAGGGGAATAGGTAAACTCTTATAAAGTTGAAAATATCACACCAATTTATTGACATGATGCTTACTTTATCTGTGCAGACAGAATTAAAAAGTCAGATCAGTGTAGTTTGTTAATCCATGGGGTCTGTATGGGGAAGCTCCACAGAGCATTTAAAGCACTATTGTCCCCAAGACAGGCTGAATAGTCAGAGTGAACAGCTTTTTCCTTGCATTGATTTGATCATGCCAGAAACACAAAAAGGGCTTTCAATTTCTAAAGCAGTGTTGAAAAAGCTATTCCCTTTCTCTCACTTTGCCCACGTCCTTTCTTTCAGCTCTTATTCCTCCAGCAGCTTTTTGAAGGTCCCTACCTGTAATCCTTCAGACCATTTTCTTCTCATTAGGAAATTCGAGATACCTTTCTGTTCTTCTGGTTGGAGATGTCTTAAATACCATTCGGTCAAGAAAACGGGATAGGTTTTTCATCACAGGCTACAACCAGATCTTATACAATGTATTTGCCAATTAATTTGAGAATATATGAAATTCTTAATGAGGAAGGTGTAACAAAATATTTGGAGATATCTTTTTTCTTTTTGAGGAAGACTAACATTGAATTTAACATATGGGTATTCTTGATTATTGTGAGGTATAGAGATACAAAATAAAAGCTGTTTAAAAAATATCTAGACAAACTAATTTCAGTTACAACTTTTCCCTCTACAGGTGACAGAATTATAAAAGTCAATGGAGAAAGTGTTATTGGAAAGACATATTCTCAAGTCATTGCTTTAATACAGAACAGGTAAGATAATAGTATTATCATTATGTGCCACGCTGCTTGCATATTGAGCCTGAAATGACCCTTTATGGGAGTTTTGAAATATTATTATTTCAAAATATTATCATCATATCATCATATTATTAAATTTTCATTAATACACATTCAGTTTTATTATTTCTTTTTTCCTATATTTGCTGATTGCTGAGAAGAGCTTGAGAATCGGAGTGCTGAATTGTACCACAGTCCTTTTATTGTCAGTACTTGTACCTTGTTAACTAGTAGCACCAAGTGTTACAGAGGAAGTTTGAACTGAAAATAGACAGATTAGGTATACATACATGTGTCAGTTGGAAAAGAAGATTATAAAATCCACCTTGTTTATGATCTAAGAACCAGAAATCAGCATATCTGAAAAATTTATGCTAGTGCACACCTGCAGATTATCTGCGGTACGCCTTTGCTTTCCTCGATTTTGGAGCAAATTATGAACCTTTGTCAGAGCTAAGAAAATAGTAATATTTACTGCTCCTGCAACTCACAAGCACTTGTGAAATCATGTCTGTGCATGAGTCTAGATATTCTTTGATGTCTCATGTCTGTCTCCATTTTTGCAGTTTTCTTAGTGCCAATTTCCGTTCTATAGCAGCATGTTTCCAATATAATACTGAGTTTATGTGGCAAAACGATGTATTATAATGAGCATGAAAGAATGTTTTCTAAGTACATCTCATGTGTCATATTTTTGGTGGCTCATGCTAAAACTTAGATATGCTTACTGTTCAAAGAAGGAAAAATCAGATCCTGATCTTCCTATTTCAGTGATGTATTTACTCAAGATTTTGTTCAAAATATATATGTCTTGGGTGGTTTGTGTCTCTGTGGTTTTATTTTGGATGTTTGTTGTTGTTTTGGTTCTTTTAATAAGCAACAAAACGATATTCAGAGATGTGATGGACAAAGTAGACTCAAACATGTTTTATGTCATTAATGCTGTCTGTACTAGAATGGACAGATGGGCTTTTTTACTTCCTTCACTAGGAATAACACTAGCCATGCATTATTTCTTTATTTTGTATTTTTACAAGCAGCAATATTGTACAATAGTCTATACCCAAGATAGTGTATGCCCAACTATGTAAATCAGTCAATTAACTTTCTTAATCCAAGAGACCAGTCACATCTTTGAGTGGCCTGTGTGGTCAGTGATTTTCTCTAGGTGTGCCTGTGAATTGAGTTTCTTTTCAGTGAGTGCAGGTAGTGAACTATTCAGTAGAACTGCTTGCCCACTGTGGATAAACTGGGGACACCTGAACAAGGCTTGTCAGTGATGATCTAGTGCATCCAGGAAGGATGTAGCACACTGCTGCATCTGTCCCCCTGATTTCCATGAGGGCAGGGAGGATAAAGGGATGCTATTGTTTATTATGAGAGAACAGTTTGTTTTCTCAAGCCAGATGTGTACATCGCAGAAGATTGTAACAAAAGGTCATGTGTATGCAGCATCAGAATCTATATACAGCCATCAGGAACTCTACAGCTGAACCTCTTAGGATAAACAGATAAATATTAATTCTGATCCATAAAGAGAGCGCAGATTCCACATCAGGTGTGTCTTTTAGCTTACAGGCAGTGCTTCTCATGTGACTAAAGAATCAGCCGTCTCTCATCCTTTGCTTAAAAACAGTATTTTTGAGCTCAGAGCAGTTTGGTCTGAACATATGTTTTTTACACTGCCATTTCATGGCAAATAAAATTGCATTATGGTGCATGCTGCTCTTGCATTAGCATTGCCACCTGGGTCAGACTGTTGGTCTCTTATGTCATTATCCTATATGATAATAGCCAATACAGATTTCTTTGAAGTCTGTGAAAACACTGGAGCTATAGGGTGATTGAGTGGTGAGATAATACTAGCCCATTTTCTATAAATCCTTGGTTCAGGCATTTGCCAAACCATAGGTTTTATCTTCATTACTTGATTTAGTAATTCTTGATAGGTTGGCCTTGCACAAATTCACTCTTGAATACACTTTTCGCATTGAAGATACCCAGTGACACAGTTTTGCTGTGGTTTGTGTCTTAGCTGATCTTACATCTGACACACCTTGGCTACTTTAGTTGGCCTTGTGAAAGAAAGGCTGGGTTGTCAGCTGAAATATTTAAGAAAGTTTCCTTCATAGTCTTAATGTGCTGTATGTTGGTTTTCTAGACATTTTAGTTGCTCTACTTTTATTGATTTTAATTACTCATTCAAACATATTGATGAATGTAAATGCTTATTCCTTTGTCATTTTACTCATCTTCAGATCAGTTTTTAAGGTTACAACACATTTCATTCTCTCTTTTCGCTAAAGAGAGGGCTTTCCCATTTTCCCATTGCTCACTGTTCATCTCTTTGCAGTAAAACTCAGTGCAGACTGGCAGATTTCTTTTTTTTAGATTACTTCTGTGGCTCCATTTTTATAGATGCTTATTATTTTTCTAAAAAGTTGTTCAATTTTAGCTGCTTGTCTTCATTATATAATGCTGCAGATATCAGAACTTAGCTGCTTTAAGTGAAATGATACTCATATCTTCTAGGGGGACTTAAGGATCTAATATAATTCAGCCATGCTCTGTATTGTTCCCAGAAAAGTTTCAGGCTGTGTCTAGAATGTTTTCTTTTTTCATTTGCTTGGAGATTGCAAAACTAAAATTACACTGATTATTTCCTCTGGGAGATGAAAGGCACACCTCAGAAGAGTTGCTAGAATTAACTACAGTCCTGTAAGATAAATCATGACTACACTTCTAATTCTGCGTTTCCTACTCTTTGCATATAGTTGCTGGTTTAGTCCATTAAGGATTTATTTTTATCTGTTTACATATATAATCAACTTGGAGATATAGTGATTGCTAATATCAACTCTGTAAATTATTCATGATTCCAAATAAAAGAAATGGATTTTGATTGGCAGCTTCTCTTACTTCTCTTTTTCCCCACTTTTTTTTCCCTAAACTGGGGAATTTGAATAATTGTCTATTCTGCTTGTTTCTCTTCTCAAACAGTTCTTCAAAGTGTTTAGATTACTTGGAAATGTACAGAGTTTAGCTACTGAATCTGTTTCATTAATACAAAATAATGCATCAGAAGATAGACTCTATGATTAGTGCTTTAGTTTGATAACTTGGAATCAAGATATTTGGATTTAACTCTCAATGTGTAAAGAAAGTAATTGGAATGATAAATATCTCTGAGAGTTCTGAGTACTTTGTCTGGAGCTCCATGTATAGACTGTCATTTACGGTGTGGTGGTTCTTACTAACACTTCTAGTTCACAATTTGCATTTGCATTATAACATACAATAAACCAGAAGTCTTCCTTAATGCTTTTTTGTTTCTGATATGAGAATTAAAAAACATCCTGAGAGCATGTCACAAAATACAAAGTAACGATATCCAAAGTATCTCCAAAAGGTTCTTCAGGTAATCAGGAATAGAACAATTAAGTAGTTATTGGAATTATTTGTGAAACATTATTTCTGAACGAAATCCTTTAGTCTTCTGCATGTCTTCTAAAAATATGTTAATTGTGTAAATGGATTTAATCACTTTCTTAAAAAGGGGGAGGAGGGGAAACATGCAAAATATTTAAATGAGTATGGCTTGTTCTGTGTCAAATTATATTTCTTTATATAAAAAGTACTTCAAGAGGAGCAATGCTATCATATTTTTGACATCCAGAGTCTTCATCCTGCAAGTAAGCAGTTGCCTGATATGACTTATACATACATGCTATCTGTGTGTAGAACTGAAATCTGAACACTTTATTAAAAATGCCACAAGCTGTTTATTCATTCAGTCAATATGGGAAATGCTATTGTAAGTGCACATAAAGTCAATACTCTCTTGTTTCTTAAAGTTCTGTATTTAAAAATAATTTTCACAAGGCTTTTGAAGACTTACTTTTACCTAAATGTGTGTGGACTTCAAAAGAATAAACACTGCTGATTTTCAGTTTCAAGACTAAAATAATAAGTTTTATTCTGCTTGGAGAACACTCTTTTCCAAAATTAATAATGGTTTAAAAAGGTTGTGAAACCAAATACCCTTACTCTGCTATTTTGGAATTCAGCCTTATGACTGTGGTTGCTAGAAAATGGAAAAAGAACCACAAAATAGAAACATTTTTCATATAAGTAAGCATAATAAATCATACATTACATTTTGAGGTGATGGCTTTCTTTTTTGCAGAAACAAACTGAGGTCCTTCTCAGTGCTTTCATAGGCTGATGGGTGTGCCCTGTAGTTGGACCCTGTAGTCTTTGTGCTGGTTTTGTCTTGCCTCTCACTGTCCTAAGCAGTACAGATGAGCTGATTTCTGAGATACCCAGTTAGGTTGTATGGCTTTTTTTCTTACACTGATGCTGATCAGGCTTCTTTAGATATCCTTTTTGAATCCTGACGTGAGATTTCTAAGTAATAATCGCAGTAACTTCATTTTGGCTTTTTGGCCTCATTACAATAGACTATACGTTAGTCTTGTAGCCCTTCTCTTTACCTGTTCCACTTCACATTTAATGAATGTGAACAGATTATTTCATTATCGCAGATGAGGGAATAAATTCATTTATTCCGTATCCAATGTGACAAGCATATGCTTCTCTCTTGCTTGTGAAAATACCTTATTTCTGATAGATGCCAACTGTGGAGATCACTGTTTTAAAAACACTTGACTGGGTAGCTGGTACATTGTACATTTGGTGTCCTGATTTTCCTTGTGTTTGAGTCACATTGAACTATTCAGATTCCTGGATCTTTATGCTGCTGCTGCTTTTGATTTCAGCAGCGCAGAGTGGAGAATGCAGCACTTACAAATAGCAAGTGTTTTTCATCCATATTTCAGATATTATCTGAATGACTGTTGATTCTGCTAGGAGTGGAAAGGTGTAGGTCAGTACTTGCCTTGGTATTGCTCCTCTTTTCCCTTGATGGGATGATTATGTCACCACAGCAGTTTTAAAGAGTGTGAAGAGACTTGAGATTTAAATTGAAGAAAGTGGAAAGTGTTAGCTTTTATTCATGGATTTGTCACATTGTTTTCCTGAGAAAGTCCAAACAAGTAGTGTACCTTAGGACTTGAGGAAGAAAAAAAAAAAAGGAAATAAAACAGCCCAAGCCAATGTGTTGGCTCAATAAACTGGCTCAGTCAGATTTCTCTTCTACTCTTACTTCCTAAGATCCTAGTGGAAATCAGTGTTTACTTTTGTTGTGTCATGTATTTGTCATTATTAGCCGAGTCTTGGAGTTTTTGAATAGTTTTAATCTATGGAAGTAAATGGATTATCTTTGTAATAAGAATTGAAAATCTCTGAAAATTCATCTCTGATATATTTTTTCCATTTCTTTCAGTGACAGCGTATTGGAACTTAGTGTTATGCCAAAAGATGAGGACATCCTTCAATTGGTATGTTTATGAAGCTTCTCTTCACAGAATATATTACCTAAACCAAAATGTTCTGTTGTTGGTTAAAAAGTCTTTGAAGTGTGCTATCAGCAAATAATTGGAATTAGTATTTATCCCTTTGTAACTCCTTAGGTATTTTCCTATGTCCTTGCCTGAAATTTCAGGGAAATCCAAAAATAGGGAGTATTGTCTTCATATGGTATTTCTAGCGTGTTAAAAAATACATCATGTTCATATTTTTACAGTAATTTGGATTAATTTCATTATGTTAGAATTTGAGTTGGATTGCTTCCTTTAACTAGTTTGTCCAGTTCTAAAGAATTTTAATTCAAAAACTAGCATGTGAAGCCTTTTTCAATAAGTCAATAATAGTGAGTGGAATAAAAAGTGTGATGAATGGGCCAAAGGTTATTCCAAATTTTTAATTGTGACTGCTAGAAGTGTTTTGGTGCTCTAGACCATATTTGTTCTTGATTTTAATTGAGGTCCTGCATGTGTAGTAAGATAATTAATCTCCCATTTAGTGTCTCTAAGCCCAAAAGAGTCTTGAATAATACACTCTGTGTAAGTGCATATTGTGAAGAATCAAAAAAACACCTACTATGTTGATATGCTGCAGTTTATTTTTAATTGGAAGCAGAGGAGAGGAGATGATGACAAGCAGGGTAGATTTTCTTGTTAATAGTTTGAAAAGTGTATTTTCTAATCCACACAGAAGTAGTAAGATGACTTTGTGTTAAGAAAAGCCTATGGGTTTCAGGAGCTGTTTTCTGTTATTAATGGAATTAATAATGAGACTAAATTAATGGGTAAAGAAAAAAAACCCAAAAAACTTCGTTTTGCATTAAAGTGAAGGTAGAAGCTAGTACAAGAACTCTCCAGTTAGGGACAGCAAGCCAAGGTTATTAGAATAGAAGTGATATTTTGAGAACATTTGATGAAGACATATTTCAGTGATCCAACACAGAAAATGTTGGGGGCAAGGGTGTGAGTTTTGATTGCATGAATAAGTGGGAGAGAAAAGCTGTTGGGGCTTTTTTTTGTTGGTTGGGTTTTTTTCTTGTCTTTTTTTTTTTTTTTTTTTTTAATTGGAACTGTGAATATGTATAAATGCAGGAATAATGCTAACATTTAAATTATGTGAATGCCATATGCATCTAATGCAGTCTTGTAGCCATAATATTGTAAGAATCAGGACAAGGCAGGATTTGTAGTTTTAAAGGTAAACATTTGTATTTTTCTGGATGAAAAGGTCTTAGGCACATCATCTCTCTGCTGGTGAAACACAAAGTGCAAACTTCAGGTGAAGTAGAGATGAAAAATAATTGGTTATGTATAACTTATTTATATCAACAGGTGAGGTGGGGGCAGAGGGCAAAAAAAGGTGATTGTTGCCAGTATTGGTTAGGAAAGGATATTAACAAAAAGCAAATAAGGTCATTCTTCTTGGGGAGATTGAGGGGTAAAGAGAAAAAATACCTGCCTGTGGAAGTTCTAGAAAAAGATTGGATATATGAAAAATCTTCAGGTGTCATTATACAAAAGTTCCTTCTGAGTTAAGATGTGATAAGAGTTGTGAATTTTGTATGTGAGGTTGCTCTGTTGAAGATAGAGGATTAAGTTTGACAGGTGAAGTCATCATTTTGCAAAAAAAAAGGCTTTATGTTGACCCTACAGCTTGTGTGAATTCGTTCAGTTGTTCACTGTTGGGTTGGGTCATGATACAAAAGGATTTTATGCTACTGTTTGCTAAGATGCATTTGTTCGGGGTAACGTGAACTGCTCTCTGGGGTTTCCAGTTCCACATTTTCCAGAGGAAAACCATGAAGGTGCAGATGTTTCCTGCATCCATAAGGCTGAGCACTGGATGTACTTGGGCCTGTTGGAAATGACCTTTGATAGCAGCAGTTTGTTCACTCAGTCCTGTCACTATTCATTTCAGTATGTGTGTTTCTAAGTGTCAGCCTTTGATGGCTGAGCTGTAGCTTATGAAGAAACAGATGATAAAAATGAATTGCATGTTACAACAGCGTGTGTCAGTTTTGGCCTGTAACTGTACCTGTTTTAGCCCACCACACAGGAGGGGGATTTTAGCATTTCTAAAATAATTTGCAGGCTTTTGAGACAGTACATTCTCAGTAACTTCAGTGAAATGAGGAATCTATGCAATTCCTTTGAATTATAATAGAGGAAAAACTTATGCCAGAAGTTGTGTTATGTAAGCTATTATAGAATGTTAAATAACTTAGTTGTTTTCTGTGACATGTGTCACTGTAAATTTCTTCAAATAGTGTCACTCATTGTAAACTGATATTAAATACTGGTATGCTGTAAAAAGAGCTGAATTCACGCACTACTGGATATTGTAGTATGAGCTAATAAGTGGTGTATCTAGTGCAGTGAGGATGGAATAGTTTCATTATATTCAGGAATGATGCTGGTTGTGCTGAGTTTTATAGTACTTGGCAGTCTACTCCATGTGCTCATGACTGAGGGCTAGAAACACAGTTGTTTGTTTCTATCCTTAGTTTGCTATTTATAAACCTTGAGTTTAGTCTTCAGAAATATCCATATATGTCTGTGAACCTCTTGGTATATTGAAATTCCTGAAAACAGGGCTTCAAATCCATTCATCAATAGTAACAATTACATTTGGTCCAATCCACAGGTGATTGCCCTCTGTGGCATGTGAACAGTGCTTACTTGGAAAGGAATTACATATGAAATCCTACCATTAGTAAAACCAATGTCAGTTGTGTTTGTTCACTGGTGTGATGGTGAAAATGTCACTTAGTGGATGGGGAAAAGGATATTTAAAACATCTATATCCATAACAAAATCTTGAATTATTGACAGCTGTCTACATGTTGGGTTTTTTCATGCTTCTCAAATTTGTGATGAATTTACTTAAATTTATCAAAAGAGATTATTTTGAAACATTTCTTGGTATACGACCATTTTTAAACTAGGAAGAGGAGGATTATTTTCATGTCATGTTATCTTTGGTGTTTCAAATTTGATGTAATAGGCCATTTCTGTAGCATTCTCAACCTTTTTCGACAGAATTTTGGCATCTTGTAGGTTTCGGTACTGCTGACTTCATGCAAATGGAAAGACACATTTAGGTCAACTACAAATAGTTTTTTCTCAAACGTATTCAATGAAATTGTTGCTGTTTGCTAGCCTTTGGATAAAAAGTTTAGTACTAAAATGCTGTTTAAATTTTGACAACTTTCCAATTACTCAAAAGCTTTTTGTGCTATGTGGAAAATACTGAATGTAAAGGTGCTCCATAGAGTAAATTGAGTTTCCTAAACCTGTATACAGGTGAGCATTATTATGATTGTTGTCAGTAGGCTTTGTTGTGTCTAACACGTGTATGCTAGTGTGTCCTCCATATGCAGGATTTTTGGACCATTTTTTCTGGGAATGTTTCGTGTTGGAACAATTTAGTAGGGAAGAATTAAAATCTGGAGCCAAACCAGTTGGGGAAGGAAAGAAGAATGCCTCAAGCTCAGTCTTGCAAAGAGTTGGGTACATTAGCTTCTGATTCATCAAAATGGTTATCACCAGTTTAGTGAATAGTTCTCTTGAAATTGGTGTTGTTATTCATCCTGAAGTGTAGTGAAACACACCAATCCTCAGTGAAACATAGGGCTGCATGTTTTCATGGATGTAGGATATGGTCAGTTTGAGCACTTATATTACAGGGTTTCATCATGATTCTTTCCCAGAGGAAACCTCATGCATTTGGCTGTTACTTTTCTAGCATCTAATAGCATAAAATCAAGGGGGTACAAGTGTGACCAAATCCCTTCCGCTGAATTTCAGGTAGTTAATTAAATACCTTGTAAAATGGTTTGTATGATTAAAACGTATTTTGCCTATCAAATGACATGAATTTATTACCTTAGGAGTTAAACCCTTAATGGTTCTACAAATTCACAGTAAGAAACTAATCCTTTACCATAGGAGTTTGCAAACTTTGTGCAAACAAAACCAGATTGCAAGGTGGGAAGAAATGGTACCCAGTAACTAGAAACATGCTGAGTTCTTACTGTAAGAGCAGCAATTTTCTTCTAGTAATTGTTGCAGAGCTGTTATCCATCCGAGCAGTTAATGTCACTCTAAATTGCTGCATTTGTATGGTAGTCTTTTAAAACTGCCGTTGTTTTGAGAAGGTGAAAAAGAGTTCATTAAACATCTAGACTAATATTTGGAACTTCTGAATAACTGCTGAGTATCCAGTTCTGGAAATTGAAATGGCTTGATTGGTGTCTGAATCAGGAGCATCACTAATCTGGATATTAAAAAAATATTTTTGTTCTCTGAGTTGTGCGCTTTTTTTTTTGGTTGGTTGATTTGGTTTTTGTTTTAAGACTATGAACACTTAAAATTCTGCCATATCCTAATAATATTTTTATGAATGTATCCTGTACTTCAATATTAAGGTAGCATTTTTCACATGACTTATTATTAGCGAAACTAAAGAGTGAGAGTAATACTCAAGCTATGATTTATGTGGTTGCAGAATATGTTAAATATCGAAACAATGTATGAACTAACAAATACATTGGTGTATTTCATATTTCTTAGTCTCTAAACCTCTCTAAAAATCTCATTACTTTGTGCTGAAAGCAGTTAAAATATTTCATTAGTAAAAAAGCTGATAATCCATGCTTCAGCGTGGCATTTGTAGGACAGATTCATCCGTTTCTTTGTAATTTGCATTATTTTCTGTAGGACCTTAATCAGAGTTATGAAACAAATATATCAAATATTCTTTGTGGAAATATCACAGTCCCCTCTATAACCTTTCTCTTTCCTGGAAATACGTTCTTCTTTGGTTCAGTGCTTTCTTAGATAGTGGGAGAAATGAGGTTGAGAGGAGAAATAGATTTTCCAGTAACTGTCTTACACAGAACTGGCAGTCTGTCTGTCTGGATATATCTGCAATCATGGAAACATAGTTTTTGGGGGGAGGAGAAAACCTAGTTGATTTCATTTTGGACCCTGTGGAAATGCTGTATTCTGAAGGTGATATTTTAATAACTGTGAGAAATATTTTGTCAAGAGCTGAGAACTTATTTTTATACTCACTTGTAGTCTTCAGCTACAATCAGATCACACCAGCTTTGGATTTTAGCCTTTCTGCTATCAAAGTCAATGAAGCATTGTTTGTCAGGGGAATGTTTTACAAAAACATAAATGGGGTATTTTCTGTTGGTGTAGTGAATGCACATCCCAGAGAAGGTGGGATATCAGCTGTTTTATCAGCTGTATGAATTGATAATTGTTTTCTGATTAGGGGGCAGTATATAATGGTTTTTGTTTGTCGTGCATGCTGGAAGAATCTTGATCAATCTGGATTTTGTCTTCAGCATCTTTTCCAATTATTTTTATTTAATTCTTCAGCCCATCAAGATATTAAATAGCCATTTATTTAAAGGTTTAGAAATGTTTATCTTTGTACTTTCCTTCCCCCCATTAAATGTGTCAGTGAAAGCCTGTCCTGATTTTACTATGAGTGGAGGAAAAAAATTGCAAATCACATGAGGAGAAGTGTTTCTGCAGCATCATTCCTCTAATTTCAGATGTACAGCGTGAAAGCAGCTGCAGTCAGCTGACAGTTCGTGGTCATGTTCGGAAATATGTGAGGAAGGGGCGTGCTGTTTGAAATGCATAATAAAGCCGTTGTTTCGTCACCAGGAAGCAGGGATGGATGGTAGCAGCCTAGGGAAATGAGACTGAGAGACAGTAATGTTGCTGTAGTGGAAGGGAAATCTCATTGCACGGAGCCAGAGCTCTCTGCAGGCAGCTGTAGGGATGCACCAAGGCAAAATGGCACTAACGTATTTTGCTTTCTGTAAAGGTACAGCATAAACGTAAGGAGCAGATAAAAGCCTGAGATGGACATGCTCACAAGGAGGGTGAAGTTATTTTTTATGCTCTACTGCCCTTTAAGTCTGTTGGTACCTTCCAGTGAAATCAGTGTAGCTGTATTTTTAGCTTGCCGTAGTCAACATCAATATGACAAGATAATTCTGTCTTTACATCTGTAAGCAGTTTTTACTGTGTTTTCCTGTTTTCTGCCAGCTGCAGTTTACAAAGGATGTCACAGCACTGGTAAGAAATATGCAGTAGCCATTTCTCTGACGGTTTTGTAAGGCATGTTTTTTTTTAATGATTTGTGAGAAGCAAGAATATGAAACAGCAAGTTTGGAAATGAGCTAGATAGTCTGAGCTGAATTTTCTTCATAATGCTGATCTCTTGATTTGTGGTTTGTGCCTGTGTCATTTGGTCTGTTTTCTCTCAGTGTGCTTTAATATTTTGCACTTCACTAATGCTCAGTGTAACATTGCAGCAGTATTGTAAATGCCTCGCCCTCCTCTCTACTTTGCTCTCTGTTAATTTTATGGCTGCACTTGAGCTTTTATAACTGTCTGCTGTTAAGACTGAGCACATTGATATACTGGAATTGAGCATGTTATGATTTGAACAGGAAATGCTGTGATATGATAACACTCCCAAGCGTGTAAAAGCCCTGAGAAATTATTTTAATCTTCTGTTACACTGGCAGGCTCTGCATTGGCTCTTTATTTTATTATGTTCAAACTGAACAAAGTCATGCTGAAGTTTTTCAATAATAGAATATTGTTTAAGTATGCCGTATGCTTCTCATTGATTTATTATTTTGAATGTTCTGTTAATTTCACAATGAAAATGCTGCTTTCAGAAATGCTGCAGAAATGTACTAAGTGTAATATAACCATTTTTTTCTTAGGAGTCATGTTTTATGCATGAAGATGCAAAGTGCACTAAGGAAATTAGAGATTTCAGTTTGGGTTTCAGTAGTGCGTGGACAGTGGTGAATATGTATGAATTTTCATACTATTTGTACCTCAAAGTTAAAAATGCTAAATATCATTAATGTTTTTTGCAGTAAAATTTGTGTACCATGTACTTACTGTCTCCTGTAAAATATAAGATGACTTATAGGGTGTTGGCTTACAACAATATGTTACTGCTTCAATTTATTCATTATATGTTTAGGAACAGTAGCTTTTATGTAGAATGCATCTTAGAGGAGTGTGTATGTGTATATATTTATTTGTCTGTACTTTTCATGTGTACTGCATTAAGTGAACAGAGTTTTTTTTTTACCCTAAGTGTATAGAGAATTTTCTAGTGCTAGTTGAATTTATTATGCAGCATTTTAACCTATCGATTGCTGTGAAATTCCAGTTTCCAGCAATGGGAGGCTTAAACAAGAAAAATGTGTGAAGTATGTTAGAAAGCAGAATCAAAGGGGAGAAAAATACTGTGTTGTGTGCTCATGGATTTTGACAAACCTGACTCAGTGCCCTACTCAGTATTTCCTAGAACTGGTCGTCAGTTCAGTTTTTTAATTTTTGAGGGAGAGAATGTATGTCATGATTTTGTTTGTTCTGCTCACTAAGGGAATGGAATGCTGGTTTTACCTTTTGAACTAACACTTTGTCAAAAATTAGAGCGACTGTGAATTTTGAACGTGTGTTCCCCTCCCTTGAAGTTTGATCATGCAAATACTAGATGGCGAACCTCTCTATCTCCCTCACTACTGAATACTCACTTAATCTTCTCTCCACAGGCATATTCCCAAGATGCCTACCTGAAAGGCAATGAAGCCTACAGTGGTAATGCTCACAACATACCTGAACCACCACCAATATGTTACCCACGCCTGACATCCACAGCCTCTGTTAAGACTCAAGCTGGAGATAAGCTCCCTTCTGACTTCTCACTGGGGAAACAGCAAGTCAGTAGACCGGTTCGGGCATTGACACAGCCAGAGAGGGCCTACAGAATGGAAATACAAGTGCCTCCATCACCAACAGACATTGCAAAATCAAATACAGCTGTGTGCGTTTGCAATGAAACTGTAAGGACTGTTATTGTGCCTTCTGAGAAGGCTGTAGATTTGCCGTCTTGCAGAAATAACCATGCTGGTCCATCACACAGGACAGAGGAAGTAAGATATGGCTTAAAAGATCAAACTAGTCTAAAAGCATGGACCACATCACCACCATCTTTAGTGTCCACTGCCATTGTACTTCCCCAGACTCCAATAACAAGACCAGTTGATACAACTGGAACAGTAAGTAAAGCTTCAAATTATGTAGTATGTCCAGAAGGCATCCCAAACACTAGACCTTCTACTCAAGCCACAGACTCGCCCTCAGTCTCTACTAATCACTACAGTTCCCCAACCTCCCACCAGCATATAGACTGGAAGACCTACAAAACTTACAAGGAGTACATTGATAATAGGCGCATGCACATGTATGGCTCCCGAACAATACAGGAAAGGTTAGATAGCTTAAGGGCAGCTTCTCAGAACACAACTGAGTATAATCAGGTGGTGCCAAATCGCACTGCTTCTCAGGTACGGCGCAGAAGCACCTCTCATGACAGGGTTCCACAGTCTGTCCAGATCCGGCAGAGAAGCGTATCCCAGGAAAGGCTTGAAGATCCCGTGTTGATGAAAGAATGGCCACGAAGTGCTTCACAAGATACTCTAACTTCTCCTGCAGTCAATGCTAGAAATCACAGGGCTCGGTCATGGGATTATCTCAGCAAACAGGGTGAAGTGCTAGAAAATTTTCATTCTGAGAATATGATTGCAGATGCAAATGGAGATAGGAGAAAGACTTACAAATGGACAGGGTTTACTGAGCAAGATGATCGGCGAGGTATTTATGACAGATCTAGACAACATGCATTTCATATGTCACTTCGAGGTCAAAATTTTCCTATTGCTCCAAATACTTATATTTCAGACAACAGGAGAACAGGTAGTAGAGCTTCTCTGCCTGGTTCTCACTTTCAGAAAGTTTCACCAGATATTAAAATGTTACAGCCTTCTCGTGATATGCAAACTCCTGTGGGAGTTTCAAAATCTGCAGGTGTTTCACAGGAGAGGTTGTCTGTCACACCAGCCAGAAGTTCTAAAAGTAGCTCTCTGAAGAACTCAGCTCCCTATGCAGCAAAACCATTGATACCTGTTAGCCAGGGCATGGATGCTATTGCCAGCAAAGACCAAAGACCAGTAAATCACTTGCATCAAAGCAGTCTGTTAAACCAACAGTCAAGGATCCGAGCTGAAGGTGCCCCAGATCACAAAATGGAAACTGGTAAAACCATCCCGCCCTCCTCTCTGGCTCCAGCTTCTGCCAAACTTGTTCAGCCAACAATTGAGTGTTTAACTACCTCTGACAATGTAGATGGTTCCATCAGACAAAAGATTCATGGTTTTGAAAGGGAAGATGTTCATGAGTCTGAAAGTCTGCAAATGGATGTTCAGGGAAATGACAAAGACACGGTGGTCATGCGGGACAAATCACCTTCTGGCCACCAAACTCCCCAGCCTTTGAGGCATCAGTCCTACATTCTTGCTGTAAACGACCAAGAGGCAGCCTCGGACACTACCTGTTGGTTACCTAATGATGCTCGGAGAGAAGTCCACATAAAAAGAATAGAGGAAAGGAAAGCATCAAGTTCCAGCCCACCTGCTGACTCTTTGGCTTCAATTCCATTTATTGGTGAGTTGAATTACTTCAGTGTACATCAAATGCTTTTCTCTCCTAAAGGTGATGAAAAACACCGTGCCAGGTAGCTGACTGCCATCCCTGTAAACCCTGAGCTTGAGAGGCATGGGAGATTTTCCTCATCTAAAATAACTTTCGATTGGTAAAATTAAAAATATTTTTCAGTGGAGAAAAAAAATATTCTATTTTGTTTGGGGGTCCTGGTGAATTAGTGTAAAAAAGCCCACAGTGATGTTATATTTTTCTAGAGTTTTCTTTAACCCTCTGGGTAAGTCTGTGTTACATAACTCCATCTGGTTGTCATTCCACATAATGTTGTGATGTTACGTATGTGGACAACTAGCATTCGCAACACCTCTCAAATACTTTTCCTTCTGTAGTATAAAATATACTTGGAATCCAGTACCGAGAGAATATGGGTGCAAGTCCATATAAGAGTAATTTGTAGGGAAAAAAGTTGTTTTTCAGCTGAATAGGTATGGTGAAAGCTTTCTGAGACAGATGGGCAATAGATGAAAGCTGTTGCAGGTAAAGGGATAGCAATAAAAAGAAGTGGCTTTGCAAGTAAAGGTGCTAATGCAGATATGAATGAAAAGGTTTGTGGAAGCCGAATCTGAGAAGGCAAAAAGATTTGCCTATGTGCTGTAACACAAACAGGGTTGGAATTACAGGGAGCTTATGGGAGGGGTGCTGAAGAGGAAAACAACCAAAGGGAGGATTGGAAATAGTAAAACAAAAATTATATTGAATATTGGATATGTGGTGAATTAGTGTCTGCTGCTGAAGAGAGAGTTACAGTATCAGAGCATTTCTGTTCTATCCAAGTAGTCTCTGTTGTCTTTGTCCTGCTGTTGTTGTTGGGTTGAATTTTCTTTTGCTGTGGCTGATTTAATCCTTGGTAGTTTGGATGTCTGAGGATAATTTTCTACAGGAGTTGATTTATACCTGACTCCCAGTGCTCTTGAATTTAGCATAGGAAGTATTTAGAAAATACTGTGGAATTTTGATTCTCGGACTCATCTGTGTGGAAAACAACTCTTTTTAATGACTTTTTTTTTTTTTTTACACATTAGGTTAATGGAATTACAGATACACTGTCTTAGCATAATTGTCTTCTATTGGGGATCTGAAGCAGTGATATTTCCCCCCTAGCATTATCTATAATATCTGCTACAAGTTGAAAGTGTATAACCAAAAAACAGTGAAGAAGCTTTGTGTTCATCAGAAAATGGAAATCATACAAAAGAAGCAGTAATTCTGTTCTTTTGACAGAATACTGGTATGAGATTAAAAAATGCTTTCCTAACTGGCAGATGCTGCTTTTGTTGGGTTTTTCATTTTGGATGCGAGTTCTATAGATATTTTTCGTTCATTAGATTTATAGATTTTTTTCATCCTTGTTATTACTGGATGCATCACTGTAATTTTAGATACTTCTTTAGACCCAGCCAATCTTTCTTTAAGGATTATCAAAGTTTGTGAGGCATGTAACTGGTCTTTGTGCAGGATTTTTCAATACTGTGCCTAAAATCAGTTTGGGGCTCTTGATTTAGTTACATACCATGTTTGCTGGGAGTATTCTAATCCCATACAGTTTCCATGTCATGTTAAAGTCAGATTGAGATTGGTCATGTCAAGCCCAACCTTTTCTACACCATCTCCTTTCTTGGATTTGACAAAGATTTCCCATGAACTTTCTTCTATATTTTAGAGAAATGTGTTGATTAAAGTTTAAGGATTCTTTGGACAGATCAGTTGTACTGTATTTGGTAGCAACTGAGCAGTTCAGAAGGAACAAAATTGTAACTCTCCATTGCAGCCTCTTGGCATAACAACACATGGGATTGAATTCTTATCAGCCTCTTGAATATTTGAGTAATACTCAAAACTGGTGCTTCTAGAGCCTGGCACTGTTTGAGTCAGCATGGTCCTTGTGGCTGTCTTCCTAGCAAGAAATTCCTGTGCCAGTACAGTGGTGCTGTGGAAAGTTTCCATCCCAACACCAGCACCTTGAAGAGGAAATAACCCTCTCTGAATAGAAAGAGCATGAAACGTTGTGAAAGTGTACCACTTTTTATGTTAGAATTTATATGCATTATTCTGATTTTGTGTGTTCTGCTATCACTATGCCTAATTACAACTTTGCTTGTTAAAAGCTGTACTTAAATCAAGTGAATAAAATCCTAGATCTGCTTTGAAATTCAGTTAAAGGCGTTTTAACTCGGCAGATGGAAAATTGCTAGGAGCTTTGGTTTAGAGTTTTCTTTTGGGTTTGTTTTTTTTTTTTTTTTACTTTCTCCGATTATTGAGAAGAATCTTACGCTGAATGAAGACATACCTTGGACCTGGCAATTGCTTTACTTCCCTTATGCTTATATCCATATAGTAGGGTTTTTTGCATTCTTATGTTTTATCGGCTAGAGCTAATTTAATAAGTACACTTACTAAAGTTATTTGTACAGTAAATAGTTGTAGTAGTGTAAAAATGTAAATTTGGGGAAGGGTAACAAATATCTTCCAAGGTCACAGATTGCTACCATTTAAAATATGTGTGGTGTTTAAAATATTTGCTGTGTCTATTTTTATCATCACTTTCTGCTTATTAAAAGTGGTAGATAAGGCTAGGACCATATTTTGGTAGAAATTCAGATAGGAACTTCTGCAGCAGTATTTTATGACTAACCTGCTTCTCTGAACAGGATGATATCTGAATATCAGGATGATTTTAGCTCTGGATAGGTAGCACAGAGCCCTGCACCACAAACAGAAATCCAAACAGAGTTCCTGTTGAGCTTTCTTACAGCAGATTCTTGCAGGGATCATTGTGGGTTACTGACAAACTGCCTTTTGCCATTTGTCTTTTCAAAGGTAGTTCAGAAGCAGGGAGATTGAAATTTTGGGTGTAATTTACTAATAGAAATGAGAGATCTGTTCAGACCAAACCTGCTAGGTATCTGCAGTGTTTTCTTCGGGAGAAATGGATTTATTCGAAAAAATTAGGCAAATATTGTGCGTTCAAACTCTTCTTCAGGTAAGCACATGTTCTTGGGGGATGATGAAGCTGCCAGCTTTACAGATAAGCATACAGCAATATTGCAGGCTTTGCTACTTTCCATATGCTCCTAAATGCAGGATATTGTGGTTCTCAGCTGCTATTTCTATTTTGGTTCCAAAGAAAAGCTGTGTTCTTAAAATGCTCTTTATTGTTTCAAACTATATAAGTTAGTCTAGTGACAGTTCATTGTTTTTACCCAGAAGGGGTCTCACCTGTTCTCTAGACTAATAAAAATACCATTTTCTCTATCAGTGACTGTGTTAGCAATTGTGGTATTTAATGTGCGTTTTTTGGACTTGTAATTTTTGCACACTTTTTGTGCTAGAGAACAGCAAACAATCATTTTCTGATCTACTGGGTAATTTTTGTATGAGTTAATCTTCGTTGGAATGGAAAATGGAATGCTCCTAAGCATCCTGACATGGATGACAAGTGGTGTCCCTCAGGGGTCCTAATTGGGACCAGTGTTGCTAAATCTCTTCATTAATGACACGGACAATGGGGTTGAGTGCACATTGGCAGATTTACAGATGACTCCAAGCTTGAGAGGTTCTGTTGCTACACCTGAAGGATGGTATGTAATCCAGAGGGACCTGGACCATTTGTGAAGGCCCATAGGAATCTCGTGTGGTTTAACATGACCCAAGTGCAAGGTGCTCTGAGTCAGAGCAAGCCCTGGTATCAGCACAGGCTGGGGGAATGGACAGAGTGAGAGCAGCCCTGCCCAGAGGGGTTTGGGGCTGCTGATGGGTGAGAGGCTGGATGTGACCCAGCCATGTGCACTCAGAGCCCAGAGAGCCAAACGTGTCCTGGGCTGCACCAAAAGCAGTGTGGGCAGCTGGTAAAGGGAGGGGATTCTGTCCTTCTGCCCTCTTGAGACCCCACCTGCAGTGCTGCTTCCAGCTCTGGGGTCCCTAGCAGGGAAGATGGGGACTGTTGGAGCAAGTCCAGAGAAGTGCCACCTAGTTTAGCAGAGGGATGCAGCACCTTTCCTATGAGGAAAGGCTGAGAAAATTGGAATTGTTCTGCCTGGAGAAGAGAAGGCTTTAGGGTGATGTA
Source organism: Certhia americana (assembly GCA_018697195.1). NCBI lineage: Eukaryota > Metazoa > Chordata > Aves > Passeriformes > Certhiidae > Certhia > Certhia americana. Next base: position 16,799,449 of record CM031858.1, read on the forward strand.
ACTGTGGACTTCCTCCTGAGGGGAGCCTGCAAGAAAGATGGTGAGAGACTTTTTGCAAGAATGTGTAGTGACAGCACAACGGGCAATGGATTTAAACTGAGGTTTAGATTAGATATTAGGAGGAAGTTCTTTACTGTGAGGGTGGTGAAGCACTGGAACAGGTTGTCCAGAGAAGTTGTGGATGCCCTATTCCTGGAAGTATTTAAAGCCTGGTTGTGTGAGTCTCTGAGCAACCTGGTCTAGTGGAAGGTGTCCCTGCCCACAGCAAGACACAGAAGGTGTCCCTTCCAACCCAAACCATTCATGTGTTTTTGTAAAAAAATATAAAATGCAAAAAAAGAAATTTTGTTGAGAAAATGTTGATTCAAAATACAGTTATTTTAGTACATTTTGTAGACATAAATGTCCAGGATGCATGTCTGAGATTTGCAGCAAGGTTGAAAATATTTTTTTGCTTCTTACAGTACTTACTGTACAGTAGAAAAAAATAAATCTAAGAGAGGTTAATCCAACTCCCATATTGAGTTGAATGAACTACCCACAGGAGTAAAAGGGTGTGCTGCTTCAATACTTAGTCTTATTGCAGCATGTGTCAGGCCAGCTTAGTGCTTTGGCCATTGCTACTGGGTGGATGTTCTTTTCAACTTTGCAGAGGCCTGTCACATGAAAATTAGTTTTAAAGAGATATGTTTTTAAAACATTAGCCTAAATATCATCTTGAAGTTCGAAATTATTTTAAAATAAAATCAAGTTCATAGCCATCCTATTATAGAGAGGGTTTTTTTAGGCGTGTAGTGGCATCTTGTAAGTATAAAGATTTTTCCTCAAAGGTACGATCCCATTTTGAAAATATTTAGCACATCTTTATCCTAGAAAAATTTTAGGTCACTTCATTCTACTATTAATTTGTGAATAACTGAGAGAAAATTAACCCGATTAAAAATACCTGACCAAACTTTGATAACACCAAAATATTGTAAAAATTAGATTAGTGTTCTCCCCGTGACTGAAACGTATACCTTAGGAAAGGTATAAGAACAGGACAAGGATACATGATACTTTGTTGGGACTTTTTATTTTCCTACTATTTGCATTTTAAAATATCACTGAGCCAAGTGTGATTTTAAGTGCACCATAAATTACTCTATTCTCTTCCATATTACAGTAAGATTTTGTTATCCAATACCCTGTATTGATTTAAATAAAGATTTGCCAGGGATTTCACAGCTGAAACTGCATGGTATTTATTCCCTTAGTGTGTGTCTAATAGGAGACATGTTTTTCTGAAACATGTTGACTCTTATTGACTAAATTCACAATGTGGGTGGAAAGCATCCCTGAAGACCTTCAGTTCCAATCCCCTTCCATCAGTGGAAACACCTTCCACTGAGTTGCTCAGAGCCTCATTCCAACTGGCCTTGAACACTTCCAGGGAAGGGGCATCCACAGCTTCTCTGGGGAACCTGTTGCAGTGCTTCACCACCTTTCAATGAATCTCTCTATTGCTTCCACCCTTAGTGCAGGCAAACCATGGCAGCAATTTCTGTGCTAGTAATCAGACACACTCTAATGTTCATCAGCTTTAAAAGCTGATGTTCCTGCTAATTTTTAAAACCAAAAAGTTGAGGGGTTTGGGTGGGGGGTTTAGTTTTCATGTTTGGGGTTTTTTTTGTTGTTGTTGTTTTGTTTTTTTGTTTTATTTTTTTTGTGTTTTGTGTTTTTGTTTTTATGGGGTTCATTCGTGGGTTTGTTTTGTTGTTTTTTGGGGATTCTTTGGTGTTTTTTTTATTTCACAACCTTTTTTTTTTTTTTACAAACATGTTATAAATAAAAGGACTTGGGTATTTGCTTATTAGCAGAGAGTTCTGCTCAACCCTGTTTCTATTTTTATTTAATGTTGTTGTTATTGCTACTATGTATATTTTATTTAAAGTATATTACTAAGGAATTAGGAATTGAAACGTTCAAAACTGCCTACTATTAGTTAAGCTTTTCAGGTAACCTTATTATACATGTGATTGCATTTATCTTCTTCAGTGCCAGAAGTAGGGTGTACAGCTTTACCTTATCAAAACCTACCTTTAAGTCCTATGGTCATGTACATAACTCCCAAGTACTTTTTTGAAAATATAAAGGCTTTACTGTGGAATATGTGCCCTACTTTCTCTATCATCCCCCTACATCTTAATGCCTCTCTTTGCGGGCTGCTGAGGCTTGGGGGATGATGATGTGAATACACACATATTGAATGCAATTGAAAAAAATAAATTGATACGCTTGCACAGCGTGCTGTGAGAAAGGTTATGATGGTAGGAATAGACAGAGTTAAGGGAAACAAGCAGAAACATTCTCATATGCAGAAAGGAAGCATCTGAAAGAATGTACTCATTCTGTTTTCTCCTTATGAGAATGGAGAAACTCAAAACCTTGGACTTCTCCAGCAGAGATTGTGGTTCAAAATGGGTGTATGTCTTCAGGGCAAATGGTGGCTGAATGTTGATGGCTGATGCAGTGTGTTTTAAGGAAAAACTGCTAGCAGTCAAAATTAAAATCTCCAGCTATTGTGATAATTTTCTTTTCTACAAGTTATTGCGTAGCTATTCCAAACTATGAAAATGTAAGTGCAATTGCAGTAGAGATTAGGGCTGACAAATGTTCATTTTTGAGGACTGTTTCTTCCATTATTGTAGTGATAGCCTTGGAATAGCTTTTAACATGTCATCAGTGTTTCTCAGATAAGCATCAGTCTTCTTTTTTTTTTTTCCCCCACGGTATTACAGTGGGGCTTGCCAAATCACTGTTGCTTCAGGCTGAACATTTCAGTTTTCCTTGTGCAAAGAACAGTTTTTAAATCATTGTGGTATTCTGAAGTATAGTGGCCAAAAACGCAGAATTACAAATTAGTTTTTTAAATACAGTTTAAATGCTTCTGTAACTCAAAAATACTTTTAAAATTAAAACTTATAATTGGGAGCAATAACTCATAGCATCAAGAAGAGTTCTAGTTGAGAAGCATCAGATTTGTTCATTTGTTTGTTAATGAGTAATATTTTCAGAGCATAAATCATCCTCAGTGTATTATTACTTCAAATAATAATTGCAGGTAATAAGGGAATGTTGTTGGGGGTTCTTGGCAACAAAAATATACTGAGAATTCTACTTTTTTGTGTGATGGAGTAATATGGCAAGCAGGAACCTTTAGAATTGTTTTGTGCAGAAAGATAGTTAAAACTTTTTTTTGACACTGAGATAAACAATAGACTTTCATAGATGCAGTTTTCACAGTATTCTGACATGAAGAATAACCTTGGGAAGCCTTTTCTATTTGTATGAAACTCAGTCAGTATAACAAACATATTATTTACATGAGTGCATTAGCAGACGACTGGATTTGATGATTCAGGAAGCTTGTTCCAGTCCTGTGTTTTTTGGGGCTTAAAGCAATGAATGTAATACTCAGTATGCAGACATGTTTCCATTCTATTCTTTTCGCCACATGAGGATAATTACATGAAGTAGATATATGAAGAAGTTCTTTGTAAAGACAATTAGTGCTGCCAGTGCTGGAAGTACTTAAAAACTAGCAAAAAAATGAGATTTTTAAAGATTCTTTTTTGAAAAAAATGAGGTAACAGGTCATGAAGAGTCCAGGCAATAGTGTTATCTTTTTTTCCAAATCAGAGGTTTTAGCCCTGGAAGTCAATACATAAGTGAGCTTTTACCCTTGCAGGCTGAAGTATAAGATGCAGCAGTACTTATACTGCAGGACTTAAAACCAGAAGTCACTGCTATGTGGCATTTATTAGTCCTTTGTGCTGTCTTGTATGATAGCAAGGTTAGTTCCATCTAGTTTGCTTTTGATTCAACAATTTGTTTTTGTTTATTGGTATTTCTGGCCTTCTCATTACTGGCAAAATTGTATAGATGGTCTTTTTATTTGATTGTCTTCCTGACAGGCTTTTGAGAAAAACAGCCTACATTAGTGTGTCTGTGTTTACCTGAATGTCAGCTTCTTCTGGGGTTTCTTGGAGACAGGCTTGGTTTTTTGACTTCCTTGCCTGTGTGTGGATGAGAATCCTTTTCCTAACCTCTGTTATCTTGTCCATACTCTCTCTTTCCTTTCTGCATTCTTCTCACTGGTGCCACTTCCCTGCAGTCTCTGTCCCAGCACAGTCTGTGCGATCCCTTGCTCCACTTGTGCCTCAGCAGCCCTTTCTCTACACCTTTTGTCCAGCCTGCTGCTGAGTTTAAGGAGAGGACATCTGGTGCACCTGGCTGTACTTTAAAGGAAGTGCTGCCTGTAGCAAGCTGGAGTGAATCTAACTTGAGAGGCACAGAAGGCGTATTAGACATAGGGCAAGATTTTAAAGCTCTTATCTACTGGGTTTAGGAAGAGTACTTCAGAGCGTCGTGAAAATGCAGAGCCTGTGGTGATATCATCATGTACTGTGGAGTATTTGGGCAGGCCAAGAACGTGGAGTGCAAAATGGTTGTTTACAAAGGGCTAAAATTCAGTAAGGCAGTGCCTCTAAAGCCAGTCCTACTACAGGGCTGCTGGCACATCCTGTCAGTCCTTCCATAAAGAGAAGATTAGGGTTTTTTTAATTCTTCTAATGAGTACTTGATAGTTTGTTCCTTCTTATGTTACATAAGCAAATTAACTTGACATGTAAGATTCATTCTTAAATTGCATCCCAAAGCTATAGCTGTTCTTCAAGTGAACTATTGAAGAAATAGGCAATTATTAAACTACTTAGTGTAATGGCTGTCAGGTAGATGCCATCTGAGTCTATAAGGAACCTTGACATCAGTGGCTCATTTGAATGAAAATAATGTTTTTAATGACTCTTTTAGTCCTTTGCTTTGCAGACCACAGCAAAGGAAGCTACAGCTTCTGTAGCTTTTTGCAGAAGGCTGGGCTTTTTACAACTGATCATTGTTACATTTTACACAAGCTCTGAGTAACCAAAATTGCATGAAATACTGCAGGAGCTGAGATGCCAAATTAGTGTTTTTAAATGGTAATGTGGTCTACAAAACAATTACTAAATAACACTGTTCCTTCTTAAGGTCTTTTGAGATGCTGAAATATTGCTTGTAAGACTCCCATGCCTGAAGGGGAATAAATGTGAAGGATGACTTTAGCCTTGGAAAGCTATGTTTTTTTCTAGTAACTTTTTATTATCAGTGAAGAAAAGCTTTGGCAAACCAAATCTGTATGGACTGGAGGAGACATCACCTTTCTCTGTTAATAATCCCTATAAAAGCATCCCTGGTGGTGGCTGTACTAAAGTCTGTGAATTTATTTCCCATGTGTGATTCAGTTAACTAAACAACTTCCTTAAATACCTCTCTCCCTTGCTTCCACACCACCACAAGAAAAAACAAACCACAAACCAGCTAAAGCTCAACAACAAACACAAACAAACCCCACAATCATTACCAACTTGGATAAAGAGGGTATTTCTTAAGATCTCTCCAGTGCAGCTTAGCCCATACCGGTCCATGCAACCCAGTGAAATACATCTGAAGGTGCTGACACAGTTGACTGATGTCATTGCAGAGATACTATCTTTGAAGGTTATGAAGACTGGAAAAAGTCCCTGTTAACTGGAAAAAAGCAAATGGTACACCCATCTTGAAAAATGATGAGAAGGGCAATTCAGGGAAGGCAGTCAGTTGATCTTATCTCAGTCCTTAGGAAAATCACAGATTTGATCCTCTCGGAACTAGTTTCTTTCCTGGAACTTTCCTGGGCAAAGGAAGGAGAAGGTGATTTGGAAAAGTGTGTATTTGCCAAGTGTTTGACTAATGGCAGTGCCTTTTGTAATGAGGTGGGTAGATCTGTGAATGAGAGGAAGACACGGAGTCACCAGCCTTGGCTTCAGCAGGGGTTTTGAGCTCTTCAGTGACACCATTGTTGTGCCATAGGCTAGATGGATGTACTGCTTGTCCTGGGTTGATGCTGAATTGTACCTCCATTTGTCTGTTTAGCTCAGAAATAAGTTTTGCACCTTGAAAACTGGATCTGAGAGTGAAGGGGAGAGGAGAAGTGGTGGAATGTCTTGAGGTGAGCATGCTGCTGCATAACTGGCATGCTGGATTATCAGGTCTAAAAGGTAGTGCCTAAGTGTTCATATTCTGCTTGAAGGCTGGTTACAAGCGGCATTCTTCAGGGCCATCTTGTTAAATGTTCATGACCTTGAGAGGAGATAGGATGTGCTTACTAAGTTTGGCAGCACTAGACTTACACTCTCTCCTGGTCTGTATCAATAAGAACACAGCCAGGATATTGAGGGGAGATCTTCCCCTCTCTTTGGCACTTGTTGGGTAAGAGCCCTCATCAACATGATCTGAATTCAGCATTAACCCTACCTTGTGGACAATGTGTGCTTCAGAGACCTTCTGAGGTTTGCTTCCACCTGAATAATTCTGTGATTCATTTAAATTACATTTGATCCTCTCAAAATGTGCCATCTTTAGTGTTCAGGTTGTTACTTTTAAACCTTTATGTTTAAGGAACTGTTCAGGAGATGGAGCAAATAAACACATGAAGTGTTACATTAATCATGATAAAATTGTAGCATTTTAATATGTTATGATACGGATCTGTGCTTTTTTTTCCCGTGATTTTTGTGTCTGTTTCTTTGTATATCTGATGAATTGGTTAATACTTCTTCCTTAGTTACTCATTCACATCATGGGGATAGTATGTCCTGTTTGTCATGCTTTCTCCCCCATGAAATCCTCAGTTTTGAAATCTCTGGTTCTGCATCTGAGCCCATTCTGTATAAATCTGTGTCTTTGCAGTATCAGGTTTTTTTCCCCTCACCTGCATTGTGTGCAGATGCTCCTTATCTTTGTAGATCCACACTCTCCAGCTGCTTGGCATTACAAACATAATGTACTTTGATACACGAATTTCTCTCTGCCTTAGCTAGAGGATCAGTTAGTTGTGGTTGGATCTTTGTTGTCTATTACAAGTTTTCAGTTTCTTACCCCCATAAATGTTTTTGCATTGAAGGGCTCTTCCTAAAAATCATTACTTGAAACTATTGACTAGTTGCACCCTCATGTGCAAACAGAAGTGACAAGTGGCATCCCCCCCCTTGGCCAGAGATGCTCTGTTACTGTGCTGGCTTCGTTCTGCTGGCCAGTCTCTTGTGTCACTTCATACATAATAATGCAGAACAGATTGTGGTTGGAAAGTATAACAAAGTAGTCCTGGAATCCCAGAAGTCACATGGACCCATCCAGGATCATTGAGTCGTAACTTCTGGCCTTGTGCAGGACACCCCAAGAATCACACCAAGAATTACACCAAGAGCATTGTCCAAACCCTTCCTGAACTCGATCAGGTGCTGTTACTGCTTCCCCGAAGAGCTGTTCCTGTGCTCAACCACCCTCTGGGTGAAGATATCCCACCTAAACCTCTCCTGACTCAGCTTTGTGCTGTTTCCTTGAATCCTGTTACTGGTCACAAGAGTGAAGAAGAAATCAGTGTCTGCCCTCCTCTTTTCCTTGTGAGGATGGTGAAGGTCACAATAAGGTCTCACCTCAGCCTCCCCTTCTCCAGGCTCAACAGACCAAGGTATCTCATACAGATCCCCTCCAGACCTTTCACCATCCTTGTGGCCCTCCTTTGGATGCTTTCTAACAGTTTAATGTCTTTTTTATATTGTGGCACCCAGAACTGCCCCCAGCACTCGAGGTGAGGCTGTCCCAGTGCAGAGCAGAGCAGGACAATCCCCTCCCTTGCCCAGCTGTGCCTGATGTCCCCAGGACAGGGTTGGCCCTCCTGGCTGCCGGGGCACTGCTGGCTCATGTTCAACTGGCCATAGACCCTGATACCCAGATCCCTTTCCTGTGGCACTGCTCTCCAGCCTCTCTTTGCCCAGTCTCTACACACAACCAGGGTTATCCCATCTCAGGTGCAGAATCTGGCACTTGCCCTTGTTGAACTTTATATAGTTGCACAGCCTTCTAACCTATCAAGGGCCTCTCTGCCCTTGAAGGAGTTGACAGCTTTCCCTGTTTAACATTAGCCAGCCAGGTATTACTTTCAGTCCTGTGTCTGGGTGATTAAAATGAAGATGTGGATGAGAACCAGGCCGAGGATGGATTCTTGTGAACTTCATTAGTGGCAGGTCACCAGGCTGATGTTACCCCACTCACAGTAACCTTTTGTGCCCAATCCATGATCCAGGTGCTCACCCTTTGTATAGCAGGGTTGTCCAGCTGTGAGTTGGATGCTTTGTCCAGAAGGATGCTGTGAGAGACAGTATCAAAAGCTTTGCTGAAGTTCAAAACAGTTACATCTACTGGCTTTCCTAGAGCAGCTCTGTGGGTTACCCTGTTGTAGAAGGAAATCGGGTTTGACAAGCAGGACTTTTCCCTCACGAAGCTGTGCTGGCTCTGACCAATGACTATGTTGTCCCCCAGGTGTTTTTCAGTGCCTCCAAGAATAATCTTTTCCATGGAGACTTTGACCTTTTTGTTGCAAATATTTAAAGAGACACCAGTAATTTGAGGTAGCAAACTGAAAGAGAATTATTTTCTCTTCTGGCTCGTTTGTTCTGTGCACTTCACTGCATTTTGGACACAGTCATTTTTATTGATTGGTGAGCTGAACACATGTGTTCACATGCTGTGCAAGGAGTTTTGGGGTGCAAGTATGTGAGTCAAGGAAACTGAAAAGGAAACTGAAACAAATATTGCAAGCACTTGAAAGAAAGATCAAAATACAAAGAATATACCTAGTTGTTTGGGTTTTGTTTCTTAATGGACAGCAGCAGTGGCATTTGCTAGTATATGAAATTAATAGGCAGAAACTCCTATGGTGTACATCATGATTTGCTCCATAATCACTTTATATTAAGTAAAAGCTTGCTAGTAGCTGAGCTTCAGCCTTTTCAGGGGCTGAATAGTTATGCCCCTCCTATGCCAATGTCCATTTGCAGTTCCTCTAAGGTTTGCATATTTCTAAAACAACAATTTTGATTCATCTGGGAATTAGACCCACTGTGAAGTAATAATGATTTGAATAATTATTGTTGCTTTCAGGGACTTACAAACTGTTCTTCCTCATCTGAATTCTTGGATTTAAGTGTTGTGGAAAGTGCTGTAGTGTTGTCAAACATGTTTGTGTTCACAGCTCGCACAGATCTATTTCAAGTGCTAGTGTTTTTATACCTTTTGGGAGTACAAACTATGACATTTGAGATATGTCTGTTAACATAAATAATCTGAGCACTTCCAGTCTGTCTGCTGTAAATCAATCAACTGCAGAGTGAGTGATTATATTTCTCAGAAACTTTAGTTTCAGGCGAGTTCAGCAGATGAAAAATATCGGAAATTGAGCTGTTGTAGGTCTGAAATGGAAGCGTAGCTGAGCTGTGTGCTAGTTCCTGTAGTGAAATCATCTGAAAATGCTTCTAATTTATCACTAATTTGGATGCAAGTAAAATATGGAAATTTTTTAATTGTAGTGTCACGGTTTGGTGTAAATTCTTTTGTTTTTCCTTTTTATTAATGGTTCTGGTTTGCAGATGGGTTATTTGAGATATGCTTTTTTAACTTTGAAAGTTACTATATTTTTTACCCCAGACAATTTAGAGGCATGTTATTGCTAAACTGTCCTGTACTTTGTTTATTGCCTTGTTCTGAATGTACATTGCCAAATTTTGATGGTACAAGTGCTGCCTTAACAGAACTGTTGGTGACTGTTGGAACAGCACAATGCAGCACACGCAGTTGTGTTCGCACAAAGCAAAGAATAAACCTCTGTCTGTGAGTGTTCATTGGTTTCAATAGGCTTTTCAGTAGCTCTGCATATTACAATTCTTAGCACCTAGAGTACATTCATATTCATTACGGCAGTACAGTTCAGCCCCTGCTCGTGACTTGGTTTTTTTTCTTTTCCATCCCCTCTTCTACCAGAGCATGAAGTAGAATGATTTTTCTAGTACTAGTAATGTGCTCTAGAGGATGTTATGGCTTTTTTCTCAAAATGATGGAAAATACATCTTTTAGGTTCTTCCATCTTGTAAGAAACATGTTAAATACTAGAATATTTAAAGCTTTTTGGAATCTTTCATGATGACCCTTGTGGCTATTGAGACTGAGAGGTGCTGGGCATGTATGGCATGTAATCGTTTCTATGAACAATTAGTGGAAGAACTGATTGGTATGTAGTAGTCCCATCTTTTAAAGGTCTGAATACTTGTTTCTGTATTTGAATGTACAGAGGATGGGGGGATTGGTTCTTTGAATGCTAGATAGCTGTTTAAAATGCTTTTTTTGTTTGCTTGTAACTTGGCTGTTTTATTTGAACACTCTTTTAAACCAAATGACTTTTGATAGTCTGCCCGTATTTTACTGCAGGTATTTGTCTCTTGAGTTCAAACTTACTGATATAATAAGTGTGGGTTTTGCTTTTGTGTAATAACAAAAATTCTTTACTTGCAAATGATATTGAGAGATTAGCAAATAATTCCTGTTTCTTTTGCACGCAGCAAAATTGATGTTGGTTTTCTCTCTAATGTACAATTAACATCCCTAAGAAATGAAACAGGCTTCTCTTCATGAAAAAAAAGATTATATTTGACAGTGTGAATTATTGGACCCTTCTGTTTGTTAGAGTGACTTCATGTTTAAGATATTTGATATCCCAGTAATGAGAAGTTCAGACAGCTATTTGGTTGGAGCATTTGATTAATGCATTTAATATGTTAATATATGGCATATTACCTTTGTAGATGAACCGACTAGTCCTAGTATTGACCATGATATTGCACACATTCCTGCTTCTGCTGTTATTTCTGCATCTGCTTCTCAAGCACCAGCTATAACAACTGTTCCTCCCAGTCCTACATCTCCAATCCCTTTAATTCGGCGACAACTTTCACATGATCATGGTGAGCGTTGATTTCATTCTTTTTCTCTTGCGACTTTTTTCCTTTCACACTCTGGAGATTGGGAGTGAAAATTTTAAACCCTTTATTGCTTGAAATAAATCACAAAAATGTAATTCAACTCCCTGCATACCCAAAAACTTCTATTTCTTTGTAGAATCCATCCGGCCTAGTGTCCTGGATAGCCAGCCTGCCACAAAAACTGAGAGATCAAAGTCATACGATGAAGGACTTGACGACTACAGAGAAGAGGAAAAATCGTGAGTTCATGGAAAAATTAGTTATTTTGGCCGTCTGGGTCTTTTAAGTGTCTGAAATCTCATTTTAACGTTTGTTTTTCTTCCAACAGATCCATCAAGCATGTATCTAGTTTAAAGGGGATTAAGGTAGGTAAATATATATATAGCAACTCCTAAACATTACCCACACTGCTGTGACAAATGGTTTAAATTATAGTGGTCTGTTTTACAAAGTGATGTGCTAAGCAGACAGGAAGTTTATTGGAATTGCTACTGATCAAATAGCTGATGTATGCATCATATAAGTAAACATGGTCTCTTTTCCTTTACTCATCACATGGTCCTTGATTTTCATTTTCCTCAGTCTCTGTAAACAAAGCATATTAAATATAGCAGTATTTTGTGAAAACTCACAAATGAGAGTCTAAGATTCAAGAAGTTTCTCAAAGTGTTCTTGGCACGTGTAAGGTCACTGTTGTTGTGTGTAAACTTTAGAAATTATGTTTTCCCTGGACCATATTCCTGGGGACATTTTTAAAGTGAGAAACTTCTTGAACATAGGAACTGTAGGCAAATGTCTACAGAATTACACTGTGGGGTTCTTCCTGTGGTGTTTGCTCTAGGTTCCAGACAGCCAGAAATCTTCAGAAGACTCTGGTTCCCGAAAAGATTCTTCTTCAGAGGTGTTTGGTGATGCCTCCAAGGAAGGATGGCTCCATTTTCGTCAGCTTTTTACAGACAAAGGAAAGGTAACCTGTAATGTTTGGATTTTTAACCTAGGACAATTGCTATGCTGATGACAAACTAAGATAAGAAGCTTCAAGCCTTCTTGTTTGGTTTTTTTGGAGGGGATAAGATCATCAATAAGACTGTCAAAATTCTAGATCTGTTAAGAGATTTACGTCAGTTAATTCCTCACTTTCATCTACAGACTGCTTTCCAAACCATTTTAATTTTATATTTCAAAGCATGTGTTGAAGTAAAGTAATTTCTAATGATTAATTAAATAATAAGAATCAGTCCCTTGGTAGGTGTAGTTGTATTTTTTTCCTCTTTCCTAATAATGTAAGAAGTTGTAATTTTTGTCAATGTTGCAGAGTTGAGTTCAAATTAGCCTTCTGCACAAATATAGACTAATGCTTAAGGAAAATAGGTTGTCTGGAATTGCAGTGGTGTGAAAATGCCATTTCGACTTGAAGCAGTTTAAAAGGCATGGGCAAGAGTTCCCTAAATATCAGAAATTACCAGGCCAGAAATTGACTCATTCTGTTTCTTACTACTGTCACATGTGAACTCGCACTCAGTTCCTGGTCTGGGAGGGCAGGTTATCGAGCAGTTCACTCCTCTAATGGAGACCAGTTAGTGAATCCTACTTTGTGTTGTCTTTCTGCTAGCCAGGTAGGTAGCCTTTCTTTGTAAAACTTCTGGAGGTAGTTTTGCAATCCAGAGACATGCACACAAGTAAGCAAACTGACAGCTTGGTTGCTGTTTTTCAGCGAGTCGGTGGGAGCATTCGGCCATGGAAGCAACTGTATGTTGTTCTTCGAGGTCATTCACTTTATTTGTACAAGGATAAAAAGGAACAAGTGACCCTCTCTGAAGAAGAACAACCCATAAGCATCAATGCTTGTTTGATAGACATCTCGTACTGTGAAACCAAGAGGAAAAATGTATTTAGACTCACCACATCAGACCGCGAGTATCTGTTTCAAGCTGAGGACAGAGATAATATGTTAGCATGGATTAAAGCAATACAAGACAACAGCAACTTAAATGATGAGGTGATTGTATAATATATAAAGCAGAAGTTATATTTTTTGCTTTTTAATTAAAATGTATTGTGTGTTTTTGTAATTAATACTTGAATAGAAAAATTAATTTCTAATTAGCCAGTTGACTAAAAGGCATATGTGAACATAAAAGAAAGTGAGGTCAAAGGAAAGGTAACTGAGTAAATTAAGAGTTTAAAAAAAGTTGATGTAATCATAATCAGAAAATAGACTTTTGAAATAAATTAGTTAATGCTGTTGCTGATTTGACCAAAGATACACTTAATAGTAAACTGATCTGCCAAAAATACCAAATCTTTTTTCAAAGCTAATTGCAGGTTTGCGACCAGTGTGGTCTCTCTTCAGACTTGAATTGCAGTGGTGCGTGCAGTAGTACAGTGTGAAGAGTTTCTCAGTAGTTAAGAACTGAAACTTTGAAGATGCCTGATTCTCTGATTAAAGCTGATGTTTCTATGAATTAAGTTAATGCTCATTGCCAAAGGCAAACATTTGTTATTGTACATAAGGTATCAAGATCTGTCCCAATATTGTCCATTGTGTGTTTTCATTGCAGTGATGAGCAACAGAGGAATATTTTCATGTCTGTGGCCATGTACATTTCTCAAATTCAAATAATTATCCAAAGTACTACATGGGTAGATAAAAGAGCAGACTTGAATTCATATCTTTTTCAGCTGTATTTGAAGTAGCAATTAGTTTTCTACATACAATATGTGCATAGGATTGGATTTTTTGGAGTAGTAATATGTGTTTACTTGCATTTTTTCTGTTTAAACTTACTTTCAGTTTACGAGGTATTAATCAGATCATACTGCTTTGAAAAATAAGTGTAAATAGCAGTACTTGATTTGTAATTACTTTTATTTTCCTTGTGGTTTTTTAAGTGTTTTGTCTTTACTGTTCTCAGGAACTGCCTGTTAGTATGTTTGGTTTAGTTGAGGTTTTGGGGTTTTTTTAAATGGACTGAGTTGTTGAATTCTATACTTACTTGGTTACCAGAAGAGTTAATCATATTCCAAATGGAATTTCTTCTTCTATTTTATATTATAAAGTGTTTCTCAATTTTTGTTTTACAGGATACTGGTGTTACTAGTAGAGATCTAATTAGTCGAAGGATTAAAGAATACAGTACAATGATGAGGTGGGTGAATTATATGTTGACAGTAGTTTTTGTAGAGTTCTAATTTAGCTTCTTTCAACTGAAGTAGTCTCTCTTGTTCAGTTCTTCCAGCAGCAAAACAGAGCCATCTCCCAAAACTCCTCGGCAGAGTCTGAGCATCAGACAGACTCTGCTTGGAACTAAAGCAGAGCAGAGGACTCAGAGTCCACATTCTCCTAAGGATGAGACAGAAAGGAAGCTTCTCACTAAAGGTCTGTATGCTTTGTGTATTTCTTTAGTTCCCCTCTGCCCGAGTGTAAGGCCATTGAGGTACCCTTCTCAGGTTTTTGAATTCATGAATAGACAGATGCAGAACAAGTACTAGCCAGGGGTTTTAAGCTGCAGCTCTAGTCACTCATTTCTAGGAACTACTTCATCTCAGATCCTGAGACTTTTTATTTTAGTCCCTGCTCAAGAGATTTTTGTGTTTCTTTCCCTACAGCTCCATGTAGGACTAACAGTAGTAAATACAGGTGTTGTTAAACTTCTTGAGATCAAAATTTTGCCAAGCTTTGGAATTAGTTTTGTGTGTAATTCATTCTTTTGTCTCCAGCTGACTTGGAAGTGACAAGGTAAATTTTTCCACTAAAGAGCTTCCAAAGTATAGAACAGAATTTTTTTGTCTTAATTTTTAAAACACAGGAGTGAACTTTTATTATTTTTTCCAGACCAAAATTAATGCCTTCTGGGTTCTAAAAAAGTCTGATGAGCTGTCACTGCAAACTCAAATCAGTATCTGAACTCCATCAAATAATGTCACAAGCTACTCTTTTTTATTCTTTTTCTTTTATTTTTTACCTTTTTTTTCCCCACATAGTGTGTAAACATATGGTACTTCACATCAGACTGTTGTTTAAAAACTGTTGTGTATACATGCAGGCAAACGGGATAAGCAACCAGTTTTGATCAACCACTTTGGAGTGATTCAGTCTTGAATTTAAGCTATCAGTGAATTCTGGGTTTTGTTGACAAAAAATGTCCCTTTACTTCTGCAGTGCTACACATGTAACTAAATAGCACATGTTGGGTAAATCTCAAATCTACTGAAGGAATATCGCCAGAAATAAGAAAGAAGTACTTACTGTGTTAGATGACTTGCAGTGCAAGATAAATGGGAATTGCAATTTGTTACAAGAATTCAATAGGAGAGGTAAACATAGCAACTGAACTTTTAATCTGATTTTTGGATAGAGAATACTTTAAGTGAGTAATGTTTGGAGTTATTTAGGAGTGACTCAAATCTGATAATTTCTGAAAGAGTGAGTAAGTCTGCACAAGTGTGAGCATGGCATAGGGAGCTATCATCAAACTCTAGTTTGATGGATATTTCGTGCAGCAGTGTGATTCCATGGAGACTTAGTTTTGTGCTAAATGTAGATTTACATTTTTTAAAAGATCTGATTTTTAAAAATTTTAGTAGTTTAAATATATTTCAAGTTTAAATTTAGTAGTTGATCTATTATAGTCTTAGAATGATGAAATGCCACAGTACCATCCAGCTACTTGCTTTTCTGAGTCTGGGGCGTGAGTATGTTCAGATTTATCTTTTGAACCACAGAAGAGTAACAGAAGTTATGTTTAACACAGACTACTGTTTAATAAGTTGTTCCATAAAGCCAGGTTGGTAAAATCTAAAAATGAGGCAGGTGTCACATGCTCTTTGCAAATTCGTTACCTGTATTTACAGTCAGTTTTGTGGCATAAATGTACTTTTTTTTCTTCTTTATTTTCTTTTTTTCTCACTGTTCTTACAACAAAAAGATGAGACAAGCCCACCAAAAGACAAAGGAACATGGAGAAAAGGCATTCCAAGCATTATGAGGAAGACATTTGAAAAGAAGCCTTCTGCTGTTGGAACATTTGGTGTTAGACTAGACGACTGCCCTCCAGCTCATACCAACAAAGTATGGAAGTAGAGTTTTTCTTTCACTGTGAATTTAAAATAGTTTTTAAATAAATTACTTACTTATACAACTCTTTTTCTTCAGTATATTCCACTTATTGTTGATATATGCTGCAAACTGGTTGAAGAAAGAGGTCTTGAGTACACAGGTATTTACAGAGTGCCTGGAAATAATGCTGCCATCTCAAGTATGCAAGAAGAGCTAAACAAAGGAATGACTGACATTGATGTTCATGATGATGTAAGTCTTTGATCACATTATTTTCATATTAAAATCCAAATAATTTCTGGTTGTGTTGTGATCATAGAAATATAAAGCATGTCTGACCTTCTCTTTTAAACACACAGAAATGGCGTGACTTGAACGTGATAAGCAGTCTGCTGAAATCCTTCTTCCGAAAGCTCCCAGAACCCCTCTTTACCAATGGTAGGCTGTTTTCATTACACTCGATTAGGAATTGAACAGTTGTCTTACAACATTCAGATGATTTGAGACAAAATCCAGGGAAATGATCCCCACTCTGCAATAAATGTTGTATTTCCTAAAGAGTAGGGAGGCGATCGTCTTAAGAATGAGAGGTGTAAATATAATTTCTCTGATGTGAAGGGATTATGAACAATGCAATTAAAAGAGTGAAGCTTTCAGTTCCAGTGTTGCAGTGTTCAGTGAAACTTGGCGTTTTTTCCCCCACTGTTATACAAAACATACACTTACATTAAAATGGGCTAATTTATGACTTCTTAGTGTTCAAGGGGGAGTTGGGCTGGCAGGTGTAGGTTTGTATGCGTACATATATAGATATAAAAACTCATATATGATGTCTGCTTTTTTTAACAGACAAATATGCAGATTTTATAGATGCCAATAGAAAAGAAGATCCTGTTGAGCGTCTGAAAACACTGAAGAGACTGGTAAACTAAAATCAGTTGTGTTGTAGGTGCACTACAAAATTAGCATTAAGTGTTCAGTGTTCTAAATAGTGATTGTTTGTTTCAGATTCATGATTTACCTGAACACCATTATGAGACACTCAAGTTTCTTTCTGCACATCTGAAGACAGTAGCAGAGAACTCAGAAAAGAACAAGGTATTAGAAAGAAAAATATAAAGTATTTTGGTTTGTTTCATTAAGTGTTATTTTTGTGCAGGATCATTTCTAATTAAGGTGATAATTTATTGTTATAGATGAAATTAGGGAGTTTTGCCATGTGGAGAAGATTTTTGTATTAGGCTACATACTCCTGCAAAATATGCACGTGTTTAGTGTGAATTAAGTAATTAAGTTTATTCAAGCTTAATTTTTTTTTTTTTTTTTTTTTTTTTTTTTTTTTTGTGGGAATAACTCCTTGCATCCTAAATTTATCCCAAGTCTGTAAATTTCCTGTAACCCAATCTAGGCTCTAGTAAGACTGTGCCTGGGTAGGGCACAGGTGAATAGACCTTCTAACAGAGGTTGTCACATCAGCTTTCTTTGAAGCCTGGCTTCCAGATGCTTGAGAGATTTTTAAGACTAGGACTTGGTATAGTTAGTTAGTATAGTATAGTTAGTTGAGTATTTGTTTACGCTATAGATGCTGTTTGGCTGGTTTTAAGGAAGAAAATTAATAATAGATAGTAGATAGTGGTAGTTCATCACTTTTTCCACCACTAAGTATAACTTCTTGCAATTTCCATAGGGTGGGAAAGAGGTGGTTTGTGTGAAGTGCTTCTGTGCATGCTACAATCCTTCAGTACATGCTAATAATAGTGTCTCCTTTTTCAGCCCTCAGGGAGGGGTAGCTGAGTGCAAAGCTGTCCATAATATGGGTGTGCTTATGGGTGTTTACCTCTGGGCAGGTAATGTGGTGGCTTGGCTACCAATGTGCAGGGTACAGGAAAAAAATTGATGTAATTGATGGTATATAGAAGATCCTGTGGCCAAATAATTTAAATAACCTTAAATTGTTTAAAAGATCAGTTGAGATGAATATGGTAGGTTCTGCAAATAACACCTTCCAGTTAATTATGAAAGAAAAGTATTTTTGTGTTCATTAAAAAAAAAATTCAACTTCAGTGGAATTACAGACAATATTATTAGAAGTTGTAGTCAATAATGTTTTTAAGTGCAGTGCCTTTTTATTGTTTTATGGTTTTGGTGGGCTGTATAAACGTTGTTGAATACTGTTATTATTGTTGAATATATAAGGCTAGATGAATGAGGTGTTGTTAAAATTGTGTGACTTGTCAAAATACACAATTCAAGAGAGCATTAGGGTCTTGTGTCATGTTTGCAATTTACTTCTGGTAAGAACAAAGTCTTTGACTCCTGGGTATTACTAGTTTATTCTATACCAGAACAGTCAACTCTAAGTTAAATAAGTAAGCAAAAATAGGAGGTAAGTTCTGCTACAGCTTCTTGAAGTTAATTGTCAGAGATGAAACATCAGTCATATACTTTATTCACTTCTAAAGTAGTGACCTGATTATGTGATGCCGAGCCCATCCCACAAATAGATGTCTTGGGTCTGTGATGTTTGTTCTGCCATGTCCTCTGAATTTGGTACAAATTGAATGAGGTCTTTGTCAGTAGATGTAATACAGTATTTGATTACTAGCTTAATTTTCTGTGTGTGTCATGTAAATGTTTTCAGGAAAAAAAAAAACAGGGAGCTATCAATGCCTTTCTACAAAACAAAAAATTCTTAAAATGTTAGTGTTTCCAAGCATCAGTGTTTCTTTAAAGAAAGAAGAAAATATCCCCCTGAAAGTGTAAAGAATATGTCTGGGTTCATGAGTTTTCTATGCTTGTGGAGCCATTCGCTTGCAGAAGGTTAAGGAAAGCTGGAATTCTGAATTGCAGAAACATTGGGTGCATTTATTGCAGCTGCATATAGGAGAGTTTTGGTGTAGTGTAACATCCTACCAGAGTCAATAATGTATTTCTAAAAAAACTTTCATGTCTTTATTTTAAATGGTTCTCATATATATTAATAGTGTTACATTAATGTACTTAGCCCATATTATGGTATTTTCTCATTATAAATGTATGACGTGGAAATATTTCATTTCTTAGATGGAACCAAGAAACCTGGCAATAGTATTTGGTCCAACACTTGTGAGGACATCTGATGATAACATGACACACATGGTTACGCACATGCCAGACCAATATAAAATTGTAGAAACACTCATCCAAAAAGTAAGTGGATGCATTTCTTTATTTGAAAAATAAGATCGTACACAGATCAACCAGCATTTTTCTCATTGGGCCAGTTTGGGTCTGGTATTTATCGAACTCTGACCTTGAGTAAAATTTATGATTGATTTTGCCACATTTGAGTTTTTTATTTCCTGTGGGGTTTTCACCTTTCTTATTTTAACTTTTAGCATGACTGGTTTTTCACAGAAGATGATGCTGAAGAACCTCTTGTAAGTATTACGACATAAATACTTGTGTTCTATCTGCCTTAGTTTAGAATCTGCTTCTGCTGCCTCTAGAGCGCCTGTATATTTTCTACTGTGTCACTGTATGGTTTGCTCTTCAGAAGCACCTTTTTAGCTTTCCAGTCTTTGTAGTAATGAATTCTATTTTTTTTTTAAAAAGCAAGCCATGCATTTGTTTTAAAAGCATAAAGGAAAATAGGACACGCTTTCCTCGTGTTCTTCAGGTGAATAATGCAGTTTTCTAAATGCTGTTGAATCGTAATGAACTATTTTGTGAAACGATGATGAAGAGATCTTTGTTTATTAACTGTAGACAGCAGTTCAGGAGGAAAACACTGTAGAATCTCAGCCAGTGCCAAACATAGATCATTTACTCACCAACATTGGAAGAACGGGAGTATCTCCTGGAGACGTATCAGGTAACTCTTGCCTGGACAGTGTTAATCCATAGGCTAGAATAACCTACTCTGTTAACTCAGTGTAACTCTCTCTTCCTATTTTCTTTTACTAATAAAATGTTTTCCTCTTTTCTGAAAGATCATTTAACATTTCCTAAAGACTTGAATTGTTAATCATGCATGATATAGTTTGGAAGACTTTCTTTGTCTAACAGGAATTTAATCATTAAAAGATGAGGCTTGCACATAGTATTTTATTTATTCACAGTAACCCATGCAATCATCATCGTGAGGTCAAGCAGATAAACTGCTATAAAAGTGGTTTGTTGTGATGGCAGAAAAACTGATCTTCAGTGGTGTTCTAATATTGCTCCTTCCCAGCGTTAGGAATGCAAAAAATTGAGTTCTGTTTTCTTGTCAGGTGATGGACACTTTTAATTAATGTTGTAGTATGTTTATACTAAAGCTGGTTTTCTTCCTTTTATAAATGCCATCCTCTTTTGTGGCTAAGGATAAGCATTACAGACTCTTTTTTGGTGACTTTTTCCCTTCCTCCCTTCACTCTACTATTGCACTAACCCAGCATGTTGTATCCCAGGAATGTTTTCCCTTGGTCTCTAGCTTTTGTTTCAGTTTGCAAAGGGTTGTTCAGCACTTACTGATACAGTCACTTTGTACTGACGTTGTAACAGGCGAAGTGGGAGGAGTCTATCACACGGTGATGTCATTAGTGGATTCTGTGATGTCACTGATGGACAACTGGAACTGTAGGAAGAAGGAGGACTGTTGCCCACACTGTAGCTGCCTTGTCTGCAGAAACCCCCGTTTCTTGTAAATGGAAAAAACCCAAGTTGATCTGTGCTGTAAATTTTCTTTTAAGAGTATTTTAAACAGATCAATGCTACTTTTTAAAAGTTTTTCTGCTGTTTCTTGTTATCTCTGAAGCAGACCCTGAGGAGAAATAGCATGGTATGGTCTACCAGTCTTTCTAGTCATAAAGCATTAGCCATGTGTCAAAAAGGGGTGTGGCAGGGGGCTCAGCTCTTTCTTCCCAGGGAGAAAGTCACAAGTTCATGTTTCTTAGTCACTGTGCTAGCCCCTTCCTACCCCCTTTATAATTGTATAATCTTGGGTTTTGCGAGACAGTGAAACTATGGTGTCCATTTTTCATTTCATAAAAGCGCTTGTTGTGGGAAAGCACAAAACTGGTAGCTGCTGACATCTAGACAATTTAAAAATAAAATTTTACCTGTATGTAGTAAGAGGTGGAGAGAGATGTATAATTGGGGATTTACACAGAAAATATGACTCAATTCCTTTAAAACTTCACAAAAAGAGTATGACTTCAAGAATCATGATTTGTACCTAGGGAGCCAACTGTACAAAGACACCCAATTTTGCTTTGTGTATCCTGAATCTCAGGAGAGTACACAGTGCCATCCTGAAAAGGTCTCTCAGCTGCGGTTTTGCAGGGGCTGTATACTTAAAGCACTGAATAAACATTAGTATTTCTGTTTTTTATTTTGAAGAACAGGGCTCCTTTGCCATTCCTATCATTGAGCTGGTTCTGCCTACAATTCACAGCATCCTTTCATGGCGGTGGCTTTCTGTGGTGCAGCTTGCATCTTTGTGAGCTCTGACTATTCACTCTGTTCTGGTTTTAATTTGCTTCACATCTTGTTCTGTGCTTGTCTTTTTCATAAGTCCAGCATTGTCTGTAGCAGCAATTAAAAAGTTGCACAGAACTGAGCAGAATTTTTTTTAATTTTTCTACAGATTCAGCTACTAGTGACTCAGCAAAATCTAAGGTAAATAATTTTTCTGTTATCATACAGTTCTGAAATCAATTTTCTGAAATCTATTAGATGCTTCCTTTATTAAATTACTGATATGCAGGTGTGCTATGGAGCTTATGTAGAATTTCTTGAGTAAGTGGTAGTACTGTTTGCTCTTAACCTGTTTTTGAAGAGTTACATTGGAAAAGTACTTTTGTGCAGTTAGCTGCATCTATGAAAGCAGTCAGCTTCACACAGCAACAGCTTTGTTCCAAGCTCTGATAATTGTGGGCACTTACCTCCTTTTTACATCTCTTTTAATAGAGGTAAATGTATGTATAGTATGTTTCCTGTTGTTGGCATAGTACTAACTCACAGGGAGTATTTGTGTTTTTCTATTTCACTGAGAAAAGTTAGAATTCAGCCTGTTCTTCAGGAGGTAATGGCACCTCCTCTTAGAAGATGGCAAAGGTTGTGGTTAAAGGCTGCTCTGCAGAATCTCCCTCAGAAGTACTGCTGTGCTTGGGAGGAATGCCTCACGAAGCAGGGGAGCAAGACTGGAACATGGGTGTTCCTTCAGTCCTCAGTTCAGTGACAAAGGCCTCATCTGTCACGTGGACAAATCTTTATCTCCTGGGCTGTAGTTCAGTAGTTCTAACACTGGGTGTCTGTCACTGGCTGACCTCGGTGAGGTCATGGCACAGCTCTGTGCTGGCCTGCATTGCAGGTGTGGCACTGATGCCCCCCTTGGGAGCTGGGAACAGGACTCAGAGCATCCTTTTGGTTCATTGTGGAGATGCCAACACGGCTGCTCTGTGAGGGTGTTCGGTGGCTCAAAGCTGTTTCCTCAAAATAGACCAATTTCCAGGACACCAGGTCACACTGCCTGTTGTAGCAGTGAGGCTCTAAGTAGGACAGGTGTGTAGCTTTGAAGGGGTCGGGTGGTAATGTTAGAGGAGTTCAAATAGTTTTAATTTATAAAATGGAATAATTTGGCTTGTACTTTTATTGGTTCTATGCCTTTTTAAAAGTAGATTCCTCTAAAATGAAGAAGTTTATTTTTTAATTTTCTACACTTTAACTAGCTATGAGTACCATTCATTTTATTGGCAGTAATTAATAGATGCTATTTCAAACTCAGTCTGAAAGGTGAAGGATGAACTGAAAATGGAGCAATTAACCTTTTTGAATAGGTAAGACCTTGAAAGGAGGCATTGTGAAGCATCTGTGAAGCAATTGCAAACCAGTCTTGAAAAGCTTTTCTTACGATAATGGGGCCTGCTTTATTAGTAAATAAAAAACTAAATAGTAGTATATACAAACTAGTCTTTGTTAAGTTGAAGGGACTCAGATAAAAATTGGAATGCTCAGGAAGGAAATTGATTTCTTGGGCAATATAATTTCAACTACAGAAAAAGCACGTAAATGTTTCGTGAATAAAGATGCACCTTCTACTGTGAAGCTCAGGATGTTTTTAAGCTGTTTCAAGCTAATGAATGTTTATTTTTGACTTTAATTATGCCCTCTGCCTTTTTTAACAGGGTTCTTGGGGTTCTGGAAAGGATCAGTATAGCAAGGAACTGCTTGTGTCCTCCATTTTTGCAGCAGCTAGTCGCAAGCGGAAAAAAACTAAAGAAAAACCACAACCAAGTAGCTCAGAGGATGAGTTGGATAATGTGTTTTTCAAAAAGGAGCTTGCAGAACAATCTCGTGGTGACACAGCAAAAGAGAACACAGCTAAAGGGGAATATGAAAGAGAGAGAGAGATGGGGAGAAAACAAAGGATGTTTGTCCTGAAGGAAAAAGAGAACAGCAGTAAAAAAGATGTGAATGTTGTAAAGGATGAAAAGAAGTCATTAAAGAAAGAAAATATCCTGACAGAGGAACCTTCACTGCCTTACCATGAAAAATGTACAAAATCATCAAATATCAACTGTCTGCAAACCATGCAGAAGAATAACCCAAAAATGCCTATTTCACAATCTTCTTCCCAGGTTGAGGAGACAGTGTCTGACTCTGGCACTATGCTAAGCACTTCCTCCCAGGCTTCCCAGCACAGATACTCATGCAAAAAAGTAGCCAGCCCTGAAATTAAACACAATGAGTTTTTAGCAGCTGATGTCAGCTCCATCACCTCAGATTACTCAACTACTTCTTCTACTATGTATCTGACTGGTTTAGATGCCAGTATGCTGAGCCCTGAGGTGCAGTCAGTGACAGAAAGCAAGGGAGAAGATGCTGATGATGAAAGAAGTGAATTGATCAGCGAAGGGCGTCCTATGGAGACGGACAGTGAAAGTGACTTCCCTGTCTTTGCCACCAGCGCTGCTGCTGAAAGGCTGTCCAAAGGGAAAGTTCCAGAAGTGGTAAAGACCAGTCGGAGGAACTCTGAAGAAAGTGAAGTAAGTTGTACTGAGGGAAGTTCCACGCCAAAGTTAGAGAGTCGCAGACTTTTTAGCTCACACAAACTTATTGAATGTGATACACTCTCCAGGAGAAAGTCTGCACGGCACAAAACAGACAGTGAGGGGTCAGGGGATGCAAAGAGTGAGAAGGACTTGCCTACTGTGACCAAAATGTTTGACATCATGAAAAAAGGAAGATCTACAAGCAGTTTAGCTACATCGGCCAAAAGTGAGGCAGACAAACAAGAACCTACATGGAGACTGAAGATTACAGACAGGTTAAAGCTGCGACTCAAATCATCTGCTGATGACATGTTCGGAGTTGGGAATCAAAAAGCTAACTCTGCAGAGACTGCAAAGAGAAAGAATATCAGGCGAAGGCACACACTTGGAGGGCAGAGGGATTTTGCTGAAATAAGTGTCCTGAATGCTTGGAAAGCTCAAGAACCAAGTCAAAGCAGAGAGAGAGAATCTGAGCTTTCAGCGGTGACTCGGTTGAAGCCAAAATGTCCAGCCCAGGACCTCTCGATCTCGGACTGGCTTGCACGAGAACGTTTACGCACTAGCACAACTGACCTTAATACGGGTGAAACTGGAAAGCCCAGACTTGAGAACACTAACTTAGCAGAGGCTTCAAAGGTAGAACTGCCCTCATCTGCAGAGATGCAGGCAGATGAAGGCAGCTCTTCCAGCAGCTTGACTTTAATTAACAGAACACCACCTTCGGGACCATTTCAGCCACCAGACCAGGTAAATGGTGAAAATTACCAGAACATGAACAAAAACAACTTCAGCCCAGCAGTTGATGCCCACCCTCATAAACTGTCTGGGACCCAAGTGGTTAGATCTCGATTTTACCAGTATCTTTGAAATGGGGAGATATGTCCACTGCAGCAATTCATTAACTTACTGTTACACTTCCCAGTAACTCTGTGTGTGCGTGTGTGTGTGTGCGTGTGTGTGTGTGTACATATATAAATTTTTTTTTCCTGTACTGTTGTCGTTATGCAGCCTTCATTTGGGCTGGTTTCATCAATGTGCTCTGTGGAACGTCTTCACAGTGCATTACCACAGCCAGAAGAACACTAATGTTAAAGTATATATATATATTTTAAGAAAAAGTATATTTGATGGCTGCATACAAATGTTGAACAAAGCATCTGATGCAACATGCTGTGTAGTGTTATACATGGTTTTCTGACTGAGAGTTGGCCTGGCATTAGTATGCAGGAAAATTGTTCTTTTGGTTTAGTCACTAACAAGTGCCTCATTATAAATTCGTTTGGTTTGTTAGGGTGCCATATTGCTAAATTAGAGAAACTTATTACAAACAAATGAATGCATTTTACTGTTAACAAGTTTCATTACATTTTACAAATGTTAACACAGGTGGCTACAGAGCTTCCATTCCTTAGGCATTCCAGTAAATATTGGAGTTTTATATTTCCAATTTTAATACAGATTTTGAGTTTTATGTGACTTGAATTTCTAATCTTTCTGTAAAATAAGTAACTTAACTGTACATATTACATGTGTATCTTTTCTTCAGATACCAGATTTGATATAAATGTTGTAACATAGGCGTGTAGATAGTGGATACTGGATGGAACTGGTTTCTTTTATCAAGAATATAATTCTGCATGAAGACCTAATGAATCCAAACCTGTATCATGCCTGTGTGCATACCCACTTAAACACTGGAAATAAAATTGTTTTGGTGACTCTCTGTGTGATTTAAATTCTTTCTGATGAACGGTTCTGAAATGTCAAGTTTATAAGCTGCTGTCAGCAACTGCTCTTGGGATCTCCAGACCTGCAGTTCCTCCTGGATGAAGGACACCTTTCATTAATCTTTTGTTTGTGGGTCTGCACTGTGCAGGTCAGCAGGTGAGAGAGATTCAGTTTGTTAAATATTTTCATCTTGATACATAATTTGATTCTAAGGTACCTAGCAAGTGGGTTTATATTTAGTGTGCAGGTTTTGTAAAGTCAGAATGAACATCAGTATCTGCCAATCAGAACAGTACTGTAGTTTGGGTCTTGGACTTTTTATAATTTTAACTAAAAAAATGTGTTTCTACCCTAAGAACTCATCTGTATATGAACTCTATCAGTTATATTTTTTTACTGTATGTTCTTGCACACTGACTTGAGAACAAAGCAGCTGTTCATCACTTTGGGTGTCCCTGTATCTTACCTGTTTCTTGCTTGGCAGAAGCAAGAAAATACACCTCTATCAATGTCTCCAGTTACTGTGAGGAGAAGGAATTGTGGTACTGTGATGTGTTGGCTGATGTGCTTTCAGGCAGACCTCATTTCTTCCTGAGTGACTGTAACAGTCCTGAGCTTTGGTCTGCTGTAGTTTTGATCCTTCTGAGAAATCTATTGGCTGTGAAGAAAAGTCCCAGATACAACAGCTGGCCTCTGTGAAAGTTCTCACCACATAACTGGGTGCATCTAATAACAGGTCCCATAAAAATGAACCATGTTCTTGTGGTCTCCATGCAAACTAAAATGTCTTTTCCTCCCAGAGCAGATGGGAAGTGGGTGCATTAGCAGTATTCCTGTGTCAGGAAGAACATGTATATTTTGTGATGGGTAGAGCAACTGAGGGTGGTTTTTGTTTCAGTTGTAACAGTAAAGTGTACTTGAACATTTTACTGGGCTTTCAGAGTACTGTGTTGTGATGCCTCTAATGCTGTTCATCAGCGAGTACCCATTCTCTTTTACTGGAGCTATATTTTGTACCATCGTTAGTGTCAGAAGCTCATCAGTGTGTGCTGAGCATCCACAGGAAATCACAGAGGCTTCTCAGTGCAGGAGTGTACTTAGAGAGGTGCACAGGGAAGCCTGGAAGGCTACACCTTCCTCTGCTTTGACAGCCATTTTGATGTGTTAATTTCCATTTTGTTGTGTTTGTAGATAACTGATAATTTTACTCCTGAACCCAGACACATGGCTGTCAACTTTTGTCTTTTAGAACACAGAGGTATAATTGTATTAAATGAAGAAGAAGAACACAAGATCTTCTGAAAAATTAGGAACTTAGAAAACAAACATGCAAAACATGACTTGTATTGGCTGACAGTGCTGTAGGTACAAATTTATTTGGTATCCATGATATTATCTGCTGCTGCACTGGTAGCATGGAACATGTAGGGGAAACCCAAGACTTAGGGGGAGAGATGCAGGAGGCATCTGCCAGGGGCATCAGGCAGAGGAAGTTACTGAGCTCCACCTGAAGAAAGTAATGAGTGACTGCATATCTGAGGCTGGAAAAATGCTGATGTTTTTTCTGGTTCTTGAAGACTGCCAAGATTTGGGTCACCTTGAATTTCAGACAGTGTGGCAGCTGAGAAAATACACATTTTTAGGAGTCATTGCTATGCCCTGATCCTAACAGCAGCTACCTCAGACTGTTATCTGTAGTGCTTTTTTACTGTGTTGGAGATTTTTTTTTTCTTGCTCTTTTTCCCCCTCCTGTAGAAAAGAAGGGTGGCATTGATTGACTCAAGAAGGGAAAGTGCCATGTATACAAAAGACCGTCCTGAGGTGAATACTACCAGTGTTCCCTCTGGAAGCTGGATTCAGTGGGATGAGCAGCTCCACAGAGTGGCTGAGCAGGTAAGATGGGGAGGGATTGCTGAACCCACCCCCAGCTCAGCCACATGCAGCCAGGGCAGATTGCTCTGAGCTGGGGCTGTGGCTGGGTTTTGAATATTTCCACAGTTGAAAGCTCCACAACTTCCTGGGCAAGCTCTGCCAGTGTTTGGTCATGGAGCAAAAAGGGATGATTTTTCTGTTTAAACAAAATTTCTAAACATTGCTATTTGTGTCCATTTTTTGTTTCTGTATTTCATTAGAGGGATTCAGTAGGCTTGGAAAGTACTTCTGGTCTGAGGACTGTTTGGAGCTGTGGAGCTGCAAGTTGTTAGGGGCAGGGTGAGCTGAGGTCTGATGGAGAAATAATGTGTTGGTAGCAATGGTAGTGTTCGGATTTTTTGAATGGTCTCTAACAGCAATTCCTGCTTCAGTGGTGATCAGTGGTTTAGTCTGAACTGCCTTCTGGAGTGTGGTAGCTGGAAGGTGCTGTGTGACTGCTTTTTAAGACTTTAAAGGACTTGTTACAGTACCCATTAGTGTCGCTTACAGCACTGTTGATGTGGAATTAAGACATGGCCACAGTCCAGACAGTTTCATAACTTCTTTTGTGCTGCTGCAGAGCTGAGAGAAAATTCTTTGCTGAACTGCTTGTTAAGTTGGGTTCCCGTGCAGCCTGAGAACCTCTCCACTTTGGTCAGGCAGGAGGAAAGAGTTTGAAATGTGGCCTCATTTACTACAAAAAGCTGTGGTTTTGTTCCCAAAGCCAGGTCATGACACCATTCACATTTAGATAGCAATTAACCAATTAATTGTTCCTGCCTTTGGAAAGGGGTGTGGGCTGATGTGTGGCCTGGAGGGGGAATGGCTTAAAGCTGGGCTGCAGTGCACCCTCAAGTGGTGCATGTACCTGTGGCTCGCAGTCAGGAGACTAAAAAATCTGTCTTAACCATTTGCTGTTGAATCCATGAGGTTTTAAACCTGCAGGAAGGACTGCTTTTCAGTGAGGATCAGATGGAATTTGGCCCTGTACACCCCTCCCTTTTCCTGCTATATGCACCCTCTTTGGTTCTGCCTTCCCACCTCTGTCCTGTCCAGCCCAGGGTCTCTGTGCTGTGACACTTTGGTTTTGCAGCAGTCCCTCCCTGCAGGAAGAACTGGCTGATACAGGGATGATGCTTACTCTGCTCTACAGTCCTTGGCTGGCTCTGACTACAGCAGGCAGCAGAAGGTCCTGCTCACCTTCCATCTCCTTCAGTGAGCTGCTTCACTGCTGAATTTCAGAGCAGGGGGATGGGGGCTGCTCTGCCGGTGTAGAGCTGCTGTTGCAGTGGTACCTGTCCCAGGGCTTGACTCAAACTTCAGTGGCAGCCACCTCCACCAAAACTGCTCTTCATAACCAGTTTGCAGTGGGAAACCTGTCTTTTTCACAAGTGTCCAGTTCTGATATCTTCTGTGTCCAAGGAATTTATTTACAGACTTGATAGTTTTGCTGGGCAACAACCTGTGTACAGCTCTTCCCTGCCTCTGTTTGTGAAAGTCTGATAACTTCATTGCTGGACAAGCAGGATGGGGAGAGAATAAGTATTTCCTGACAGTCCTGCCTGTGGGTGCAGTGGGTTGTCAGCTGGCTGTTGTTGTTTCCTGAGGTGCAGCACCCCAGCACTGAGCAGCTGCACCAAAAGTGTAGGTCATGATACAGCTGAGGCCTCGGTGGGTGTGTTCACTGCTTGATGGCAATTCTCACATCCACCACCCCAAGCAGTGAGCACAGCACTGCCTCACTGCCTGTGCACACCAGTGACGGTGCAGGGTTGCTGGCTAATTATACCACAATTGTCTAAATTCAGCCAGGTACAGGGAATGTGCTGCTGCAGTCCCTCAGCTGCAGAGGCTCTGAGAAGCAGCTGTGGGAGCAGTGCCAGAGCCACGGGCGACCCTGCCTGCCAGTGCCACAGCTCATGAGGGACACCTCACATGCCATTACAGATATAGTTATTAATAAGTCACTGTTTTTCAGTAAGTGTTCCATCCTTGGGAGGTGTCAGTCAAACAGATTAGAAACAAATTCTGCTCCATCCATCATTTATCTTGGGGTTACATTTTGGCTGTGTGAAGGGGGAGCAGGCTGTGTGCACAGGGAGCTGTTAAGCTACAGCATTGGATCAGGCAGGTTCCCTTTGGAGCCAGGGAATCCCGTACCCAGTGTGTGAGAAGGCAGAGAACAGAGCAGGCACTGGAGCCACCCTTGCCTGCTGTTCCACCCTGGCTGGAAGGGAACTGGCTCCACTCCAGAGGCTCCATGTGGGTGCTCTGACCGTGCCTCACTCTTTGCTTTGGCTCGGGCACCCCAGCCCGTCCTGGCTCGGCTCAGCCCGGCGCCGAAGCTGCTGTGCTCCTTTGCCATGCCAGCGGGAGGATGGCCCTGACCCCGCTGGAGTTAGACTGTGCTCCTGAGGGATGGCTCAGTGTTTGTTCTCCAGCTGCATGTGATGCACCATCCGAGGGCACCGCCTTGGAATGATGCTTCTAGGAAACTTTCACAAGGGGAAATAAAACAAGGCATACCTCAAGGTAGAAGGGATGATACCTCATTTAAACACTCAAAGGTTTTTCTTTGCTCACTGGTTTTCTAACATGGAGTTCCAACAATAAGCTTTTATTGACAGCAATTCAAAAGGCCCCGTTTTGAAATTAATAACTGTGTATGGCTTTAATCTGGGAAAAATCAGGTTTTCTCTCAAACAGCTGAACAGCCACTTGAGACCGTCTGACAAGTTACTAGTGACAAAATACAAATGCATAAGCATGCAGCCCTTTATTTTTGTAAAGATCTTTGCTTATCATAGTTCTGTATATTACATTATGGTGTTATACAAATAAATTTATTTACAAAACCATTAGCTATGTAAGTTTCTTACTCTTCTCCTATTTAACTGATATCCATCTTTTTCAACCCTTCCCAAATATATAATTTTAAGCATGCATAAAAATTAACTTTGGTGTGGTAAAACTACTCTATGTGCCCAGCCACATACAGTATTTATTTATTTATAGATATTTATAGATATGTACAAAAGTTTGCCAGTATACAGAACAGTACTGAAGTGTACATTTTAAAATCCACAATGCAATACATTAATGGGCTACCAGGTCTCAGTAAAATAAAACTGAAGGAAAAAGGGTGGATTTAGCTAAGAAAAAAAGTAATCAGCAACTATCTATATGTGTAAAACAATTTATTTTTTCCTTGTCTGGCAAATTCTTAAATATAATCTGAATGGCAGTGCAATAAGTTGAGTTGCCTCATACACACATAAGACCAGTCTTGTTCTGTTTCTTGTGCAGAGGTTTACTGTCCAGCATACTACTTTCAAATGTACATTACAATAGTATCAAAATGTTTTGGCAAAAAGATCTCGAAAGGAACCATGACATTTGTTGACAAAAATAGAAATCTGTAACAAAGCTAAATAACACCAAAATAAAAGAAAAATATCTTAGTTTCAGTTTTACAGTTGAATATAATCACACTTTAGTATATCTCTGTTCACTTCTAGACCCCATAATGAAAAATAGCTTTATACAAAACAACTTAGTAAATTTTTAACCATACAATTCCCCATGCTTAGTGCACCACTGTGCACACGCAGTCAAGTTCACTCACACACCTTCACACTTTTTGTAAGAGATGCTGCCTATAGAAAGAAAATGCTCTTTTATCATAACAACAGCAACCGTTTTCCAAAAAGCTTCACTCTAATCTAGTGTAGTAATTCAGTATTTAGCACGTGATTAGTATTAAGCCTTCAGCAATACAACAAAATGATTACATTCCCTGGTTAAAATATTGGTTGCAGATTCTTTGAAAGTGAATAACAAGCCTTGGTGACCTGGCAGGTGTGCTGTGCTTAGCCTTTAGGATGGCTCCTTGACCGTGGATGGGGCGGACTTGCCGGCATTCCCGTTCTGTGCCTTGTAGCTGTTGAAACTAGGGGTGTGGATTGTCCTGATGCTCTTCATACCTTGGCTCAGGGAAGGGGGGGAGATAGAGGAGGGGGGGGAGGTAGAGGAGGAAGGAGGGGGTGGCCGGCCATTCTGAGTCTGCAGTGAGAATGAGAGGTGGTGACCTTTCCCTGGGTAAGTGGGGTTCTGAAACTTGGAGGAGCCGTTAGAGACAGAGGGGATGAGGGAGGTAGAGTAAGTTATGCGACCTGTCTGAGGATTGAGAAGGGAGGAGGAAGGAATGGAGGTTTTAGTAGGTGGAGTAAGAGGGTTAGAGCTGTCACCACTAGAAGCAGGTGCTGAGCTGCTTTTCCCAGAAGTGGGAGAAAAGGCTGGGATCTTAGAAGCAGGTAGGGTAGGAGAAGTAGCCTTATAGTCCCCACCAGCTTTCTTAGCACTTCCATTAGCCTGCAAATAAAGATGTCAGGAGACAGTTTGTCAGAAAGCCAGTAACATGGTAAACCAACAGGACCTGGGAAAACAGCCCTACAGAGAACCAGAACTAACACTTCGAGGCCTGGGCTAAGTCCTGCAGCCGTGGACTGGACCTGGTAGAAAACCCAAAGTGCCCAACAGAGGTGCATAGAGAAAGAGCCAAGAGAGCTTTGTGAGAAGGTGCGACCTACGTGTTACAGACCAGGCACTACGTCGGCCATGCTGTGCGTTATTGACGTGAGAGACGTCCTGCCGAGGTTAATGAGCACCCACTGCCACCTACGCCAAGGGGTTAGTGTCCAGGGCTTCCTGTAAAGACTCTGAACAGAAGCATTCCCAATTCCCCAACAGAACCACCACAGTAACCAAATGGAAAGTAAACAGGTAGTTGACATCCTAAAATTACAGCTGAATACCACAGTATAAAAAAAAAAAAAAAAAAAGGAAAAATAAAAAGGGTCAAACCAACCAAACAAACAACCAACCCAAAACCCAATCAAATGGAAAAAAAGCAGCAGGTGTTTTATTGCAGACATGCATGCACAAGCACGGTGAAAAGATCAGTACTGTCATGCCCCCAGGATCCAGGATGTCCAGTTAGACTTCAGGCATCCGATATTTGGTATAATCTCAGTCAGTTACTGGAGTTTTTAAATAAACAAGCAATATGAAATGTCCATCCAAACATCGGGTTTAGGGTAAAACTACCTGTCTGTATTGGCGTGGATCCTGCAGCTTGTGCTGTTTGCCTGATTTCTCCATGCTTCCTTGTCTAGTTTTTGAAGCCATGGGGATTGGCATCCGGCTTGTCTGGGAGGCAGCGCTGGAGCCCTGTGGAAACGAGTGGAGGGGCAGGGAGGGGAGACAAGAAGGCGTGGTCAATGCCAGTGCCTGAAGAGGGGACTGCACACCATGCGCCGAAAAAAAAGCCACAGTACTACATGCAGGGAAAGTTCAGGAGCTTCACACCGCAGGTGTTAATTTCCAGAATCAAATGGAGAAAACTGCTCAGCTACTGATCAGCCTGGATTTCATGTCAGTGACACTTGTCATTTCACACAGCAGATTATTCAACCCAGCTCCCCTGCATTTGCCCATCACCAATCAGCAGCAAAGATTAAAAAAACCCCAAAGACCAATGGTCTATTAGCTGTTAGACACCTCATGGGGAGCCCAAACAAGCCACCTGAAAGGAAGCAAACAAATCACAAGACCCTCTTGTTTAATGGTGATTATTGCAGATTTTAGAAAGCAGCTGGAGGTTTGATTTCTCAGACTAAGGTACCTTACGTGAAGTGGCTGGGAGTGATGCAGGGGGCTCTACACCAGCAAGGCTCTCATCCAGCACTACACGCTCTCGGGATGGGGTCTCTGGTACTATCTGGGCAGAGAAGGGGACAGTGCTTCCCTCAGAGGTGTATGTGTTTTCTGGGACAGGTTTTGGACTCATTTCACTGATGGTGTTTTCCAGCTGCTTTATAGTCTGCTCAAGGCTGTCTAGCGTTCTGTATGTACTCTGTCGAATTTCATCAGTCCTAGACAGGGACACTGCAGCTCCAGAGGGTCCCTCTTGCTTCCCAGAAGGACTTTTATCACTCTCCTCAGACTGAGACCTAGTGATTTCAAATCTCTTTGCTTCCTTGTGCTGCTTCAGGGTCCCATCTTCCTCCTCTTCTTCATAGACCACAACCTGCAAGGTCTTCTTCCCAGTCTTGGTTCCTGTCCGTATAGCCTGCGTTAGAGCGGCCAGCTGCTTTTTAGGGAATTTAAACTTAAATTTTTTCTTAGAATCCTGCCTGCTTCCCAACTGATCGGCAGAGTCTGAGTTTGCTTCTGTACTTAGCCCATAGATCTGACGGTATTTGTTAAAATTTGTCTTTGTGTTTTCCTCCTCTGTAGGAGGTCTGCTGTCTGCAGAGTCAGACTGAAGGTTAAATAGGTACGGTCCCTGGGGACCATGAGCTGCAGAATCCTCTGTGGTTGCTTTTCTGTCATTAGCTACTGGTGACTCTTCCTTCTGCCTCTCAGAGACTTCATGTGCTTCATTTTCTTCCTCCTCCTCTTCTTCTATCTTTTCATCTGTCATCATTTTTTCCAATTCCTCATCACATTCCTCAAAAATCGTAGAAAGCCGTTTGTATGCCGACCTAATATCCATCGGTTCATCAAAAATGATGATGACAGGTTTTTTGTCCAGACATACCACCGGCTCTTCGCTGTCCGTGTTCTCAGGGATGCCCTTCTCTGATGCCACATCCTTCCTCGCGTCGATGTTGACTGTTTGCACGTCTCCTCCTTTCCTGCTGACTATGTCGTGAACTTCCCCACTTGAGAGCACCTGCACAGCTGTTTTAGTAATCATGAAGGCAATGTTTTCTGTGGGTGGGTTGTCTTCACTTGGAGAGCTGGCTGGAGAGTCTGTCTCTTCCATGCTGCTCACACTGTTTGCTCTGGACACTTTGGGTCTCAGCACAACCTGGTTGTAGCTGCCTGCAGAAACTTCTTGCTCCTGCAAGGAAGGTTGAGGCCCCGCAGCCTCCTGCGTGTGCCTCAGGAGAGGGGCAACGCTGCTGATGGGGATGTGCTTGCCCATGCTCTGCAAGGCTTCGCCCTGCAGCATGCCCTGGTGAGCATCTCTTGACAGTCTGTAGTTTGGTTTTTGTTTTCCAGTCTCAACGGCTGGAAAATGTGATCCTAAGATATCTTGAGCCCCTCTTCGTTTGTCCTCCTCTGGCAAACCGACACCAGACAAGTTTGTGCTCATATTCTGAAGGGTTTTGTTAGAATAGTCTGTACTGTCTACAAACACACCCTTGCTAAATGTAGGACTGTCATTCATTGAAAAGCCAATTTTACTGTCAGCTGTACTGGATGAATCAGAACCCAATTCTTCTTCAGCTCTCCCTTCCCTCTTCTCTTTAGGATGGTCACTATCTGTGGGAGATCCTGTTGTAGCCCCATACACCTAAGGGGGAAAGTTGGATTACTTAGTTATTCAGGGCTTTTATCTTTACAGGATTTTTTTTTCCCCCAAGATTAACCTCAGGGGAAGCGCAGACCTCTTGAACTCACCACTCCATTTATTGCTGCAGAGACATGTCTCAAGCTGTCATCTGATTCCTGTCTTTCTTCAGGGCAAAAATCAAAATTCTGGCAGAACAGTGCATGATGTTACTGTTTTGTGCTATGCATTAGGTCAGGATGGGATGTTACCTTGTTTTAACAAGGTCTCCAGAATATGCATAAGCACATTAATTACCTTATTTCCAACACAGTGCTCCATGACCTGTTCACCTTCCTGCTAAACCCTCCCCCTACCACCCATGTTTTTATAAGATTGAAGCTGAAAGTGTCACAGTATCTGGTCACATTCTGCTGGGACACATCAAAGGGAGGGTGACATGGAAGGGCTGACAGCGAGTCTGGCTTGCCTTGAAATGAAGTTTTATACCAGTAAAAGCTGATTTTCAAGTTACATTTTGCTCCTTCTAATGTTGGTCACACCTGAGCAGTGGTGCTCCATCACAATTTGTGTCATTACAGTCTGAGCACTTCTAAATCCTTGCTGCAGTTTAGAAGTATTCCATCAGAATTACCAGTGGCACCCTGAGGTGCCTGTAGAAGTGCAGAATGAAACATTGAGCTACATTCACTTATAGCAGAAATGCCGAACACTAAACATAGAGGTCATCCATTGGTTCAAAAGAAGTATGTTTATTCTCAACAATGACGCTTCAGGGGGACGTTTCTCTCTATTTGCAAGTGAGGACCCCTGGAAATGCTGTTTCATAACACCAGGCTTTTCTCTGGGCTTTGGTTTAAGTGCTAATGACAACTTAGGAGAAATACCAATCATCAAGGTAAGGGACTGACCTGAGGAGACACCAGGACTATGAATAAGAGAGAAATCTACCGACAAAAGACAGCTCACCAAGAAGGAAAGTGATTTGGCCTCGAGTGCCTGAAGGCAGTGAACCAAAAAGAATAATGCTGACATTGCCTGCTTGAGACTAAAAGCTGATTCTAACATACCAGAAGGACAGATTACACTTATGTGAGCATCAAGATGTGCAGAACAGTCAGGAGCATTGCTCTCCCAACTGAGATGGATGAGTGACAGTGCAGAAATCCCCAGGTTGGCTGTGCATGCATGCCCCATGCATACAGAGGTTCACCAGGTTTAGTTTCTACACCTTATGTGACGTTTTCTTATGTACTATTGGAGGATTTTACAGAGAAATTTTACTCACAATCAAAACACAGAAGCAAGAGAGTCACTCATGCACCAGAGTCACAATTCACCTCCACAAAGGCTTGTTCAGCAGTAACAAGGCTGAACAGCTGCTCTGTGGGTACCTTGACATCCCTCATATTTCTGAGGGAGTAGGAGCTCTCATACAAACCAGCCCAGCAGCGAGGCCTCATGGGCAGGCTGACACTGTCAGCAGTCAGGCTGAGAGGCACTTTGGGAACCAAATGCCAGGGCTTGTGATTCCCTCAGACCCTGACCTGCTCAGTGCCTCCCAGTCCCACAACATGTCAGACCCCCCAGAATTAGGTGAAGTCACTTAATGGCACTCGTTGCTTCTGGGTAAGCTGGCTGTATATCTTTTTTTATCAAGTTCACTTCTAGTTCCAAGCACTAGTGGAACACCTCATGGTGTCCTTGTACAACAGATCTAATTTTAGGAACTTCCGCTTTTCTACTAAAAAAATAAAACCACAACAGAACTCATTTCCTCAATGATTTTATCGTGACCATAATGTTCCATATTTAAAGCCCAATAAACACTCTGTCATGTCAGATTACAAAAACAGATCTCATTAATCTTAATTTCCTGGACTGTGTGTTATTCAAATAAATACCAGTTTATGGCAATTACTTGGCAGCAACTTTCTAAGTTTCAAATGTTTCACTTTTTAAATGTTTGTGCTACAGGATGTGCAGTGTCCTGAGTGATGACCCAGGATTTAATGTAACAATATGATCTTCTCATTCTGACAACAGCATTAATGAGGATGAATTCACACTTCTTTTTTTTTTTTTCCTCTGTAACATTGTCATACACACAGAACAGTTTGTCTTTTTTCCCCTCATACCCACGAATTTGTACCCTCACCCAGCCAGCTGTTTGCATCTTTAGACCAGAACTGCTGTTTGGGCAGCTCCAACACAAGTCCTTGAGTGCAATTGCCCTGGCCTGGCAGCACTTGCATACACACACAAAATGCATGAGAAGGTTGAAATGCTGTGCTGAAGAACTGCATTTCCTTCTCCACCATACCCACCTTCACTGCAAAGCAGCATTTGGCTGACAAGTTGTCGTGTCTGCACAACCACCTAACCCCTAACCTAGCGATGATGCAACTCATTACTATTAAACATAAAAACCATAATTTCTGCAAGGGCAGAAATACTTGTCCTTTTCTTGTCCTGCACATTGTCTTCCTGCTACATCAGACCAACTCAACTGGCAACTGCAGTGCACAACAGCTGTGAAATTTAACCTTGACCTGCCTACAGCCCCAGACACACAGCACCTATTCTCAGCCCCATGACTGAATTTTGGGCATAAACTTTCAGCATAAGGGCAAATTCCTCCCATCCACTTTGACTCTGTCATCCAATAAACTGAATGTGATTTCTGAATATTCAACAACTAATTCTGGAACTAGCAAATGAAATAAAATAAAGCACAAATTTTCAAACTGTCTCTAGAGACTGAGAGGCACCATTAATTCCCCTCAAGCTTAGGAGAGATGCTTCATCATCCATCACCAGAGCAGTAGAAAGATGTTCTAAGCAGTATGAGGATCTCTGACAGCAATTGATGGATCCTGTTTTGATTTCACAGAATCATGAAACTTCATGCAACCATTGTACAATTGCTAATGAGACGCATAATAGTTTAATACAGAGTTCTGCATGAGTGTTTCTGAGCCATAGGGAGATGACAGGAAGGAAACCGCTGGGCAGTGGTGGGTGAGGGTTAAAGAGAACAGGACGCAGGATATAAGATTAGTTTTGAAGGAAAGAAGGTTATGCCAAGACCGGGTGGCATGTCTATGATTGCCACTTGTTACCTTCTTTTCCTTGTGATGCATTAAAGTCCCAGGCCTTATGTCTTTAACATGTGTATCATTTCTGGACTGTTCAGCATGACTGTTTGAGTTTACATCCATAAAAGAGCACTTCTGGAAAGCCTAGGAAATAAATACTGCAGGTTATCAGGAGACCAAGAATTTTTACACAGAAATATCTGGAGATGACCAGCTACAAAGAGAGCCCTTGCTTTTAACAGTCACAGCTCAACGTTTTCTACAAGCTCATAAGATAACAATAGAGATTTCAGAGTACCAGACTAAGAGAACCAGGGCATCCCTTCCAGCCTGTCAAGACTCTAACACCATGCTGACCTCAGTGCTCCCTGTAAGGAGGACAAGTTCAATTTCTGAATTTGCAGATGATGAAGACCCACAGAGGTGCTACAGACTATCCAAACTCAAGCAGGAAGCCCATGACAAACTTGGGGCTTCTGACAGCACCAATTTCCTTGTGGCTGATAATCATGCAAGAGTTACATAACTCCACTTCTCCCATACAAACTGTTATTAAAACTTTAAACATAGAGAAGTGCTTTTGTCACTGTCTTTGATAATAAGCCATAAACTGACTGTCCCAACCCATGGCTTTATGGACAGTGGCCTCCCACCATGCATCCCCCAGGGCATGGCCCAGACTTTTCACCCATTTATTTTGCTATCCTCCTTTCATTTCCTTTGAGTTTCTCTATCCAGCTGGCACCCAGATCTGGAGTAGCAAAACTATCATTGCCACTCTTACTGTGCAATGCAGGCAGCAAATGTGCCTCACCAGAATTCCTGTAGGCTTCTGCTGGCACATGGCCTGCAGTCACTGAGATGCGCAGGCAGGACACAGCAATAAAGGGGGAGTGCTCACAGGAGTCAGACACACTGTGACATGCACTAAGATTATATTTTTATACCATATATTAGGGAAATTATTTGATTCCTGGCAACTCGCGATTTTAATAGCCCTGATTACAATCTATTACAATAGCCCCTATTACAATCTACCATTCTTTAAATACTGTATTCTTCATATATATTGCATGTTTGTGCAAATTCAGAAAAGTAGGAATAACAAAAAACATCCAGTGCAAAAAATCAGGATGTAGACTTTCTTCTGGTTTTCCATTACATCCTGTTTGTGTGTGTTAATAAACCAGAATACCTAAGACGACATGAAACTAATAGAAAAAATAGTCTTGCTCCTCACAATAGAGGACATGGACTTTTCCCCAACTTACCCATTTGTGAGACCAGTGATGTAGGTTTGAGTTAAGCATCCTCAAAGTCCTTCAGGCTTTAAGTGTCAAAAAAGCTATTTCCCTATGGTATTTTTTATCACCTTTGCTCTGACATATCTGTGTCTCCAAATAGTTTGTGCTACAGTCACTGATTATTATAATGCCTTTTCCTGCTACATTAAAAATCTTCACATTGCACTCAAGTTTCTTCTGAACCTTCATATTCTTAATAGGCTTTTCAAGTGGGAGACACATGGATACTTAGTCATGGATGCAGCAGCACAGTGCAGATCTCCCTGATCCTGTACACAGACATAAAAACACACCACATTTTCACACCTACACACAAAACAGACACAATTTTGTGGCAACAGCACTGACCTGGGAGCTCCTGTGAACTTGTTACTGCAACTCCTGTTTTTTTCCAAGACATGCAGTTGTGTTATATTGTTGTGTGGCCTATATGTGGACTTTTTAGTTCAGCAAAGCATTATGACCACTAAGTGACTGCTATGATGTCTCTGCTGTTAATGTATTAATTCGTTATTAATGTCTCTGTTCTAAATGCATTTCCAGGCTTTTGATGAAAATACAGAGAGACCAATGAGACTGCTCCCAATGAGACCAGTCTGTAAACACCTGCATCAAGGTCAGTAACTTCAAAACCAGACAGGTCTTAATTATGCTGCAATAGGTTTGGGGTTTTTTTGCATACTCTGAGGCCAGATTTTTCTGAGAATGTTGTGTGATATCTGATCAAATGCCTCACTAAAACGTTTATAGGTATACAATTGAGTTTAAGCAGTCAAGCCTGTTACTTGATCAGAGTGTTGTTTCCTTTGACAGCTCTCTGTTCCATTACATTTTGCTCACTGGCATAACTGAATTCCATATCTCATTTTCCATCTTTCTGCCTATGACTGACATCAAACTAATGAGTCTGTAGCTCTTAGATCAGGCAATTTGCCCCTTCTAAAACATGGTACTTTGTTAAGCTTCTATAATAAACCTGGTATTTGGTATTGGTTTAAAATGAGTATTGCTAGCCTCCAAAGCTAGCATTTAAACACCCATTCCCTGTTGAGTAACCATGCCTACTTCTCTTCCTTCAGCCCCCCTTTCCACAGCTTAACCTCCACTTCATTGTCCCCAGCTGCAAGGCAGAGGTTGCTTTCCTAGAGACAGAGATGCTGAGACAGCTTCTGTGTCCCCAGCTCTCCAGTCTCCCTGGTCATCTGCACACACAGGGGGGATAAGGGTGAACTTCTGTTCTCACTCCTGCAAACCAGCACTCCTGGGTGAGAGCTGAGGGAAGGAGCAGGGTGCCATCAGACCTAGCAATTACTGCTCAGCGCCCACATCTCCTGTGCTTCCTGGGCAGCACCAACCCCTCCTGTTGGCAGGTAGACACCAGGGATCATCTCATGTTGTGACAGTGCTCTAAAATACCAGAAGTTATAGCCAGTTAGGCTGATCCACATCTTCTTTCCTGACGTGGGCATGGAAGAGGACAGAGGGTGCCCCTGGGAAGCTGGAGCTCACTGCTGGTAGCCGGAATAATTGGCATTAACTGCAGCATTGCCATCACTGTAGTGAACAGTCCTACGTGATGTCAAGTGAAGGACCAGCAAGAGAGCACTCTGCTATGCC
This sequence comes from Certhia americana, assembly GCA_018697195.1. Lineage (NCBI taxonomy): Eukaryota > Metazoa > Chordata > Aves > Passeriformes > Certhiidae > Certhia > Certhia americana. The sequence goes on from CM031858.1 coordinate 16,840,475, forward strand.
ACTGGCAGAATGATGTACCAGTTACACCACAGGGAATGGACAATGTCTCAGTGTTCAAATATTCTGGGAAACTTTGGGCCACAGCACAGCCCACCAGGAGCAGACCCAGTTATTCTCTACTCCCACCAAAATTAGCACAGATGATGGAGGCTCTCAGCACCTTGCCAGGTTGGTACTAGGTGAGCAACACTAGGCCAGGGACAGCCACTCTGAATGCACACCAAAGTTTTACTTGTGCCATTTGCATGTGCAGGCTCCTCCAGTGGCACCTACTACATTCTTGACCCCTCCCTCAGTTCCGGACCTCTTGAACAAAATTTGGTAGTACTTCCAGGATGTGTACCACTTAATGCAATAAAGTGGTACTGGGTGAGGCTAGCAGAACTAATTTTCTTCATGTTCTGAACTAGAAATTGCACTGAGGCCCTAGAAGTGATATTTGGCACAGGTGTCCTCATGTGCAACCCAAAAGGCATACCTGTAATTCTGCCATTATTTTATCTCCTTCCTCTTCATCTTCATCTTTTGCAGCTGGAGCTACAGCATGCCCTGTGCTCCGAGACAATGGCTGGTCCTCTTTAGGGGCTTTGGATTGTGCTATTTGCCCAGTATCTTCACTGCATTCCTACAAGGCGGTGAGAAAGCACAGACAGATAACACAGATGAACCCTCCTGACACCAAGTAAACACCAAGAACTCAACACTACTGCGACTCCTCTCTTGCAAGGTCTCTCTTCCTGCGACTTCATCAGTTCAAAAGCAACCAATATTGCTGATGTGATTATATGTTCACAGATTAAAAAGCTTCCTAAATTGGACTTCCCTCCACTTTCTTCCCCAGAACAGATGGGGAAAACAAGCCCAAAGAAACTAATTTGCAACATTTCTGTAAAAACACTCTCAAATCTGACCTGATCTTCCCCATCTGTTTAAGGCATGCTTCTTTTTTTTTTTTTTAATCTTCTTACCACTCTAAATGAAAGCAGCCTGTGACTTCCCTGCTGCTTTGCTAGAAGATAAGAGCAGCAAGACTCCTGTAAACAGAACTGATCAAATCTTGTTCGTTTGGCCTAACAGAAGCGCATCCCAGTGCGCAGTTTCAGTAGCTCTCCAGGACATAGCTCTGCCTCAACTTATTTTGTGGTTTACAGGCCCAAGCCTGTGTCTTGTCTCTTTGCCAACATCTCATCAGGAAGGAGTCTGACTGCCTAGAGTATGAATCACTGAACCTTGAGAGCAGCAGCCTCTTTTCTGGCTGTATAGATGACATCTCCTGATCTCGTTGTGGTCAGTCCTGACCCTGGCAGGTAACTGCGCCGTGGAGGTGGAGGAGGTGGAGACTTGGTCACCTTGTCATTATCCTGTTCTCCATCAGGAGCTTCTTCTGCAGGTAAACAGAGCAACACAAAGTAAGCATAGGTGAAGGAGAGGAAAACAGTATTTGCATGCCTGCCTCAACTGGAAAGGAAAAAATTGTCTTAAAACGTCCTGTTGCTGAATATATGAACAGAAACACATTTGGTATTCAAGTGTAACTGCCTTGAATGAAAGTAAACGATGTTGTACTTGCACAAAGAAACTGGAGCACTTCACCCAGAATTTTTCAACAAAACTCCTCCAGGCCACTGCATCTGGGTGTCAGCCATCAGTGCACAATGGGACAGCAGAGCACATGTGAAGAATCATGAAGCACAGGTTTTGGGTACCCACTTACAGACAATGCCCCTCAGCCTCCTTTGACAGCAAGACCACTGACATGGATACCAGTGAGACACCACTGGAGGCTTGTCATTGTTCTCAGCAATTCTGAAGCAACCAGTACATGTTTCTGCTCTGCCTGGGAGGTGCTGCTGGCAAGGTGCAAGGAGCTGAAGACTTCTGTCCATCTCATAGTTGGACACAGCTAGCTAAATTCACACAAAAGCTGAATGAAAATGTAAGCAGTACAACAGAGATGCCACCTCTGCAATTCAGGGTGTCCTTTCACCTCAGAGCAGGGCACGGGATCACTAGAGACAACTATACCTGCTCCTCTTCTTAGAGAGCATCTTAACTATATTAACTTGCTATAAGCCCATTTGCCTTTGAATTATCTAAAGCTATTTGCCTTTGAATTATCATGTAAGGGCCTATACACATTTTGCCAACCCAAGAAGATTCAAATACCAAATTTGAAAAGGCCAAGCAGAGCCAGCCCTTGCTTTCTGAGGAGGAACTTCCTAGAGAGGACCAGTTTCAAACTGGCGTTGCCCCTAAGGATGCTTCCTCACCAGCTGTCACTTCTTCTTCCCCACTGTCCCTGGAGAGCATTATTTCCAGAAGCAGCATTACCCTACTCATGACCTGTCCCTGTGTGTTTCTGGTTACAGGCTAAGGATCATAAATATGGCAGCAGCCACTATTTTCACACTGCTGTTTACACTGTTTGTTTCCAAGAGCAAAAGAACAACCTTTTTGCAGCTACTCAGTGTTACATAAACAGCTGGAATAAACATAATCCAGAAAGATAAAACATCCTGCTTTTGGGATTACCCAGCTGTTTAGGGCTAAGTGTTCCCTCTGGGCAAATTATTGCATAACTGCCCACTCCTGGGGCTCTGTCAGGCTCCTCCAACACTCCAGCTGGCCCTGGGGAATGAAGGAGCCCTTGTCTGACCCAGTCGCATCTTTGTTTCCTTCTTAGCTCAAATGTTCTTCGAAGCTGCTTAAGCTTAAAGAAATGGTCAGCTGTATTATCTCCCTCCCTGGTTATCTGGTATTCACTTGCAGGATTGCAAGAAGAGTGCATTTCCAGCTGCACTTTACATTAAACCACTTCTTTGGTCAGTACACACCACTCAGTTTTTAATTACATCAGATGTACTTCTGCTGTAAAATCAGAGTAATTCTCTAAGATGGTGTTTAGCAGACTATGATGTAGGGCCTTTGCAAATCCCTACTCCTTTTAATAGGCACAACCTATTACCCTCAAACTGGTCGTGACTCTGATTGCAAGAATTCCAAGTTTTTCTCCCACTTAATGAGAGCTAGGTTGGATGAGAGACAGAGGGCACAAAGAAAACATGATTCCTATCATCTCATTCACATCTCTGAGACACTCATCCATCTCCATCTTCAAAATGGGAGATAAAAAGGAGGAACACAGGCAAGAAATATTGTCACTGAGTGTGGCAGGTGCACTGGTTATTGAAGGCTAATCCCTCTCACATCCCTTAACTGGAGTCATTAAGGAGAGGTTGTGTTGGGGTTTGCTCATGGTCAGTGCAGTGACCCTAGGCTGGTAATAAAACTTCAAAAATGGATTTCTATTTTATTTACTAAACAATTATATTTCCCCAATATAAATGTGAAGGAAAAAAAACCCCAAAACTTTAGAGGAAAAAATCAGGGAAGATCTTACTCTGTTATTTTTTTTTCTCCCTGACATATTTAAAGAGAGAGGAGTAAATGAACAAATTTAACTCACTAAGCCTGAGACTGCCCAAGAACAAAACTTACACATTATGGAACCTTCTTTGGTGCCAAAGGGCTCAGCATTTCTGTGAACAAAATAGGAGTTGTTTGTTGCCAGCTGTTTCACTAAACTGCAGCATTTTTCAGCAGGTACAGATAGATGGGAATTAATTGCTCCCACAATACAGACTTCTACTTGTACCAAAATAAATCCATAAGGTTTCAAAACAATAATGCCTGCCTTGAGGCAGTCTCTGCAGTCAGATAAACTCTCTTTAATGGAAGCTACTGATCACTCATCACTTGCAGAAATCAGGGTGTTCTCACATATGAAGGCACAAAGAGGGATGAAGGAGGCCAATTTCTAATGTACACACTAGAAAAATCACATTTTCCACAGAACAATCTTGATACAAAGATGAGTTAGAGTCAAGACATCAAAGAAATATTTACAGATTCACGTGGAAAACTGTGTAAAGTGTGTAATTTTATTTTGCTTTGTGCTTTGCAGAGAAAAAGAAAAATAGTTTCTTCAGTGGGAGGGGTTCTGTATGGAGAATGGATGAGACAACACAATCTGGCAACATAATCTATTTGGGTTCTGCAGATGAGCCAACAGAGGGCTCTGCTTATTTATGGCCAAAATTTTTTATGTATTGTTTTGGTAGACAGGTGGTCTGTCTTTTCTTATGCTGTCTAGTTTTCAAGTCTGCAGCAGACTGGTACTGAACTTTTCATCCTCAGTCACAGAAGAGCTGAGTGGTATGTGAGATATTTAATCAGTTAGTAAGGAAAAGTTTTGCTGTTCCTGCATTTATGTTACTATTGCAGAATTCATTATGCACAACAGAAGGCAAATGTCTTAATCTCATCAAACTTGTTCTTAAATCTGCTGGCTGCATACTGTGCAAAATTGTATTCTAGAAGTGGATTAGTTAACTATGCAACTTACAAAACTTCTCAGTTACTGTGCTCTGCACTTTTAAAGATGCCACAGCTCACTACACCCATATGGTACTTATTTTCACTGACTTCTTCTATTTATGCCACACATTATACAGGCTAATTGTGATGATAGCCAGTAATCTCACTGAAGGGTGCCAGAATTCTAAAACTATTTTATGAGGTTCAACAGAATTTATTTTAAACATGTATGTTACAAAACATCCAAGAAGCCAAAACCTGGCAGCGTCAGGTACATCAGTGTACACCCAGAAGAAAATGCTGGATCTGAAAACACTCCTCCCAAATTCTATATGAACTTGTCTACACAACCCCTAGGGCTTTGTTTTTCAGCTCTTTACTATGTTGGCATGCCAACCTCTGGAGTGCAGCATGCAGCTCTGACCTCCACAGCTCCAGAAGGACAAAGTGGAGTTAAACAAGGGTAACTGAATCTAGCCTGGGGAGGGAACAGCTGGCCTGGATGGAGGGACCAGAAAGGCTGGAAGTTCACAGTCTGATGTCTGTGGGGCACACTCCAGGAGACCTCCAGGACAGGATAAAGGTTTATCCACTGCCTTTGTGATTTTATAAAGGAAATGAAGAGCTGTTGTTTGCCAAATTGGAGAGTATTAGAACTATGGGGAACTCAGTGAAGCTGGTATGGTACCAGTTTAAAAGAGATGAAGGAAAGCTCCTTCACAAGATGGGAGCTTGCTGCCACAGCAGGAGGATGGCAAATGGTATAAGCAAGTAGAGAGGAATTTCTGGATAAAAGTTCCATAATGGATATTAAAAGGAGGAGATTTGAATATTCCCTTTAAAATCACATAGAGGGATGGGGGGCTGAGCTAGAAGACTACTAGCAGACTGCAGAAGGCAGCTGGGTTCTGTGCTCCCCACACAGTGTCTCCAATTGCCTGCCAAAGACTGAGCTGATGGACTTGCATATGTAGCTGGGTAAGAATTTTACAGCTGATGCATGTTTGGCTAATGGGATAAATCCAATGTTTGGCTGAGGCATCTTTTTTAGCTCCTTGGATTTTGAATAAATTCAGAGATGGATTTATATGTTAAATTGTGAAAGAAATAGGACAGGAAGGACATTCCACCATTTTGCTACTGCAAAGTAGCTCTACCTATTTAATTTTAGTTCAGTGCTAGTCTAAACCCTTCTGTTTAGTAATGGGGACCTTGCATCCTCCTCATTGCCTCATGTAGTTTCAGTGCTTCACTTTCCTTATCTTTATGAGGTTTTTTCCTAATGCCTAACCTGGATCTTCCTGCTCCAGCTGCCAGCTTTGCTGCTGTTCTGTCCACACAAAGCAGGCTATTCTTGCCTTTTAAAGCATATTTTTGTGTATTCAGAGATTGTTTTGTCCTTCCTCAAGATCACAGCAATCTATAAACTGAAAACATTTTAGAAAGTTGGAAAAATAACCTCTCCTTTCCAGATATGCAACTCTTTAGCCCCATTTACTCTAGCAAAGCTTACCTGAGACTTCCAGCTTTTCTGCTGCATCCCCTTTAGGCAGGGCTGCTGGCTGGGGAGGCATCTCCAGGTTAGGAATGGACTTCATTATATTGGCCTGGGCCTCTTCCAAGAGCTTTTCAAATTCCTTTCCATTATAGTGATCAAGGTTTTGTCTTTTCTCTTCCCATTTCTTTTCAGCTTTCTAGACAAAACCAGTAAAGCATCTATTTATTTTTCTGATTTCCATTGTGATCACTTACTTAAAAATAAATTCCATGTGTAAACATTATAGATTAGTATGGATAGATTCTTTCAATTCCAGTCAGCAACTAAGGGAAATACATGAGCAGTAATTGCACACTGTTCTGACTTGTACTGTGCTATTTGGCACAAACATATGCCAGACTGACAGTGGCCACTGCTCACTAAAGGATCAAAGGCAAAACTTAAATCTGGGTCTCTGCCTTACTACATCACACTGGTGATTAAAGTGCCTATCTGTAATAAGATGCAGCACTTCACCTCTGAGTTCTCTTAATATCTCTGTGTGAAACCACTGGAGCTTCACACTCTTTCACTTTTATTTCTCCATAATTAGGGATACAGAGAGATAAAGAGCGAATGAAATCCACGTATGCAAGTGCTGCCAGTAAATGATATGCTATTAGTTCAAAATAAGGTATTCTAAAATTTCTAAAATAAAATTCAAAGTTTTTTTTTCAATGAAGATAATTTTAAAAACACAGTTACCTAGTTTTGCTTACATTTTTTCTGTTGCATTTAAAGTAGAATAGTTTGGGTTGTAAGGGACCTTTACAGGTCTCTAGTCCAACCCTTCTGCAATGAGCAGGGACAAAACAAGAGAGTATCTTCAGAAGTACAGTGTAATTAGAGGTTAAGCACATAAATCCCCAGAATGCATTTGAAAAGTCCCACCTGCAGCCTCACGAGTGAGACTGGGAGCTCAGACCCAAAGAGAGGACACCTGGTTGAGTAGAATACACCGTACCTCTATTGATACAGCTCGATTTCTGGTACTTGCACTGTGAATTTCCTCAATGAAAAGGCTTTGCATGGTGGTGCCATTGACAGAGACCTGTGGTGCTGGTGTGGCTTGTGTGGGCTGGGCTCCTGCTGTGGGCTCCTGCTGCAGGGGTGGGGCGGCTGAGGGGTGACCAGGGGCTGGCACACCTTCACTGGGAGTGCCCAGGGCTGCGGAGTGCTGGGACTGGTGCATGACAACCGGCGAGCTCTGCGCGTGGTGCACCATCATCGTGGAGACCGGGATGACTTCGGACTTGACTGATGACACCGGGGACTCGGGTGGGACTGCTGAGAGGTTCTGCTGCGCATGTCCCTGGGTGGGCTTGTGCTCCTCTGGGTTTTTCAGAGTGTCAGCTGCAGTGGACTTTTCCATAGCAGGGTATTGCACAGCTTGGGATGGATCCACACCCCTCAGCAGTCCTTCTGTAACGTGTCTGCTCAGCCAAATTGAACACAGCATGGTTAGGACCCAGGCCGGTCATGAGCAATATGTAACAATAACCCCTTGCAAAGAAAAAACACCTCCATCAAACAATCAAAGTGGTGTTTTTTCTAATGGTCCTGATGCTCTCAACTGTATGATTTTATAGCTTTCTTTCAGTCAGGGGCTCAGGATTTTAAAGAGGCTAATCTAATTCAGATGGTTTTGCCTTCTAAGGTGTTTACAAACCTTCAGTGATGTACTGGCAGTTTCTGACCAAACTATGAGTTACAGTGGGTTGATTTTAGAGTGAGAAGGGAAATCAGTTGATTAAACTGTATACAATGTATCTAGCTAAACAAGATGTTCCTGGACTAGAAGCTACATATAATGAGAGGCAGCAGTCTGGCACATTGTCAAAACAGGGCCTTCATATGAAGGTTCTGTCTCAAATGATACTTCACAAAGTATGTCAAGAGTCTGGGGTAGGATGAGCTGAGGAAGTAAAGAAGTAACTATTTCTGGCAGCTAGCTGTGAAACATCTGAGCTTCTAATTATTGCAAGCCATCAAATGTCATGAGTTTTCCCATTATTGAAACAAACTTTATGAGGCTTAATTTGCAATTCTGCTGCAAAAAAATGATTTTTGGTAAAACTTTTGTATGCATAGCTTATTGTTCTATCTTTCTTTGCAAGACAGGAAATAACTGTAATGATTTTTAAGAAAAGAAACTAATGTGAAAGACTATAGATGTTTGTCTGAATGGAAAAATAAGTGATGGTTCTTAGAAAACCTGTTACATAAACCATTTTATCCATCTGCCAATACTGCCAAATCTGTTTTACATATGCTCCAGGATATATAGAAACACTGCCAACCCTACATTCCTTAGAATAATGGTAGTGATAATAGGCTCATGACTTACATTTTCCTGCAATGGAACTAAAATTGAGACTACCACCATTGACAGTTTTGAGCAGGAATTATATCCTATGCCCACTGAGTTATATGAATCAGCAATCATTTGCTGCTCACATATTCTGAAAAACATGGCTTACCACTGGCACTTAGTATCTAATATTTATCTAATATTTCAGCTTTCTCTAATGTGTCTTCCTTGCAAAGAAGAGAAAAAGAATTTGAAGCATATTCATTCAGAAGGTTTGGGATACCTTTATCCACTTACACTCTTTTCCTATTTTATTTCTTACTGTTACAGTTTAGGAAATGAACCTTTCAGTGTCAGAGAATGTTTCTGTTAGTTTAAATTGCTGTAAATGCCTAAAGCATCGGATATGGGACTTTTGCCACTCTAAGTTTTCTCATCCAGGCACTTCCCAAATCTGGAAGTGCTGACATGAAAGGCATCTAGTCTCAACTGTAAGATCTCAGTGACTGAGGCTGTTGGTCAGAATATACTCACTGCACAAAACACAGGGAAGGCTAATTTGATTTCCCTTGAGAGGGCTCTAGGAATAACCTATAAATACTGCAAGCAAGCTGAATTTGCCATGGGCAAGGGGGAGAACAAAAACTCAAGAGCTGTTCCAGCCCTGCTTCAGGAAATTGAAGCTTGAAGAAAAAAACAAGAAATCACCTCCTAAGCATGGTGAGGACATCGGTCATGCTGCGCACACGTTTCAGCAGGCTGTCCAGCTTGTGTGGTTCTTCCTTTAGGAACCTCACAGCTTCTACCTCAATCCTCAGGATTGCTCGCATTTTATTTTGCAGTGTTGGGAACTCTCCTGCAAAGAAAACAATTGTGAAGCTGAAGAGGAAATGATAAAAGCCCTGGGCAATAAAAAAACCGATTGGGTGAATGTCAATTACTTGAATATCTATCTTTCTCCAGGGGCCATACTGCAAGCTCCCTAATCCCAGTTTTTAATCTTTCTGGAAGTGAAAGTTAATGCCTCCAGATCAAAGGCAATGCTGTTCTCTGTGGTTAAAAGAAAAGAAACAAAAGTAAAAAGGAAAAGTACATACCTTTAAGGGTAGCAACAGCTTCTCCCACTTGACGCAAAAGAAAGGCTCCATCTTCAACATCTTTCAGAGTAACTGTCTTGCTGGAAGCAGCAGAGTCCTTCTTCAGGTCTTCAACAAATGTCTCCAGCTCACTGGCAAAAGAAATAATGGACAGAAAATTTAAGTAGGACTTTCATGTTGCAAGCAAATATATGTGAACGAGTGGAGTAAATAAACCAGAAACCTCAACTGTGGCACCTTTAAATCTGACACCACAGGTTAAACAAATGACAGGACACCTCACCTCATGAGGGGAGGTGAAAATACTGGACACTCACAGCACAGGAACAGGCTTGTAACTAGCCCAAGTCATTGATTTCTGTGACAGGCTGCAGATGTGCAGAGCATCTTGACCTCAGGGCAGCTGTGCTACAAAGGGTGTGTGGGCTGGTAAAACACAGGCAGCAGCCAGTAGCCCTCTAAGGACACAAGTACTCGGAGGGTACAGACACTCTGTGCCACTACATCCAGCACTCCTCTGGGCATGCAGAGGAATGCCCAACAGTTAAGAAACAACCCAAAAACTGGCTCCAAAGGCCTCTTGATGCAACCTTGTTTATCTGCCAGGTACTGCTAGACAGGACACAAGATCCTGCTTCTATGAATAGCCAGATTGAAACAGCAAGTGTGCACTGTGTACAGCTCTTGCTCAGCACTTGGATTTAAGAGTGAATCACTTCAGATGTTTTTTCCAACAACTGCCATTCTGTGCTTACTCCAGCTCCATCTGGTGCTTCCTTCTCACTTTTCCCAATATTTTTTCCAGTCTTTCCATACTTCACATAAATTTTTTGCGACACTGCGGACACATAAACTCTGTTTTTGTTTGGGGAGGGGCCACTTATTTCTGTTTGAGCTTGAGACAGCATTGCTTAGCTGGAGTTTTCCACAGATACATCAAATTTTCTCAAAAAAACCCCAACCCTGAGATGCTTTATGAGCAACTACACAAACACCCATGCAAACACCTTAAAAAGATCATCTCTTGAATATCTAGGAGAAATTCACTCTTATTAAGATATCAAATTTATTCACAGGAATATCCTAGGAAGTACTTTAATTGCAGATATAAAAAAATGCAATGGAAACTCTGAACTGACAAATCAGCTACTCATTTGAACCTAATCTTGGGCATTATTTCTCGCATCCATCAGGGATCAGTTTTGCAATTGCTGCTGGAGAACCAAGGTACCAGAGGATTGCCAGGAAGGGGGTGGGAGAAGCCTGCCCTCTGCACCATCTGCAAGTCTTGCATTTCCACATGTTTCCCTTACACTGACATGCAAAGCCAGCCATTTCCCAGACCCATCTCAGTGACTCGGGGAAGAAAAGTAGGTGGCCAGTAATGGGACAAAAATAAAGAAAATTCCTTACAGCACTACTGTACGAGTAGGTCAGTTTAAATCAGAAGCACAGTCCCACAGAACAATCCATGGCAACACAGCAGTATTTCTCATGCACAGAGAAACTGAAACAGGATCTGAACATTAAGCATGCACAGCAAAGAGTTAATTTCAATCCAAAACTAAGAAATCTAAAAACTAGAAAATTATTTTGAATTGAGAATGTTAAGTTGTGTCTGAACAGATAACAAACAAAATGGAGGTAAATTATCCTGTTCTCACTTTTAAGACCACTTCTCCCAATGACTCTGCCTTCAGAACGGTGTGGGAGTCCCAGTTCCCAACAGCACAAGCAGACTTGCAGGAAACAATCCATTAGACCACACGATGGCAGCAAGGAAGCGCGTCTACGGGTTTTTTTCCGAGTATTTTTCCAGTGGAAGAGGCTGCTAAAATGCAGGTATCTGCTGTCTCTGTCCGCCTTTGCAATAAAGGGCACAGACACACTCTAGCAGGAACTGGAGAAAGAATGTGGCCTTCTGTCACTGCCACTAATGCAAAGGCTCCTGCTCTGCAGGACGGCGCTCTGCAGTCATGCATCCTCCCTAGTCCTCATGCCCTGCTATTGGCACTGAGGCTGGGCAGTGCTGCTTTGGGAATCATGAGGTTTCCCTCCTCTCTTTTGTAGATCAGCACTGGAAAAGCAGCTTCTCAGACATTTGCATCTACCAGGCAACAAAAAACATAACGGAACACGCTTAAATTTGTTCACGTGTGGAAAGAAGAGAAGGGAAAACACAGAACAATAGTACAATGTTTTGGTAGGTTTATGCTTGTTTGAAACGTAGGGATAAAAGAAGGGCTTCGAGGTAGCTGACAGCAGCCCACCCTCCCCTTTATTCTTTGAGCAGAAATGGAAGAGTAATCACAAACCCCTTTAATTCCACATACTGTCAAAAAAGATAACTGATCCTGAAATTACCCAGGGGTACCATATTACACTGCTTCATGTTGCTAACTGCAAGGGAGAAGAAAACTTCTTAGGACCCAAAGACTGAAACAGATTTGGTGGTCCCTAGAATTTATTTTCTTTCACTGGGGAAAACACTTGGCTTTATAGATTGGCTTGGGCAAATTTGCAAGACATGCACATTAATGCAGTTTCAGAAGGCTAATATAAACCATTTTTCTGCATCTGTATTTTACATGGGGAAGCCTAAGCTACTCTTGTACTGATATCTTTCTTTAGGCAAAAAAAAAAGCCTCAGAGGATCTGCCTCAGACTACAGTACCAGTAGAACAGGTTACAAAACAAACTGACAAAATTAATGGTAACAAATCACCCAGAGCAGATGATATTTGCCCTGGAGTTCTATAGCATCTCAAGGTTGAAACAGATGAACTATTAATGCTAAGCATCTAACTTCTGGATTAAAATTGCTTTGGCACCAGAAAATGTCATAAATGATACAAATAAAAACTTTTTAATGGCATGAGGATATCCTGGGAAATGTACTCTGGTGAGACTGACACTTCCAGCAGTGTAATGGATAGGTAGCAAAATAAAGAATAAACAATAAAGAATCAATGATAAATTTGCTGTGTTAGGTAGGAATTAACATGGTTTGTGTAAAATGAAGGTCTCACAAACCCACAAACAACAGAAGCTTAGGGACAAAAAAGTACAGCACAGAAGGCATTCAGCAAGGTGTTTGAGGAAAGGCTTTCAAGAACGCAAAGTTGCCATGGGACAAGAGAAAATTCTTTCATGGATAAAATACCAAAGTCAAGGTAAGGGATCAATGAACAGCTAACTCAATGAATGTACTTTGCTGCTGGGTTCCACAGGGATCACTGCTCGGGCTGGTGCTTTTCAACACACTATAAATAATTTAGAAGAAAGGATGAATAATATAACAAAAAAAAAAATTCTTGAAAGGCTATTATATTATTCAGGGAAATGCAAATGAAAGGTGGCTGCAGAGGACTGCAGATGGACCATCTGATACTAACTGACCAGGAAAACACCAAAGATTAAATTAACTCCCAACGCACGTAAAGTGTGCTCATGAGGAGAGGAGAAATAAAACCAAAATCAACCCCACCTAAACCAAATAACTTCCCCAAACCCACAAAGAGAAAAGTACTATATACAGTGATGAACTCAGAACTGGGAATCATCCATTGTGAGTGAGACGTTGGGCATTTAATGTAAAGCTCCTGTGGAACATGAGGACAGGGAGGTCACACCATGCATGAGGTCATGGTGTGATTGCATCTGACAAAGCTGTTGCAGGGCTCTTCTGTCTCCCCACCCCCATCTCACAGCTATTCTAACACCAGAGTTAGAAAAGGCAAAGAGAAAGGCAACAGGATGATTAAATCTAGAGAAAGGCTTCTAGAAGGAGGTTAACTATGCAGACTAAGACTTCTCAGGCTGGAAAAGGCATGAGTGGGGGAAAAGTGTCTATAACATAATGACTAGCACATAATGGCAAGGGCAAATAGTCTGCTGTGCATTATTTCAGAGTCTGGGGATTGACTGACAGATGAAAGATTAAAAAACAAATGAAAGAGATTCTTCTGATATACTTTCCCAAGTATCTGCTACTAGCAGCTCTCCCAGATTGCTAAGGTGAAGTTTTGTTTTCACAGAGCATGGTTATTATTACAAAAAAAAAAAATAAATCTGTAGCTTTCCTAACAAAGTATAAATTGTAATTTACTATGGATTGTATCCAATTGGACAGATTGGATGTGGCTATAATTTAAATACTGTACTTAAAAATCCCTTCTATTAACAGCTTAAAACCTACAATACAGAGTGGTCATACCTCTAATGTGCTTGTTATGACATAAATACTTCATTAGTCAATGTATCATAGCATTGTAATTTGTCCTTGGTCTGGTAAATTTTAAATCTAGTATCTACAATTACTATATATAACATCTCTAATGTTGAGTCAAAAGACTCAATAGAAAATACTCTACACATTTAATTCTGAGTGTGTATTTCACTGGTACATGTGAACATAAATACTATGTTTAACAGGCTTCATAGATATTCTCTGAACCATATCCTGCTACAGTTGCGACACACAATGGACACACTTCTGTAGGCACCATTATGAATCTGTTGAGCAAGCTTTCTGCTCAACAGAATGCTTGCAGTGAAATGTACAACAACATTTCTGTTGTTTATGAAATTGCCAATATGTTTATTTCCTTATTTCACAGAATGGGTCAGTTTGGAAGGCACCACAGTGGATCATCTGGTCCAACCTCCCTGGTCAAGCAATAATCTTCAGTTGCAGAAGAGAGGACTTTTTAAGCTAAGATTTACCACCTAAGAATAGCGAATACACTTTTGTAAGTATTGCAGTAATCCTTAGGCTCCAGTGTCTCACATAAAGACAGTCTACAGATTTAGTTTTATGATTTAGGAAAGATCAAGAGGGTGACAGTTGAAATCCTAAAAAATGGCAATTTTTGTGGCCTGTTGCTTTGCATTTGTTTGTACATCTTCAGTGGGATCAGTTTAGTTGTAACTGCCTATACAAAATATTAACCTTTTTCTCAATATTGTCAGTGACATTTGATGTGCAATTTTGTTCTGTATGCTCTTACTATTAACAGCCATCAGCTGCTGAAATTATTGTTGTCAGATGTGCATTTCTTTTTGGGCTCTGACACTGCAAATGAGCATATACATGGCAAAGGAATCTCATTGGACACAACTGATGAAAAATAAATGTCTCTAAAAGAGGTGAAGTAACATTTGAATGATTTAAGACATTTTCCTGTAACTTTAACAAATGAAGTAGCACAGAAGTAGCAGAAACTATGGGAACGGGAAAAATTCCAAAACCTGATAAAACAGAACCATATTGCAATCCAAGTCTTATCCTTAATGAACAGCTGTAACAGCGAATGCCATTGGCACTTGACCTCACTCTGTATCCACTTTATGAAGCAATGTCATAAACAGCCATCACACAAATTGTTCTTTCCATGGAGAACAGACGATCTAGGAACTTGGCAATGAGGTTCAGTGAAGTGAGGAACAGGGAGGTCATTACTTAAGCCTACAAACCAGATGAGAGGATTAATTACACTAGCATAGACCTTCATGCACATTCATCCTTTCTTCACAGGACTCTCCTTTAGTAACCTCCTCTTAACAGATGTGCCTTTTTTATCACAAAATGTATTAATCTGGCATCTTATTGATCAACAGGAAGGATTTACTCTCTTCAGTTGTCAGGAACTGTACTCTATGGCTCTTCAGTCATTATTTCCAATGACAAGCTGACTAGAATTTTTTTCCCTATTATGGAGCAATTCTTTAGGTGTGAAATAAATGCTGCAATGAGAAATAATTAGTTATATAACACCTTACAAATGTGAGTGTTAGAATTAGTTAAACTGTTTATTAATTTCAGCTTTATCTTGCCTCCTGCTGACTCTGAACTAAACCAAGCAAGTCAATCCCACAAGTCTTGGTGGTCCAAAGTTCTGGAGAAAAAGCCCAGAATCTTCCAAAGGGCCTTTACATAACAACAAAACAAGGTACACATTTAAGCAGATGGAAATCTCAGTGAGTACATTTTTGACAAGGACTGGCATTGCTGACTGTAATTAAACTTCAATCCTCTATTTGAGCTTCCTCTACCCCTCCCATGCAGTAGCTAAAGCACTTACTATTGTAATCTTTCATACTAAAAGCCAAACTCATTACCTTCCTTTGAATCCCTTTGTTCTTGAGGAAATTTCTCTCTCCTTCCCTAAAGCATAATACATAAGGCTGAAGGGGAGAACTAGGGTAGAGGGAGGCTTTCAGAATACAAGGGTGGGCACGGTCCTTAGAGTCATCTTCATCCCTTTACAGGGGACTTCTGAAGAGGTTGAAACTCTTGGTACTGCTGGGATTTACCCAGTGCAGAGAAGGACTCCCAGTCAGGACCAGTGAGTTGAACTTCACAGACACGGTTTTACAGCCAATGTGATGCACAGCAAGGAAACACAGCTAAAACATATACATATACATATGTATATACATATATATATATGCATATACAAATGCAGTTTACCTGAAAACAGTGGTATAAATTTCTATTTTATGGAAGAAAAAGACAGGCAAAAGGAATAAATTTGAGGAGTCCTCAACCCACCATAACTTCTTTACAATCTTCTCTTCCTCGTTGAGGTATTTCTGCCTTTCTTGTTCCACCAGGTTGCGCTGTCGCTGCACAGGATCTTCAAGCCTCTTCACTGTTTCAATCACTTTGCCATTGATTTCTAGCTCTGCTTTCTTCACCATTGCCCTCAGCATCTCCTGGTTCTGCAGCTGTTGCACAAAAGAAATCAACTTCAATTTTTCCTGCTTGACTGACATCCCTGGCAACAGAATACATTGCAGAGCTCAGAAGGTTGGGATAAACACCCACCCTACAGTGAGTGAGTGTTTTTATCTTCTTTCTCTCTTTAGCTGTACCTATAAAATTATTCCATGTATATACATAACTTCCAGTTTCAAACTGATAAACAAAAGGTGTTGGGATCAGTATATTAACTTCAATGCATAACTTCTGCAAGGATTGTGGCCCCTTTATTCTGCTTGGTTCAACACGTATCAGGAATTAATTACACTTCATGAGAATGCCGGATGCTTGACTTCCACTTTCCATGTATCTCACAAGCTTATGCACCTCACTGCCCATACATGCCTAGTGGATAATCCCACACATTAATGTCATGGCTGGAATGCACTGCTGTTTTCAGAATGGAGATTTTCAGTCTCTCAAGTGGCAGAGAAAGGACTGTAACACATGGTGTGATTTGGTACAGGCACACAGCTTATCTGCAATACATAAAACCTCCTTTATAACAGAAAAAAACGTCTTTATAATATGGTAATTTTCTGAGAACTGCAAGCCACAACTTCTTTCTTGTTTTAGCCTGATGTTAAGTAACTCAAGCATTAGTTGTGTTGTTGATAGTAAGCTCACAGAGCAAAACACAGGTAAGAAGCAAACTAGGCTGTACTCTTCTGTGGCTAGCCCTGGAGCAGCTACGGGCCAGGCTCACACAAACAAAACCTGTTTAAGTCTGTTACGCAAATCACAAGATTCAAAGTGATAAGCAGGACTCCACCTAGTCACAGTTTTAGGATACAGGTAACATGAACACAACTCTGTTAGCCCACGAGCCATTTCATACTGTAAACTGTGTTAACTGGGGACAAAATTCCCATTTTAAAACTAGCACTTGAACTGTCTTGTAAACATCCAGGCTTAACAGCCACATCACATTTAACACACAAAATAAACCCAAGACCTTATAGGAAGAACCCCAAAAATGTTCTACAACACAGTATAATGTAGTAAGCCTTCTTTAAAATCTATTTAAGAAAATTCATAAGAATAAAAAAAAAAAAAGTGCCTTTGCTGAGACATTTCTATCCAACCAATATGGGCATGAGAGAAACAAACTCAGTTCCTCACTCTCTTCTCCAGCTACACAACTGTGATAACAGGGAGGGTAACACCTCACTGCAGGGGAGTGTGTGTTGTGTGTGTGTGCCTGAAATCTGAGCTGTGACAAGCAGGAGGAACTAGCTCGAAATTCAGCTGAAAAAAAAAAGTGTTAGCAGTTAGTGAAAAAATGAAGCTGAAAAACATTTCAACAGCACAGAAATATATAAATAATATCTGGATTATTTTGAAGACAATGTGTATTTTGTATGTGTATTTTCCCCATTATGGGATTAACGTTTGGATTTGATAAATTAAAATCTCTTACTGCAAGGTCAGCACAACTATCTGAGATACACACCTCTTTCATCGTGCCACATTTTCAAGTAGGAAATCCTAAATGAATGAATAAATGAGTGAATGAGAATGTAACACTTCAGTCATACAATTCATTCACAGCTCTTTAAAAAGTGGGGAAATTTGACACATGGAAGTGAGTTAGCATCTGTGAAACAACTGATCTGAGGTCAGTGAAAAGGTCAGTAACAGAGTTAGACTTAAGTCTCAGGTGACCAGAATTTAAGACCTTGATGTTCCTCAGCTGGTAACAGGGACTTCCACTAATAGCAAAACTGAGTATGTGTGAGTGTGTGAGGTTGTGAAATGGCAGGCACATGTTTTTTCCTATTATGGGGTTATGTAGAGGATCTATATTTATTGTGGTGATGTGTACAGCTAAGGTGTTTGTCACCTCCATTTATGAAGTGCTCAAACAATACCAGGAAGTTTCAGTCATAAAAGTTCATCTATTTCTGATAATGAGGATAGGGAACAAAAATGTAACACAACAAGATTTCAAAAAAACTTGTATATTGAGAACTCCCAAACCTCAGTGTCTGGACTGAGCTCTTTAAGTCTGTGACATGACTCATCTTGGTATCAAAGAAATGTTTTTGCTATTTCTATGAAAATTCATGCAATAATTGGTTAGTTATGGAAAACCTGAGTCTGTTCATGCTTGGGGAACAGGGAGAGAAGATGAGAAGGGAGATGTTCATATGGGGTCAGAGAGACAAAAGAAAGAACTGTGGGAGGGGAGCAATGGTGTCAGTCAGCAGCCAAAGGACAGCATGAGGCAGGGAGAGCAGGAGCAGAGGGGAGAGCTGTGGCTGAAAAGGCAGTTTCTGGCCATCACATTTACCTCTGTGCTCTGGAACTGAACTTGAGTCTTACCTTTCTTCTGTAGTATCAGAGATGAGGCTCCCTGGCTAAGTACACACCCCGCTTGCCCCTCTGACCACCTCTGTTAATTACTCCACCATCTCAAGCAAAAGATGTTTCATGCACCTACCATAGTTGTTCTGGTTCGACATGACAGAACCTTTTGTACCATAAGCTTGCTTGAAAACAAGCCAAATAAACAATCTTAAACATTCATATTTGAAGGGTCTTTCTTAAAACAGCAGCATAGTTTAAAGGCAAGTGCACAAAAGTAAGGAAAAGCAATACAGGCTTTCCTGTCACCACCAAGTGGCAATTTCTTGCTAATTAGTTACTGTAATATATATTATATAGCAGTTATTATATTATATAATATATTGCAGTTGTTATTATTATAACTGCTATCCAACAGAACCAAGTTTAACATACTTTTTTAGAATTCTAGCATCCTCTGATACATTCTTTACCCTTGGCTCTCACTTCCAGCCTCACCAATCTCTCCAGAAACCTTCCTTGTCCTTCTTCTTCATCTGATGCTCCAGCCATTATTTGTCACTGCTCTCACACAAGTACCCCAGCCCTGCCCCTGGCACCCACTTGAAGAATAATCTGATAACTACTTCAGCTCACTTTGAACCAATTACTATCTGTGAGACAGGTAACTAGAAACCCAAGTATTAGTTCACAACCCTGCTCCTCATTAGGAGACAAGCATGACCCGCCCTGTGGGAGCCTCCTGGGCCCTCCTGGGCTACCCACCTCCCCATGACCTACAGTGCACAGCCACAAACAGAGGTCCTGGGCTGCCTGCAGCTCAGGGCCTCTGTAGAATCTAATTATCTAGCTCCTGAAGTTTGTTACCACACATTGATTAAAGGTAGTGTCTCCAGTTTTATAACGCAGCTCAAAATACATTTGAATTTCTAATTCAAAGTTACACTAGTGAGACTGAGTATCATATACCATTTATGACAGTGTTGTTATTACATTTTCTGTCTTTTCTGAAACACTCATTTCCCTGCAAATGATGCACTGAGTGAAGGAAGAGCATGCATGGATACACGTTCCTAATGGGGAACATTAATCATATCTAACTGTGTTCCCTAAAATTAGTTCAATTAAAGAAAAGAAAGAGTAGACACAAAAAAAATCCAATGTACATATAAGCCAATGATATATACCATGTACTCTAAGACTTGTTTCTTACCTGTTACTAAGAATTCTCTGGGATCACAGAACAACCCCACTGAAGTCATCATGGGCTCAATTTTTACCAGTAACAAATCCATCCAGGACAAAGGCTGGGTTACAGCCTACCTCTGGCATTGAGGAAAATTCCACAGCACCACAAAACTAGTCTGTCTTGAATGTCTCTGAAAATCAGAGCACTTAGAAAACATGCAAGTGTAGTAGCAAGAAGCCTCTAGCAACTGCCATGAGGTAAATGCCTGTATGCTAAGAATCTCTGTCCAAAATCCAACCATTGACTGACTCTTAACTTTCTGGTGGCATCTTATAACATATGTTTATCTGGTGTGTGAATCAATACATCTGGATCCATTGCTGCTAAATGTGGTTTAAAAAGAAGATTTTGCCAGCACAAACAAAGGATACATGAATGAATGGGTCTTTTTTATCATGTATTTCTCTGATTCTATTAAGAAAATTACTATGAACTTAACAGTGGTAACATCAATTGAAAATTAAACAATAGACATTATTAAACATAGTTTTATGTCCTGTTCCTGTATCTTAGTTATCCTGCCAAATTTTGTGCTTGTGCAATCATCTTTTTTTGAAGTGTTTCTTCTAGTCTGTCACTGTATAAAAAATTCACACAAACACGAACAAACTGACTGCCAGCCCAGGAGAAACAGTGAAATTGAAAAATAGGAAGCACTGTCAAACATAAAATGAAAACAATCTGTGAAACCAGAAAAATACTTTTTCTCTTTTACTTACAATTATTTTTGAAAAAAAATAGCACAAAATATTTCATTTAAAATGTGATATTGCAACACTCTTCAGTTTAAAACACTGCCTATTTCACTTGCTGCCCTACAAACTGTGAGCTCTTTTTCAAAATAGTTCAGGAATGCCATGACAGAAACTCTCATGAATAGAATTTATGTGTAACATACCGAAGTTTCTCTTGAGCTACAGGTTCTTCCAACTGACTATCAAAATTTCTTAACTTCTTACTAGCTCAATGCACCAAGTTTGCTATAATTTCTGAATTAAGGGAGGCCAGCCAGAGTTAATGAGCACACTCGGGATATGTCCTTTTTCTCTTCTCAAGACCTCCTTGGCAGCATGGATTTGTGCAGATGGTAGAAATTTCTTCACTCCTGTGTGCCACAATGTTCTGTCTGATCAAGAGCAAGGCTTCTGCCCCGGGCAGGACCATGGAGACAAAGCTCAGCTGGGGAAATGCCACCTCCTTGGTGGGCAGCCCTGTGAGAAGGATGGACTCCTCCCTCCAAGCAGCACTGCAGCCGCTTTCCGAGGCCACAGGCTGAGCACAGCTGCGGGCCAGACCCGAGGCATTTGCAAGAGCTGCATTTGGCACATGGTGTGGGGAAGGACAGAAGGGCTGCAGCGGTTTGTGGCATAAATGTGGAAGAATATATACTTATACAAACTGTGCCAGGGCAGAGATCCCATGCCAATGTCTTCAAAATAGGTGGGGAACATGATGGCTGGTATGTAGGCAGCCTGCTGAGAATAGCTATTGAAAGGAATATTTTCTATTGGAGCATACTCATCCTAAACTGAAAATTTAAGTACACGGGACCCGTATCACAAGCAGAAGTCAACCGACCCAACTCTTTGCTCCAAACACCTTCTGCCATCTCTGCATTCCCAGCAAACAGAGCACAGGATGTTGTCACAGGTCCTTCAGGTGGACACATTTTCTTATACTGATGTTGACCTCACCCTTCTGCTCCAGTGCTCTATGATTGGTTCATAATTCAATTTCCTTTAGATAAGGAGGTGAAGGTAAAACACGCTCTGAATTCTGATTTGCATTATCATTATTTTATTCTAAAATTTATCAGTAAATCAACCGTGAGTGACATAACACCATCACCCTGGTTATAAAACCAGTAGCTGCAGCCCTAGATAGCTAACATGTGATGTCATTTTCTGGGTAAGAAGGACTGGCAGAGTACTGAAGCTTACCTTGCTGTCCACTTTGTCTTACAAGAAAGTGCTCTGCCTTCTTTTCCATCTTCTGAGACAACAGACAGTACTCTTCAGTTTCCAATTAAGTAAAGGGCTGAAGACCTGTGCAGCTGCACATGCTTATTTTCACAGTGTCTGAGATGAACAGCACATATTTATATTTGCAGCATGACTGTATGTGCCAACATAGTGTTTCTGTTAACTCTTCATTGGTTGTATTTTTTCTTGCAGGTTTTGAGGTGTTGGCATGCATGAGGAAGGTATTATTAAAACCTGAATATAAGTGGGGCACAACAAACCTTTGCAGCAACATTTGAAATACCTTCTTTCTTACTGTTCAAGTTGGCTATCATTCTGGGCTCTGTAAATACAGGACTCAAACTCTGGCTTAATGCATATCTACTGATCCTCAGCTACATTTGGGTTTCCTGACATCAAAGCTGTTTATTCAGGGACTTAAAATCTGTCTCAACTGTAAACAGTATGGAGCAGGAACATGGTTCTTCTGACATGTTTATACAGCACAAAGCATAGCAGGGTCCAAGCTGTAATCACAGATTTGATATTATTGTAATATAAATAGTGCTTTAATGTATAGAGTCATCCAACAAAGCAAGAAATTAATTTTTTTTTCTCTGTATCTGAGAAGCAGTAGTTTAACTGAGCTAATTCTCACACCTTGAGGACTATGCATGCTTTTGTGCCTGTAGTATTTGGGTCTGGCCTTTGCTAGAACTCTGCTACTGAGACTCACTTGTACAAAAGCTACAAGAAAGAAGAAAATGAGAGGGAAGGAAGGAGGAGAAAAGACATTTGCTGATAACCCACTTTTTCCCCCAGCATTACCCAGATAATCATACCTGTAGCTGCTTCATCTGATGCAGCTGCAGCCGTAGATCCGACACGTTGCGTTTCATGCCGTGCAGGCTGACTTGCATTGCTGGGGCTCCAGGAGGGTGATGGATGACAGCTGACTCCACAGTTCCCAGTGCATTCTTCCCCACAGATAGGTTGGCAGCACCTGCAATAAGCAGCAGTACAGGTTGAGCTCACAGCAGAGAAGGTGCAAACATGATCCTTCCTCTGCCCACTGAATCCACAGGTCCTTCACACAGATGGATGAGAAAAGCAAGTGACAGATGCCAACGGTCAGTATTAACATGGTACTGGTACCTCCTTATCCAATATATTTTGAGGGAAGCCTGCACAGTACCAGAGTGTATCTGTGCTGGAACCTAGTTCTACCAGAGCACTGCATTACCCCAGGACTGCTTTTTACCACATGTAATGGAGATGGGATAATAAATTATAACTGCAGATTACACAAAACAGCAACAAATCAAATTCATCCTGAAAGTTACTTCAGAACTGTCCTCCCAGGAGATGTCTGAGACCAAGTTGATGCAAATTAATTCATAGGACTCCTGAACTACATATTTGTTGATCAATCATCACAGGAGAGGGATTCAGTCAAGATGCCAAATACAGGGAAAAAGTTTCTATTAGAGAAACTTACTTCATTACTTAAAGGAAAATTGAATTATTTCTAGCAGGTATCTCCAGCAGCAACCCTATAAAACCAGGGAAATGAAATGATGGTGTGGCAGAGACTCTCCAGCCATGTTGCATCCACCCACTCCCTTTTAGTCAGACAGGAATACGGCATAACATGAAGAAATCAGCCGAGCCACGCTCTGAAATAATGATTGTTGTCCTCATAAAATTTTCTTTATTAAAGAATGCTGTTCCTGTACACAGCAACAATGCTAAGCTTGTTCTTTTCAGTCTCAAGCACCTGGGAAGAAGCTCTATTTAGAGAGAACAAGCAAATTCCAGCTCATCAGCTAATAGAAGTGTCATCTCCTTCTCGCAATTTGCACTTACACACCCATATTCTTCAATTTTTTTTCCTAATGTGTCCCTTCCCCCACACACACTCCCCCAGCAGACAAAATGACACACTGTCAGTATGACAAACTTCATTTTTTAAGTCCAGTATTATGCAGTCCTGCAAACTCTTCTCATCACAGTGCAAAATACACCTTTTTCCTTGTTCTCCATTGGCACAGATGGCTGCTACTCCCTGAGCTATGGCATTAACAGCCCCTCACTGCAAGAAAGACATTGAGGTGCTGGAACATGTCCAGAGAAGGGCAACAAAACTGGTGAAGGATCTGGAGTACAAGTCTAATGAGGAACAGCTGAGGGAACTGGGGGTGTTCAGTCTGGAAAAAAGGAGTCTCAAAGTCCTTATTGCTCTCTACAGCTGCCTGAAAGGAGGGCTGGAAATAGGTGAGACTTTGTTTCTTCTCCCAGGTGACAAATGATATGACAAAAAGAAATGGCTTAAAGTTACACCCAGGGAGATTTAATATTAGGAAAAATTTCTTCACCTAAAGGGTCATCAAGCAGTGGAAGAGGCTGCCCAGGGAAGTGGGTGAGTCACCATCCCTGAAGGTCTTTAAAAGATGTGGAGATGTGGTTCTTAGGGACTTGGATTGGTGGTGGACTTGGCAGTGTTAGGTTAATGGTTGGACTGGATGATCTGGAAGGTCTTTTCCAACCTAAATAGTTCCATTTTTCAATTCTATGATTAGATCATTCCCTACTTCAATTTCTTCCTTCTCTATGATTAAAAAAGAAACCTGAGAAAACAGAAAGTAGCTCATCAATAGATCTGTGCAGGGATTTTGGTCATCATTTGTTCCCACAAGCACACATTCTATCAAGTTTAATGAAATCAAACAAAAAACAGTGTTGTGAGCTTTGCGTGTTGCAGGCAAATTTTCAGAGCACTAAAGCGCAAGACACATCTTCTGACTGGAACGAGTATGACTCCCAGAGCGGGAAGTTCTCTCCCCATGCTCTTATCCTTCATAGTCTTTCCAACCATTTGTCCAAATGTGCCTGAGTAAGTACAGCTCGGCATAACAACACTGTTATTCCTTTTCCAACAGGTGTGGATACCTCAAATACAGCCTTTGCAAAATTCATCCAGGGGAAGCATTCTTAAAGGACAGAAATTACACCAGCATATTTTTATTTTTAAAAAAGGGTTTGTAAAATCATGTTCATTACTTTACCTTCATTTGCAATTCTGCTCAATAAAAGCAAAGGCCCCTCTGGCTGGATCCATGCTACATACAGTTTGCCGTGCTGGGCTTCTGGAGGCCTGCTCAGACAAAAAAGCTCTCGCTTGGTGCAGGCTGCAGTAATGCTATACCTCCCCTGAACGTGCTCCAGCTAGATCTGCTTGGTGCTTCAACAACAGCACTCATCATTACACTGCTGAGCAAGCTGCTGCACATTTTTGCTATACTCCAGTATGATTCAATGCTCTCTTGACTTTCAAAGAGCTCCTTAACAGGAAGCAACACTCAAGAAATAAACAGTCCTTGTTCACTGCCATTATGTACCCACTCCATGCTTCAGACTAATGTATGCTAATACTTATCTGTCTACATGTACACTGCAGTTTCTCCTACATCTATTTCCCTCCCATATGCACTATTTTTCTCCCTTCTTTCTTTTTTTTTTTTTTTTTTTTTAAGAGAATGGTATTTAGTTCATAAACCTTACAGACAGAAACCACCAGAGAGTCTGAAAAATGTGGATAAGCCTCTAAGAGTTCTGATCCCTAGCCACAAATCTGGACTATTTCTGAAAGCACACCTACCTTTCTGCTGTTCTTTGCCTCAAGCAAAAGCTCCAAAACCTCAGCCCCTGACCCTGTGATGATGCAGCCAAGGCATGAATCAGACCCCACCAATCCTTCCCCCCATTCTGGACCCCAGTCAATTCACATATTTTCTCAGGAAGGGGTGCCTGCTTTTCTTTTAATGTAGATGGACTGTGATCTGCTTCTGTAAGCAATAAACGTCTCCAACTCCCTAAAAAGCAGCTCTCCTCCTCTGCTGCTGCCTCAGCCACCTCTTTTCTCCATTTGGTGCTCCTGGGTGCCACACTGTCCCTGCTGCAGGGTGCACAGAGCCTGGGAACCACACAGTGGGACGGCTGACTCCAGTGGGTGTGAGACACAGAACACGGAACAAGCAGTATTGATCAGCAGCTGATTTCTCAGATATTCATATCTTCATCAAGAAAGGATAAAGGGGCAATTGAATAAGGGGCTGCTTCTTCTAGGGAGTGCAGCTCACTTTTGGAAATAGTCCCAGGCTAGAGCTTTGTGATCAGATGTGAAGCCAGAAGGACTGAAGGGAAAGAAACAGCATTGGCTCTTGGGTTTTTAAATAAATCCTTTCTTGAGCTAGGTAAGGGAAATTCAACCTGCCACCATCATTTATTTCCTAATACTTTGGACAAACAAATAAGTAAACTTTTTGCAAAGGCTAATGAAGTAAGCTGCCATTTTAGAGTACAACAGGAACTGAAGTGCAGAAAGAGGAAAGGTTTGCAGTGCGCTCAGGGGATAAGGATCTCGATTTCTACTCCCTGATACTTGACCTTTGCTATGGTTGCAAAGACACTGCTCTCCTTCTGTTTTCCAGACTTTTTTTTTTTTTTTCTAAAATGCCAAGTTTTTATTTTACAGCAGGTTGGTCAGAAGACACCCAGAAATGTTTTTTCACAAGTCACTAGTCTTATTAAAGATACAGAATATTGTCAAGCATTATTTGGGGAGATGTGGCAGTTAGTAGATGGCATTAAATCACCCTCAAAATAATAAAATATTCTATATATACATTAGTGTGCAACTTCACCTCACTGATCTAAAATGATTCCAGGATCATATGGACAATGATTTAATTCACAGGTCATCACAGCAAGAGTCATGCATGTGAGAAGGGCACACAGATATGCATAGATGACACGATAGTTCACAAAGAATAAGGAATCCAACCTGAACCCTACATTTGTAATACTCCTCCTTGCTGCCATCTTCCTCTTGTTTTGTATTGGTGGTGTTAGTGCAGAAAATTGTACTCCCTGATCCCCTTCTCATGGAATACTGAAATGTCTTCCTTCCTCTTCTAACAAGGCAGCAACTAGCAAAAAGCTCTTGCTTTTTTTTGTAATCCATGAAACAACTGATCCAAATTTAATAAATGAATCCAGGATTTAGTCTCTCAATCAATCTTCAGCTGATGAACAAAAATATGACCGAAAAGAGAGTAAGAATTTCTCAGGATATTTGTTAGCAATCTCATGGTGACTCTTACTAGTATGGTATGGGTTTAGAATCACATGTTGTTTCTAAGTGAAGAGTTCCTTCATGCCATTCGTGTTTCAGGAACTGAAGACCTTTATGAGGATTCAGTCATGGGATTTCTCCTAATATTAGCAGAAGAGACATAGGCAGTCTCTGGGGGGTTACTGCTCTTTGAACACGTCCCCCATGAAAGAACTGAGCCTAAAGCAATAAAAGATAAGAAATGCAGACAAGCATTATCATTATAGACTCATCTTCCTCAGTAAAAAAGCTGGGTTTCTTCAGAGTCCTTAGTATTTAGGGCTAAAGAAACCACTGGCTTCTACAGACTGGCAAAGCTAAAGCAAAGTTAATACAACAATTTGGTTCATATGACATACCAGAGTATTCTCAATCTAGCTATACAGTTATCTAGGGTTTAGTAATTTTGGTTTCTTTCCCATCCCAAAAGATGTTGCTTTATTTTTTGCACAAAACTCTGCCATCATTGGAACACATACTATAAAATAACAATGTTGGTTCAACATTGATGAGGCAATATTATCTTGCACAGATGTTTTATTTTTGAGAATGGGAAGCAATTCACATTTTTGCTTATCAGAGCTCTAGAAAGGAGTATTCGATCAACATTTTATACCACTTTGTCTTTCAAATAGTCTTTGAAATTGCTAAAATTGATATCTCAGTGCACAGTTGTCAAGCGGAATTGTAAAGTGAGAGAGTCACTGCTTAAATGGCTATACTTAATAAAGATTGGGGGTGAACTGAAGAACAAAACAGCGGTCAGCAGAAGTGTGTCTGGCTCCTGCTGGCATGTTTGAACCCAAGCATATTTAAAAGAAGGAGAAACATTCTGTAGTATATCCTGGCAGATTGCCTAATTTTCAAGTAAGCTGAACTGCACTGACTCACTGGACCATGTCCTGAGCAATTCCAGGCACAAAAGCAGGAAGATATTCTATTATACAAGACTATTATTTTATACAGCAGTTTTCAGTAATAGCTGTTGTGGGTTACAGTACTGTAGTATACTGGGGTCATCTCACCTTGTTTTCCTTACCTGCTACAATTCAATTTTGTGGCTGAGTCATGTTGGAAGGACGGGATATAGGGATGCAGGTGCTGGAGTTATAACTATACTTTAGAGCACTCTTAGGGATCCTTGCAGACTGCTGGCTGCATGGCTTTTCCCACTGTCCTGTCCCCTTCTCCCAAGTGATGAGAAAGGCATCTATAGCACAAGCTGAATGCTGGAATCCTTACTCATATGTTGGATAGGCACATGGTCATGTCACAAAGCCAATGTCTCTGTCAGTAAGTGACAGATGATGATCTGGCCTTTGACAGTAAATGAAGTCCCCATCCTCCATTTCTCCCACTGTGCTTGCACATGCAGCTGTTAGATGTGATGTTGTAATTTCAGGGACACGTCAGTCATATGATAAGGTAGTGAGCAAGGAATATTTGGGAACAACAGTTGCCAGGAAATGGCTGCTGGTCAGTTGAACCATGCTGTTCTGATGGGCTGGGCACGACTTCCCAGGGAATCCCTGCTTTTGCTTTATCTAAGGCTGTATTTCCAATTAATATTTTTCCATTTCTCATTAAAAGTGAGTGCACATTTACACATGCACACACAAATCACTAAGTAATTCAGGTTTAAAGGAGGTCCAAACTCCCACTCAAAGCAGGGCCCAGTTAGATCAGGTCCTCCAACTCAGTGCCTGCCTCTCCTCCCCCCTGCCAGCGCAAGTACTTGTCAGAACTGGTACCATCACAGGGAAAGCAGGAAGGCTGATGTTTGCAATGCACTACACAGAAGAACACAAGACACTGTATGTGCTGGTTCTGGGGGTTTCATAAATGCTTTATATGAGGTGAAGCCTGTGCAAGTGGGAAATGCCATAAATTCTCAGTCTATAATGACACCGCAATAGGGAAAAATCTTGAGACCATTTTGCAGCTGTTTTGAATAATGACAGACTTTTCATCATATTGTCTGAAACTGAAAAATTACAACTTATTTCTTCAAAGCTTTAGGTACTCCTCTCCCCATCCAGAGACCAGCAGGAAGGGAAGAGTTGGAACAGCACCAGAAAGTGGCTTGGGAGCAAAGCTTCAGTACCAGGACTTTAGCTCTTTCTCCCTTCCATGTGGTTGATAGTTTCCAGGTCTAGTGTGGTTTCTGTCGATTAGGAAGACATAGTGCAATTCCAGACAAACAGGAATCCTGAACGTGAGCTAACAGCTCCAACTGAAAGGCTAGTTAGGAACATAATAGGTTTGCTAATAAATGTGTGTGGTTTACTACCTGTGGGAGCACAGACCTCGCTGTGGGAACAGCACTAGCGGGAAGTAGGGAACTGCCTGTATTTGCATTCAGTGCATGACAAAGGTGAAGAGGAGGCATATAAGCACATGAATACGCTGCAGGATTCTCCAGCAGCAGCCCATACACAAAGAGCTTCAACCACATGGAGATCTTTTTTCACAACCTAACTCAAATCTTTTACACACTTAACAGCTCTCCAGATGCTGGAGAAGCTGGGATGCTAAAACACGACCAGCTCTTACTGGCTTCATAATTGGTTCTTGCTCAGAACAGTTTAGGTGCATGTTAATAATTAGTAACAGATCAATGTGGCTTAATTAGGGAAATTGCTGTCTTGCTGTCTGCTAAATTTCTTCGTGTCATCACATCCATAGAATCCTAGTGATAGACGGACCATTGACAAAGTTCAGGTGACAAGAAAAAGAAATATTTAGTCTTCTATAGCAATCTGGACACATCTAGGGTTAATGACAGACATACATACACCCTATAGACAGGATGAGTCACTGGAAAATTCTCCAGATGCAGAGGCTCTGCCTTTCATTTAAACCATTCAGCACAGGTGTAAAATTCATTCCAAATACCATCTCAACCTGTCAGAAATTCCTCTCTTAAAGATGTGATTAACTCCCATATTCTGCACTTAAACTTCAGTTCTGACAGTACAGCCATGGAAATTTAAGTAAATTTGACATTTCCATAAACTGAGATGTTTGTAATGTTAGAGCTATTCATATACCTAAATAAGTTGTAAATAAAAAGTGAATTATCTTACCTGCACTGTCAGCGCTGCTCTTGCTGGACACAATTGTCATCATCTTGTCACTAAGCAATAACAAGAAAAATTATAATTTTAGTTTAGAAACTATTGAAACTGTAGTCAAGTTTATATTCAGCAAATTAAATGGCCTTGTCTAACATATATTTTTATAATTTAAATTACCAGTAATTTGTCAGTCGTCAGTAATTTTTTTTTTAAAAATCACCTTTTAGTAAAAGCAGTAGTAGGAGTATAAGCAGTAGAAAGCACAGAGATGTAGTTACATTAATTCTTTTTATCACAAAGAAAAGTAATGTAGTTAATATGCATCTATCATTTGGCATATTCTTCCTCTCTGCCTAGCATTCTCATGGAGATGATAAAGAAACTTAAAAATGATTGAGCATTCAGGATTTTTTTTACTAATACATTCAAATATATTTTTGTTGATTGATTACTAAAATCATTACAGATGAATTCTGTTTTTACCTAGAAGAATCTTTGCTATTACTTGTATTTGGCCCTTTAAAAAGCGCAGACTGAACAAGACCAGTTAAACTGGCAATCTGTTTCTCCATGGCTTGTATCCTCTCTCTGTAAGACAAGAGAACCGTTTGTTAAAGCCAGATATATTTGCTTTCAGACTTGTTTTTCTAGGTGAATGATTACCACAGGATTGGAAAGACACTACAGAGTTTGTGCAAAGGTCTTTGGGTACCAGTTTGCATATACCTTATTGCAGCAGCTCACCACATCTCGGTTTAGACAGCTTTTGCATCGTAACAGACAATTTTAAAAAAATCTGCTTAGTTTAAAAAAACCCAAAACAAATAGCCAAGTATAAACTTCTAATGATCTCACAAGACAGGCACCTAAAACAATTTGTTAATGCCTCTTGGAACTAGTGAAAAAATCTTTTTCAGCATTACATGCATTTTTTATTTTACCTACACTGGGCCAATCGTTTTGTCTGTACTTAAGGTTTCAACATTAAAGACTTTACACTTCTTGTTACTATTTTTACTTTCTCCAGACACAGGATTTTTGTCTGGGAAGCATTTAATCTGCCCAAGCTGACTACTTTCCAGTCCAAATCCTTTGCACCTGGCATCATAACTGTCTGCTTTGAAAAGGACAGAAATGTGACAGAGAGGCACAGGACACCAAATGCAGACTGTATGGCAACATTATAACAAAACAGATTTTCTTTCATGCACATATCCTGAGAAATTCCCAAAAAGCAGAAGAAAAGAGATGTAGAACTACAATAAGTATAATCAATGTTTTACAGAGGAACCAAAGGTATAAACAAGAACAATAACCTTTTCTTTGGATGTGAAGGCTAACATTTGTATATTTATCTGCTTGCATAAATGCATATATTAGAAAGGTACCAGGGGACTTCCTCAGTCAGCTCCAAAACAGCTTTTTGCTCACACAGTTGCCTACTTATATGAACCGGTATGTCAATGACACACCACAACACAGACACACATCAGTATGGGACCTTCTGAAAGGCATCCCTCTATTATAGCAGTAAAGTGTGTGGGGAGACATGCAGAAGGAAATCCTAGCATTAGGCTGTGGTTTTGGAAGATGACTGGGAAGAAAACTTCTGAAAAAGCAAGTGGTTAAAACCAGCAGCAGCAGCTGATGAGAGAAGATGGGACACACAATCTCAGACACAGACTCAGTGTGCTGCACGGCCCATCCATCACCACTGCAGCACTCTGAGCACATGGGAGCAGCCAAACTCTGGCCACCCCAGCTGCAGTAGCTGTTTGGTGGCCAAAGCAATAGCATCAATTAATAAGAGTCATATAAACTCAAATGTACCAATAGCAGCCAAAAGCAAGCTGACATGAAAAAAAGCAAGTAACCGGCTCTGCTTGCAGCCAGATGGATTATCCAGGCTAATTATTTCATTCACATTCAGGGAATTAATGAGGTTTCCTGGGATAGCACACAGACACCATAGCCAGAAGAGACTCAGAGACACCCAGAGGTTGAGAAAACAGGGCAGCAAAACAAGTAATGAGATGCTAACAGACACAAGCAGGGAAGAAGAGACTGCTCAGTCAGTCCCCAGCCAGCAGACGTGCTCTTACTGGGATTTAATGCAGTGCACACATCTTACTTTTCTGTCTTCATGTTGAAAGGTATTTTGAAGGGTGATGAGAAGACTAGAGAATCTGACTTAATTCATTTCAAACCAAGAAATACGTTACGGAATTTCCACTATTACAAGTTTTAAAATAAGAACCTGGTGCAAGCTACAGTAACCTTTGGAACAAAAACAAGTACTAAAATGCAGGGATAAATATACTCTAAAAAACTTTAATGCAGCATTTTTGACACTTAATAAAGAAAACATTTTTTTTTTTCCAGATAATCATAACAAAACCTTCCTGGAATTAAACTCAAGTGGAAGTCTGTATGTTTTACCAATCCATAAATATGATGGGTTTTTTCATCCCGCATTAGATAATCTGGAAACCATTTTCTGCTTCAAAAGATATTATGGCAACACAGAGCTGATCTTGTCCTTTGTCATGAAATCTAGGAAAGTATGTTGTTAAGAGGGAGTGGGATGTTCCAAGATAGGAGATGATGAAAAACGAATGAAATACTGGAATCAGTTGCACAGAACACACTATTTTTCATATGGTAAAAGCATTAAGAATGTGAAGAATCTACGTGTGCTCTGGAGTTACTCTGTTAGAAACCAGGCAGATCTGTCTGTAATCATTTCACTGTAATACCCAGACTTGTTATGGCCATTAGCATCAAACATTTTAAAAACAGGTGTCTAAAAGGAGGTGCCTTTTAGATATTAAATAAAACAACATGATTTTTGGAAGGGGTCAGACTGAAGGTGGTAGGAGGCAGCATGTTCCAGCATGGGCAGGGAGGGATGCAGATGGCCTGGTGGTACAGGGCAGGTGGCCCAGTTCTGTCACCACAAGACCCCAGAGGAGCAGGGACACAATCTGCAGTGGACCCTTTGTCCTCCAGCTTCCTTGTGAATGGCTGGAGCAGCCTCTGCTCCAGAAGGGAGGAAAAAATGCGTTCCTCAGGCTGTGCCATGCCAGGGTCTGTGAGGGATGCCAGCATTGCCATGATAGAAATTGTGCATTTTTGGTTCTCAGCATTGTGCTTTCTACCCCTTGCTGTGTTCACTGCTGTGGAGAGGGGAGGTGGGAACAGCCTGTCCCAGCAGCTCTGCCTGCACAGGGCAGGCCAGAGTCCCATGGATGCGGCAGGCCAGGGTTCCCAGGGCACAGGACAGGCTGGCACTCCAGTGACACAGGGCAGGCCGGAATGTGGAGCACTAGGACAGAGGGTCAGGCAGAACAGAACGCAGTGGTGCCTCCGCTTGCTGCCACCAGAAGGGTGGTAGCCTGAGAAGAGCCAACCCGTCTCTGCTCCCAGATTAATTTCCCAGATAAAGCTGCATCTTTCCACCACCCAGGAAGAGCAGGGAGGGTTCCTTTTACAGCAGTTGGGAAAGAAATGGCTATTTTATCAGCCAGAGCACAAAAAGGCATTGTTTCACATTGTTTTTCTGTGAATGCTGGGAGAGTCAGAGGTGGCAGCACCATGGGGGAGGAAAGGAGGGGACAACGGACAAGGTCAGAAGCAACGCCCAGCAGAACTCTGTCAGACTTGGCTTTGGCTTCTTACAGACCTTGGCCTGGAAGGCAGGGACAGGCCATTTGCCAGCCCTCTTCTCCCCAGCAACCTGACCCACAGCTCTAGCTATGGGAATGTCCAGGAACTGGGGCCCTGCCTCAGCATCTTGCTCCCCAAATTCAGCAGAACGAAAGCAAGCCCTTGCTTCTCTAGGGACCATGCACTGATATATCAGATTTCATCACCAGATTTCTTCCTTTCAGCTTCACTGATCTTTCATGTTTGTCCTTCAACTGCAGTTAATTGGAAGTAATTCCAAGAAGGGATACAGCATATTGCTGAATTGGTATCCACTTGTCACAACAATGCTGTTTAATCATGACATGTTACTTGCATGTAACTTCCCTGTCCTGGGGACAACTTTAATATTCACATCACTGAGAAGATATTTCACACACACACAGAATAAAACTGGTCTGTGGAATTATTCATTCACCTTCCTGTCCAACCCCAAGCTGTGCAGCACATTACCAACATCAGATACACTCAAACACCAAATCTGCGCCATGAACTAACTGGCATACCTTCCTGGAGAAAAAATTGTCAGTGACTTCCTGTCTTATAGTTAAGTTACAAATGAAGAAATGAAAAGGGGGTCAGAGACAGAGAAATACACCTTTCTTTCTATATTACCTTATAATAGAAACATTTCATTACAATTTTTTTTCTCTCCCTGGGAAAAGAAAGGGAAGAAGAGTAGGCTGTCTTTCCCAATGGCTCTCCTAGAATCAAGTGAAGGTGTCTTAGACTTCATTGCAAATTCCCACAAAACGGATGAGTGGGTGTCCTGGAAGGGCAGGAACCAAAGATCAGCAGAATTCTTCTGAAGTCTGCTTTCTTCTCATGGAAAGATTCACACAGGTGAATATTTCAGTTCTCTAAGAAGATTAGACTCAAATCTTCTACATCTCAAAGTTAAAAAGAAAAAGGAAGCTCTGAAGCACACCAGCTGTTACACTATTTGACAACTCTTATCCCAGAGCCTGCATCTCATCTTCCTACAAACAGTTCCTCTAACAGAAGGAAGACAAAATACAGTTTATCTCTCCTCCATCCTGTACTGGTCATTTGACTTCATTTTTTCTGCCCGGTTATTCAACACCTTTCACAAAGTTTTGGTTCTGTGGAAAGTGCCTGAGATAGTGCATTTGTAAAGCACCCCTGGTAAAATTCTCAGCGCATTGCTGATGGAGTCTCTCACTGTTCTTGACTTTACAAAGTAAGGTCGTTTTTCCTAATGCATAGAGAATCCATCTGTACTTCAACATATAAAACAAAAAAGGGTTTTATGGTGGGAACAATAGCTAACAATCTACACATGGCCATTACACTTTAGTCTTGAATTGCAAGCCACGAGCCAATGATGTGATCACTTTTTTTTGCTCAATTCAACTATCATCTTTTCTTATTAGTATGGCATAAAAAGAAGAGGACAAAAATTGTGTTCAGGTAGAAGAGAACCATAGTACACCCCTTTGGTGTACTATGCTTTTGGTGGAAAAGTGTTCTATAGAGTTATCTTGCTATTTTAGAGTAGGAGCATTTAATATGTATATATTTAGCACTATCAAATAATTTAGAATTTTGCAAAGTGTGTTATAAATGCAAAGATTTTAAGTTAAACAGCATTTAATTTAATGCACCTTTGGATAAACAGCTTCTTTTCCAATTTATCAACATTTAAACATCTGCTTTGCCTGTAGTAACTTCCAGAAATGTCCCACAAGATACATAAATGAGCCATCAAAAAATACGATAGCAAATTGCTATTTAAACAACTCATTGTCACACAGAAAAATTTACTCCAGTAAATTCTTCCAGTAGACCTCAGATTTAAGAGATGATGACCCTTTGAATGTGAACTGCTGTAACCTGTTCTAACTTCCAATTTTTTTTTGCGCATGAATACTAACATCTTTTATTTCTTTAAATCGCCATGAATTTGTTTCTTCTCACTGTTGTAAAAGAGCTTTATATGGGACTCTTCTGGTAAATTACTTAACTGTGAGAATTTAGTCAATGGTTTATACCACAGAAGTAGCTATCTTGGAAATAGCCAAGGTAAAACAATTACAAGAAAGCATTACATGAAGCAATTAAATCCCCCTCAACTCTGCCTTAAATAACAGGCTTGATGAAACTGGCTTCTGCAGTGTCAAATTAAAATGGGAAACTCCAGTAGAAGAGCTCAGAAATACCAGTTTTCACCTCCTGTAGATCCAAATCTGCTGCAGTTAATGTTCCAAAGTTAATGGAACCATTT
This sequence comes from Certhia americana, assembly GCA_018697195.1. NCBI lineage: Eukaryota > Metazoa > Chordata > Aves > Passeriformes > Certhiidae > Certhia > Certhia americana. Next base: position 16,876,277 of record CM031858.1, read on the forward strand.
TCTTCGACAAAATCAGGATACAGTCAATGAGAGGTCATATCTGTTTTAAGTACACAACACATTCTGATAAAGTACAGTACTTCTGATAAAGTACAGATATCCCAGTTCAGCCTCGGACTGCAAAATTGAAGGAGAATTGAGATGGGAAGAGAGATTCACTTTTACTTCTGACATTGTCACTGTCCCTTTCAATCTTTCCCCTGATTTATACTTAAGCTTGCATTATCCTGAGGTTGTGACAGTGTTACTTCGAGGAAATTTTCATAAAGTCATGACACAAGAGATGTTTTCTTTGCTCTCAGCACAGTCCACTAGGGATTAAAGAAACAACAGTGCTGAGATGATGGGTTTGGTGCCTGCAGGGTTCTCAGCCTGCTCCTGAATGAGTCAGGATGGGGAGTCTCTCATGCCACAGTACAGAGATGAAAAAAACCTCTCTCCTCAGTAGCTCCAAGGCTAAGAGCCCCTCTATCTGCCTGCAGCTCTGCACACAGGCTGACTGAATACTTTCTGTGCTTTCTGTGGTCCAGCTTTCAGGCTCTTGGCATCAGCAAATGGCTAACAAACAACAGAGCACCTACACCTCATTTTACCATGCCTGAAGAGAATGAATTCAGCCCTATCTCTACCATCCCCCAAATATTTTTTCTCACAGAAGCAAGCCCATACTGTTTATGGGTGTAAACTCTAGGTCCTGCACAACAAGGATACCATTCTGCCTTATGTACATCACCCTTCAGGTATCCATAAAAACCTTGTAACAATTCAGTCCCTGCTGAAGCAGGAAAAGAGCACCTCAACGTGGATAACCCCTTGTTTAGTTTAGTATGGTTTAAACAGTGTTTGCTTTCAAAGTCTATGAAATTATTACAAAGCTAAAATAAAGCTTAGAGCATTTTATGTTTGTAGAACTCAAACCCAATTCTTAATATTGCAGTGGTTAGAAAACACACCAATTTGCATGAATTACTTTTGATATTTACAATTATTTTTAGAAAGTCACACTTCTTCAAGGTTAAAAAGATCCCACAACCCATAAAGACAGCTTTCAAAATTATTCTTTCAGTGCCATGTGACTAATACACACCATGCTGAATTTTAAGGTCATGTATTTATTTGGAAGTGCAATTATGCAAATGCTGTTTTCTTCATTGTTAATATATTCTGGGATCAGGATTAAAACTCCTGGTGCAAAAGTCCCTTTTAAAGAGCTGCAGAATTATCTGTGTAGTTTCTCTTTATCCATTCACAAACAAACACCCTTGTGCATATCTGTATAGCTGAGTGAACAGCTGCGATGCCCAGAGGGAAGACAGAAAATTGTACAAACTAAAAGGTGTTTGGTGTCCTTCCTGATTTTCAATTCCTATCATGAACTTTGTAAAGTTTTAATCTGTAACTGGTTTAAAATTGGCAAATTTCCTTCAAATAATTCCCTAGATGTAATGATGGTGGCTTAAAATAAAATTTCAGATATGTGCAACTTACTCTTGGAAACAGATACATAAAAATCTGATTTCACTGACCTTAGATTATAATATGCCCTACCTCTTACTCCTATGTCATAACTACCAAGCTATAAGCCTGTAATTTTTGTGGATGGCTGTTTTTTCTTTATATTCTTCCATTTTTTCCCCAGAAGTGGACCTCATGACCCACTTTTTTTTCTGGCCAAGCATGGTAAGTGGCAACTAATTATTGAGCAAGTTGCTCAGATAAAAGGGAAGCTCCATGTCTTCCCAGTGGCTAAGGCAATCAGCAGTTACCTTTGGCCTCTGTAAGCTCAGCATTTTCCAGCTATTCATCTTCACTTTCCTAAAGAGCTCAATGAAAGTTAACAGCACAATACGCTTAATAACAATTAAACAATATGCTAGAGATTAACGCAGCTCATATAAATACACAGCAAGGGTCTGGCAGTATAATGGTTTTTCTCTCCCTGGGCAGGGTCTAAGGCAGGAGAAGATCTCACAGACCTTTGTATAAACCTGGTCCTTAAAAAGACAGGAGAGATCATTGTCTTCATTGCCATTGCACAAAAGTTAACAATAGTCAGGTCAACAACTAGTGATGCTGGAAAAATCATTTGGAACAGTATTTGTGTTTCGATTTCTTCCCTGGGACAGACTTGCTTTTCTCAGCAGTTTCCCCTCAAGGAAGATTATTGTAAACAACTGTCCTATTTTTATGCAAATTCATGTTTTGCAGGAGATAAGACAGTAATGATAAATCCTTCCCATTTCCTAACACTAGATGAGAAAAACTTCACTCCATAAAGAACCAAAATTGTAATATCAGAGTGTCATTCTTAACGGGGGTGAAATATATTCTCTTATTAGCAGGAACAGAACATCATTTGTTCTTGTAACATGATCTGGCTGTCTGCAAAGAAAAATCCCAGTTAATCATTTTATTTTATTATATTTTTTCCAATGACTGAAATTTACACAAATGAAAGTAACTAGGGATTCATCATGGGTTGACAATACTTTCAAATTAATAATGGATGGTGTCACATCTCCTCTAAATTACTAACTACCTTGACAGACAGCTAATAAACACTGCAGCCGGGTGCAGCAGCCTCCTACACATTAGATTGTCCCCTGAGTTTTAAACGACAAAGGATGTGCAGATTAGGAACATTTCTCATTTGCATAAATTAAGCCCCAGCTCTGCCTTACCTTGTCTCCTTATCCTTGGGCATGGTGGGTGACCCATAGCCAAAAGCCTGCTTGTCCACGGGAGAGGGCATTGCCTCAGCCATGCCTGGGAGGCCGACAGCACTCCGTGCTTTCGCATCCACAAACACAGGCAGTCCTGGCTCCTTTTTGAAGGACTGGCGGCTGGGGGAAGACCTGTCAGGCTGCATGGTGTGGGCAGGAATGTGAGGGCCATGGTGAGGATGAATATCGATCATTCTCATTTCAGCCACCCTGTGGGGTGAGGCTGGAGGTGTTTTAGAGCCAAGAGTGGGCAAATGGCTCTCCGGGTACTTGCGTGACTTTTGTCTGTACAAGGACTGCTCCAGCATTTCAGGCTGCATAGAGGGGTTGCAGTAAGTGGTCGATGACCTCATGGCACTGCGATGGTAGGCTACAATGTGATCGGGGACATCGAGGGGGTGTCCGGAGTGTGGTGCAGCCACACTCATCCTCCCCTCGTGGAACAAGTAGGGGTCACCGTACAGACTTTCGTTTCGCATCAGGGTAAGGTTTTTGTTACTCATGTCCTCGTCTGGCTTCACGTCCCGTCTCTCCAAAATGGCGCTGGGGCTGGGCGATATGGAGCGCGAGGCTGGCACACTGGACAGCCGGTCCCTGGGGATGGTGGCATTGCCTGGCACACCCATGGGCCGGCCCCCACCATAGGGAATCCTGGACGGAGAGGGAGGCATGGAGTGGGGCACCGGGGTGGAGGGCGGAGAGCTGGGCATCGCATGCAGAGGGTGTGTGGCAGATCCAGGGCGGGAACCACTTGGGCCATCTCGTCCCGTATAAGCAATTTCCCTCTGCATCTGGAAAGAAAAGGAAAACCACCTCAGATATAAAACAACTGAATGAGCAAAACATGATGTGGGCTGTCTACAGAAAATTAGGAAATAAAAACAAACCCTTGAGACAAAATAATTTTACATCTGCATAAATAAAACACTTTGGGACCTCAGTGCCTAATGAAAATAACAACTATAAACAGCAATAAAATGGGCTGCATGTTAAAGGAATATGAGAGGTTTAAAAATGCTTTTACTTATGCAAATACCATCTCACCCTAATCTGATATTCACAGCTACTGAAGCTGAAATCAGAAGTTGCAGTGCCAGGTGTTCCACATACATGTAGCCTATGACAGACTTGAACAGTTTATTGATCAGACACACGGGCTAGAGTTCACTGATTCCAAAGCAGGATAAAAATGCTGATGCTCTGGCATCACAAACACACCTGAAGTCCTTAGACAAGAAAAATAGATTACAACTAAATGGCCATTTTCTTCAGTGCAGGATTTAAGCTTTTGCTAATGACTTGAGGTGGTCTTTATTACACAAAGGATACACAAAGCATAGGAGAAAAGCACACACATTTATTGACTATAACACAGTCAACTTATATGAAAACAGTCCGACTCTATATAACATATGCCATTGCAAAGATAAGAGTGATTCAGAGGGTTTGTGGAGCACATGCTCAGAAAGTCATCAATCATTTTGTCTTAGTATAGTTTTGTAAACAGTAGCAGTAAGGAATGAACAAGCAACGTAATGAAAGGGGAAACTTCCACACCAAACATATTAGTGCTTTGTTAAGAGGCCTTGGCAAAAATCTGCAATTGATACCTGTGTTTTTGAGAGTGCAGAATCTCACTGTGCCCAACCACGATCTCTCTAGATGGCTGAACACTGTCAGTGACAGACAGGAGAAATTCTCCCTCTAGAAAGCATCATGTGCCTGCTCTGATGCCCTTGGGGTAAGGTGGATGAACAGGGAGATGAAAAAGTCAGCTGAGGACTAACTACATAAGAAAAAAAAATTACAGTTTCTAAAATTCATACTGACAATTTCATCTTCCCCCTCCATCACCTCCAAGGGATTGTAGAAAACTGTGTATCACCAAGCCTGACTCTACACTCCTGAAGTTACAAAGCACAAAATAATGTACAGTGGATGTTGCTGATCTGAAATCTGAACAGTTTTTCTGCCCTCTCACTCCTTGCTTTGATAATGTGTCTGGATTCATTGTAGTTACAGTGATCCATGGCAGATGAAACAAGAGATTATTCCTGCCCCACCACAGGTTTTTCCACTGGTAAGGGAAATGCAGTGTCGGTATATAAACAATAGCTGTTCTTATCACAGCAGATTGTGCACTCAGGAATTAGAAATGACGTTCCCCAGGGCCAGAGATCAACAGTCTGGAGTATCAGGTATTAGAAAAAAGAAAGGAGATAACCTGATTGTGGCTGCAGCAATAATAAATAAGTGTAACAGAACAAAGGTGTGTACTGGGATGGGTCATAAATGAGCCATACAACAATTATGAAGCCAAAGAGGAATATGGCATTTTTTGTCATTGACACAGAGAATTAGATCTAGTCTGGAATTTCAAATAAGATATAATTAAAATATAAGTAAACAGTATTAATCACTTTATAAGAGGGAATTCAACATAGTTTTCTATTGACTTGAAGAAACACTGCAACATACTAAACTATATTGTGTGTACTGTCTCTGGCCCCAAGCCTGCAGAACCAAACAAGTCCTACTGACTTGAACAGCTTTGTGATCATGTCTTCAGGGACAGGCAGATACAGATGTTTTATACCAAGAGAAGAACCCAGAGAAAGAAAATCCTCCTTGATTTCTACTGTACGAGAAACAATGTCCTGTGTTTAGTTGCTTCAGATAAAGCTACAACAGATGAAATAGTATCTGTCAAAGAAACCATAACCACTAGGATATGCTGGGTTGCAGTGAGAGGAAAATTCCAATGTTATGTTGCAGAGAGGAGAAAATTTCCATGGGAAGATTTGAAAGCAACGGGTTTAATTTCCCCTAACTTCTGGACTTCGTATTTCTGTATATGCTCATTCATTTCTCATAAGTCAAAGCACTCTGTCAAAGAAAAATTCCTATTTTCCACCATAACATAATTTAGATGGAATACTTTAAGATGGAAAATAATTTGAATGTGGGACTGAGCTATTGCTCAAAATCTTGTGTCTGAGTTGTGTGTAACATTATTTACTTTTGCTTTAAAATAGCACTTGGTGTACAGAGCCTCAATCAAGGCTCCCTTGGGCTGGGCAGGGCACAAACACCTGGGCACCCAACCCCTTCCTGAAAAGTTCACCTGCTATTTTAAGCCAGGACTCAGACCCTGGGTGGAGTGTACCCAAGGGGAGACTGTTGGAGCCAGAGAGCCCAGGGTGCCCAGGAAAGATTCATCAGGGCATGTGGGCTGGGCAGGGACCTGAGGTGGTCCCTAGGAGCCAGGCAGCTTTATCCAGTGGATTATGGTGTCTTCTGCCACATGGTTGGTATTTCCTCTCTTTCCACTTTTCTCTCTTCTCCAGAGTCTCCACATTCTTTGCTAATGGTAAGTTGGAAAATGTGAAGGATGATCTTTTCTTCCTTCTTATATGTACCTCTTTGGTGTGATAGTCTAGGCACACCAAAGAGGTACAGATGAGAAGCAAGAACAGACCATCCTCCACATTTCTCTTTCACAACTCCCTCACATATAGCCTACTTTCTGTGTTGTTTTTCCTCTTCTCTCCTCCACCACAAAACCCTCATGTTGCTCAATAAAACCCCATTCTCTTCTACATGAGCCACATGTTCCTGGACTTCGCATGACTCAGGGACAGAGAAAGAGGATACTGGGTTTATCTGAGCCTCTAAATACTGGGTGCTGTCCCACACAGTTGCTCTGAGGGCAAAAGGAAGATTTTTTACTGTAAGCACAGGATCATGTGCTTTTCAACTCCAGCCATGTAATATGTTTACCTTAGGGTGGAGTTTTGTTCAGCACATAGCTCTTCCTTGTTCCTACTGCCTATAGACCTTACATCCTTGAAATGGAAACTTGTCAGCTCAATCCTTAGGTTAAAATATGGCAAACAGCTAGCAACCATTTCTGCATAAAACATTTGAGGGAAAATAACATCACCAAGAATCTTTTCACTTTCTGTAGTAAAAAAAGGATATTTAAACATCTCCTGTGGAGGTTTTTGGTCAGTCTAACAAGACTTAAGTCTGTAAGATACAGACTTTTCTACATTTTTTTAAATGGAGTCTCTATATGCTTAAGAGTCAATGTTATATAAACCCAGTTATGTTCTTTATTTCAAAGCCTGTTGGCACACTGAATAATTTGCAATATATTGAAAACCTCTCTATGCACACAGCCAGCAAACCAGTCATCCATCCACCCAAGTGGGTACAAGGAGCCTTGCTCCTGGTGTCTCAGAGGACAAGCAGAGCCAGTGGTGTCTCTGCAGCCAGCAGCCCGGGCAGGCAGAGCTGTGCCAGCCGGCACTGGCACTGCCGCTGACTCACCACACCACAGCAACCCTGCAGCTCACCACACAGCTGACACCAGACCTACAGCCTGACTCAAGCCACTGTCTGCTAAGATCTCAATGTGAAACTCAGGTGAAGGAAAAATAGGCCAGTTTCTGACCTGGCAGCCCTTCCCACTGCTCTGCTAGGCGTCCTCTGCATCATCAGAGAACACAGCAACTGGCTTTGCCCCAAGATTTTCAGACTGCCAAAATACCTACACAGAGCACGTTCCCAAGATGGAGGTTACCCATGCACCCTCTTGGAGATGCTGGGGAGTTCCCAACAGACTCCATTAATCACCTCTCGGCCATGTGAAGCTATTACTTTTCTTACTGTCCCTCTGACACCCTGCACTTCCCTGAGGAAAGTGCTGATATGCTCTACAAGCTGGCTCACCCAACAGTAAACACAGGACACCTGCAAAGAATTTTATTGAGACCTTGGAGTCTATGATGAAAAAGCTACAGAAATACTAAGTACTGATACAATACTGATCAATTAAACTGTTTGTAAAGAGATCTTTTATGAAAATTGCTCATCAGAAAAAAATCCTCTAAAAAGTAAGGCAATCCTTCACTTTTCTAATGAGGAAAGACTTAATTAAAGAACCCTCAATTCAACAACAATAAAATATTCCATTAGTTTGTCTCTCTCCATAAAAATAAATTGACAACTTTACTGTACTAGTTGTCCAAACCCCTCATCTCCACCATAACTTGCTCTGTATGATAACACTTGTGTCATGTCTGATCTTTCATTCCAGTTAGATTTGGAGAGCTAAAAGCACAAATCCACTTTTGAAAAAAAAGCCAAACACTTTTATACATTTTTAGTATTTCCATAATAAGACAATTTACAATAAGAAAAAGTACACTTGAAAACTGCAGAATTGGTAAACTGTTAAATGAGAATTTTAAGTATCTGTATCAAAACTATCTGTCTGAAGCTAAATCAAACATCACCGAGAGGCTGTCACCCTTGTCTGTTCTTGCTTTGTCATAGAATGCCTTCTAGTGCCTATAAATTTCCCCATTATATTGGGTCGTTACAGAAAAAAAAAAAATCATGCTCGTTGCAGTTGTGGGCTCCTCCAGCTGCCCAATGCCATATTTGAAAACTTCAAACACATTACCATATTTTTTAGCTGTTTCTGGTCACAAACTTTTCAATTATATGTACTTTCAGCAGATTACTCTAATCCAAGAGAGCTGAAACATTTCATAAAAACATCAGTAAAGACAAAAGTTGGGAAAAAAACACCCAGCAGATTTCAGTCAACAGTGATGTTTTCTTACCAGACATCCCTGGAGTGCTCTAGAGCTTTAGCCTTCCAGATTCATAGACCTCGTTGAACTTGGTCACACTCTGATCTGGCAGTTTTGGCTAAGAATGGGCCTTCTGATGCCCCCAAAAAAGATTTCAGACCACGAAACCACTGACCTTGCCTAAGTTGGAACATGGCCTCAGCTGAATCTGGCCCCACAGTACAAGGTTCTAGAAGCTGCCAGGGTTCACAATTATTTTTCATTATGGGAACCGCATGCTGGTAAAATAAAACTGATTTCAGATGTTCAAACTGCCAAAGAATGGGAAAGTCCAAGATCCAGCTAGCTGTTCTTATCATGTTCCATATATTTCAATTATTTTTTTTCTGGATAATTTTCCAGAAAAGGAGTTGCAGAGCTCCCTAAGAAATCTCAACACTTATAATTAACTTCCCAGTATTAGCATGTGCCTAGGTTTCAGTTCTTTCGGTCCTTTCGTATAGATTGGTATATGCCCAGCTGTAAAAACCTCTGTATTATAGTGAAAGAAGAACTGAGACAAAAACTCAGAAGATCTATGAAAGAGGAACTTTCTCTTTCTAAGGTGTGATTACATATATGGTGGATACGTCAGGAGAATCACTGGGTTTTTCTTCCTCCGTTTATGCTCTTAATTCTATGTTTTTTTCTTTCCCTTGACGAACACAATCAGTCCACATAAGATGTTTCTTAGGATGAGTCCAGGATGCTTAGTGATGATGAAATCATCCAGCCCTCAAGTTTCTATGTTTATAGATTTCTTTTTATTTTGGCCAGGGTCAACTAGCTAGAAGTTGATATGAGACAAATAAGAGAATGAGAAGGTGATGCTTGCTGTCTTAGAAGGTGGAATTTAGAGGACATAAACACAACCCTCCTGAAAGGAGACATTCTGAGTCACCCATAATCAGGTGTTATCACCATACTACTCAATATCACTGTGATATCCCGCCCCCATATCTTTCTCCCAGTTGTGCAGGTTGCACAGAGATTATGGCAAATACACTATTTGATTCTCAAAAGCTGAATTTCTAGGACACCATATTGTGGTTACCAATACATTGACTTGAAGCTCAGACACACCATCATTTCTTGCCATGCCACAGAACATCAAACACATTTTTAACATTATTGTCCCTTATTTTATACATATATGTTTAATGCACACTTGTGTATGAAACCAGTCCCTACAGTGATCCAAATGTTTTACCTCAAGGTATTTCACGTCTCAGTATGTCCTCTTATATCCCTGACTACATATAAGCTTAATTCATACCATATCCTAAAGCTCCCATGGGGAAAACAAAGAATACCTAGTTCACTTTTTACTGAATGTAAAACAGATCCATAACATTCTAAGCTAACCACAAAACAAATGTAATGATAATATAAAAAATAATGGTTGATTGCTTCACCTTGCCTGTAAGTCAATGTGCATGATCAAGATGGATCATGTAAACAAGCAGAGAGGAGAGTTTGCAGACCAAATCCTGCTCAGTCTGCTCTTTTGGGCATAATTTCTTCAGCTATCCGGATGCTACCCTTAGTGTTTGTTTTCACAATTTAAAACCCTAGCACTCTTGATACACTCTTAGACAACATTGCTGCCTGCAGACCAATAAAACAATCTTTAATAATATCTTTGCTTTGAAATAATTGAAGTCACTTACTGTTTCTTATGGAAATCTCTCGAATGGCTACAGCAGTGAGATGAACATTAGGTTTCACTTCTTCTAGTAAAGCACTTTCTGTTTTCAGTCTTGAATCTCAATCCTTCATCTATGGTATAAATTTTGTATATCCATGTCTTCTGCAAAAAGGTTTGGAAATGGGAAAAATGTTCCTTGTTCCCTCAGCTCACAACAGGCCATCTTGCTTTATCCGGTCATCTAAGTAATGCTGTTTCAATAGACTGAAGTACTTTTCCACGTGACAAGCCTGCAATTTCTCCTCCCCTTTGAAATTAGTCACTAAATAACCTCCTTGGCATGTCACCCAGTCACAAACTGTGCAACACTATGTGATTCAATCACTCAATCATTTTTTAATGTGTGCCTATAAGATGCATAGAAAGAGGCTAACATTATGGAGTGAACCACAAAAGAGACTCACAGAGGGGAAAACCATAAATAAAATAGTGAGTAAGCTCTGTTTCAGTAACACAGTGCATTTCAAAGGCAAGACTATGAGACCTATATGTATTCATTCCCCAACAGGTGAAGATCTCCAACTATTAGCAAACCCAGTTGACAGAATTCTAGAAAAAAAAAATTCAGCATATATAAACCTTAGAAGCTGTTCACCTCCTCAGATTGGTAGTGCCACTGTAGAAGGAAGCACAAGTTCCTCCCGTAGAGGAGCTGTCTACTCATTAACCAGGCACCTGAGCCACGTGGATAGCCTGAACTTCGGGGTCCCCATAAATCAATCCCACAATTATCTCTGCAGCACACCACATAAGCCATTATGATTTGTTGTTGGGTCTGTTTTGTTGTTGTTGTTGTTGTTTTTTAAGAGGAAACAATAGAGAAGGTAAGTACATTTTCAAAAATTAGAACAGAAAGGATGCTTCACTCCTGTCTATCCCCTCACATGAAAAGACCATAGAATATAGAAATTGCCTCCTTTAAAAAGACAGCGTTTACAGCCTAAAAGAGATGACACTTAAATATCATAAGGGAAAATCCCATGGCACACCCTTCCCAGTCCTGCAGTTATCTTCTGCTTTGGGGGGTTGGTTCTCTTTCTCTTGGTATGGAATTTTGTATGATTTTGCTTTTCTGCAAGTAAAAAATTGCCTATGTCATCATAAATGGCATTCAAAGGAGTAAAAATACAATTCAAGCATATAATCACGAGCTAATATTGCTGTAGAATCAATCCTAATGGAACATTACAGGAGTAGCATTTCTGTTTCATAGTACTGCTCTGTCTCAGCCACTAGTGTAGGAGGCATCATTCATTTCTGCTATGAAACAGCAATTTGACACTAAGCATTTAAGTAACAGGAGAAAGATCAGAGCAGATCTGGCAGCCAAAACTAAAAATCTAGGTGTTCCACCCCTTACTAGCCCAGCCCAGCATCAGAGAAGTCTTCCAGCTTTCTAGACAGATGCTGTGATTTCTGATTTGTAATGCATGCCATAAATTTACATGCCATTATTGATCTTGACTAGAACTTAACAAAATTTATATGTAGTGTAATATAAATAGTTTTTTCAGAAATTTAAAAAGAAAATAATTTTATCTTAAATGCTTACTTTTCAGTTTCAGTGTAAAATATTTTAAAACATTATTTTTATTAAATATTTGCACTAGCACTATAATAAAGTGTTATTATGGCACCGAAACAATGTTAAAGCTATTTATTTTTATTTCAAATTTAATCAGTCAAGGCTGGTTTCTTGCAGTGTAGGGGTAAAGCATTATTTACCATTCAAGCATCTGGTTTATATTTGGCAGGTTTAACTAACCAGTCAAGCATCCCCTTTTAATGAATGGATGTATATACTTGACCTAGTTAAAAAGCTGCTTAGGTTGGCCAACCAACCAGACTCAGAAACATCAAGAGTAAAAAAACCAAGCAAATTATCCTAGAACACTTCATTGCCACGTGTTTTTCAGCAGTTGCAGAGAATATTCTGTCCGTGTTCTTCCTTACAGGTTAACAAACCTGAAGTGAGAAATTATTATGCTAACATGCAGGATAAAAAAGATAATTGTATTTTGCTAAGTTCACTGCAATGACTTGCAAGCTGGTAGGCTGCACATTTTCAGTAACTGGACCCTAGCATGACAAAATATATCCCAGAAAATCAGCTAGGGATATAACTAGTTCTCCATACATATGACATGCTATTCATGTATGTCTGATACATATAAAAAGCTTTTAATTAGATGAATTAATCTGCTTTTAATTTTAGAATATATCAGGCACAATGTCATAAATATTGCACAGTATTACCAAGGCTGTAATTTAATTTGTAGGTTCTAACAATGCATACAAACAATTCAAGCATCACTTTCCATTTCAATTACATTATCAGAGCCCTCAAGCATTATATAGCTTGCCATGTATTATCCCATGTACAATTACTTTCCATAGATTTGTTTATAAGGTACTGTACAGAACAAGAACTCCTTTTCAGTTCAAGCCCCTGGGTAAACCAAGGGCATACTCCTAAGAGGCACAACACCCTATGTTTCACTGAGACCAAGCCTGGATGTTTAGGTTAATTTAGGACTTTAAAACCAACATTAATGTCGCTATTAATGATAGGCTCAAGTCACCACAGACCTGTAATGCCAGTCACCCTCCCTTCTTCTACATCATTAACAATGTTGATCTGCTGGACTTTTCCATCAATTTGCTCATCACATCAATTTATTTTCTGCTTGTTTCCTGCATTTTGAAGCAGAAAAAACATTAGAGCCTAAACATCAGTAGAACATACAATTATAAAGCCAGAGAGTATTTTGAAGTCTACTGTGGGGTATACACATGTGGCATAGACATAACTTATTGATTGGATGGTGATCAAAGTTCTTTCTGCTCCTGATAACAGCTCTTTTGGTACCTATTCCTTTAATACTTACTTTCATGTATGGAAATAATTATGTAGTTAATGCCTTATAGTGCTGTAAACAACTATTTCCTTGACAGAAAACAGGGAAGCACTTACTGTGATTGCGGGTCACTAACTCAAGATTTGGTTTTGTTCTCAGCACTCCAGAACAAAGTTTGTGATGGAATCAATGGGGTTTTGCTTAAATTCAACAAAAAAGTTCCGTTCAGCAGAATCCAAATGGAAAGACAATTTGCTGATGACAGCTTTTAGAGCTGAAATACAAAGAAAGCATATTTTCTGCTGTATTTGGGGGTTTGGGTTTAGGATTTTGAGTGTGGATTTGTGTTTTGAGATTTGGGGTTTTTTCTGCCAAGGAAGGTCTCACACTATCTCACCAGTTCTACTGCCCACCCAGCTTTTAATTTTGATCCAAGAAACCAAGTTTGAGATGTCAAAGACCAATCTGTGGAGTTATCTGCAGGATCTCCTGACTCTGCTGGCTCTGATACAAAAGACTCATGAACACAGCTGGGGAACTGCCATCAGCATCTTCCTTCTCTCTGCTTAGGACGGCACCATGAAAATTTCTTCTATGAAAGGAGAGTGAGGCTTAGCTTTGCCTCCAAACACTCAGCAGAGAAGAAAAAAAAAAATTCCTACCTCATCCTGATCCTAGTCTCAGTTGCTTCCCCATGGCAAAAATGAGGGAGCAGAACACAGCCCTCGAGTTGCTGTCCTTCACAGTCACCCAGGTGACACACACTGGCATTCAGCTGGGCTGTGCTGCTGCCACTGCACTCCACTCTGCTCTCCATGACCCTGAAAAACTCTTTCAAATTGGCCTTGACTTTTTCACATCAGCTCTCCAGCCCACTGCCCATGTATACATGTACCTACAAGGACGTGTGTGGTGTTTCCTTGAAGACTGAAAATCCTACAGAAGCTCTTTGAATTTGAGAGGCCAAGCTAAACAAACAGAGAAGGAACAGAACAGTTCTGGCTGCCTAACACATACTGGATTTGAAATTATGCGCAGACCACACTACCTTCTCCTAAACATACGTATTGTTTGTATTCCCTCTGTTTACTGATTCCAAAGGCATGCAGTGAAACAGATATGCCTTGGAGTAAACACAAGTACCATAAAATTCTCTTATAATTATTACAAACTCCCTAGTTCTTACAACATAAATGCAAACAAACAAACAAAAAGCCCTCACACCACAGAGCACATTACTAGTGGCTAGAATGCACCACTATAAAGGGGACAGGCAGCTGTACAGCTTCACTGCTGGCAAAGCAGCACTCTCACTAGAACAACAGGAGCTTGCAATGTGGACCAACCTGTGCAGAAAGCCTTTGAACAGATAAGCATCTGAGCTCTCATGAGTACAGTGTTGTCTTGTAACCTGTCTATTATATACATGTGTGTATACATAATGCTATGTTTTGCATACAAGCAGTAAATTTTTGGTGTATCCTTTGTTGACGGCAGATTAGTATAATATGAATTTTTTTATTTTGATGGATTAAAAAAGTTAAAGGCGCACAAATAAAAGTGGGAAGTCCTCTGCTGGAAACTCTGTAAGCCTCTCAAAATTTTTTTTAAGTTTACTAGAATAAATTTAGCCAACTCTCACTGGAGTTGCATGAAGAAGGTTCTGTAAAGCTGAACTATTACGTCAGGTCTGCAGTCTGTCTCTCTACCCTGTAATTCAAACCTCATGCTTCCCCCTTGTTCCTGTCCTGATTTAAGCAAGGACATTTTCCTAGCTATAGGAAAGTATCACAGCATGTATTGCACACATATATGCATTAAGCACCTCTCAAAAAGTCAAGAAGCAATATTAATTGCTCTGGACTGAGGATTTGTCTCACCTAATGTTTCATTAAAAGAAACAGATGGACATCCTCCAGAGTCAGCTCATTCTCCTAGAGTTGGGTGGGACAAGCTGCCCTTTTGCATTCCCAACCTCTCACCACTGACTGCAGTGGGCGGCAATTTCTACACTGATCTTATAAGGCTTAGATTAGATTTTTTTCTTTTCAATTCTTTATAGTAAGTCTGCCCATATGTCTTTTCATTTAGCTCACTTTCTGTTCTGTTTCTCATCCCAGTTTTTTACTTTTTTATAACTATAACTACTACTGCTTGCTGGTCCATGCAATGGACATCTGTGATCTGCTTTGGAGAATCCAACTTCACCTGTGGTTCCTGTTTTATTGAAGTAAATATTAAGCATCTCTCTCCTGAAACTGGAAATAAACATTATTTATTTTTCAGCAGACCAATATGGAAGCACATTCATTTTCCTCCTCCTCTGTCCTACCATTAGCAGCTTTATTTATGCCTAAACTTTCTAACTTTTTTAATGCAGAGAACTGAGCTTGTGGCATGAAATATTCCCTTCTTTGTTCATAGGTAATGCAGAAATATTAATAAAAAGATGCAGGTCATATATTGCAGATATTTTTCTCAGGCTTAACTCATGACTTGGACTGATGACCTTAAAGATCTTTTCCAACCTAAAAGACTTTGTGATTTCCTGAAATCAGGGAAGAGAAACAGGAGGTAAAGAAGTATTATGTGGAAAGGTAATAGAGAATTCTTAGTGTAGAACTACAGAAGAAAGGAAAAAAGACCAACCAAAAATGGAATGAGGCAGAGTGAAGGATAGTAAATAGGAGTTTGTGAAAGATGAAAGAGAGTAATATTGGAGATGGAGTGCTGAAAAATTAATAGGGAAACAAGAAATGGATAATAAATAAAAAAGGAAACAAAAGTAAGAGACTTAAGCTGGGAAGAGAGGAATTGATGAGAAAAAGAGGAGGTAAAGAGACTGTAGCATACGAAGGAAAAGTCAACAAAAAATTCAATGAAAGAAAAAAAACCAGAATAAGTAGCAAAACATGAACTAATGCAAATTTTCTTTGATGCTAGAAGATTTTGCATTAGTTCTTGACATCGAAATGCTGTAGTCTAGCATAGTAGGCATGGTAGGGAGAGGGAGAGAGCAAGAAAGGAAGGAGAAAGGGACAAGAAAGAAGAACATCCAACATAAACTCATTTCATTTTGTTTAACATTCTGAGGCTGCATGAGTTTTTTTGGCAGATGTGGTCAGAACATGAGGGTGGTTTGTAGGAGTGAAGTGAGCAGAGCACTACAAGTAAATGCCAGCTGGAGTGACCCACAAATGCTTGATGGCAAGGGCAAAGAAGATAAGATCATCACTTTCCTTTGCAATACACTCTCATATTCAAAACAAAGATATTTGAGATGCACTTTAAAGCTATAAATGGCTTTTTAAATCTAGCACTGAGTTCTGCCATTACCACTGAAAATGCAGTTGAGGTTCCAAACAGCTTCATTTCCTTCAGACAGTGCAAGAAATAACAGCTCTCTACAAGTGAGGCCTTAATGCAGCATCTCTGCCACACCCCATGCAGTGGGACTGCATGCACATGTGCATGTACACACATGCTGTGTCTCATCATTTGTCAGAGCTTGGTGATGGTTTCATCAAACCAGACCTTCTGTTGTCCCCCACTAACAACCAGACATGTACAGAGGGCAGCAGCCATGTCCACATTATCTCTCAGCACGCAGTCCTTACTTCTCAGAAAACTTTTTTCCCTATCAATTCCATTGTGTTATCAATCCCCTGACCACACAGATTTATGACCCCAAGAACACCAGCACATCAAGAGCTCTTTGGCCATCATAATATTCAATGGCTCTTCCCATTCCTAAACTGAGGGCACATTTTTTTCAGGTACAGAACAAGAAGCAAACAAAAAAATAAGAGGAAAGCAGTATCACTGTTCTTCCCATAAAATTCCCATAACATGCCTCGTCTTAAATATAGGTCAAGCAATGGGCTCTGTATTTGGACTAGCCTGGTCATAGCTGTCCTGAACCTGCTGTCACAGATTAATGATTAATGTCAATGAGAAAACCTTGACAACACACTGGCTGAGCTCTGCTTGGAAGGGAATGGAGCATAAGGCCACTTGGAGCCTGACACAGAGCCATCCCATGAGAGCTTCCAGTCCAGCCACACTTTAGGCTTTAGGCAAAGAAAGCAAAAAGATGGATGAGATGCAGCACATTTTGCATTGGCCTGTCTGAAATCACGGTGCCTCTGTGTGGAAGTTTATTTCCCCAGCAGCATTTCACCATTTGAACTATCTCCCTGCTACTACTCTGCATTGCTTTGCTCCTGGTTGGCAAGACAAACATCCAGATCAGTTAACAGGCACTCATTTCTGCCTGTTTATGTATTTAATTTCCTATGACCAAATGAAATGTGAGAGTTAAAAAAAAAGTTTAGATTATCCAATTAAGCAGAGAGAAGTTAATAATTTTCTCATGCTTTATTTTGCTATGCTTCCTTCATGTACTATGCAGACAGAATGGTGAGTGCACTAAGAAACCTCTTGGCATTTCACCAAGATTTTTCAGGGTGTTATCACAATTGACAAAAATATAAACATACTAAAACATAACACATTTCAATCCTAAAAAAGGTTGGATTTACATAATTGCATCATTGGTTTGCCAATATCCACATTTATCTCATCAGTATAGCATGGCCCACCCATCCCATAAGCTATTCAGATTGTTTGGATTGAATGTATAAAAGCTATTACTGGTCTACTTTTCTAAAGTTAACATTATGACAACCCTTATAACTAATGCTGCAATTTGTTGCCTTTGCTTTCAAACCAACTGCTCCTTTCTTCTGATTTTCCACTGATGCTTTTTATGGAATTTTCAGAGAACAAACAGAGTCATGTAATTCATGAAAATGCAGAAAGCATTTCCTCCTCCCTCCCCATTCTCTTTGAAGAGATGAAGGACACCATGTACATTACATAGACAACCACCACCAATGCAGGGAGCCAAACCCTTCAGACCAATCCCAACTTCAGCATTTCCTTAGGGCACCACAGAACTGATGGGGTCATCTCTTTTTTTTTCCAAAAAAGGAATAGTTTCAAAGATGAACAATTCTGGTAGAGATCAGCATTTTAATTTAGTTTAAATATGCTGTATATCAGATTTCTGCTGTTTAAAAGACAAATACTTTTAGTAACTGCATTCATAAATCAAAATAAATGCATGGCTTTCTGACTCCCTGTACTAACTCAGCTCTTATTTTTGTTCTATATTTGTATCTCATTGCACTGAAGACAACTAAAACTGAACAAGTTGATATAGTTAAATGAACATAAAGACAGTGGAACCCTTGGTCCCACATTACCAAACAACTGAGTCAAAATACAATTCCTGTTACAGATATACAAAATGTGTTAGAATGTAAATAATTTAGAAATATCATAAAACAGAGCTGATAGTCAAAAGACATAAGCAGCATGTTTACACCTGTTTCTTCCAATATAAGAACTTAAAAAAATCAGAAAAATAAGTTTGGAGTCAGCACTACTAGTAGGAGAAGTGGTCATGGAAAATCATACATTCAATTGGATTTTGCAATGCAAGTGTCCAAGCCACACCACAACTCATAGCCATAAGTTTGAACAGCATTTGCAGTTGTATGTCTTTTGAAATGATAGAAGTGCTGTCAGTGCATCAACTGAGTCGTAGATCACAAACTTCTTTGTACATTGTTTGAACCTACAATTTCTTTTCCTCTTACTTCCTTCTATCCCAAAAATATCCAAGTTGGTCAGCATGGTTGAAGTAAACAATCTAGTTTACCCAAAGGTCAAGATATCTTTAGTAAATATAAAGTGATACAGGGACTAGCCCTTTACTCAACACACCCGTTCAGTCTTTTCACTTAAGTCACATGGAGTTCAAATTTGCAGTGATGTAAGAAAGACCTATATTCAGACAAAAAATAATTTCAGCATCACATCATTTCTCATGGAGTCCTATTGCATGCTGATATTTGCAACTGTCTTGCTTTTGCCAGCTGAGGCTTTTTTTAACCCTAGATCTTAACCTGTATCCAAGGAAAGATATTTTTACTGCTCATATTTTCACAAGACTGATTAGTTTTCCATAGCACTTATTAGAAAAAGTACAGTCCAACATGGAGAAGAATCAAGATCCTCAGATGTCTAACTGTGTTCTCTTAAACACCAGGTAATGGTTTACTCCTCTTTGTTAAAAGGAAGTTAGGGAAAGAATTAATTCTCTTTAGTATTCCAATAGCTAATGACTAACAATACACTGAAGTGAAGTCTCAGTGGAAGGCAGAGAATCTGGGACACAATCATGAACTAACACATTTTGGATTTGTGAAAAACTTACTGGAAAAGCTAAAGTCCTGCATGACAAGAAGCATGGCTTTTTTGAAGAAGAAGAAATATTGTTGCTAACTTCACTTGGTTGGGGTAACCGTGGTAACAAAATGCTCACCTTCAAAAAGTGATTTTTAACCCCTGGTTGAGTAAGAGCTCATTTGGAAAGCAACCTGGGAGTTATAAACCTTGACTGGACTTTGACTTGTGTGACTCCTGCAGTTCAGATAGGCTACCTGGTTTACAAAGGAGGTAAAGAAGGACCTCCCCTCCTTATAAGGGAGGTTACAGCCATGAGCATTTTTATCATCCAGCAATGTGTTCAGGGAGCTCCAGCAACATCTGACTCCATCAACTATTTAGGAATTTTAAATAAGCAGTCAAATTAGGACAAACTAAAAGCAAGAAAAGCAACGGAAAATAAAGAGCAAAACTTAAAAAGAATTGACACAATGAAACATTATGTAAAAAGAGGTGGAGTAAGAATAAAACCAGAAACTAGTAGACAATAAAAAAAGGACTTAAATCCAATCCTTATGTTTTTATTCAGTGCAAGCTCTCACTGAAGGCAGCAAAATCATTGCCTGAGAACCTCAGATGTACGAGAGAGAAAATTTCTAGTTTTAATGAAGGGCTGGAAAGACCTTCACCCAAAAGAGATAATACGTTGTTTGTGGAAGACTTCATAAGCTGCAGGGTAAGCTCTCAGCAAACCTCAACATGAAAGGCAGACCAGCTTGAATACAGGCCTGTTAGTGGGAAATAAAGAACCCTCCTCCCAAAAATTCCACTCTCTGGAAGTTTCCAGGTAACTGGTTTGTGATATCTACCATATGATACTCCTCTCAGCTAACTGGGAGATTATTATGTGGGTGTTGTAAGCTCATGATCTTCTTTGAGCAGTTTTATATCAAGAACATGACACTTTCTTTCAATGGCAGTTTAACATAAACTTAAAATCCATCCTCATTATTTGAAAATTAAAGAAACCCTAAAAAGTATCTTTTAAAAAATATTGGTATAGTAATAGTATCTACAAAGTTATATTCCTTATGCATACAAATATTCCCTATACATACATATAATACTATCTCTAATGTTTGTGAAATAAGTAAAATACACCAAAGCACAAAGCCATCATATTAAAAAGCCACAGTGCAGTATCTGGCCAACTGTTACACAGGATCTGTATCTTTAAAGAAAACAGCTTTGGGCTAGAAATCTATTGAGATTAATATACTGTTTTATGTGTAGCTAAAATAAAGGTTTTTTTCCTTAGAATTCTATCCTTTTTCTCACTAATTTGGGCTTTGCAGAGCACTAGGTACTGTAAATCAAAGGACACATGAATGAAAGAGAACAGGTACATTTACAGTCTTTCATCATAGACTGATTTGATGCAGGTACTCCTCAGTATCTGCAGGTCTGTAGTTGCATAAATAATTGGTAACTACTGAAAACCCACTCAAAGCAAAAGTAAAATCCTTATCAGTAAAAAGAAAATCCGGAACATCAGAGAGTTCTTTTATAAATTTTGTTCTGATCTCAGCAAGATTTGTAACAGCAAGTTGGAAAATAACTGTTCATGTTCAACATGTAAGTTTGAAAACATACATAAAATAAGTAGAGCTTGCTGTTTTAAGAGCAATTAAATATTTATTTTCTCACACAGCTGAAGGAAGAAGAACAGTTTTCATTGTTCTGACTGAAATTCTCAGTTAAACTGAAAATATATTTTAGTTTGGAAAATAATAAAACAAAAAGGAGTTATATATTATCCTTCATTATTTATAAGCATCATCTTACCTTACATCTCTTGGTGAGTTCTGTTTCTAGATGACTTTGGCAGGTATTTTAATCCAGAATTTGTTTCAGCAATACGTGCCATTACATCTGCTCTTTAAAATAAACTGCTTTTTCTCTTTTCGTCAGACAAAGTATGTGGCCTAAAAGAACTTCAGCGTCTCTGCTCAAGAGATTTCATGGACACTCAGGGGCTTTCTTTCCACTGTATGAAAGTTAAATCTGAGTAAGGAAGGCATTTTTCCTGTCCCGGAAATCAGCATAACCAAAACCAATGCTGAGCTAATGAGAAATGTTTCTTCCATGTGTTCTGTTTGGCAGACACCGCAAGTCATATCAAGGAAACACGTGATGTTTATAAATACAATATGGCTTATGTTGTTATAACCTCGCAATGACAAAAAGAGCATTAGAAAAAGCAGACAGCAAAACAGCAGGAGAGATGAGATTTGTATCATTTGGAAGGTCTCTATCAGATAATAGAGGTATTAGCAATTGCCTTTTCATTTTGGTTTTTTTTCTTTTTTCCCAAAAGGAAACGAAATTTTACAGTAATAGGATCAGTAAGGTAAACATACGGCAACTTATATAAATGCTGTCCTATAGGCATCCTAGCACTAAAAAGCATTCACCCAATTTATTGCTTGAATTATTTTCCAATAAATACCTCTATGTAATGCAAAGAGCACTTTTTTTTTTTAGCTATAGTATGCAATGTAAAGACATAACTGTGGCAGCATTTGCAACTTTTATGCTAATTGTTGTTAAGATCATAAGCTATGCAATGAAAAGAAGTTAAAGATGCTGGATGTGTGTTTACAGGTAACTTAATAACACAAAAGAATTATTCTGCTTTTATTATTTCTTTTTTTCTGCAAACCAGCACTGAATTTCAGCCTCCTTGGAAGCCATAAATTCTTGGGCAGTTGTTTGAGGGTTTCTAGTACTTGTAGAGTATTTTTAAGTTCACACATTGCATCTAGCTTTAGAGAGTTAAAATATTAGCACAAATAAAAAATATTTCCCCCTGCTAACTTTCTGAGGGAAAATGAAAAGTTGGTGGTGTGTAATTTAAGTAATAAAAGCTATTTAACACAAATTCACCCAGCTTACAAAATGTCTGTCTCATTTTTCTATACAACACATTTTAACTCCTGTCCTCTCACCCTGCCAGCCAAAACCCTCACTGCTGTCAGGAACATTATCATCTTTTTGCCACTCTAGCTCCCATAAAATGTGGAGTTTCCAGGTTCTCTGCACTGCCCCAACTTAGCTCTGACTCAACTTGCCCTAATTGTTCTTTCTTGAAGAAATAGTCTTGGGAAAAAAAAAAAAAATTCAAAACACCTCAAAGCAAACCTCAATACAACAACAGCCACAACAAGCATTCTTTGGATATTCTGACCTCACCCAACAAAGACCTTATGCAAGTCAGAGAATTAAGTAAAACCATGGTATGTCTATAACACTTCAAAATAAAGCATACCCCACAGACTTCAGGGCAGGTGGATGGGAAGAAGAAGACTGCCAAGCCAAATAGCCACTAGTTTCTTATGAAGCAAAAACTCCCTCCCAGTTCTTAAAATTGGTTGGTAGGTGAAGCCCAAAACAAACCACTGCATAAGCCAACATTATTAGTATCCAGCTGTGCCACCAGAAACACTGACTAGTTTCTATAAAAGAAGGGGGAGATTGTAATTTAAGTTTCTTTAGCCTTTAGCCCCTCCAGAAAAGGAGGGTGTAGATAATGAGGACAGAAAATAGGTTGTGCACATTCAGTGGGGGGAATCACTTCAGCTCAACAGCCCTGGAAAGGAGCTGTTTCAATTCACTCAGCAATACAGAAAATCTCACTGTCAGTTCCTTACAGCCGTGTCCTGGCATTCAGACTATGCACCACGGCTGACTGAGTGCCAGCCTGGGCCCTTCCCCTTCCAACCTATGCAATTAAAATTATTATTATAACACATGGCAATTCTGGGCACAGAGCAACATGGCTGTGTACATGCATTTAAGCTGGAATTAACAACAATGTCAGGGGGAAAAAATAGACCATCTATGTCGGAGTCTGGAAATATGACGAATTTCTCTTTGCATGTTTGAGAGATTTTAGAATCTCTGACAAACAGTGTTTTTAACCTTTGTTCATGGAAAAAGGGCTTTTAGGCTCTGAAATGAAGCAGAGTTTTTAAGAGTGTGTATTAAATAGTAGAATAGTGCATAGTTTTATCACAAGGTGAGAATTTTAGATATATGGGGGTTTTAGGATGGCAGACAGATAAAGGCAAGATGGAGGAAGCACATGGCTTTTGGGTTTCTTCTTCCTCACCTGCCTCCATGTTCTGCAGTGAGGTGGCACATTATAGTTGGCTTAGAATAGAGTCTAACCTTCTAACATAGATAATAGTTATTGGAGAAGAATTATAAATACTGATTACATAGAATGTAGTATAAATATCCATGCCACCCTGTGGGTGGGAGCTTTTAGACATTTGACATTAAGCATTTAGACATTTAGCATTGGGACATTAAGCTTTTTGCACTTTGTAGTGGGCATTGTGCTTTTGTATTAGAACATTAAGCTTTTTGCACTTTCTAGTTAGCTTTGGTATTTGGAATGATAAGAAAAAATAAAATTATGAAGAGAAAAGCCTCACGCTCGCCTTTCCTTCAAGATCTCTGGCAGGCTGGTGAAAGCAAAACAATACTTTACATTCTCGGAGCAGAAAAGAAAACCAGCCGGCCGGCACAGAAAAAAAAAAAAAAATTTATATAATTTCGAGACATCTAAGCATTTGTTCAGTATTTTGTCAAAAGAAAGTGTTATTGCACAGAGAGCTAGAAAGTGCTGATGAATGATACAAGCTCAGGTGAAGGAGTAAATTAATAAAAGGCAGCAATGTGAATATATATTTTTCAAAAAAACCTCAGCTGTTGCAGATTTATAGAGTACCTTTTGGGAAAGGAAAAAAAAAAAAAGGAAGAGCATGAGCACAAATAGTTCAGTATGACAGTACTATGTAGCTACTTCTTGCTTATCAGCATTCAGCATGGCACACCTGTCAAACTGACCATGCTCTGTGAGATGGAAAGGGCCATACCAGTAAGCAAGTGAGGTACTCAGAAGGATTTCAAGAAAAAAAATTTCCTTTAGAGCTCGCTTGGACCCTCAGCGAATTCCTTTTTCTCAAACACAAGCCACTCAGAAAAAAACACGAAACAAAGAAGAGCAGAAAAATTAGAATGAATGGACAGGAAAGATGAATGGTTCAATAGAAGACCTGAAAATTACAGATCCCACATTCTTCATGAACGTTTTGAGTCTTCTTGTCCATATGGGTAATACTTAATATTTCAATTCTGTGTTACTGCCAATTCTTATACAGGTCTCTCATCTGTTTGCTAAAACAGACGTTCAAGCTGGCAGTTAACATTATTTTCTTAGATTTTTTGGGGCCAGTTACATGGAAATTATTATAAAGCATATGAATGGAAGCCTGAATGTCATCCAACCCAGGGATAAACATTCCAAAAGCAGAAAAATCTGTAAAGGCAAAACATTCCCAATCATCAAGAAAATAAAGCTTTAGTTCACAGATCTCAGGAGATACAACCATACTCAGAGTATCACCATGGAAAAAATATATTTACAATGACTAGTTCATGATATTCTAAATACTGTTTTTACAATGGTCTGACAATCAGTTGCTTTTCTGTAGATATTTTGAAACACCATGATGCCAAGCACACACACTCTCCCCACTGTAGTGAGTTTAGCACTCATATGAAATTGATGAACATGAATTTTCCTAATGCAAGGATATGCAAACATAAAAGGAGAGATAACAAGCAAAGGTTTTTCTACAATCTTATGGGTAGCCTGCAATAGCAGTACATAAAATGTACATGTTTTTCACTTAGAACCTTCACATTTCCCCCTCCTTTACTCTGGTTTGCTAAGGAAAGAGGAATAAATAATCCAACTGGTTATTGGTGGTTCTTTTCCTGCTGAACTAATAACCTGTGAATTCCCAAGCAAATTTCAACCAGATTTAACCAATGACACTTCATAACACTATGTCCCTATAAATTTTGCCAAGTTAGTGATTTGATGGAAGATCCTACTGTACTTCTGCCAAAGAGAGGAACAGTTGCAGTGCGGGCTCCATCTTTTTAGACTCCAGAGGATGAGCACTTGGAGAGTGTATTACTTGGGGAAAAGCCTCAGTTAGGACCCGAGTGTTTCTGCATAAGGAAGAACCCAACCAAAAGACACATATCCTTAGAAAAACACGTTTCAGTATTTCTGAGCTCAAGAAATCACTTGTTTCTGTGCCCATAACTTTGAAGTGCAGAAGTTCACATGGATCAAAGGAAGACTTTTTGCATGTTTCTCCACAAAGCCCCTATGAACATCCTGGCTCTGACTTTACCTTTCAGACCAGAAAGACAAGAAATCTGCCAATGCAAAGCAAAAGCCAAATGAGAAAATAGCTCTTTTGCTGGATGCACAGAACTTCAAAATGGCATCTTTGCATTTCTATAAAGTAAAACACAATATTCTGCCATGAAAACACCACCTCTACAAAGGTCGTCACCGGGTGATCATTATTTTTTAGTTATGACCAAAAGGTGCTAACTCAGATATAATCAGGAGATGTTGAGTGTGCATTATCTGTTGTAGAACACAGGATTTTAAAATAAACAATTCAAATAATTGCAGTTTTTGCACAGAGGCAGCACCTGTGTCCAAAACAACTCTGCGAGGAGCAATTGCCTGGAAGACAGCCAAATAAGTAATTTTTACTTTCAAACGTACATAGTTAAATACAACAGTACCTTCACACAGGCCTAGAACACACTGAAATAAAGCCACAGTATATACACCTTCAGCATCCACTGTACATGGCACAAGGACAGTATAACTTAACTTTATAAAGCCACAGTGACAAGCATTAATGTCAAAATGCACAGTGACAGTATGTCATGCCTTTGAATATGAATGAAATCTATCAGATACATCCAGTTACTGCCACAGAAATATAACTAGAACTGAAGAATTTCAGGACGTTACAGAATACACAAAAAGCTATCTCATCTTCCCTTTGAAGCCCATCCATTTCCTTTCTCATGTTGTGTGTGCAGCAGTGTGAAAAATCAAGTAATTAGATTTCTGACCTATCCAAAGGACCATTTTATAATTGAAGTGCGTAAATGAGGGGATAGTTGAAAATAGTGCCTGTAAATAAACTATTTCAATCTTTCTAAAATATTGTGGCCTTAAACTGTTGAAACACAAGAAGTACTTACACAAAATATTAGTAATAAAGCAGTGAGACAGACATGCTCAGAACTGATAATGAAACCAAGTAGCAAATGCACAGTTAAGGAAACCACAGGAAATTTTCTGCACAGTTGAATCAGTTTTAGAAGGCACAGAAAAACCACAGAGCAAGTAGGACAGTAGTGGCATTTCCTTCTGGCCCCATGGAGTTAAATTGGTTGTACCATTTCCTGTGGACAGATGTAGGATGGAGGGTAGGGAGGAGATGAGAAATCTCACCACCACCACCCCCCTCTCCTGCAGCACCAGCTGCAGGGCGCATGGTGGAAGAGGTGCCCCACAGCTGCAACTCCTGCCCCCTTGGCACCAAGATGGGAGGAAACAGTGCAGCACAAGACAGACATAGAGACAGAAATCAAATGTTTCAAATGCATTCTCTGTAGTTTCCTAACACAAAAATATTCACCTGCAAATACAAATATACTCATCCTTTTTCAGTGCAGGTCAAAAATTTTAGAAAAAGACAAAACTATTTACACCACAATGGGTATTTATCAGAGTTTCCTGTCTAAAACCATCATTTACAAAGAGTTTCAGTAAACTTGAAGTGAGGCACAGCTGCTCAGCTACTGGAAACCAATCCCTGCTGAAACTTTGCTGGAGTGTACTAATCCTATGCCATACTTCACTGTAGAGGGTTTGGAAACACAGAATAGGAAGCTGTAAAAACCCCGAGTGCTGTCTGTGTCACAAAATACATAATTAAAGGCTATGTTTTGCTTCACATGCTTTACTGCATTTAAACAAGATAAAAAAAACAGTTAATGCCCAGGGCAAATAACTGGAAAAAGAAAAGCAGTTAAAACACATTACAACAAGCATTATTTATTCAATTTTTTGTATATGTGCCATATGTATACCCTTGATTTCTGAATTGCTATGCACATATTACATTTCAGAGTTTAAACATTTAACAGAAAAAAACGGAGGGAAAAAGAGTAAAAATGCAACACTAGTACTTACCCTTATATCTCCATTTACAGCTCTGGAAGTGTGATTAAATGCATGTGCAGGGTCTTTGTTGTAAACTTTAAGGAAAGATCGGTCTTGAATATTCCTGGAATTAAAGAATCAGCAATGACAATAGATGAAAGGAGTTTTGTTTACTTTGTTGCCTGAAAAGTTTCAGGTAACAGACAAACATAGTAGGTCTGCAGCTGAACTATAAGAAAAACGTAAATGCCATAACTAAGACACACACAAACAAACAAAAGCCTACTTTGAATCTCTTTCCCATGGGAAGTATCATTCTTTCACTAAAACTCCACACCCATAAAAATTAGATAGCGTTAAGTTTCTTTCAAGATCCTGCCATAGAGTGAAAACACTTTGAAGACGATAGAACTTCAACATTTACACAGCACTCAAAAAGGATTTAGTTAATATTTACATGTTTTATTGTGCTCTCAGCCCACATAAATTTTTGCTATTCTAAGAAGCAAGACTATCAAAAGAAAAGCAGTCTTTCTAACTGTAATTATTCTTGAGGAAATTTTAATTATCAGCTTGTTCACAAAGCTGAAAAAAAATCCACAAAAGCTGAAAATTCAGCAGTAGACAAATTCTTCTTCTAAACTTTATCTATAATAAAGACAGTTTCTAAAGGGAAAAAGTATTGCGGAAGCAAATTAGCAAAAATTTTGATGAACGTTTACACAGAAATAGTTTGGATGAAAAGCCCTACAAGAACACTTCTGTTTTATTTGGACTCTACACTTTGATTAGTTAATTTTTCAACGAGATGACAGTTTTTTGTTTCAAGACCTACCTTCCAGTAATTTTATGGCTTTGACACTTGCCCTGAGTTCTGCTGATTTCTGGTTCACATTTAATCAGTAGCAAAGCCTCCAATCTGTGCTCACTTACATCCTTTCAAAGTTGTGATTCCTTTCTTTTCCTTGTAGTGATCTCTAGAGAATTTACTTACACATGTGACTGAATTCCTTTCCTCCAGGTGCAGCTACAAGTCTAGTGAACTGATCTTAATCACTTGGACTATAATTTAAATATGAAGGGAAGGATTGTTGGGCAGGTCCAATTTCTTCCTTACAATGTCATATTACAATCAGTGATTGCTTTGAATGGGTAGCTAGTCAGAACTTGTGCTGCTGTTGTAGATGTCAAGTAGTTATTAAAGAAACCCTGCAGCTTAAGAGACAGATCAGTGTCTCATGTTTAAAAACTGGAGGGCTGATGAGAAGTTTAGTATTTATGAGTGTTTACTTGTAGACCACAGAGGAAAATAGCTACCTTGCAGCAAGCTCAAGTTCTTCAATTATTTACAGCAACATAAACTGTTCTCTATCTTGCAAATGTGACCCTTTTGCTTTGAGACCTGCACTGTGAGTCTCAGTTACCATTGCCTGCCTCAGACTTGGGACTATGTTCTTCTCAATACAAAGCAAGCTCTCTCATCTTCCATTCAAGAAATGGCATATTATTCATTTAAATACATTTTATCTGCTGTCTTTTCTCTCTGATGGCTATGAGATGGTACCTCAAACAACTTTTTAAAAGGCATTTTCCATAAATATTTCTTGTAGAAACATGACACTTGAAAGTAAAACATTGCTGTAAGGCAAAACACCAAAACACTAGGCATTTGATCTCTGATATGAATGTATTTCACCTCACACTGCTATTCTAAGATAAACATTACTGATAACAGGCATATATTA
This sequence comes from Certhia americana, assembly GCA_018697195.1. Classification (NCBI taxonomy): domain Eukaryota; kingdom Metazoa; phylum Chordata; class Aves; order Passeriformes; family Certhiidae; genus Certhia; species Certhia americana. Next base: position 16,905,306 of record CM031858.1, read on the forward strand.
CTGTACTTTTATTATTACTATAATTTGCATTACTGTAGCTCCCAGATGCCCTTAGCATGTTCAAAAGCCTCACTGATCTGCATGTGCTGCGTAAACACTCCAGGAAGACAACTTTTCACCAACTTACAAGGTGAAAAGGAGTCACAAAAGACAATAGGATAGCTGCAGGAAGGTAAGAGAACAAAAGGAACTCAGATCACAGTCTCTCCAGTCAGAGGAACAGTAAACAAATCCTGGAACCGTGGGCATGCTCTGAGTAGGAAGTGCAACAGAGAGAGTGGGAAGGAGACCAGTGCAGTGGTTCTGCAGATGTCTGTGGAGGACACCTTCCAAACATGTTAGAGGGCTGCCTGAGAGAGCGGGAAGGCACTCGCTTGAAAATTAAAGACGTAGAATTCCAACTGGCATTATTCACCAAGTGGAAGCAGATGGCACTTGGCACTCAACAAGAAATGAAAAGTAGCATTGAAGTGGACTTGGAGGAGCCCTCATAATGAAGACAAGTGGTTTAATGAGATAGAGAAGATACAGTCAGAGGACAAGTGAAAAATAAATGCATGCAGAAGAGTCTGCTTGTCAAACTAGGAGAATTATCTTTGTTGCTTCATTTGAATGGATAAGAGCAAGCAAGATTACCTATTACCTGTGCCAACTGCCAAGAAAAGACAATTACAGCAGTTGCTATTAAAAAAAAAATTGAAGAATTACATGTGTGGGTTTTTTCTGTGTGATGGGAAATGGAAGGCTGTAAAATAGGGATGTTCTGGACAAAAAATCTAAAGTTACACTATATGCATAGCCCCTTGACACTTAAGAAAAAGACTGTACCTCGAATAGAGAGACAGGGATTGTTCCCAGTGATATAAAAACAAAAAAAAAATTAAAAAAAAAAGAAGGGTGAAAAAAAGACCATGTTAAGGTGAAAAGAAAAGAGAGAGAGGAACAAGAGGAGAGAGAGAGAGAAAGAGAGAGAGAGAAGAGAAAGAGAAGAGAGAGACGAGAGAGAGAGAGAGAGAGAAAAAGAGAGAGAGAAAGCCGAGAGGGAGAAAGATAGAAGAGAGAGAGAGAGAGAGAAAGAGAGAGAGAAAGAGAGAGAGAAAGAGAGAGAGAAAGAGAGAGAAAGAGAGAGAAAGAGAGAGAAAGAGAGAGAAAGAGAGAGAAAGAGAGAGAAAGAGAGAGAAAGAGAGAGAAAGAGAGAGAAAGAGAGAGAAAGAGAGAGAAAGAGAGAGAAAGAGAGAAAAGGAAAAGGGAAACGAGAAAAAGACTATGATGGCCTACTTAAAGGCACAGAAGAACATAGAACAGCCTCTGAGGCAGATGAAGAGCTTAAAGACCTGACTGAAACCCCCATGCTTAAGGGAAAGAAAGAAGAGAATTGAAGGAAGACATGGAAAGGACAGAAAAAGGATGCTTCATTTCATCTGTCTCTGAGGGGAGATACTGACAAGATCTTGTGAAGAGTAAGGAACAGAAATGGAGAAATTGTTGTGGAAATTTTTCAAAGGTGGTGAAAATGCAGCTAGTAGTGCATGTTATGTACTCCATTAACCTGGAATTGCTGAGGTTTCCTAAGTGAGAAGGCTGGCAGAACTGAAGGGGGGAATTTTGTTATGAAGGAAGTCAGATGGGTTGTGGGATTTCCTCTAGAAATGCTCTACAATACAGGCATAGGAACAGAGGAAGCAGATGTTGGGGTTGAGCCAGACCTGAGGCTGGCAGAGTGACGCCTGCAATGGGAGCAAGAGAAGAAAAGGTGGAGTGGCATTAGGATAATCAACAACTGCATTCTTGAGGGCATGAAGTCATAAACTGTTAGTCTGAAACTCAAGCGAAGATGGAGGGATAAAGAGAGAGAGAAGGAGCCAATGGGCTAGATGTTGGCTAGCAATAAAGCACTTGGCAACAGAGATGTAGTAACTCCTATCATGATTCAATCAGTTGATCTGATCTTGTGAATAAACTGTTTGATGCATAAGAAACTTGGGTACATGTTGAAAGATAATGATGTTTGATGAAAAAAATCAGATGGGTCTTCACATAGGCATTACAGTGACCAAACAGGGTGTGGCAGTCTGTAAAGCAAATAAGATTAAAGCAAACTGAAATCCAAGAGACTATCTAATAACAAGACACTGGACAGACAGCCTGAGGAAAGGAAGACAGAGGTGAGAAAATGGAGTGTGGTGCTGTTCAAAGATTAAGAACAGGAATAGGGGAATTGGATGGGGAAGCGCTAGAACAGCTCCAACTTGCTCTTTTAACTACAGCATGATAAGGAGGAACACCTTAGCCATAGGATCTCCTGAAGAAACAAGGCAGCAGTGGACACTACACTTCTTTTGCACAATATTTTCCTGCATTAGTGGCAGACTAGCAGAGAGCAAACAGCTTTTCTCTTTTCTCCTTCATCTTCTTACATTCCTCTATCCATTTTTATCACACTTTATTTATAAAGTGTAACACGTCTGAGGTGTACCTGAGAGCTACATTTATGCACAATTTGGGACTTTCTAGGGACCCTGAGACACTGGAACTTCCACTGAAGAAACCTGGTTAATTAAGAAGCTGCACTCCCACAAAATTAAGGATAGAAAGGTGAACCATTATTGACCAAGCTCTGAATTAGTTAAGGGAAGGGACTGCATCAGTTGCTGCATCCTGACATATAACAGGAAGGTGGTAGGATGATGCAGCAGTGCCACAGAGCTTTGGCTGTGTTAGATGGCTCAACTGGCACTGTTGTGAGGACATCTGTGACATTCATTTTTGTTACTTCAGGCTCATGAGGTCGGGATTTGCACCCCCAGCAAAGAAACAACCCAGCTTTTCTGTAAATGTTTGTTCTGTATTTTAAATGACTTTGTCTCTGTTAAAATTCAATAAACATATTAAATATGTGAAACTTTGTATATTAGACAAATATTTCAACAAGGCATACCATTTATCAGTGGCTTGTGCAATGGATATTGCACCTACAGCTAAAAGCATTATCAGACCAGGCCTCCTGGATTACTCAGATACCACTGAACATGCCTTAATGTGTCAGGCCACTCTCTGTCAGATACTTACCAACCCCATTCCTTTCTGTTCTATAAATGCACAAAAAACCCCAACCCCATGAAACCAGTAGCTCTAATTCCATGTCTTACCTCACATCACACAACTCATAGTATATGTTTCTGCTCTCATCCTTGATGTAAATGGCGACACTGGGCGATTCCAGCATTTTCATAGTCAGCTGCTGGGGGAAGGCACTTACAAAAAGGGCACGAATTGTGTCTGTGCTTGTGATTTCATTCGGCATCCTCAGCTGCTTTGTTTCATCTCCATACTGAAGATATAAGACACCTGCAAGCAAATGCAATAGGAAGTTACATATTCCTAAATGCACAGTAATGATGTGGTTTCAAAGTCTATGTGGAACACAGACCAAACCCATAATGAAAAGAGGAAAAACTCTCACACTCTTTAAAAAATAAAGCATAAATGTCATTTTCCTTTTCAACAGACTATTGGAATAGAGCATAGAACAATGATATGGTTTGGCCTTGGTAAGTGTGCTTAAGACACAGTACTGAGATGCCTCTTCCTGTATGTCAGTTAGATAAATCAGAAGTTCATGTTACGAATCCTAATGGAAAATGTCAAACACACCAAGTTTGCTCTGTATTGGAAGTTGTTGGTAAGTCACAAGGTCACTTTTTAAAAAAAAAGTAGCTGAGGAAGAAATTTATCCTTTTATAGCACCCAGCTTTCCTTATACATAACCTCACACTTATCAATAGAACCAAGATTTTCATTCTAGCACAAGGAATTTTATATTTACAGTTCAATTTGCTGGCATTATATAGCATAAAGCCTCAGGTGAAACTCCTGCTAAGAGTAAAACTAAGGCACCCCAGAAAAAACAAGAGCAATTTTGGAACCTTTCAGTTTCACAGCACTGTTAATACTCATACTTAGCACTCAGGGAGCAACATAAGAAATCTTAGATGCCGAATTGCAAAATATAGACATTCTTATTCACTCAAGACAGAACACTTTTCCAATATAGCTATTTTCAGGGAACGAGAGGCTGTGATACACTCAATAATGGAAATAAACATGAATAATACACACTAGGGACTGAGGGAAGGGATACAAAGTACCTTTTCTATGATGCCTGTGTTGGCCCTGCCAGAACTACGCTGACTCCTGTACAACCAGCAGGTGCCTGTACTGCACTGGTCAGTACTGCTTGAGTGTGGCTCATGAGCATTGCTACAGCCTACTCTCATGCCATTGCAACATCCAAAGCCCTCCAAGGACTAAAACACTCAGAAAGAGCCCTCTCAGTCAAAAGAAGAAATCAGTCTGGACTTGATAGTGTTGATGAGTTCTAACCATGATAGGTCTGGCTCCTAAAGAAAACTCAAAAGATCTTCTCATGACCATCTCCAATGTGGGAAGCTGTATTAGGACTTGCACTGCAGGAAACAAGCTGCCACAGGACTGCAACTAAGCTAAGCCATTTCTTGGGATGTACAGCACTAAGGAATGGATACAGGAGTGTTCAGTGAACTACCTTGAATACAAGGAAATATACAATGCACCCAGCTGAGTGCACTGTGCTGTTTCTGAGCCATCCCAGGTGTCTCTGTACAACACTGCATTGTCCCGGGAGGAAACACCTTTACTGTCTTGGTGTCTGTATGAGATGGAGCAAGTATAGCTTCCACAGTGGTGTGAAAAGATGGCAGATCACAGAATCACAGAATGGCTGAGGATGAAAGGCACCTCTGGAGGTCATCTGGTCCAACCCCACCCCACTCAAACAGAGGCAGTTACAGCCCCCTGTGCAGCACCATATCCAGACAGTTTTTATATATCTTCTAGGATGGAGACTGCAGCCTTTTTGGTAAACTTGTGTCAGTACTTGGTCAATCTCACAGTGAAGAAGGGTTTCCTGATATTAGGGGGAATCACATATGTTTCACTATTGTCTTTGGCCTTCTCACTGGGCATGAATGAAGAGAGCCTGGCTCTTCTTTGCACCCTCCCTTCAGATTCTTTTGTACATTGATGACATTGCTGCCCTTGAGCCTTATCCAGGCTGAACAGTCCCAGCTGCCTCAAGCTGTCAGAGCAAAGAGACTCCAACCAAGTTAATAATCCTTGAGACCCTCTACTGGATTCTGTCCAGTCTTGGAAAGATTCTGTGCTGCCAGGCCTTTGCATCAACCAATAATTAACACAGGTGGGCTAAAGCCTGGCAGAGCATTTTACACAACCTGAATTCACCACAGCAGTTGCAGTGTAGATGCATTGTAATGTTGTTCTCCCATGACTAACAGAATCAGGAAAATTGGGAACACAAGACCCTCAGTGCAGTTGCCATCAGTCATCAGCAAATCACAAAACTTAGATGGCAAGTCAGTGAGTCTCACTTGAAAGTCATCAGCAACAGGATGGGAAGTTTATGGTGCTGAGATACAAACACTGAGCAAAAGCAATGGGAAAAGCTGAGGTCCTAGAATACAGAGGCAATTAATGAAAAGAAGAGAAGGCATTTCAAGCTCTATGATGAGCTTTGTCTCCCCTTAGTCTTTAATATTTTTGTCCCTGTGTTGTCCATAATTGCTATAAAGGAAGGCAGACACAGTCAGATGTTCCTACAGTCAGTGGGTAGATAATTGTGCTTGCACTCAGGGAAGGAAGATGTTAACTTTCCTGAATGCTAAACACACTACTCAGCATTACCTAACTATTATTCAATATTAGGCTGCTTTTATAAAATAGAGCTGTTAACTTAATCTTTGTGTTATTATCAAGAGCTGATACCTCTTTCTGCATTAATATTGCAGTCAAACTCCATATGAATCCTACTGCAAATTTCCATTTTCTTTTGTCTGGAAAAACTTTTTCAGAGTGAAATTAAACTAGCTTACTTTCAAAGACTGAGAGGACTTTTCCTATGACTTTTATTTCTAATGCCAATATTTAACGAGCTATTAAGTTACTTTTCTCCTTTTTATTATAATTTGGGACATAATTTATTTCTTTATGTTCTTCTAGGTAAAACTGTCATTTTAGTGCTTGAATATTTTATGCAGCTAAACACTGTTTAGGATTCAGAAACTAACTAAATTTGCAAAAAAATTAAACAAGTTAATGATTGCATTTATTTCACTTTTCCAAGATATGCAAAGACTATCATTTTTGATGATAGCCTTCAGTTCTTATGAAGAACATAAGGAACCTTCTGTGTTTTGGTATGTAAACTTTCTTAAATTTAGTGGAAAAAAAAAAGTTTTTTGTGCTAAAAAGACAGGCTTTGCATATCAGCTTTGCAGTTGGGTGTGACTCTCTTCTCTGCCCAGTTTAAAAGTTAGTGCAAAAATTAGAAATGCTAGTTTTGCATTTCAGACCATTAAAACCATAGTCAATATTGAGCTACTGAAACCATTAACACAGAATAAGTGGCAGAGTGAAAAATCTCCCTTACACACAAGTCAAAATCATTGCAAAACAATCTTGATTCTGCCTGTGCTTCAATGCTCCCACAAAATACTGATCCAAAGCAAAATCACAGTTGTCCTTAAGTCCTGAATTTTCAAAGTAAATATGTATACTATACCTTAAAACAGATAGCTTAACACAGAACTTGGAGAAATGCTTTGGCCCCAGTCTCACTTGAGAGAGAAAAGCATCATAAATTCTTTTTTCCTTATTCTCCTTTAATTCACATGCTCTTAAAAAAACCCGATACTGCCTTTCCTTGAGTTGTATGATCCTTGTCATGATACAGCAAAGCTTTAGGGCATTTCCTATTTGACAGAACTAACTGCTCACTTCTAGCAATCCTTTTTGAGCACAACAAAATAAAGAGATCCAAAATCCATTAGTTAAAATCATTCACAATATTTTTCTTCCACACATTGCCCAGGTGAAATTCTGAACACCGACAATACCGATAGGTTCCACTTCATGTTAAGCTGCTGCAGCTCTGAGGTGTGTTTTACCTTCAGCTAAAAAATCACTCCCATGGAGATTAAAGCAAGAACAAGAATATAACTTAGGCATGGTTTTAGTTAGGGCACAGAACATATGTTAGCAAAGCTGCTGGAAAGGCAATTAAACATAAGGGATGTTCCTGTCTCCATGTACCCTCAAGTCCCTCTTGCACTTACACTTCTGTTACAATGGATTTACCTGAAATATGAAGACTGTGCCCGTTTTCATATAACACAAATCAAAGAGGACTACGAAATTCCCTGCAACTCTAGGACATGTGTGAAGATGGCTGTGAACGAGTTAAGGACACCACACAACCATTCTGAAGACGCACATCAGGCAATGCTGTGGCTCCCAAGAGCTCTGAGGTACTGCCAGCCCTGTGCTGTCCTACAGCTACAACACAAACTATAATGTAAGCCATCCCCTTTGTCATGTAGTATAACCTAGCTGCAGAAATACCTATGGAATTTTTGATCGTTGTTCACCCTACATGCAACAGACCACAGATTTAAACACAGCAGAAAACCTTTAGATGCAGGCCTTTGTAACATGAGCCTTGCAACAAATTGCTTCACAACATTCCTGTCAACAAAGAAGTATGCTTAATTGAAGGGAAATAAAATACCCAAGAGGTGCAAGAACGTGTTCAAAGAAAGGTTTACAAGCATCAAACCCAGATCTGATGATGATCCTGTGAACACACCACATGACTGCCCTTTCCTTCCCTCCATACAGAGCTCTTTCAAAACACAGTACTTCTGCTGCCTCTTTACCAAGGGTCAGTGACAGGATGTGCAAAATATTTCATCATTTCTCTCAGGGATGATCTACATCAAACAGAACACAGTGCCATGAAAGATGCAGAGTTAACCTGACTGGGGTGGCTGAGCCCACAGTGCTGGGTTGGGGTGCCCAGAGCAGCATTCCTGTGCCTTCAGCCAGCACAGCTCTGAGCTCAGGCACACACACCACGTTCACAAAAAGGCATTCAGACAGTGCTGCTGGGCTGCAAAACCCACTTGGGAGCTGAGGACACGCCCTCACAGCAAGATGGGGAATCTCACCTGAACACACTGGGTCTAGGCTGGCTTTAGAGTAAGGAGCTGCATAACCACAACAGGGTAGGCACAGCACCCATAGTGGTAAGACCATGACTCCTGAGTCACAACTGGTAAAGGTTTACTCCTTATGGCAAGCATTAATGTCACGCAGGTGTCAGGAAACCCAGCTCACATCTCTCAGCACCTCCCTCACACACGGTGCTGACCTAACCCTGACTAAGCACCACATTATCATGGTTATATTTCTAACAATGCTCTCCATGCAGGGCCGCTTACACACTTAGGAGAACTTTAATCAAAACTAGCTTTTGTTTAAAGAACAAAAATTATCTTTAGAACTTTATTTAAGAGAGGAAAGTTAAATACCCGATAAAACAAGAAGTAAACAAACAAGATTGTGTCCTCTTCTGTGACCTTTACAAGTATCTGTTAATTCTCTCAAACAATGGATTTTAAATGGAAAAATAAAATTTCTCACATAATTCTCTTATAATGAAGAAAAAATTGAGGCAGAAAGTTAAATAACGTCTTAGTGTTATGAAATAAAATGCAGTTTAAACTTATATTTGAGTACATGAGTTTCTTTTCTGTGAAGATACAGGACTCCCTCTGTGTAGGCTAGACTTCTTGCAAATTCCTGCACTGAAGTATCTTACTGGCATTTGGAATACCTTAATCCAGCCAAAGATAAGTATTAAGTAATAATAAAATCTGTGTAGGATGCTAGGGTGCTGGAGCATTGAAATCCTCCTACAGAACCAAAACCCACCCAATGAACAAGGCACTCCTACACTCTTCCAACACAACTATTGCATGTATCCTCTGGAAATTCCATGTCAAATCTGAAAATTTCTAGAAATAGTAAAGCTGGTTAGGCTATAGCAATCAAAACCTGGATGCAATGGGAACTCTGGACCTTCTTGAAATACAAGGTGCAAAGCAAGGTATGACTAAAATGGGGAAAATGCCATTAGATTAGTTTCACTCTTTATCCCTAACCATCAACTTAACCATATTTTTTTGAGAGGATAGGCAATCTTTGTCTTTTCATACTGTGTTACCTGGATCTTCCACTACAAGTCCATTGAGTCACTGTCTCTGTCTGGACATTCCCTCATGCTGAAGTCATCAGCAATGGTAACAAGCAAAAGTGAGGAAAAGAATCCTCTTTCTTATTTATATTTATGTCAAATCATTACTTGAGACCTGTGTGAGTTTTAAAAGCTAAGGATAATATTTAAAGTCTCAATGATAACTGTTTTTGTTGGGGATAGGCCTTTCTGCAAAAGTGCAGCTTAAAATTTTCATTTCTTTTTACTAAAATTTCAAGGTACTTGCATTATTTTCTTTGCTTTTGACAAAATTGTCATATGTAAGACTGTAAGGATGGCATAGGCCTATATTGTTCTCTGTTCTCCTTCCCCCTCAACCATCTAATAAACAGAGCAAATACATATAACCAAATTCTGACAAAGTTATGCAGACACAAATTTATTACAGAAAAAACTCTTGTAGCATGGAAGAAATTCCTCAATATGAAGTTCTTACTTTCCATACCCTCAAGACTTAACTCTCCTATTTCACCACACAGTTTCAACTAGTCTGAGGTCATTGCCATCATCCTTGTGGTATTTCTAGCCTGAAGTTCTCATAATAACTTCTGCTAGTACTCCCTCCTGAAAATCTGTCCTCCACATTAAGAAAATGTTCTATAAATATACTTAGCTGTCTTCAGGTACTAAGAGAATAAAAAAGTAGATATTTTAATGAATAAAAGCAATTACTTATTTTAATTTTTTTGCCCAATAGTCTGAAGAGATTTGTTCAAGGTATTAAATTGTTTGATAGCAGTTTCAATAAAAACAGGAACTATTTAATTTAGTCCAGTATTATATTTTACTGTTATTTCATTCTCTGCTACTTACAGGGACTTGCAATAATTTGTTACTTGATGAAAAAGACAGATGGAAAACTCAGTAGTCACATAAATTTCCTTCCAAAATGTTATGAAAAATAAATGTTTTTAACTGCCACTAAGATACTACCACTTTTCAACAAACAAATGCATTCAGCTGGCTAAGAAAAACAAGTAAAAACCAAAAAGAAAATGGACAATTTTTTTTACCTAAAGAAAACCCAGTATTTTCCCCATCTGATTCCTGATAAAAGCTGTGAAAAAGCCTATTCCCAAAAGGCAACTTTGTCTACATCAGCAAGTCCATCTCCTGTGAACAGCTACTTCTATCATCTATAGAGTGTAAGAGAACATTTCAGTTTAACCTAGTTCCCCAGGTGGAAATCAATGTTCTGGCAGGATGACTTTTGGACAATAATTGCATTCTGTTGCACAGAATAGCCCAACTGACCATCAAGGTGACTTTTTCAGACCCCAAACTGACAAAACAATGCCAGCAAACTTGAAAGAACAAAAAACCCTTTTGATACCTACAGAAAAAATATTTTAAACATGACAACTGAACAACTCAGTGATATGAACAAGAAATTTCATGTGTACCAGAGCTATTTTTCAGAGGGTCCACAGGCTCTGCGATGTTGCATTTATTCCAGTTCACATTTACCATTTTAGCATAGTAAAATCAGAGAACTCCATGCACACAGAGGCATGGGACATGCCCATGCAGGCTCTGTTTTAGTCCACCAGAAGCTGAGCCCCTGACCTAGAAAAAGCCAATAAGCCATTGCTGGCTCCCAGCCAAAGGTGCCAAGCTGACCAGTACAGTTTCCAAGGATGTGCTCGCCAAAGACTGCACAGATATTTAAAGCCACTGTCACAAGTCAGGTACTTAACACAGGGGCATTTTTTGTTAGTAACTTTCAAATGGACAAAAGCAAAAAAGACAAGAAAATATCAATTAAATTTCTTGGAATACTTCTTCCTCTTGAATAAATACAAAGAAAGAGAGATCCTACCCAACAGTAGGATATGTGTACATCTTTGTGTATAAATCAGCTTCATCAAACTCATTATTTAAGTGATAACTATTTTATAAACCCTGTTTTTTAGTACTAAACAAGGTACAATTGACGTGTTCAAGGGCAGAATGTGACCATTTTAATAATCCATAGCCATGAAGCATTAAAGTCATGTAGGCCATGTATGCCTTTGTAATTTTGCTCCATTTACCAAATATTCTGTATTTACAGCAGGAATTCTCTTCAATACTTCTGAAGTTATTTAATTTCTAAAAAGTTCACTACTATCAGTAGCAAATTTAGGGGTTGAGCCATCAGAATTTAAGAACATGGCTGGTTAGGGCACTACACCAAAAATTCACCTCTGCAGACTCTAACAAACAGCTTGACTTTGTGTGAAGTCCTCACAAGCTACTTTAGACAGGATCTTGGAACCAAGACCTTAGTTTGCATGATTAAAAAGACGAATGCCAAGAGGCCATTTCCTAGACTTACTCCAATTTGTCATTATCTTTCATGTGTTGGGGAACCAAAACTGGACACGGTGCAACCTTCCAAATGGTGAGAAGAGGGGAATAATCACTTCCCTTGACCTGCTGGCTAAAGTTTTCCCATAGACAGCTATGCAGCTCTCCCTTGCTGCTAGGACAAGCTCGTAACACACAGTCACCTTGTTGTCACACCCTAAGTCCTTTCTGCAGAACTGCTACCAAGCCAACCTATCCTTGCCAGTATTGTTGCCAGGCTGTTCTGTCCCTGATGAAAGGCTGCATTTTCCTCTCTGGAGTTTCATGAAGTTCCTGCTAGTCCATTTCTCTGGCTCATTTGGTCTGGTGAAGTGGCTATCTGGCTATTCAGCACATCAAACGCTCTCTCAAACTTAATGTCAGACTTGAAACTACTGCTGGTTCATTCCATCCCAACAACAAGGTTTTCTGATGTCAAAAATCACTGGCCCCAGGGTCCAGTCCTGAGGAGCACACCTAAAACCCAGCTGCTAGTTACACAGCCTGAAGGCCACCCCATGTGGTTACAAGGAGACTATGAGAGAATTGAAAGGCCTTGTTAAAGGCGGGATAAACAACATCCACCACTCTGCCTTCATACCGACAGATGGTCATCACAGAAGGTAATTGGGCAAAGCAATGGTACAAGCACCTAGCTCCTCTGAAACAGCTGAGTAGTTAAAAAATAACCAGAAGGGCTCCAATCTTTAGAGTTGCTCAGACAATTGCCTCTATAGTCCCAAGAGAACACCCTAATCAGCAGGCTATCAGCAAGCTTCTGATGCACTGATTATCTTCTTGTCCTGCTTGAATTGGGTACTCTGTAGCCAGAAATGCAGAAGAGAGAGAGAGAACAAGAACTAATACAAGAGACAGTCTTATATGATATTACAGAGATGACATTCTTTCCCTCTGGAAACAGAAACCTGAACTTAGGCCCAGCATAGTAACTATACATTAGAATCATTACCTAAATATATAAACAGTGATTAAATCCAAAAGCTGTCCTCATTCAGGGACTTGCTGTCAGCCCTGGCAGGAAATCCTAAATACAATTTGCTGAGGGACAGGCTATGCTTCTCTCCTTGGCCAAAGTCTTACACTTCTTACAATGGATGGAATTGCAATACACTTTTTTCCTTTGTGTACACATGTAAAATGGAAGGCTGCAGTGTTTGTGTGACTTACTGTATTAGAGGTAGACTTACAAATTTTGCCTAACGCCTTTAGATCAGATCTATCCAAGAGTTAGCTCCTGTGCTAGATAAACCTCATGGTACAGCTCCATCTGGCCTCCTACCTTTCCTCTGAAGGAAGGAGGCCTGTACAAGCTACTCCAGCTGCCAAATCTGTCCTCCAGCAGACACCAAATGCTGAAGACTCAAACTGCTGCTGTGAAATCAGAATATGAAGTGATGGTAGAGATTACACCTTTTGTAAGGGATGATTTGGGATAAAGAGAAAAGCTGCTTTCGCCCTGACACAGCTTTATTCAGTTCATCCAGGTTGTACTCTCATTACTCTACCTCTCCTACTATTTTCATCACTTTTCATTCTGATTTATTCATGTTGCAAGGTTCTGAAATAGGAGTGTTTTGTCACTATGTATTACCCAACACAGTGAGGCACTGCTTTTGCTCAATCCATGCTTTAGTATTACTGCAGTGTAAATTAATAAAGATTGCATTCAAAAGTCATTTAACAGATGTAGCAGTGACAGACACAGACTTGTGTAACTAATGGGTTTGTTTAGCACACTGTACATCTTCTACTCCAGTATCACTGCAATGAACCCATTAGGTCCATGCTAATGCAAACTGCTGCAACAAAATTCAGTGTGACACAGCATCTAAAATATCAGCATATTCAGACAGAATGTGCCTCTGCTGAGACAGTACGTGCTAAATAGTATATAGCTCCTTGGAAGCATTTTTTCAGGTACACACAAGACATTTTATTCTAGGAGAAAAAACCCTTAAGTGAACAGTAATTGTGGGCACAAGTGCTAGCCTGGGAAGTCACATATTTCACTCTTTCATATACCTGCCTTTCGCATATCCTGTAGAGACAACACATGAAAGAAAAGACTCTGATAGGTCATTATCATTGTTTAGCTTCTTTTACTTTTTTTACTTCTTTTACTCTTTTGATGCAAAATATTTCAGGTAAGAGTCCAAGTGAAAAACTTTTCATTATTGTAACTTGAAGAAATGAGAAAGAAAATAAAGTCTAGGAAAGCTGGAGGGAAAACTTGAGCTACACTAGAGTATTACCATTTCCTAGGGTCTGTGTTTCAATTCATTAATTGGAGCTAGTTGTTTCAGGCTGTTTTTCCTATAGACCTGTCAGTCCCTGTTAAGCTATCTGACCATGACAGCAAATATTTACATGACCTTTTTGCATGTTGGTTGCTTTGCATACACTATAAAAGGCAAGAGAGGGAGAATTCTTTAAGATGACTGAATACATTAAAGTTATACTCAGCCGTAACTTGAAACGTGCTTCCCAGGGAGTTCCTCTCCCATGAACTAAACTGAAGCTCTTGCTGACTTCATTAGGCTTAAATCATGCCCTAAGGAATCAGAGAGGGCAGTGCCACTACTAGTAAATCACAGGCTTCTCATATAAAGTCTATGGCCATTTACACATCTTCTGTTTGATTTTACATGACTGTTTTAATTTCTAGCTCATAAATAGTAACAATTAATTAGTTCAAATATAATACATGCCTACTTTAGCATTTATATTTTTCTCTGTATGTCTTACAGTATCTACCATGAATAGAGAGCCAGCTGAAAAGCAATGATTTGTCTCTCTGAAAAGGTTTTGCTATGAGTGAAATTCTCACTGTGGCCCTTTATTTTTTAACAGGCTTTGAGAAACATCTGCAAGAAATACTACAAACGATCGAGGCGTTATGATTATAATCAGTAATGGCATTTCCATATAAGGTGGCAGCAAACTAATTAATCACATTCTAAAATCTGTGTCTGCCAAAACTTGGGTTTGAGGGCTAATAAATAATAATCAGAATACTCCATGATTGCTTACGACCCTCCCCATGCCAATCCTTAAGCACTTGTACAATTTTACCCCGTTATGTAATCCCTCCAAATGCAAATAAAATGCAAATGTTGGCAGGCTCAGACATTTCTGAAGAGGCCTTTCCACACCACCTAACTTTAGATACAGGTCTACCAGCAGGGAACCCAGTCACTCTCTGCTCCTCATCCATCTGGACTGGAGTGGCCAGGCACCCTGGCTGGGACACCCATGACTGCAACCCTTGAGCCATAAAGCTTCATCCTCCTCAAATCAGTCACTTCTCAAACCCAAATCTTTGTGCATTTATGGAAATCTGCCCCTGTACCATGTTCTTCCTTCATCCAACCCTGCACGTACAGCCCGATCCTGCTGGAGCACCAACAGCTGTAGCTGCAATGGGAGGTTGTGTTCACACCCTGACCCATCGCAGCGACTGCCCTGCTCTCTCCATCACCACACAGGATGCCACTGCCTGCCCTTACAAAGGATGCTGCCCATTGTTTGGAGAGATGTACCACACGAGAGACCACAAGTGAAGTATTTGTCAGCCTTCATTTCACTGAGGAGGTACCGGAGCAGGGACAGCAGCGAGCTGCAGCGCGGGCACAGGCGGCTGCTGGTGTAACCTTGCTGGATGCTTGTCAGGTTCTGCTTCCTCCAGGCAAATTGCAAGTGAAGTTTGCTGAAAGCTTTTGAGCACTTTCCAGGTTTCAGCTGATTCTCACTGACAGTTTTGCTAGATAATTTTTTTCCCACAGTTATCGCACTGGAAAAGCTCCCAGCTTTCAAATACATATTTTAAAATACATTTAATTTTCTCTTGCACAGTGAATTAATTTATTTTAATATCTTGCTTTGTCTCCAGACTGCACAATGATGAAGCAAGTGTTGATTTCTGGTTTTCTTAGCCAAGAAAGATCTTAATTTCAAAGGCTGTGGCTGAGATTTTAAATGGGATCCACAACAGGAATACTGTTTTCTAGGTCAACTCCACATGAGCACCATGTCCTGTTAGATTAGTCCTGACTGACAAACCCATGATAGTGAGGTAGCCAAAATGCATTTGTGTTATTCCTTCTCAGGCTCCATGTTAATTCAGACCCCAATTTGAAAACAAACTGACTCATATATAGCTAGTAAAATAGGAACCCACAGAACAATTAGAATTTCAAAAAGAAAGCATCCATTTTTTAAAATGCATTGAGATATGCAAAATTAATAAAAGTTTACAAAAGTTCATTATTCTCCTTGCTGAAATTATGTTCACTGACAATCAAAACATATTTTTTATTTAAATTATATTAAGTTAAAAAATTAATAGATATGGAAAGGCAGGTGATGATACACAGATTATTTAAAATAATATGAATAGAAGTGCATTCATGACACTTTTAAAACTGAAGTTATAAAGAGTTTCCTATTTTAAAAAAATAAACATTCTCCTTTTACCATTGGAAATAAAAAGAACCACAGCATGCAAGGCATCTCCAAAGTAAAATTTCAGAACATTGCTGATGGTTAGAAAACAATGGCAGAAGAAATCGAAAAGAACATTATTATAGGAGAAATGCACCTAATATTAACAATAAGAATCATATAAAACTGAACTGTTTTGGAATATTTTTTAACTTTTGAAACAAACTGTTTGTTATTAATCAGTTCCTGGAACAACTTGAAAAAGACAGATTGGGGGTGATGACAATATATTACCTCCTATTTGGCTAGTATGATAACCCCTTAAGCCATACACATATCTGTGACCCCTCCTGCAGAGAGAAAAGGCTTATTTTGTTAATTTGAAATATAAAAACTCTCAACAGAAATGCTTCATACTACATTGCTTCCCTGTTGTTTGTTTACTTTTTTCTTTCTCTTGCATTTAGCCTATTCATGATGGGATAAGCTAGGGCCTGTCATGTGCTGGTGCACATGAAAGAGGGTGTTTTGCAGGGTCTGAAATCCTGGCCATTAAATAAAATAGTGTATCTTCATGTGGCTGTCCTCCTGGACAACACACTTCAGTACATGCAAGAGATGCTAAGAAAAGGGTTTAAGAATGAACTACTTAACAGTGAACTTATGGTCCTCCCATCTCAGCAAAGATACTATTGAACTGCAAAATTTCAGGGCAGCAATGATAATCAAATGTCCAGGATAGTTTCTGGATAAGCAACAAGTGGTTATAGCAGCATTTCTCAGCTGGAGAAGAGATGACCTGAGGGAAGTGACAGGCCAAAGAAATCAGATATGGCCTGGGGGAAGCAGATAGTAATCCAATGCTTGCTGTCACTTCCAACACAAGGACTATAGGGCATAACTTAGAGCTGATAAACAAATACAAAACAAAGCAACTGGAAAACAATGGTTGGGCAGTAAACCATCAGAAACTTGCTGCCAAAGTCACAGATGCACTGTGGAGGAAGTGAAAAATTTACATGGGAATCAAAGGTAGACTGAACAAATACCTGGAGGAGACATCTCTTGATGGTTATTATATAGGCAGAAACCATAACCAGGAAATCCCCAAGCTGAAGATACCTTGAGGCTGAGAAAAACTAGGGGAAGGATCATGCATAGAGGACAGGGAGTTGATTCAGGACAGCTAGCACAGGTTCACCAAGGGCAAGTCCTGTCTGACCAGGCCAGTGTCTTTCTGCAGTGGGCTTCTACAGCAGTGGAGAAGGGAAGGGCTACAGATGCCCTTCATGTGGACTCCTGTAAAGCCTTTGATATGGTCCCCACAAAATCCTTCTCTCTAAATTAGAGAGAGATGGATTTGATGAGTGGACTGTTAGATAGATAATTAAGGGGTTGGATGGTACCATCCAGAGGGTAGTGGCCAATGGCTCAAAGTCCCAATGGACATCAGAGACAAGTGGTGTCCCTCAGGGTCTGTACTGGGACCAGTGTTACTTAATATCTTCAGAAATTACATAGCTGAAGGGATGGAGTGCACCCTCAGCAAATTTGCAGACAACACTCAGCTGTTGACATGCCTGAGGAACAGGATGTCATCCAGAGGGACCTGGACAAGCTCAAGAAGTGGGCAATGTGGGAATCTTATGTGGCTTAACAAGATCAAGTGCAAGGTGCCCTGAGTCAGAGCAAGCCCTGGTATCAGCACAGGCTGGGGGATGGACAGAGTGAGAGCAGCCCTGCCCAGAGGGGCTTGGGGCTGCTGATGGGTGAGAGGCTGGATGTGACCCAGCCATGTGCACTCAGAGCCCAGAGAGCCAAACGTGTCCTGGGCTGCACCAAAAGCAGCGTGGGCAGCTGGTAAAGGGAGGGGATTCTGTCCTTCTGCCCTCTTGAGACCCCACCTGCAGTGCTGCTTCCAGCTCTGGGGTCCTCAGCCCACACAGTGGGGCCAGACTGTGAGTTCCAAAGGCTCAACCACTTAACATCACATTGAAGCAAATGCAAGTTTACAGAAAATCCTGGGGTGAAGTAAGCCATACTGAGGATGCCCTACCAGCAGCAACTTATAGGCAGTATAGTATAGTAAAGATAATAGTGCATATATATGTAAACATAAATGTGCTCTTAAAAACACCTCACAAACAAAATGTCTTATCCAGGAAGTATCATAAATTTCTCCCCCAAAAGCCCAACATATTGGTGGCCCAGCAGGCTGTGGGAGGGCAGCCACTTTGTGAGCTGACATGGACAGGGATCAGCTCCGTGTTTCCAGACCCACTGCTCTTCACTTTTCAGCTCTGGAAGAGTAAGGGATCCCTTCCAGCCCTGTTTTCTTCACACTTGTGTTTGTCAGATATCATAATACTCCTGACAGAAACTGTCTTAGATTATTGAGGGATGAGTAAACCACGGTGACAAGCTTACAAGCATGGTATGATTTACAGTCCAGTCTTTGATTTATGTCACTCTCTATATTGGGAGATGAGCCTACAGGAAAGCAGCATTTCAGTTTATTACCTATGAGCAAAACCTGCCTTCCTCAGCAATCCATACATGAGTTACGTGCCTTCCCACAACGCTTTAACTGCTCTCTGGTGTCTTTCCTCAAAAGGCCAGCCTTTACTCCTATCATCCATCAGCTGAGCAGAGTCTCTGACAAAAAATTCACCATCATAAAAGGAGCTCTGGTTCACAGCTAGGCTGAATTCAACACTGAGATATGTGAAGAAGTCAGGAAGCAGAGCTGTCCACCTGTGCTAACACATCTCTTGTGTCACTGTGCAGGCGGAAGGGCTCTGCCCCAAAGTAAAGGGCATCTCTATCCACATATCCATTCAAATCCTCTGCGTGGAAAGCTACCACCACACAAATACAAACCTTTTCAGTGAGATGGATTACTAAGGCAATAATATCTCTAGGTTTCTTTCAACTAAGTCTGGCTTTGAAGAGGTGAGAAAATGAAAAAGCCCTAGACTCCTGTCTGGAAACAAGGGTACAATCTTGTATAAAGTTCATTGCCAAATATTGTGCAGGCTTGGCAAGAAGTATTTGCACTGGTGGGTTTTAACCATTGCACAGCATTTCATGTCAAGGCCTGCATCTCTCTCCTTGCATGTCTACTATGCTCTCATCACACTTTCAGATCTTATGAAAATAATTTCACCATTTCCCCAAGTTAATCAGTATCCCATACCGAGTATTTAGTTTTTTAACCCCCAACTATTTAAAGACTGTTTTATATCCACTAATGGAAAACACAGAGTACAGAATGAAGAACTGAAGCAGACTCTTACCTAGTGATCTTTCCTTTGTTTGGTTTGCTGACCGCACAACAGGAAGACTTGCCCGTGTGCGGCTGCCCCTCGAGAAGGGGGTTGGAGAATCACCTTCAGACATGGCCTCTAAGGAATCAGCAGATGCTTCAGAGAGGTGTTCTGTGTGGTCACCCAAATTGGGCTGTGGGCTCTGGGATGGCTTTGGGCTTCTTGTCTGCAAAACAGAGCATTTCCTTATTAGTCTACTGAAACCAGAGTGTGGGAGGAAAAAAAATCAAAGAGAAGAAGGAAGGACTCCAAGTTCTTCAAATACTGGTATGCTGGAGGTCAATTCTGTGTAGATTATTTCGGAAAAGTGTCCTTGGACATTCTGCTGTAGTTTTTGTGGTCGTATATCCGCATTGCAAATTTTGTTGCAAACAAGGCTCTGAGGATAAGACATGCTGAGATGTACAGTAATGCCACCCTCCTTCTACACACACACACACACGAATTTTACCAAGACTGCTAAGAAAAATCCTCTGAAAAGCAGTACTGTAATGGAGTTGTAAAGCTATCAATTTCAGTATCTTCTGCTGTGCCATCTATGCAACGTCTGGGTCATGCAGCAAAGCCAAAATAGCCATTCAACATTTCTAGCCGAAATCACAAGCAACCACTTTATTTTTTGTTGCACCAGCATAAATCAGAACTGTCATCATTAACTGACCATATTAACTATGACTTTTACTGGGAAATCATATTAGTAAATTGATAAACACAGTTGCTGGGGAAAAAAAAACCCGAAAACTCTTCAAGCAGGAGAGAGATACTGTTTCACTTATGCCCTTTTACAAACTCTTCACTGTAGGATCTGCCTAGTAGACATACACTCAATAGGAAATAAAGCGTCCTGAACTTTTTTCCAAACTATAAATGATATTATAAGCCCTTTCCACAAAAAGGGTTTCTTTACAAAGTATACTCAATACTGTGCAGTGAAACCCCCTCACAACCACACGTACTATTACTCTGGACGAATAATTTCCTTGTCTCTCTCAATCAAACCATATCACAACAAACAGGAACATACAAAGCAGAAATTCAAAGCAAAGTAAGCTTACTAGGTTCCAAACCGAGTATGTAAATATGAACTTTATAGACGTCTATAATCAGCACCAGGCATGAGATATCATTGACATTATATGTTTTTCTCTCCCCTATCATTTAAGGTCAGATGCTATTACATTAAAATCCCGTGTATCAAGATCAACTTCAACTCTAGGTTTGAAGATGCTGTCAAGATCCAAAAAAGATTATGCTTCTTTCTGGAAAGCGAAGCTAAATAATCTTGCTGACATATGTTTCTTTCAGTGGTTTTTCAAGTGAAATGAAGAAAACTATTTCAGCAATAGTATGCACCACATAATATTCCTTATGTGACTTTGAATGTATGAAGAATTTCAACTTTTATTACATTTTCATTAGCTGGCTATAGGTGGCTGTTCTTGCCAAGTTGTGAAGTTGTTCACAAATTACAATGATTACATACACCTCACAAGAAAGTAAATCCTCCAGAACGTCTCACTTTCTAAATGCTAATATTAAAATAGTAGGCATCATCCAATGTCCTGCAATGAAATTGTTCAAGAGCACTGAATTTTTTGCAGGACTTAAAGCTAACAACATTTGTTCTAAAGTATGCTCTGAAATGCCTCTGACATGGTCAGCACTAGCCTGCAGGTGGTAAATATAGAGACTTGTGCCAGGAAAGATACAGAGGTTACAAGTGACCTGCAAACATAGAAAAGAATCTGGTAAGTCAGCACTTCTTCATTTAGCTTTGCAAAGTGGATTGTGAACCATCACTGCTGAAGTATTTTGTTTACACAGGCATATTACGGAAGTATCACCAAGCCAAGACATTACAGCTCTGTAGTTCCTTGTAGTGATTAAAAACTTACCTGTATAAACCCATTAATAAAGAGCTAGAAGGTATGCACTTCTCCCTTTCTAGAAAACCATGACTAAAAGTAAAACAAGATTTAAAAAAAAAAAAAATAATAAAGGGAACACAATCAATCTGCAAAAGATCCTTAGTTTCAGAGTTTGTTGGGAAGGAGATGGTTCTTGCTTCTTTAAGAAACAGAATAATAGATAATATGAAAATATGGATCAAGCTTATTTTGATTTGCTTTTGCTAATTTTTTTCTCTTCAACTTATAATAAAATAATCTCCAAATGTCATTTGTTGCAGACATGCAGTTGCATGTATATTGTTCACTGATAATATGAACAGATGTATATTTGAGCAGTAAGGGGACACTTCATTACCAAAATCTACAGACGCAGATTTAGCTGAGCAGTTGCCCAGCGTGTCCTGTCAATGCACAGATGGAGCCAACCTCAGTGACACTGTGTTTCTTTGGCTGTCCCTGGGGAAATGCTGTAGGACCTGAGACACAGCATCCCAGATCCCCACAGATGACATGATATCATTCTTGTAGCTAAATCTGTTGGGTCTAGCCGAGGTAATTTTCTCCACAGCAAACCTCATAGTGTTGTACTTTGTATTGGTGCCTAGAAAGGTGTTGATAACACACCATTATTTCTGCTGCTGTTGAGCAGGGCATGCACAGCACAAAGGCTCTCTCCAATATTCCCTCACTCACCTAGGAGGCTGTGGGTGGGCAAGATCTTGGCAGAGGAAATAGCCAGAAGAGCTGACCCAAACTGATCAAAGGAATATTCCATACCATTTGACGACTGTTCAGCAATAAAAACTACAAGGAAAAGGAGGAGGAGGAAAGGGACCATTTGTTCCTACATTTGTCCTGTGGAGCAACTGCTACTTGTAGTGGAGCCTGAAACCTCACTTCCTGGGAAGTGCCTGGACATCACCTGCTGATGGGGAATAGAGAATACTTTGTTAACTTTTGCTTCGGCATGTGGCCTTTGCTTTGGTTTAATTAAAGTGCATTTATCTGAACCCATGACATTTTTTCCATCTTATTTTCTCCCCTGCACTCCAGCAGAGGAGGGGGCATGGAGTGGCTTGGTGGGTAGCTAGTGTTCAGCCAGGGTCAACCCACCACACTAAAAAAGATCCTTTTTCAGCAGCCCTCATTTCTCACCACCAGTAATACTGCAGCTCTCTGAAGCAATCCAGAAGCACATAATGGATTCTGCTTAGATACAAAGCCCAGTCTTCCTCTTAATCCACCAGCTCAAATCCATAGGAGTTCCACTCTAGTAAGTGGAGTGACAGAAACATAAAGCCAATGCAAGCTATAAATGAGATCCACCAAATATACACATACAGTTTATGAAAGGCTTCAAGCTATTTGTCATGCTCAGCTCCTGTAAACATTACATTCCAGTATTCTGAATTTTAAACAGATTCTAAAAAAAAAATTCTCAAACTCAGTAACAACAGCGGTTATTCAAGTGAGTGAGCAATATGAGTGCATATTTGATAGGAAAGCATTTTTATTATTGGCAACAAGCACTAGTCTTGATGCTACCTAATAGTGAGGTGGATTCCTAGGTATGACCTCTTAGGAAAACCAACCCATGCAGTGGCAAAGGAGCCAGCAACATTTACGGAGCTGTAGCTAAAAGTACTTCTAAAGATTTTTGAAGAAAGCAGAAACCTTGAGCATTATCCAACCTTGCAATAATTATTCAGGATGTCAATTCTAATATTGAGTAGGAAAAATAAGACCAATGTCAAATAAATCTTAGTAAGTAATGCCATATATATTTTTTTTTGCTGAATGTTCACTAATATTAAAATGCTTAAAATAGTACGTCAGCAAGTGTAATTTTAAGGACTTTTCAGGAACTAGCACACAGTACAAGCTTTCACAAAATAAATGTTGACCCCAACATTCAATGTTTCAGGATCCAATAGTACCCAACTAGAGTCATAGTCTAGACTGCCGCTATGTGAGTCAGAATGCTGCTGTAGAAAAAAACTTTGAAATATCTAACAGAGAAGAAAACTCAAGATATGCCCACTAAGTAACGGCATTATCCTAAATTAAAATGTGTAAACAGATACTCTGCAGAGGCAGAAAAACCCAAGGAAATGCCAGGACATTCCAAGCCACCTCAGGGATAAATGCCAGAAAACAAGAGGAGGTTCAGAACAAGGCAGCAGGTCTCTCTCCCCCCTCTGCCAAGACTAGTTAGGTTACATTTCCTCAGTCAGCCATGGTCTTTCCCCGCAAGCTGTGCAGTAGGAGGCACTCCCCTGCGTGTTTCTTTGTGCAATAGGGTTCATCTTTCAGCCAGCTGAGTAGAGCTGACACTCCTTAAGGCCTTCTCTGATAAAAGATGTTGTCTGTGCTAGTTCTGGGTTACAAGATCATCAAAAAGGATAGGCCAAAATAAGGATGGACAATTCTAGCACAAACTTAGATGTAATTACACAGTGCTTTTTGATGACTCATCTACTTAGGATACACTATTTTATTTGCAAGGACATAGATCCTTGTAACCTTTTCAGAGTATATATTTAAGTATAGCACATGGAGCTAGCAATTACACAAGATCCAGTGTCTTTCAACCACTCTTGGGATTTGACAAAGAATTAAAACTGTAGTTAATCATGCCTCATGACTGACATCTGTCTGCTACAGCTTGGCAAAAGAATGTACTTTCAATACATCTGCTTTAGTCCTTTCACTGACTCAGAAAAAACTGAAGAAAAAAAGTGCTACACTCTTTAAATGCAGTAAAATGGCAAATGATTAGGAATGAAGTCTGAAAGTACCTGAATAACAAAAAGTGAAATACTGCAGAGATGCCAGTGTAATGGGCAGTCATGGGGTACCAGAGATTTTCATCAAGTTCTCTGCATGCCTCTGCCTCTGGTCCTCTGCTCACATTTGTCCACACTAATCCTCTCATGCTTTTGTTCTAGCCAGTTTTATGTTTCTGCTCTTCATAGTGTTCTTCTATGCTCATTTCCAGTTATTTTTTTATACTAATCTATATAACAGAAACATTTTTCCTCCTCTTTTCCTTTCTCGTGCAAATTTGCTTCACACATTTCCATAGACAGAGAACTCAGAAAAAAAAATTGCATAACCTGAAGAAAGTTTTAATTTCATGTCCTGATCAATGCCCACTTTTGTCTCCAGGAACTTCCTTAGCCCTTATTTTGACAGAAACTTATCTACTCAGGAGAAGAATCTTGGAATATCTTGGAAGTTGCTAGCACTCCTGGCAGTAGACAAAGACACCAAAAAATAAAACAGAGGTAGTAAAATGTATTTTTCCAATCATGCACTCTAAAGAACATAGGCAGGTCCCCCTCCCCCCACATTTGAGTCTTCTTGACATTTCAAATAGAGAAGAAAAATTAGTTGAAAATGGAAGCCTACTCTTCTTGACCTTCAAGTAAACTACTTGTCCTGTGACATGGGCCAAAGATAGATACAGGATACGAGACAGACTGCAAATAGGCATATAAACAGGCTGTGTTCATGTATGATGAGTTTATTAACTCTAACATGTTGCCACAGTACATGAATTCTTACTACTGCAACAATACTACATCACATTTGTGTCAGAGCCACATTATTGTTGTCTGAAGGATGGATCTGCTTTTTCCACAGATACAGTCTTTGGGTTTCCTTATTAAAGTAACAACGGGATTTTACTTTTCTGGACATGCTAGTGACACATTACTGTTGAGCAGAAAACAAATACTACCTACCCCTATTATCTTGTTTTTAAGCATTTTCCCTATTTTTCCACAGCACTCTCTCAGAAAAGTTAAATGCTTATACATGTCTGTATAAACTAAAGTTCATATTACCTCTGTTCAACTGAGGTATTTGGATACTCTGTCCCATTGGGGGATTTGGGGGTGGGGAGATGACTCAGCAGCTGAATGCAACATTAAACTATCTCTCATGACAAGCTCACTTCTGCGCCTTTGGTGCTTTTTCACCATTACAAGATGTAAAAATCTATGGCATCTTTCTTTCGGACACCATCAGCTGGAGGTGGTACCATGCCAGGAGCAGGCATATGCCAGCATCCATGTTCTTCAGAGCTGAAGAGAGTGGGAGGGCAGCTGCCCATTTGCCCACATGCAGATCCTGAGGGTTTTAGTTATCTCTTCCCTGATGCCTTCTCATGGACTAGCATGTCTCTAGCTTTCATTTCTCTTTTTTTAATCCAAACTTTCCACTATTTTCTGTTGAATCAACAACAACGAGTTACAAAGCCAGTTCTTTCTCACAAGCATCTCAGTTTGGAGGCAATATTGATTTCTATTGTATGAGTGGCCAGAATTATTTCCTCTCTGGTACAGAGACAGCCTATGCCTGAGCCATGGTTGCCCCCCACCCCTAGCACTGAAACAAAGCACCCCACTTGCCTGGAGCCTCCTTGGCTTGGAGGCATGTTCTGTGCTGGATGCTGCCCGAGCTGCCCCTTCTCCGCAGCACTGCCGGCCGCCTCCTGCCCCCGGCGGTCCCGAGGGAAGCCTGAGCTCGCCATACTCACACAGGAGCGATGCCAGCAGAAAACGAGTCACAGAGCCCTCCCCTGGCCACCTGCCGTGCAGTCATTGAGCAAAGCAATGAGTACAGCGTACTGTGAACCTGAGGTACTGCCCCAGAGCAGATCGTCTCTTGCTCTGAGAAAGGGAGGAAACAGACCCAGAAGAACTTTTCCAAGTAAGGTATCAGAAAGCATTCTTCCTCCCTCCCATGGCAAATGAGGGGAAGATAACTCAGTCATCAGCACCAATAACACTCAGTCACAGCCATGCACTACCTGTCCCTGTGACAGGGTCAGGATGCTCCAAAGAGTGGCCACTTTACTCAGTTTAGTGAATTTATTTGAAGGCAAAACTCCTCTCTGCTTATGACAGGATCTTTATCACCACTGTATTCACTAATGCTGATCCCTGTTTCTTCCACTTAGAGGAAAAAAACCCATGTCTAATGATGTGACAGTTTATCTGCCATATTTTTAGGTTGTAATGATATTCAAATCATCCTAAAAATCTGCACGTTTTCCCACGAGCCTTGCTAGCTCCTGTTGGTGGCCAGCTGTATGCTCCCTGCTGTGGCAAGCTGCCAAAACTCATTTCTTTTAATCCTGTACGCTGTGAATCACCGAGCAGGACATCCACAGGCTGCTCCCCATTGGCAAGACCATGGCTTGCTATTTCGCTGGTTGATCCTCAGAGGTAGCAGAAAAAGTTTTTCATGAAACTCTTATAAATGACTAACATAAAACAACATTTTTAAACTTTTTTTTTTTTAACTGTAAGCACCTAGATAAATTGAAACCCGTTTTTCAGGAAAGCTGTGTGTTTATAGTAAAGATATTCATTAGGAGCAATAAAAGCTGTAGGTGCTCAGCACTTATGCTGCCAGACCTCTTATTCAGATGTTTAATTGCAGGAACTTGCATTTGAAAATGCTGCCCTAAGGAACTCAACAACCCGTCTCAGAGCAGCTTAATTGGCCCAGACAAGTCCAGACTGAAATATGCAACATGCTGTGGCATCTCTTTGGAATACATGTAATATCAGAAAACCCCAAGCCATCCACATTAAAGTGTAAAAATATTTCACAGTATGTTTCTGTCTAAATCCAAGGTTTTCTTTTTCTACAAATGCCTGCCTGAGATTTGAGGGTAGAAATTGAAGTAAAACAACAGAGAAAACTATTAGTCACCCACTAATAAAAAGCAAAAGTCATACTTAATGAAAGAAATCTTTTCAATAAAATCATTTATCTCTCTGCTTTATTCTAATCCTTTTGTCATGTGAAGAATTTATTCATACATGAGAGTCAAATTAAAAAAAAGCCACGTATCACCTCAGTATTTTTTCCTGCAAAGGCTTCTATGGGTCCATCAATTTTCCTCAGAGCAAAATTTCGTCTTTTACAGTCTCTGTCGTACTCTTGCATCACAGCTTCACTTTATTATTACTTTGTTTAAATAAGTTGTCCATAAATTCCAGCCTGGACATCAGCATTTGTCTTAATTAAAACCTTATGGCAGTTTCAGTTGGAAGCTATTTTTCTTTTCCCTACTGAAAAACTCTACTGTGAAGAATTCACAACCCAGCACGACCCTTTGTTCCATCCAGGAGATGGCTGCGTTTCATCAGCAGCGGGTGAGGTAACTCCTACCTACACAATCCCCAAAATCGCCATGAGAACTGTGAAGATTAAAAGGGATGATTTAAACAAAAACTGTCATTATGCTGATTAAAGGGGAAAGATCTTTACATGCTGAAAACCACATGCAAAAACTAAGGGAGGGGCGGAGGGGAGAATATGTACCAGATGCCTAAATGTACCTAGGGGATAGTGAGTTCTGATTCAAGATTATTTACCCATCCCTGTTCTCCCACACATGTCCCTAAGGAAAACAGGAGGAGGGTCTGTTTCTGTGATGTCTGTTTCCCAAAGCAAAGGAGCACAACGCAGCGATCCTGGAAAAACCTGTTTTTCTGTGTTTCTACAAACTGAGAAGGCTCTCTGCATTAGCATGCACTGTTAAAAACACTCGAAAAAAAAAGGGCCCATGGGCATGGGGCCGGGTGAGCGGGAGCGCGGTGTGCGGGCAGGGCGCTCCCGCAGCCCCCGCGGGACAGGCGCACCCTCGCCGCGGGCTGACTTTCAGCCTCTGCTGGGGGAGCAAACGTGTTGAAACACTTACTAGAGCTTGTTGCCCCGGCAGCTGGGAGAGTTAGGGGGCTGCCGCACGAGAGAGGTTGTAGAACTTCCCGCTGCATCTCCCTCCCAACTTGTCACCTTGCTCTTTTGCTTCTTTTTCCCTCCCCCGAGGTCACCGTGGCCAGGGAGGGAGAAGCCTTACAGCTCATCACATCTCAACCTCTCCCACTGCTCCCAGCGTGTCCATTGGCCTCCTTAAACCCTGAGAGGGGAAACGCAAATCAGGCGCACACGAGCCGTGGCCACTCTGCCTGCCCCGAGTCCTCCCTGCTCGCCCCCACCGCGTTATCTCGGCGCTTTTATCATTGCGCTCTTGTCTGCGGTAGAAACCACGGAGAGGCGCCTTCATCTCATCATCTTCATCATGTGCATCTACAAGGCCTGTGCACATGCACTGCCTCCCTGGGGGGGAAAAGATAACTGCTGTAGATACTCATTCTGTATGGCCTTACAAGCCATCTAGAAATGGAAGAAAAGCTCAACAGGATGAAAAGTGAGATTCAGGTGACTTCAGAGGTACACACTGTGCATATAAGATAATTCTGCAAGCTGCAAAACTAAGATTTTTTTACATGTTCAATACAAAAATATTTACTGCTCTCTCCACAGAGCTGCCCTTAACTTTGCGGCAAGACTTTTACCACCTAAGCCAGTTCCAAGGATGTATGATTAGAAATATAAAGCTGGAATTGGGACAGTGTTTAGGAATCACTTATCTAGGATCTCCCGATGAATTTGGATTTCAAAGCATCTAATACAAGAGCTTCATGTCTATCATGCCATTAAAGGAAAACTCAGAATTAAAAAAATTGTCAGAGGATGCACATGCATCACACTCCCATATGCAATTAATCTATATGCATAATACTTCACTTCTGTGAAATACAAAGAGACAAAGCATGCAAATTCATATTTATTTGAGAACTTTAGTTGTGAAGCAAGACACACACAATTAAAGGGTAACAAACAATTCACAGCAGAGTGCAGAAAAAAGAAAGTACAGTACTAACTCTCTGAGAGGATTCAATTTTCATCATGTACCTTTGAATGTCAAGTTCTGAATGAAGGGAGACCAACATGCACTGCAAAACCTGTGGATCAAAGAGAGAAAAGAAGGGGAGGGGGAGAGACAATTGTTAACAGGAAAAGAAAAAGGAGAACAATAGAAATTAAAAAAGAATAAGCTGCACATAATGAAAGAGAAGAGAAGAGAAGAACTGAAAAACAATGAAGGAAATGCACATGTGGCAGATATGCTCTAGCATAGATAGATATGCTCTATCAATACTTATATGCAATGTTCTCAGAACTCTTGCTGGACTCAGTTCAGATGTGCTACATGCGGTTGTATGTCAAAGAAACAAAGAATGTTCTAATGTAAGAGTTAATGGCTGAAAGCTGAGCCACAGAGATTCATACATATATATATATGAATATAAACCATAACTGATAAATAACAAAACATTCTTCCTAAGAAATGATACAACTCTTGGCTGGAGTTAGCAGCAGTCATTATATTTTTGTGTTCATTTCACACTTACTGCAGGGACATGGAATCTTTCAAGCAGAACTTAGAAATACTGTGTAACTCATGAGTAACCACAACTTTAAAACGAGTAAGAGAAACTATGGTATGAATAAAAAGTTTTCACCAATCACCCCTCTTTACTATTCTACTTCTGATCTTTAACCCCACAGAATGTGAGAATTTGCTTAAAAAGGTTTAAGGATCAAAAAACCCAACTATTTTTTTTCTTCCAACACATGAACGAGATGCTAATTGGAGGGGAAATTGCCTACTGCTGAGTTCACAGAGGTGGAGGTCCTGTATTTTCTTAATCTTCATTTACCTGTGGATGGAGGTAAGGAGATTTTTGTCGAGTGCTCTAAGAAGCCTTCTCTAAGCAATCAATTCATACTTCAACAGAGTCAGGCTCCCACAACAACTGCTGCTTCCCAGTTCAGAACATGTAGCTATTCATACCAGGCAAAGAAATGCAACTGCTTTGACAACAAAGACGTCATTGTTAAAGAATCTTATTTAGCAAGTAATTATAATGCCAACATCACAATTAAGAGAGTAATTCAAAAAACCTTTTGAATTTTACAAACCCAGAGGATATGAGCATGTGAGAGCTGATTCTGGGGAGGAGATAAGCAACTTACAAGTATGCTATGATTTTTCATGCTTTTGTCCGTTGGATACTTTGGAAGGGCAGTACCATTTTATTTTAAAGAGAACAATAGATCATTTTTCTCCCTATGATAACTGCATCATTTAGAATTGTTCAAGTAAAATGTGATTTTTACAAATAAGCTATTTATGCAAACACAGTACAAATTAAATGTAGCCTTCCGGCAACAACTGGAAACATTCCAATTCCAAACCACAAAGACAAAACAGTCTGTTGCTAATGTCTCGGTAATATTGAAACTGTATTGGGGTTTTTCATGTTTTTATAATGTTACTACCCCACATATGCAAACCTGAGAAACCCTCCTTGGTTTTTATTAAACGATTTTGTTTGGAGAAAAAAAAAAAAAAAAAAAAAAGATTGTATAAGACCAAGTCCCTTCTCAATGCCAAATACACAAGACTTCCAAGGGAAAAGAAATCGTCCTGGCATGCTGGCATGTTTGCTTGATGTTCAGGTATCATTACACATCAAGACCACACATCAGAAGGGACTCTGCTCAATGGCAGCATTAAAAATGTGCAACAGTCACCCTTCCTACAGCCATTGCATAGGATGAACTTGAGCCACTTAGTTTCCTCAAAATCTTATCACCTCATGGAGGATTACAATTGTGTCACTTTTCTCAGGACCTTCCTAGTCTCAAAGGAAGTGAAGCTTCAATTGTGACCTAAGGGTGGGTAAGGAAATGAAGATGTTTGAGGAAACCTGCAACACTTCTCACTCTCAATCCAGAGAAAATGTTGCTTGTATCCCTAACTCTTCCCCTCCTCTCATCACAACATGGTATTTATTTTAAAGCAAGTAGATAAATTAAGATATGCAGTTAAAATACATAAAATTAGTCCAGCTTAGATCCAGAAGTCTCTCCCTCCTCCTGCAGGAAATGATTTGAAATCATATTGATATGGTGCCAGATTAGGAGCTAGTGTTGTCTGAATAAAGATAGTCCTGCAGAAAAAAAAAGAACCACATAAAAGTCCAGAACCACAACAGCAGTGCAGTAAGATGATTCTTCACCTCCTGCATAAGGTAGCACCAGGAGCCTAACAAGGCATCCACGGTGTTAAGTAGCAAACTTCTTCCTAAGGAAGATCCAGACATGCCAGTGTGGGAGAAATATAATTAAGACCATTACTGCAGCCCACGTAAAGACCTTATTATGAATGAAATTTGAAGACATTTGGGTCTGAATCCAAACCTGAAGCATGGCTTTGGAACTTTCCAAAATATTTCTTAACTGTCTGCATTTCTGTCCAAACTCAACACCACACTGATGCCTTCATCAGCACTCCACTAACCTCAGGGGTATTTAAAGATGGAAACCAATAATGATCTCTTTTTTCCTTTACTTTTAGATTGTAGAGGAGTATGATTTTTTTCCATCTATCAGCATGCATATGGATATATATAGTCCACAATGATGGGAAATGATTCCAAGGAGAGATTTGCAATTTCCAAATGCAGCAAGGGCTGTGATCTCTCAAGTCCAGGGACAGGTTTCTGGGACAATCCCCTGTCTTCTGCTTCCTCACCAACTCTGTCACTGTTCAAGAAAGACGAGGCATCAAAACAAATACTCAGCATGAGGAGAGAAACAGGATGTTGGAGCAAATCCCACAGAAGATTAAAAAGCCCTGGACTCACTAAGAAATAAAGAATTGTAGAGTGCAGAACATTTAACTAACGTGCTCTGAGCAACCTCTGCTGGCCAGCAGATAGGATCCCATGCCTTCTCCTAAATGGAGTTGTACAAAGCCTGTGATTTGTTCTCATCTATGAGTGCAGATCCTTAGCTGGCTTGAATGAACATTACCTGACCAGCTCAAACAGTGCAAGGAAAACCTGTGAAAGGTGAGCCTGTCACATCCCAATGAGATGGAAAAAAGGGATTTCCACTTTCTGTTAACCAAATATACTCAGAGCACAGAGGCTCCTGTTGAAACTAGTGTTACGCTTTTATGAGTTGTGGAAGCAAATAGAATACAAGAGGCACCAATGCTTGTACATGTTGGACTGGTGTGCAAAGAAACAGATTAATACAGGCAGGCAGACATATAAAAAGGTGGAAAATACCAGAGGCCAAGAAGAGTGGAAGCTGGGGCTGGGACACAACACACAACTAAGAAATGATTGCAGAGTGTCACTACTGGCAGGTAGGAGCAGGAAGGGGTGTTACATTTGAGAAAATTTTGGGAGCCAGACATCATTATAATGAGAAGAGTACCAGAGAGAAAGGAAACAGCTGCAAAACGTTGCTTTTGAACTTTAAACCTAAATGGAGCACATGGTGGCCCTGGAAAAAGGTGCAGAAAGTGTAGGAAGTCATAGGAGGAAAGCAAACTTTTCCAGGAATGTGCTGAATGTCATCAAACGATGACATAGGAAAAGTCTGGTGAATACCACTTGTAAGGTAGTGCCCTAAGGAATACACAGCAATTTAGGGAGGACAAGGATTAATACCTTGGGGCTGACTGACTGTATTAGTCATTATCCCAGGGCCCTCAAAACAAGGGTGAATGAACTGCAAGCCTGCCTTGTGGGACCTGCTTGCTAAGCAGATCAAACAAACATATTCACCATTTTAAGCAGGATCAGACCTGTTGAACACTGAAATTCTAAGTCTCCAGAGGAAAATGCAGATGCTTGTGTTGATGATTTAGTAGGAGACATCTGTCCCCCTGAGTCAGTCTGAAATAATGTCACAGAAGGGTGTTCGGAGCACAGTGTGCTCTCCCCACAGGAATGCAGCACTGCTGTTCTGGCTGGCAGTGACATACAAGCTGAAATGCCTTTTCACTGGCAGTGCTGCGAAAAAGGAGCATAAATTTTTCCCTTTTTTTTGGTCTGTGTAATATGCCCTTGATTTATGTTTCTGATGGATTTCAAAAGGGAAGTCCTTACAAAAGCAGAACACATTAAACACATTACATTTATCAACGGTCACCAATGAAGATGACACTGTTGTTGGGAAAAAAAG
The DNA here is from genome assembly GCA_018697195.1 of Certhia americana. Lineage (NCBI taxonomy): Eukaryota > Metazoa > Chordata > Aves > Passeriformes > Certhiidae > Certhia > Certhia americana. Next base: position 16,938,413 of record CM031858.1, read on the forward strand.
CACCTAAAATCAGAGAAATGCAGGAGTACAGAATGAAGCAAAGGGGGGTTAAGCCAGGACCCCAGGACATTAGGATGACAATTAGTGTTCTTTAGGTTTACTCTGGGTGAAATCCTGCAGAGACATGCAATCAGCTGAAGCTGCAGGGAAATGATAATGAGAACACAAAGGGCTTGAGATGAGTATGTAGATGATGATATACAACTAAATGAGATGCTGACTCATAAGTCCTCTAAAACAGCTTGAAACTGAAGGAAGGAAATGGGGATCAACTGCCTATTTCCTGTGCGCAATGGTTTTGTGGGGAGGATGGGAGAAAATGGTGTTTCTCAACAATGCTGGGATGGGAAAAAGTCAGGATAGTAACTCAGCTGGGATCAGGCCAAAGAGGTCCTTCCAACAGAAATGTTAAGCACAGAAGTATCTGCCAAAGAAGGGAAAGGGTGCAGTCTTTTATCACATAAAAAAGCAGTCAATGTACAGGATCAACTGCAGGCGATCTACAGGACAGCACTTAAACAACTGCGGGGGTGGGGGTGACACACGTGGTGATGGCCAGTGACAAATGGTTCCAAAGGAAGCATGGAAACAAAAAGGCTGGTGAAATTCAAACCAGGAATGCACTCAGACAGATAGCAAAGGAAAAGGTCTGCACAAAACATTATGACTTCTTATGTTTCAAGATTTACATTTTCCAGCACACTCTGCATCTACATATCCCTCAAACTGCATACGCTCTTTGGCTCAAACTCATTGAAAATTACAGCTGAAAATGACATATGTTAACCAGGCAAACTGTTTTGGTTTTAATTTCCAAACAACAACAACAAAAAAGAAGGGTCTTCTCTTCATTGTTGATTTCATCTTCCCCACAGTTCTTGTAAAAAAAAATAGCTAAACCCCTGTGTTTCATTTTCGTGAGGATTAAAACTTTTATTTTATATAATTTCATATAATATATACAGTAAATGTTAAAAGCAAACACCCAGAACAAGAAAAAAAAAATCTCAAGGGAATTCAGATCATACTCCAAATTATATTTTTAAGAGATATAAATATTTACACCTTTAAAGTAAAAGTAGGTATTCAGGGGGTTCACAATTTCTCCAGGGTCACATAGCTTCCTCTGTTTTCTTGTCTCGCCACCCATGCAGAGATGTTGTGTTGAAACACTTTATTTTTGCATTGCCTCAACATAAATAGAGTATTGTATCTGTACTCTAGTTCCCATACAATAACAAAGGAAAATGTAACTTCTTGTTCACCTTAGATGACTTATAAGTCTAGGGGGTTTTAAGCAAGAACTGCAGGGTATTGTATATTTCAGTCTTGGCTTTATGCTTAAAGTATATAATTAAACATATAATTAGGAATAATCATAGAAGAAATCCACGAGACTCTTTTCATTAAGGAAGTTAGGTATGAATAGATTGTTTGGTTGGTCTTTGGCCCAGGCATCAAGACAATACATAAAAGATATTATTCCTGTATTTATGATTTGTCTGTCCCCCACTACAAAGTGGGGGAGTAAGTATCAGTAATACAGTAATACTTATACTTATTACAGTAGTAAGTATCACTGTGCAGTGCAACGTGCAAACCCAGACTGGCTGGTGCAGGCTGAAGAAAATACGATGAGTGGTCCTAATTTCTCTGAGGTAATCTGAACCTGATTTGAATCCATGAACCTGAACTTGAATCACTCCTTTGTGATGCAAAATTTTATATACAAAAAGCCTCCATTGCACAGACCTGGAAAACTGAGAAAACATTGGCTGAAGATCTCAAACTTGGTTGCCTAATGAGGCTTACAAGTTTATAAGGAGGTACCTCCCTGTGCCTCCTACTAATTCTGGTAAGACTAGCAAGAAACAGACCAAATTTCAGTTAGTCATTCAGCTGGGGGCTTTCAGCCACTGACATGTAATATCTGAAATAGCCAACAATTTAAATATGGATTCAGAGATTAAACAGTACTAAGTAAGTGTCAAGAATATTGTTTACAATTTCTCCATATTTGTTCCATTTTTAGAAATCAGGAAAATTAGACAAATGGAGTATTTTGGTTTTCAGCAGTGTATCTCTCCTATTAGTCTCCCCTTCGTTCTATCATTATCATCTCTTCTTGGAATCACAGTATATTGCTAAAGATAAACAACAAAAAAATACTATGAATCTTTATAAAGGAATAAAGAAACAATGATGACCTAAGAAGGAAAAGATTTTCATGAGCTGTCTCCAGTATTTTGAAAAGTAAGAATAACAGAGAAAATGTGATGCTTAAAGAACATAGCTGTTTCTCTCTCTCATTTTTCTGTGGTATTTTTCTCCCAACTTTATTTAAACAACTGGCTGACCTGGTTATTCATACAACCACCATCACTGAAAAGCACAGTATGGTGTATGCAAGAACAACTGATGGTCCACTGAGAACAACATCCTCTGAAATGTAGAAAAATGCATGGACTTGTCATCTTTCATTGCTCAGATTTAATTTTAATGTTTCTTTAATAAGTTCTTGCTTTTGGACTTCATTTTGGCCTTCAATATTGATTAAATGTACCTAATTTTTTAAGCTGTGATCTGGTCATCCATTTAAACCTTATAAAAACTACTCAAAGTGTTAAAAATTTTGATTACTTCCCATTCAAAATTTCAAGGTTACAGGAGTTGCATCCCGATCCCAAAAAAAAAAAAAAAAAAAAAAAAAAAAGGTATTTACTCAGAAGACAGTATAAATAAAAATGTGTACACAAATTTTGTTTCGCCTTTTTGCTGTGTACCTCCAGAAGACAAAACAACTTTAATTGACAGGTTTGCTAATAACTTAAAGCCCACAACTCCAAATTATGGTCTTAGCCAAGAACCACCATTTTAACTACTACTCTAGAAAACTTCAGGAAAGGGTCCATGCAGTAGAGTACCTGCCTGTCAGGATGCCTGGGACTGCACCCAGTAGTCTGCTTTTCTGCTCAGTTTTTATGTAAAAACAAAACCTAATTCATTTATATGCTTCAAAGCCCCTAATTTCTTTTGAGAAAGTAAGTTGCAGAACAGAAACAATTTAGAGAATACTCATTGAGGGTAACCTGGGTAAGAAAAATCAATGGAGAACTCCAGTGGCAACCTCATATTTTGGCAAGTTTTACCAAGTATTTCTCAATATACTAAAGCATTCTTAGAAAATTTCATTAGAATTCCCTTGACCACAGAGAAATGGGTGAAGAACTTTGGTCCAATCACAGCTTTTTATGGTCTGAGAGTTAACAAGCTTTGTTTCCCATTTCAGTCACAAAACCACTTTTCCAGTCCTTGGCCCACCACATACAACAGAACTCGCAGTACTGTTTTACCTTACATGGCTTCTGCAATAATTAACTCATGGACAGTTTCCAGCACACTGAAGGGAAAAATACTACAGAAAAGTATTACATTTATACACCACATTAAGTTTGCTCTTAACCTCTTGTAAGGATCACTGTCTTAACACAGTAGGAAGGTTTTGCTAAGCACAGTCTCCTACATTTTCCCTTAGAACACCTAAAACTATAACAAACATAAAAAGGCTACCTGTTTTATAATTAACTGAATTTATTATCTTCCACCCTTTCTTAAACACATACTTGTCATCTACACAATTACAAGAGAACTATGAGCTCAGAAATGCCTTTGTGCAGCATACACCAGCTTACACTTGAACAGTTACAGAGTAATTAGAGTGGAATCCAGGAGAATAAGTCTGTCTTACTATCTCATAATATAAGTTATCTCATATAAGTGAGATAGATAAATATCAAGTACATATAATGTAATACACAAACAGTGAGATTCTGCAAGGTCCCAAGTGATTCCTGTTTTTGATGCAATCAGATATCACTGCTGTGATGCTAGCGGCTATTTAACTCCAGCCAACTTTAGGCTGTCAAAAATTATTGTGAAATCACTATTGCAAAGCAACACCTTAAGTTTTCATTGATAAGAATATTTACATATTAATTTAATTTTCAGATTTATATATAGATAGTCAAATTCTAGATATTGTTCAGAAGTCCTTATTGCAATACATTTTATTATGTACTTCAAAACTTTCCTCTTAAAATTATCTTCTCACACTTAAGGCATACAATGTAAACCCAATAATAAACAAACCATAACATCAACCCATTAATCAGATATCTCAGTTTAAATATATCCTATTTGAGAACAAAACCAAATGCTACTGGCTTTATAAACCTTACAGAATAGGGAACAAAGCTAGAGTTGGATTTCAAGAGTTGATGTCATTATTGTTCACAAGCCAACACAGGGCTTTAAAACTGAAAAGAATCTACAGCATATAAAATGGTTTCCAACTTGTAAGGGGCCAGGCCCCTCGCCAGTGGATAATAATTTGCAATAGAGTTTAGAGTTTTTTTCTTGAGGACAGCCTGGGGGAGGGGATCTAACACATTCATGCAGAACAGAATGTGCAATTCTGTATTCTTATGTGCTATAAAGAGAGATGTCTTTCAAAAATCTCATTTACTTGTACTGTGCATATCTTCTCTTCAAATGCTTAAACATTTCACAAGTTGGGAACTTAACATGGAAGATCTTTGTTCCCCAGAAACCTTTCTAGCTACACTGCTAGCATCACTCTTAAATGAAAAAGTAACAAAAATTAGGAGAAAACAAGGCTAATATCCCTGAAGGTCTTCAAGGACAGGCTGGATGGAGTTCTGAGCAACCTGCTCTAGTGGAAAGTGTCCTGACCCGTGGCAAGGGGTTGGAACCAGATGATCTTTAAGGTCGCCTCCAAACCAAACCACTCCAAGATTAGTACAAGACAGTAAATATCTTTTCTGCATATCAGAGAGAGGTGCAGTGATGGGAGTATTTGAATTTTCTCTTTCATGATTTAGTTTTCTTTAAGCACATACGCACATTTTAGAACACAGTATCCTTAGAACTGCTGAAAATTTACCAAATAAAATCTAAAAGCTTTGAAATTAAGTAAACTTTAGTAGACAAAACCAGATGAGCAGTACATAGAAATACATTCTGCTCTTTTGTGAATATTCAATGACCTCACATTCTTCACTGCCTTCTCTCTCCCCTAAATTCAGCAAAAGAAAATGTTATCTGTTCAAACAAAAAAGAGTATACGCAAATATTTGAAAAAACTGTCTCAGTTTCTTCTAATCACATCAAACCCTCCAATAGCCAATAAATACTGTAGAGAGAACATAATGTAGGTTTGTACTTGAGATTATCCATTTGCCTGCTTACTGATAATGTTGAGACCACATGTCTCATGAGTTATAGGTATGCACACAAAAGGATTCCTGACCCCACAGAAGTTCATGGAATGTGTTTTACTGCAGGTATCCTTACAGGTTATTATCTTTAAGTGTCTTTAAGCTTCAAAAACAGATTCAAAATATTCAAAGTGAAGAAGGAATGGACTCTAATGTGTTCTTGAAGGAATCTGAGAATAATTTGCTTTCCAACAGGAGATTCTGTAGGACTTAAAAAGCAAAACATTCTGGCAGCTGTATTTTAAGATGTATCTGAGTATGGGTGAAGGTGTCTAATCTTGTGAAAATAAAAGTGTTCATAGACTTTACAGATATTCCATTGAAGCTTTGCTTCTGTCTGGGGTTTGCTGTCTGTCTTGGAGCTATTTTGGAAACTAGAAAATAATTCCTATTTTGGCCATGGATCAGTACTTACTTTTTTTTTTTTTTTTTTTTTTTTTTTTGTCTCTGTTCTTCATCCTTCACTTGTCTGTTTTTTAGATGGAAATACAACTTTTTTCTTCAAACGGCAGTGAAATGTATATTGTCTATTTATAATCATCAAGGAGTTCTATTCTCTGATACAGTTGTTAGCAAGGAAAACTCTGTGATGGTAGTGTTACAGCATCTAAGTGTGCACTGCAGAGGTGCATCTTTTCCTTCAGTGCTCACAAGAGATTATCTTCTGGCTTGCACTTGTATCAATTCTGATTGAGAGGAATCATGACCCTGAGATATACCCAGCAGTACAATTCTATTCAGCATGCTGTTCACAACATAAAGTGGTGACAGGCATTTTTGTTCCCTGAAATAATATCCAAATAATATCCTGCAAGAAAACATAGATATTATTCTCATCCACTCAGAAAGAAGATGCAAAGATGGTTTACATCAGAGATAGTCATATGACAAATATTCCCTACTATAGGGTCTTATATTTGGTGGCTGCAGAAGAGAGACTGAGAATTTTATTTTTTTTTTTCTTTTAAACCTGAAGGTTCTGGGCTAAAGTAATTCAAAACTGAAGAGGTACTCTGATTTGATGAACTCAAAAGGAAATACTAAGTTCTTATGAAGATATGAACATATTCAAGACTTCTATTAACATTGACAACGTTACCCTATTATCCCTTTAAACCTCTTGAAAGAGTTCCCATCTTCAATCATTTTTCTTTAGTTATTGAAATTACCAGAAGTATCATTATTTCTCTATTTCTAAAAGTCAAACAGAAAACCCAGTCTGAAAATGAAGGTGGATTAAGGAGAATTCTGTGAAACCAGATGTAGCAGAGTTCACTGAAGGTTAGGTAGTGTAAGAAAGCCAAGCAGAAAAAAAAAAAAAATCTAGTGGATGATCATATCTGCCCTGACATGCATTGACTGAGCTTTCAGTTCTGTTTATCTCAGGAACTGAACAAATGGCCAGTAATTTCAATAGTGTCCAATAAGGCAAGGATGTAAGTTGTACAACTATGCTGAAAGAAATAAGATGATATTTTATTTTCCTAAAGGAACACTGAATTCTAAAAGAAATAATAATTTGATTATTTCAGAGTTATTAATAGATAATTTTATGTCATACATCTTTCTGCCAGAGCTCTAACAGAAGAAAGTAGGGCATAACAAAAGAACCCAGTAGCAGCAATACCTAGATGTCTATTCTGATTCACTGGTGTAATTCAAGAAATTGATGATTCCACAGACCCCTTTGGAATGTGAACTGAGGGACTGTTTGTTGATTTTATAAGTAATGGTTTAGATTCTTTCCCAGTATCTATTATTTTTCCTTATAAATTTCATTTAAAGCTCCCTGTCTGGAAAACTGAAAGATTTTAAGAGATTTCTCAAAAAGGAAATTTAGGTACTAAATGGTAATAATTGTTAGGACAGCATTTGCTGAATTTCAGAACTCAATGCATGTGGCTACTTAAAGGACATAGAGATAAGTCAGTATCAGATTACATTACTTATAAATTAATTGTCTAAAAATCTATTTTAAAAATGCATTTTTTTATTTTAAAAAAGATAAACCTTCTTTAGTAAAGGTTTGACAATTCATAGTGGATAGAGCTCCCCAACAATACTACTCATGCTGACCTTTACAAAGATAGCTTCTGTGCTGAAGGAAAACAGAACTTGTTCTCCCAAGAGGAATGAGAGAAAGGCAGTCAGTAAAAAAATATGAAGAATAAACCATAAATGAACAACATCCACAAAACTATGTTTCTAAATTAACTAGATATTCTTCTATTTCTTTGCCTGAAAAACAAATGAAAATTTAAAAAATATGTTTGTGTGGCCCAAGAGTACAAAAAACCTCACAGATGTTTTCAAAAGCATTCTGTAGACAATTTTAATTTGAAAAGATACTCTCCCATCATGAATCCTTTCAATCTAATTAACAGAACCTGCCTGTCTTGATTGCATGAAATACTTAAAGGAAACTGAGCAAAAACTACTGTGAAACAGTGCAGCCCTCTTTTTATGGCTTGGTAAATACTAGACGAAGATAACATATGGTCTAGAAAGAATCCTTATTAGATAGCATTTAAAATGGGGAGAGGCGAAGAGGGAACAAAACAGTACTCACCCTTTGAGACCTTTCCTCTGAGGATCTACAACAGATACCAGCTCAACAGGCAGAACAGTTTGCAAACTCCTGTAACTTTGTCAAATGTATACTCCAAGTAAGCAAGCAAGCAAGCAAACAAAAACCCCAACCCTACCAAATGTTGACCTTCACAAGGTGAACAAACCAATTTTCAGATGAGCTCTCAAACTCTGGACTGCACATTAAGAGGTGGGAAATGCCTGGTTTTGGCTGCAGGGATGATAAAGATGAGCCGCTATCAAGCCACTTTGAACATCCTTGGCTTCTTGAAGCAGAGGCCATAAAAGCCCTCATGACTCAGATAAGCTGGATACAGACCTCTCCTGAATTGCCCCACAGTGGGCTGTCTGAAGGAGCAATAAGCAGTGGGAGAGTGAACTCCAGCCACACGCCCTTCACCTGCCCAGTGTCTCCTGTAGAGCTGCTTGTGCTCAAATCTGTGGGCAAATCCCAACAGCACCTTTTGCTGGCTCTCAACTACCCGATTCATATTGGTGCTGGGCAGATCACCAAGCAAAAAAAGAACCTGTGGCCCACAGCACAGCAGTTCTTCCAGTCATGGCCCCTGTGATGGCACCTCAGCTGCACTTGTATGCATTGCTGCACCCATGGTTGGGATGGCTCATAGGTGAAAAATCTGTAGGGTGATCTATGGGATAGACTAAGCTTCATTTGATTCATATGCAAGGAGAAGAAAAATCAGTTGTATGTGAAGAGCCAGGTTTCTCTTTCTCTAGACTGCCACAAACCATCAATGGGGCATAGCTAGGAACATGAACTTACCTAGCCTTCACATACATCTTGCAAATATAATCTTTCCCAAGTGCTTTTAGTATTTGCCTTTTTGCCTAAAAGCAATAATAAAGCAGTATTTTAGAAGGGTATCACAAGATATTAAAGCACTTGACAGATTCTTCTAAGTATCTGATCTTTTGGGGTAAGATAAAGCACATCTCTTCCATAGTCAAAGCTGCTGAGACCACAAAGAAGGGAAAGCCAGTAACTATGTAAACTGAAAAATCTTCATGGTGGGTATGGAATAGTGGGATCAGGAAGGGCAACTTTCCTTTGGTCATTGTAATTTGCAAAGGTTTCTTTGGCAGAAGGGGGTGTTCCACTTCTTTATCATGGGAAGTGGAATAGCAATAAACGTAAACTGATAAAGACCTGCAGAAAATGCTATGCAAATTATTGATGCAAATAGACTCCCAACCTACCACCTCAGAGTGCTGCATTCCTAATGCCTGAATCTGCTATTTCACAACATCCTGTATTAACAGCAAAGCACATGTCCAAATTGCATCTCTCCATTTGTGCATATTCCTTCCAGACTAGGCTTAACTCATCAGGACTAAAAAAAACCCCAGAGGCAATTTATATTTCCTTATTCTATTGAAAAATAGAAGCCTCACACAAAATCTTTTATCAGTATGTTATTGAGGAAAAAAAAAAAAATCTAGGAGGCAGAAATGGGATAGAATCCTTCTAGACTTCCTTACAGTTGAAAATTAGCCAATTCAAAGAATAATTTCTAAAGCAATGGACCATGCTTCATCTCTTTTCCAATTACTATTTTCTGGTTATTAAATATGACCTCCCTAGGAAGTACTACAGCTTTCCTAAGGCACAGTCCTTAAAAAAAAAAAAATTTAGTAAACTTACTGGCAAAAAAGCTCATTTCAGTATGAAAGTATAAAAGGTTTGCCAACTATGTTTCAGGCTATCATTTCTTTTCTTGATTTTATTATGTTAACTGGAGTGGTGCAGAGGAGCACACAAAAATGCTTACTTTTGAAGAACATACTTTGCTGCAAGGAAGAAGTCAGCTATTCATATAGTCAAATTTATTGGCACAGAGCTGATGTGAAGTCTAAAGCACTATTGTTGTATTTCTATAAACTGCAAACAAAAGCTTGGAACTCTGAAAATAAGTAGCTTTAAAAGTCTGACTTATAAAACAGTCACCAAAATGGTGTTAACTATTAATTATTAGTTTGATGCCATGGAGAATAAAAAAAATTAGTGTGTTCTATTCCCAGGTTTTGCTTAGAATTTTTTTCAGTCATGTTTTGTTTCTGACAGAGAGGTCTCACATTAGTGATTAATCCTGCAGTAAATCTCTCTGAATTTTTTGAAAACAAACAAAAAAAAGAGTCAGAGTGCTCACAAGAAACCTCTGACTACTTTTAAGAGGTGGAGGCACAGCTGGTGGTGTTTAGGGAATTTCTTCTGTATATTTAGTTTAGTTCTGTATTTTCAGAATATTTCCAGTTTTAGTTCTGTATTTTCATCACTCACTGTTACCTTCATATCCTTCCCTCTATTTTCTTCAGCTGGTGTGGGGCCATGTCTTACCCCTACAATACTGTGAAAGCATGCAAAGTGAACATGTCACATGCCTCTGGTGACTTGTGCATTACCACAGACCACTGTGACAAGGGGTGAGGCTCACCCCAGAAAGTAGCTCAGTGACACACGGCCTGTGAAAGTGACCCTGATTTTCAAAGCAAATTGCCTCTTTCCCTATGGATTCACTTTGCTGGTAAATAATGCACTCATTCCAGCCCTGACCATGAGAATATCCAGTGTCCACACTTTGCAACACTCTGTTACTACTCTGGAGGCACACGGTAAACCATGGGAGCAAAGTGTCTGGGGAGGGAGAAGCCCTTAAAAACTTTATGCCTGTGCTGACTGCACAGGGCCCCATGCAGAAGTCACACAGGAGGGAGAGAGCTCAGCTAATTCTGCCAGGTGAGCTCTTTCAGAAGTGTGTGTGAGAAGGCCCCCTAATTTGTAAAATTTTCAACAAGACGAAACAGACACAGAGCACAATGCTAATAATACTGCTGAAATACTTGAGATCTTCAGCAAGGCTGAATTATTCTGCACTGTGTCCCTCAAATGGTCTGAAACCTTCCATGTTTATACAATACCAGATACCCCTTAAGGCAAAGAGCACTCCACATTTCAAAGCAAAGTCAAATACCAAAAAATTATTCATTTGGAACCACAGCAAAAGTTCAGGCATGTTACTGAGCAGATTTCACTGAAGGCTCTAATGATCTAATCAGGGTGACTTAGTTGCATTTGGCTTTGAAACCAAAGCCCAGTGCCCAAAAAGGAGAGGGTTTTTCTTTAGTGCAGTAGCAGCTCCCAGCTGTAAGAAGAACTGAAGTGAGAAAGGATCCACACAGCCCACAGATAACTCCTTGCAGAAGCTCCACTGTTGTAATAAGATCATCTGGAACTGCAAGCACAAACAACATGCCTATTTTTGGAAGTACATTTGATCTATTGCACATGTGGAGATCTGAACACCTTTTGAGAGGGAGAAAATTATGAGGTTATGAACATTTGCACAATTAGCAATTTAACAGTTCAGAAAACTCATGAATAATAATCTGGGCTAACCTTTTAGTAATCACTTTCTTCCTGCTGCATAAAATACATTGTTTGAAAACCATCATCACTGCTATCTTTTTTTCTGTGCTCCCTCTTCCCCAATATGTATCTTGTAATTACATTGCAACTGTGCTCTGAAGGATGACCTGAAGGCAACTTTTGAAAATTCTCTTTGTAAATCTGTAAACAAAAAAAGAAATATAAAAATCCCATGGCCAAACAGCCCTTTCTATTGATTAAGGTGTAGAGTAGCACTGCTTTTATTTTAATTCAAAGGGTTTCAACAGTTCTTTCTTCTTATAACTATTTCTAAAGTCTGCTACCTTATTATTGGAAAGATTTCATCTCCAAGTGTGACAGAGAAGCAGAAAAGCTAATGTCCTGTTATTATAAATGTTCTGATTTTTAAAGAGGTGAAAACTCTTTAGAATTTTTTGCAACATTCCTGTTGCAAATTAAAACGCACAAACCAAGAATCAGTTAAGAGCAAGCCACTAGTCTGAACACAGGCAATGGGGCTAATCCAAATTAATTCCTGTTAGAATAAAGCACATATTAAAAAAAAACCCCAAACCAAAAATAAAACAAAAAATAACAGAACAGCAGCAACAACAAAATCAAAACAACAAAAAATCCAAACCCTAACCAACATCTATTCAAGTGGATAGTTTTTCTCATGCAAAAACAGGGACTCCAAAGAATGTGCATCTTGTCTTGATTTTTGCCCTGCTTGGAACTTGGCTAAAGTTGGGAAATCCTGCTTACTTTGATGAATTATTTTAGGCCATTAATTAGAAGGCTTCTCTGGATCTTTACAGTTCAACACTCTTTACAAACTGGGAAAAGCAGAACTGGAAAAAAAAATTAGGAGTAATTGCTTTAATTTCAGCTTGGTAACCAGTGTCAGCTTCCCAGCATTACTCAAGAGTTCCTTGCTCCTACAAACTCCAAGGCCATGAAGGTCCTCCCACTCCTAGTCGTCCTGAGAAGACAGGACTGGTTGACTACACAGCAACAGCTCTCAAGGTTTTCTGAAGTCAGTGCTTCACATGCCCATATCCTCAGGATGTTACATGGCTCATGTTCTTTGCCCCTGAACGAATGCCTTGGCAGCTGGCTGCACTGGAAACTGCTTTATTGCTTTGTGTTAAGAGTGGATCTAGGTAATTTTGTACTAAGAAAATTGTTCACTATTTCCCTATCTTGTACCATCTGCTAACTTAGCTCACCAGTTAATATTACTACTTTCTTCCAGCTGAAGCCCCAGAAAACACCACAGTCTGTCATGAGCAACTTTCCAGAATCACTGGACTCACTGAAAATGAGTGTGACCAGCCTAAAAAACTAAGTGAAGTTGAATCATGGCTCCTCCATTCTATGCAGATTTTCTGGAAGGCTGGTTGTTTCGATTAATTTTGAAATAGTCTAAACCAACATTTATTCTCAATCGTTCAGCTCATAAAATGATGTAAAAAAATTTGTTATGTCTCTATCATTAAAAAGCCTTCAAAGGCTGTAGGAAGAAAACTTCTTAACCTGAGAAGCAGCCAATAAAAGTAATCTCCTCAGACCAAATATCAGGAGAACAAGACCAAGTTAGAGATATGAGCCTAATTCTGTACCTTTGAAATGGAAAAAAAAAGAAGAAAAAAATGAAAAGCTTAGGTATGGGCATTCTGCTGTAATGCAATAAAATAAAACTAAAAACCCCCAACACAAGTAAGCAAAGAAAAAATAAAGAGAAAGATAAGCAGTAGAATATTTGTTTTAAAGTATAATTTTTTTTGGCTGATAATGCAGGTTATCTTTCAAAAATGAAAAATGTGACACACCTCTGTAGGGTGATCAGACTTCAGATATGTTTCCTGAAGCTGATCTACAAACACATTGAAAAAATGTGATGAAAAATAAAAATATGTTGTTTCACTGCAAAACAACTTGAAATGCCCAAATGAAAAGAACAGATAACAGAGGAGAAAATATTTGAAGGTAAAAGACAAATTACAACTGTTGGTGTCAAATGAGAATAAACAAACTTTCCCTCAATGCCCCCTGCCAGGATGTACCCCTACAAAAAATGCAATTCTTTTATCCATTTCTCGAGGGACTAATTAATTAACCAGATTAATCACAATAGTCCTCTACCACATCAGCAAAGACGTACAGTTCACTTGACTGGTCTAGGGAAAGATCTCTGAGTATCTGTTGTCATAAAGGAAGCATGTGTATACATACTCAGATAAAATTGCTGTACCTGCTTGTTGGATCATTAAAAACAGAGGTTTTAATGGCAGAATGAAAAAAAAAAAATAATAATTGCAGAACATAAACATATAAACACTGCATCCTAAAGCCTGAACTTTTTTTTTTAGGCTTTTGACAGCCTAAATGCCAAATGCTTTGAACTCAGATTCACGTGGAGCACAGTGATAGGCATGAGATCTTTCTGTAGGAATTTTTATATGTAGACATGGTCTACACAGATCTGTCCATTCAGAGTATTGGTATATTTACATATAGAAATCTATGCTAACAATTCTACATAATGATGTATGATTACATTAGAAAATATCCTCAGGTTTTAATAGTCTCCCCTTGTGTATCATCTCTAATTTGACAGGCACTCACTGTGAGTTTTTTACCTTAGTTTCTTTGCCACAACTATCAACAAGAAATCTTTGAAAGATGTCTCTCTGCTGAACTAGGAAAATAAAATATTAACAGATAAAGTTTCTCGACCAAAGAAAGTTTAGCCTGTTGACAGATATTCAGTCTGTTTGCTGTTGAACTCAGTCACACTAGAAGGTGGATCATTAAGCATAAATCCGTATCTGAGCTTATAATGATCTCTTTTCTATCTCAATGCAGAGCAGGTCAAGTACTATCTTTTTTAACCTATTCCAGAAAAAATAATGAATGGGGAAGATAAAAGAACTGCTGAAAGTTTCTGAATAGAACTTCAAATCAACATTTGAAAATCACTCCCAGCTGTTAAATCAGAATTCTTAATTGTACACAAGAGGCGGAGGAGAAAATAATCAGCAGATGCAGCTACAGTTTGTCATATCTGTGATTATCCATTCGCATCATGATTTACAGTTTTCAACCATTTCTGGAGAGACTGGCACCAAATTTATTCTTCCAATACTGCTATCTGTGCACAAGTATTTAATTATAGGCTCCTTCACATTTTCTATGGAATAATTCTTGAGTGCAGAATGCCATATTTCAATTCCTGGAGCTTACAGTCTCAAAAATCAGGAAAAAAAAAATAAAATCAGGGATTCATGGTGGCAATGAATTTCATGATGCTAAAAACTCAGCTCCACTCCCTGTGCTGTTCTGGCCCCTCAACACCTGCTTTTCCCAAAAATTCAAGTAAATCTAGCCAGAGGAAAACAAAAAAGGGAAGAAGTAAATGCATGGGGAAGACAGGTTGGCAAGGGGGAAAGCAAACAGCAGTTGGGGTTATCTCTTATTTTTGACATCACGTAACGCATTGCATCTGCATACCCCAGGTCTCAGACAAGTCTATAAAATTATGCACTACACGTGCTTCTACATGTTGGTTGAGGAAAGCCATTTACAAAGAATTCAAGCCTGAACTCTTCTCCATTCACAGCCTTTAATCATGATGTCTTCCAAGCATGTTCACCTGAGTGCTAGGAATAACATGGTGCTTCCAGGTGTGCTGAAGTGCACCGGGATCTCTGCAGGTCTGGTGAAGCCTGCGTGCATACAGTGAGGGTGACAACATGGGCTTTTAAGCTCACAAATGTGTTAGCAATTTTCTTGTACAGGTCTGTGGCACTTTCATGTCAGACAGGCAAGAAGAATGGATATTTAACCCAATAAATTTTGTTGCTCCGTAACACAGAAGCCATTACAATATAGATGAGATCTGGAATCTATTAAAAGACATAATGGAAAATAAAAGCTAAACACATAAATAACTCATCCACTTGGAATTTCTTTTAAAAATATTGAAAGGCATTAGACACAACCAAGATTAAGTGTCTGTAAAGTATTTTTTTTAAAAGAAACATTTTTTTTTCACCAGGACATATGAGAACAAAGCAACATCTAAAACCTCAACGAAGAGAAGCTTTATTAGTTCCGCCTAGAAATTTTAGGCTCCAGCCTTAACTCACTTTGTTCCTCTTGGATGTGGTTGGAAACTATAGTCGTTTACTTGGGACTTTATCTATTATGGCAAAATATTCATTTTTGATGAAAGATGACCAGACACTGAAATATTGAACCTTTCAAAAACCAAGGGCTAAATTTCAAGGGTGCACTGAGCATACACTGGATCACGGGAGTTCCTCCTCAATGCCCAAATATCATGTATTATTGAAGAAAAGGTCTCTTTAAAACAGATGGGTCAATGATATGGAAATGGTTCTGCACATACTGAAAATTTTTAACCATTAACCATAACCATGCAAAGAAAATTAGTTCCAGCATGTTGTATTTTATGTAGGAGAACTTATATCTCATAAACCAAAAATCTTTTCTTGTTAAATTATTTTAATGGTCACTTAGCTATCTTTTGGAAGCTATCAGAATGAGAAATGTACATATACAGAAATTCTCTATTTATACAATGGCACTGATTCAATTAAACCTTTAGCTATGTATTTTATCTGAAACAGTTACATATGGAAAGCAGATGAAGCAAGCTGAAATTATTTTTCTAAGTTAAAATCCTAATTAAAAAAGCATATATTCGGTAGAAATACATCTTCTATTAAATATACCTTTGTTCTTCAGTGAACTGTGGAATATTTCTCTGATCGTGTATACATTCTTAGCACTAAACTAAGGCAGAAATTTCTAGAACTACTTAAATAACCACAATATATAAGCTCCCCCAAAGGCACTTTGTTTATAATAATTTATGGTTTTAACATTTCCAGACTACACAGAAGTGGTGGGTTAACATACCAGCATAGCTGTGGACTTCAGACACTTAAAACAAACACTGGGTAATGACCCTGCAGTGTGGCAGTGACTGCAAGTATGATTGGGCCACACAGTAAGTGGCATTCCCCTCTGCAAGTGCTTGGGCACTGGCTAAAGAGAAGATGACTGAGAATATCTCTGATAATTGCACTTAAAAATTAAAAAAATTAAGAACCTAATAATCATGGATATATGGCAGGAGAGCAGAGTAAACAAACACTCCCTAACCAAAGTGCTAGGGACTATCTCCTTTGATTGTTTCTAGCAGTGGTGGATCCCTGGCTCTCCGGGTAGCAGAAGACAGGATCCTGACCTGGCTTCTCCAGGGCTGCATCTAACACCAGATCTGCTGAGCCAAGGCCTGATCACTGGACAAGGAAGTTAGCTCAGTCAGGGCAGTAATTTTGAACAGGATCCTGTTTTCTAGACTTCTAGAGATTGATGCATGCTCTGAAAAAAAAACCAAAAGAAAACCAGCCACAAACCAGCCACTTCCATACTCTTAGTAAATGGGATGTTGGACAATTCCAGCCTGGGGGTTCATGAGTTGGCAAGGCTTGCCCTGGTGTGGCAGGCTGGCATGGGCCGCATAGAGGAGGCAGACAGCAGGGCTTGGAATGCTGTGTTGGATTCTCCCACACTTAACCTGATCCACAAAACATCCATGGCTATGGCCTTGGGAAGCAGCAAGCCATGCTATGAAGTGGGGGCAGGCAGCAGGGCAGCCCCTCATTGTGCCTTGTGCTGTCAAAGCACGAGCAGGGAAAGCAGAGGGGCTGAAACTGCAGAGGGAAACATCTCAAACCAGGATCCCTTCAGCTTCTCCTGGATTGGCACCAGCATCTTTCTAGCTCCATCTGCCTGAACACCTCTTGCCTTTACTTGCAGGCTGTGCAGGCACAGAAGACCAATCCAGGCTGTGAGGTACATCTGGCTGTCATCAGGGGACAGGGAAGGGGAGACAAGGGCAATCATCTTCCAGATGAGACAAGGGTTTTCAGTCTGAGATGGTCTCCAAGAAAACAGCTGAGATCAGGACAACTGGTCTTCTGAGCAGAAAAAGGAACATCCCAAAGAGTCCTTTTCTACAGCAATACTGGGTGATCAGGGCAAGGTAAAAGCTTGAAGTACACTGAAGCAAAAACCCTCTGCAGGTACAAAAGGGAGTAAAACACATCTACTGCAAAGACGACAACCTGCTCCCCACGAGAGGCACAGTATCTAGCCTAACAGAAGTAACCAAAGTTCCTAAAATAGTTTTTTAGTTTAACTACTAGGTGAGCTTTTCCTTCCAGTACAAAAGTTTCCATGATGCAAAAGGTCCCATGCTGAACTTGACCTGAGCTCCACGTCTCTAACAGCAGAGAAAAAAAGATGCAGGATTGAGCAAGTCCTTTGAAGCACTTAGTGTCTGTTCTCCACCATAAAAGATACTTTAGTAGATTGGACAGCATTTCTAAGGGTGGAAGATCATCTATCTACCAGGGTCTAACAACTCTCAAATTCATTCCAGCAGAGGTGTTTCAGGAGCTCAGGCACTGGAGCACAGCAGGCTCTGCTGGGTGAGGGCTGCTAAGCTGAAGGAGTGCCAGGAGCAAACCACAGGAGACAAAACAGTTGCTGTGAACAAACTTCTAAGTGCACACTTGAAAGTCTTATTCTGCTGCTTGATCTTATTTTTTAAAAAAAGGAAAAAAAAAATATAGTTTCACAATCCTAACAGTTGCTCTATAAATAATGAGATGAAAGGAGAATATGTAACGATAAGCACTTAAATATTTGCCTCATAAGCCATTAGTGAGGAAATGCAGCACTATGAAAACAATAGGTCTGGACACCAGCAGTATTATCCTGCTCTCTGTGCCAAGCAAAGCAGACTTGCTGAGCAGCTGAATTCATGCTGCCATGCTGCATTTCATGCACTGGTAAGAGACCACAAACCTGTCCTAAAAACAGGTATGACATCCACATGTAAGGAAGCACTTTCAGAATAACATCATGATGGGGTGACATTAACGATAAATCATTTGTTCTCCTAAGCAGCCCAAGAAGGATGAATGAATGAAGGAAGGTTGTGGACTCAGTAAAAGCAGGTTCAGGACAGGTATAGCAACACTCTGCCAGTGACAAATTTGTGCTTCAGTTTCCACTTTTGATGGAAACTTATTCCATCAAAATAAAACTTACTTCCCAATCTACAAGGATATTGTAAAACTGTAATTCTTTATTGGATGTGACAACTCAAAAATCTTAAGGATATAATAAATTACATTACTTATTATATGATTATTGATATGCCTTGCCATCAGTAAAAGAGCTTTTCTTAGGAGTAAGTTGAATTTTTTCCACCTTGCATAATTAAGGAAATTTGTGAAACCTTTACTTGTTCTGCCACCAACAAATTACAATCTTTAAGGAAATGGTTTAAAAATGTTTTAAAAACATAAAGCAACAGCATGAGCTCCCAGTGCTATGCTGCAACCAGTGAATACAATATATGAAGGGAATTCAAAGCAACAGTAGGGAAGCAGCATTACTCCTCTATGTGACAGACAGGACCATAAAATAATGCAAGCTTAGTTCTGGGGTGTGTATATTTCAAAAGTAATGTTGAAAAATTTTAGCACATTCAGAAAAGAGCTATAAAATTCTGAATTATGGATGATGCCAGAGAAGTTCTCCCTCCAGGCTTTGTTCAAAAGAATATGAAAAAAGTGATAATATGGGTACCTATGAGAAATTTCTGATAAAAGAGTACACTTCAATTCAGAAGAAAAAGTATGTGAGACAGGAAAAAAAAAGTTATTACAGCAATCAGTTTGGGCCTAAAGTGTAGAGATGTGCATTTTCTAATATTAAGGTATATTTCTGGAGGTGAAACCCCAGTTTTAGCTGATGGAAAGAGTTGAGACTTCAGCTGGACAAAAATCAGAAGCACAAGATTAACCTTCATATTGTTAAAATGAACTTTAAGAGCTGATATTTGCTCATGTTTTATTTTGTTCTTATTACTAGTTCCAATTACCATGGTATTAAAAAAAGAAATCATAATGGAAAATGTACAGGATATAGGGGCTTCCAAGATGTTAGCTAAGGTGTTTAGGAAGAAACGGATAAAAGTCCACACATTATTTGTGTTTTTCAAGAACATTGTTTAATGTTGTTTAAAAGTATCTAACAACGTAAGAGTTGCATGTTCCACGGAGCATAGAGAGGAAAAACATAAAGAAGAGAGAAATAAAGTGAAAAAGAAGCCTGCTGGGTTAGCTGTCAGTTGGCCAGTATTTGGGTTTTGCTGTGACTATGATTTACAGGTAGGCCCATATCAACCTTCTCTGCTGGTATCAGAGCATGCTTTCTGCACAAATTTAGTTTCAGTGAGAACACATCAAAAGCATTTAATAAATGCTTCAAGTATATGCATTTTCTCTTTAATTCACAGCTACTAAGAGTCCTCCTCAGCAGTTGTGCTCAGCAGCTTTCTGACACAAGGTAAGGTCCTGAATAGGTCTGAATCTGGTTTTGTGACACAAGATTATACTGAGAGTAATCTTAATGGAAATGTCAAAGTGATTCAAAGCAGGTATTTCCTTTACATCCGTATCATGCAAACAAGCTTCAATACAAATAGATCAAAAGAAGAGCTAAAGCTCGGGTTTATTACAAATCAGTCAGGCATTGATGATACAGAAGTTTGTTTTGAATGTAGTTGTTTAAAGTCATCTATGTTTTAACAGTGTTGTGGTTGCAAACTGAGCAACCTTACTGCTGTTCCAGTGGCTGTGTCATTAACAGATAAATTCCTTAGACCTTCTCCTACCTCCTGGCAGAGAAGCCAGTGCCACCTGCAAATACACAATTACAGCAATTTCCACTCAACTGCACACAGTAATCATCCACTCAAGTTCCAATTTAGTAATGAAACCTATGGGGAAAACTATTCTTTTTTGGGAGAGCCATTTTCATCTTTTCAGATGACTTAAACAGTGAAAACCACAGAAAGGAAAAGTTGTCTTGTTCTGTCCCCTGCATCACTCCAGTAAACCAAGTTGGTTTTAATCAGGATTGCAGAAATCCGACTAAAGTCGGGGACTGAATGAAGTAATGTCTTATAGCATTTTCTCTAAAAGACTATCCTGCATGAAAAAGTGATGAGGAATCAACAGAGTTCATGTTGAAAGGTCAAAAATAATGATTACTGTGTAAGCAATATAGCTCACAAACATTTGTATCCATGATACATACTGTCTTTAATTGGTCTGCTGACCTGTCTTCAGTTTTATGATCTTTCAGTTTTGCCCTACAATAGGCACAAAGAGAACATTAAATCTCCACACAACCCAGCTCTTGTAATCCTGCCAACAACAGTACAGTTTAGCTCCAGATACATCAATGTCTAATTGCCACAAATATATATTTGTTTTTTTCATCACTGGCAGTCCACAGTCCTATCACCATCTATGAAACAGACAACTGAAAACACAGCCATGAGAAACCTTGGAGCTGACTCAGCTGTTCTAGGAACTCAACACAGAAACTTCCAAATCACTGTACATCCTCCCTGCTGAGCTCCTACAGAGAGGATAAAGGGTGTCAAAATGCTAGAAATGTCTGTGTTTCATCTCACAGCTTATGCACACCAGAGCAATTCCAAGACGTGATGAGCAGAGTGCAGCACACGGGACATGCTGTTCTCTGGTGTGCTATAGATATCCAGGCTCAAGGACCTTATAAAAGACACGAGTTTAAAAAAAGTTCCTGGAGTTGCTTGTATGAGCAGTAGATACCACATATAAACTGTGCTGTTTATTCCCCTGGGATACAAGAGCTGCTGAATTAAGCAAAAAAGAAGCTGCAAACAACCAATGCTGTTCATCTCCTCTCTATTAAAACACATTACTGGTTAGAGACCAAATAATAGTATTTTCCTGATACTTTTCCTTTTAGATTTTCCAGAACTGAAGAGACAAAACAATATATGATCAGAGAGCTGTTTCAGAAACATGTAAGCTGCTTAAAGTTAAATATTTTACCAGAAATTAAGCAGCACAAAGAAAAAGATAAGACTGATTGACTGACACTACAGATGAGCAGAAGTTCTGTTTCTTCCTTATTTAAAGCTGTTTAACAAGTATGGCTTTCTGAATGAGAAAAGAACACTATTTTTCATATCCTGCCTTCATTCAACACCCTTAGTCTGCCAGGCAGCCATGGGCTCCTCCCAAGGCAGTAACAGGTGCCCAGTAGAGCTGGCGAGGGAACTGGGAGGGCAGTACAGAAGTGTTTCATTCGCAAACAGAAAACAGCATACATAGTCTCATAAAATCCTGCTTTCTTCTAAACCCACTTGATCACTATCACACTGAGGAGTATTGGAAAGTAGCTCTGCTCTGACATGCATGGTCTCTTCAAGGACTCCCTCTCTACCAAATTATTTTGACAGTCATGTCAGTATGTCTCTTATTTAAGCCTCCCATGTGCCAGTGTGGTAAGAAAATATACTGCAATTTCTGTACCATCATTAAAGTTACCGTTTTCAGGACTGACAAAATATTTGTTTTAAAAGAAGTTTCTTTATCCTCACCTTTTATTTGTATTCAGGAAAGTTTTACTGTCATTATCAGAAGATGATATATAGACTTCGAAGAGTCTGAAAATATTTTTTTTTTAATTAAAACTTTAATTTATTAATTAAAAAACCAAATATTATACACTACACTTTTCTAGGCTGTTATTACTCCTATTTCTTCCTTCAACTATCCTACATAAGCACCCCACACAGTACATATTAAACACACATATTTCCTTTTGAAGGAAAGGGCACAGGATAACAAAGAGAATCCTGCAAGTACATATACATGAAAAAATGTAAATGAAAAAAATGAATGAAAAAATATATGAGTTAAAAATTTATAAATTAATTATAAATTCCCATCCTGAGAAAAATTGCTAGGAAAATAACAGTACCAATAAGCAGAAGAAGCCTGGACTGCAGGACCACAGCATGGTCACCACCTTCACTGCCCAGGTTATCACCAACAGCCCCAAACCCAAATGCTCCCAATGCCAGAAGCCTTCTCTTGCCTCCCCAGTGCACTCAACCCCTAGGAGGCTCCAGGGGGGCATTTTAAATTGCTACAGTGTCACTAAAGTCCAACTAACAATCATAAACCCCATTTACACAACATCATAAGAGCAATAGGAGGGAAGGAACAACTGCTTTGACTAAAAGGCAGGTTAATGGCCATGGAAACCAGTGACCTGGCCAGGGCATTGAGACATTTCACAGCTCGCATATTGGCCCACTGATAGAGCTGTTCTTGTCTCAGCAAGGCCAGGATTTCAACCCACCATGGCTTTTGCCTTTCTGGTAATCATCCTTCTGTTCTACTTCCGGAAACAGATGAGACATACTGAGAAAAGTAGTATAACAAAATGATGACCATATATCTTTTCCAGCATCAGCATTTTATTAGAGGGGTTTGTTTGCCAGTTTATTTTTACAGGAGCTCAAGAGGCCTGACTGCATATTTGAGAGGCTGCGCTCAGTTCCAATTTTTAATGACAAAATGCCAAAATTTTACATGCAGTGCCAAACATTCCAGAAACCTCCTGCACAATAGCCACTTCAAATGATGTCTTACTTTTCCTGCTTTGTGAGGCAAACACAGTAGCAAAAAATGTCCTCCGCCCTGCTTTTTTAGAAACATAACACAGAGTAATGACAGCTACCACTTCAACATGAGAAGGCAAACAGCAGCTCTTCAATCCCGTGAGATGCAAAGCTAAAGATTTGTAGCAAGTCACACATTTTACCTTTCAAGTACATTAGCATGTACTGTGTACACAGACAGGCTAAACATCGACCCCCAATCCAGATATACAGGGATTTGTTTCTTAGGTTGTGAAGTGGATGATTTGCAAAACACTGAAAGTGCTTCCCCCCAAATCTGCTTTAAAAAGGCAGAAAATCACTGTAAAATTAGAATGTCAAACAGGAATTGAGAAATAACAATAAAACCCCTTCTGAATGAGGCCAAATTCAAACAAAAAAATGTTGAAATATAATATAATGTATTTGCACTGCATTGTTAGAGATGGTCCCCAGCTGGGGATTAGGTTCTCATTGTGCACAGTGCGGTATACAGGCATTGAAAAGCTTGAAGTGGGCAGGAAAATCCACTCCAAAGCCACAATAATTAAAATGTATGGCCAAAGAAAAAATATTAACGCACAAAAAGGTCGGGAAAAGAAAAAGACATGCCATTATGGTTGGTTCAGTAAGGTAGCAATTAGCATACCAGCTGCCCAGTCACTTGTGAGTGCTGTACAGGCAACCTGACAGACCTGAGTTAAAGCAACCCTTTGAAAGAGGGTGTGTAACTGACTTTGAGGAGATCCTAATAAAAATGGGGAGAAGCTGTGGGAGTTTGAAAACGATGATGTAGCCTAGGGCCTTTCAGTACCTCTCCCATAATTGTCAGTGCAAATGTCATAATGAAGCACTATCATTCACAGCAGAACAAAGTAAATGCTTCTGAACCTGAAAATCAGTGGACCAAAAACCCACTACAATAAAGTAATTATAGAATGACCCCACTGGCCCCACAAAATTTTCATGCATTAAGAAGCTCATTTAAAGACAAATTCACCGGATGTCTTTCTAATGATTGCGTTATATTGTCAGTCACTTACAAGAAGTTTCAACAAGCCACTTCATTCTCCCAAACAAATGTATTAACACTTTTTTTAGTTCTTGAAAATACTACCAAATCAGAATGCAGATTTTCTGTTTAGGTGCAACTAGGAAAAAAGGGACATAAGTGGGAGATTTTAGTAAGAAACTTCAACTCATTGGAAAACTAAAGAATATGAGTCTGTTTGGGCAGAGGGGTATGTGGGTTATAAGAGAAATTAAAAGCCTCTAGTTTATGTAATGGTTTTCACTTAAATGATTCTTTTTTCCTCCACTTAAAAAAAATAGAAAAGAAAAAACAAAGGAAACAGAAGTAATGACTGCTGTGTCTGATATTGCATACATTGCATCCAAGAATACATGCACCTCTCACATTCCTGTTGCATACAAATTTTGATTTCTTTTATCCCTACATAGTAGAAATCTACCTTCTTCTCAGTGTTTACCCAGACAAGGCAGAAGACACCACCTAGTATTACTGCCTGCAATTTCAACAGGGTGTTAATACTTGACATCCTCACATACACACCTTCAAAGAACACTCACAACCACAGGGCACGATGAAGGCAAGTTTTGATACCTATTGACTTGTGTAAAAATAAATTTATGAATGGACATAAGGTTAAATACATATATGCATATACACATACAAGCATACTTCACACAGTTAAAATGTCTTGTAAAGGCCTATTAAGAGTAATTTCTTAGGGCAGGTGTGCAATATGGAGAACACACTGCAATCAATTTTACTTTACTCCTTTTTGTTTTATGGGACAGCCTGACATGTTCAATTACTCCATTTCAATATGGAACTCAAAGCAGACAAAGGATCCTAAGCAGTACCATACACAGAGCTCACTTCTGCAGTGTGATTGAGTTAGGAACTCTTAAAGCAGACTCTATGATTATGAACCACTCAACAAAAAAGTCCACCTAAATGATAAGCTGTTCTAAGCAAATGAGTTATCTGTATTTTTTCACCAAACACATTTAAACTATTTTACAATGAACTTTTTTATTTTCTCTTCTGTCCCTCCCCAACAGGAACAGATTATGATGATCATATCCAAGATTTGTTATTCAAGTTGATGATAACACACAAAAGTCTTCCTAAATTATGGCCAAGAGAAACAGCCCTGCCCACATAATAATGCAAGGCATTATTTCACATATCTGGAAGAATTTCAGAGTTTCTACTTCTGTAGTTCTTTCAGATCCATTATGGTAGAATATCTAGCTATGCAGTATTTGGTCTACTTTTATAAAGCTTTTCTAGCTTTATAGTTACTTCCACACTTTTTTGTCAATTTTTAAGTGCCTTTGTTCTTGACACTCATACAATTACTAAAATCATTTTTCCAATTAGCTTTAGAATACAAATGTGTTTAAAGCTTTTTTTTTCTCTGAAAAAACTTTTCAAACAGTCCCTTATCAGAGATGGCTTCTTATGTTCAGTTAGATTCTTGTTGCTTGTTGTAAAGACTGCTGGGCACACTGACATGCCTATACAAGTTTCTGTGCTACTCAAAAGCTTTATACACAGCATCCACAACCATATGAGAGCACCTACATTAAAAACAGACAGATTTAAATATCTATTTATGTACATTAAAATGTACATAGATATTTAAATAGGTTTTGCCACCTTATCCATGTTGTTAACTACTTTTAAACTAAAACCCACCACATGCAATTCTGGAAAGCTCACATGTTAATTTATACACTAATTATTTCTGCAATGTGCTGACACCACGAAGTAGCAATGTAACACCACACTTTAAGTGTACACAACAGTGTAACCCAGACTCTTCTTGGTTTGCGCCACAATTGCACTGGACAAAAACGTAGTTTCATGTTTGAAGCTCAAGAAAGAAGTAGCAAGAGTCTTCAAACATACGGTTTTGTGTTTGTGCTAGTGGCTCCAAGCACAGCACTACTGGAAAGGTCCTTCTGCATCTGGTTGTTTCCAGTGAAAACTGATTGATGCAGAAAACATGATTACAGGGTTTTACATGAAAACAAGATTAATGCAGAAGTCACAGGGAATAGGGATTTACTAATTCAATGCTATAATATAAAATTTAAGTATATAGTATATTTTCAGTTAGCTGTATTTATATGATCTTCCCTTTATGGTCAGTTTATTCTCAATACAGCATGAAGGACAACAGGACATAAACATGGTCACACTTTAAAACAACCTCACCTCGGGGGTGCAGTGGATGCTACACTTCCAGGTATACCAGCTTCTACAGAAGTGCTGTGGTTCACTGCCAAAAGAATTCTTACCTTACAGGTAATGTCTATGCTGGTCACAAAACACACAAGTCCAACTTTTTTTTTCCACTGTTTGCTTAATTGCAAATAAGGTAATTTTACTGGAGATAATGAGCACAGAACTGACTGCCAGCACCAGCAGCTAAACCTGACAGTGGATGAAGGTGGAATCAGACAACCTCAGACAAGACACGAGTCACAATCGTGTCTGGCTTCCAGGAAGACAACTTGTGGGCCAGGCTCTATCAGGACATTTCTCTTCCACAAACAGTAATGTTTTATTCTTCTCAGAAACCTGACAAGAGTAAACTTGAATGATTTTACTTCCAAGGCAAACAAGAGCATGCCTCTTCTTTAACAGACACTAGTTATAAAACGAAAATTCTCTTGATAATAACCATGTGGTGATAACTCACCTCATTATTACTAGGGTTTTGTCATTTCAAGACTTCTCATTTCCTTAAAATATCAAAGTAGATAAAATATAAAAGGTTCATTTGTTTAGCACAGCAGTGGATAATGTTCACTACGGAAGGCAAAGTAATCCCTCTGTTGCTGTGGTCCACAAACTCCTGTGGTAATTGGCTAAAAGGTTCCTGGCAGCTTCTCCTGTGCAAAGGAAACTATTTTCCTCATATCTGCAGGGCAGAAACAGTTGATTTGAACAGTGCCCTTTCTCTTTTTCTCTTTACTCTCTCTCTCTTTTTTTTTTTTTTTTTTCCCCCAAAAATAAGACAGGTATTAAATAATGAATAGGAAGGAAGACCTTAGAAGCAAGAGCTATTTTCTGGAGGAGTCACCATAAAATCACTAAGTGACCCTCTCAACTGCTGCTTGCAGGCAACAAACCCTTCTCTTGGGAGCAATTGTACATAGGACCCTTCTCCTGACAAACACAGGTTGGAGGGGTGGGATGGTGTAAGCAAACTGAGCTATGAATGAATCCTACCCCCCAAACAGAAATAAAAGACTCCCTTATAGAAAAGAAAATAAATAATAAGGGAAGAAACTTTGTAACTGAATTCTTCTTTTCATTGGTAACATATCACTGCAATTTAAATTCTGAATACTCCAGTACATCCTTCTTTCCTACCCTAATTTCAGATGCACTAGAACTAAAAGCATAGTTTACAAGAAAACAGAACAACTATGAATTTTCTCCTCATTCCTTTAACCTGCTGGTCAGCCAGGTGTCTGCTTGCCACTGCACTGCCCTTGTACTGTGACATATAAGAATAAACATATTTATGCTTTAATCTAGCAGACAAGAAGTGCTCATAGATCAGTCCCCAGCACATGAAATCTATCTGCAGCCTTCTAAGGAACCTTCCTTTCTCACATCTACTGAAAATGAAGGTATTTTTTATTCAGGTGGCAGTTCAATGTCTCCCTGTCTCTTCTTAGCTTTGCAGAAACTCACCCGTGCTTAACTTAAGAAAGATGCCTAACATTTGTAGTACTATAATACTAGTACCTTTAGAGATAAACTCAGGTACAGGAGCCTGCAAAATTAAAAACTTTAGGTAAGACCAGGAAAAAAATGCAGAATGAATTAAAAAGTCTCTAGTTGCTAAACCCTTCAAACAGTAAAAGGGAGTAGCCAGCACTCTAGTAGTCAATCTTGTGCCTCTTGCACATCCACAAATACTTTTGAAGGCAATGAAAATATGGGTACACACAAAATAAAAGGTACAGACAGAACAAACACCTTACCTTTTCCCAGCTCATAAGCCCCAGCTTTAAGCTACAGCTAAATCAACACAACACTAGATACTTCACATCAATTTAATGATCACAATTGAACACAAAAGTATTTATGCAGGTTTCATCACTGTACATTAAAAAATATTTAACTTATGAACTTATGAACTATTTTCTCTTCACTTGGTTCCTACTAGTGAAGTAAAACTCACAAGCCTTTTGTAAAGCACAGAAAAAGCTGCAAATCAATTTTTGTTACTGATTTTCTACCACTAGATGCCTCTTAAATAAACATAAACAGCCAGTTTGGCAAAGATCAGTGTTGCAACCATTCAGTGGAAGGGGCTCAAGTCACATGAAACCAAACTGTTCAGAGGGAAAAAAAAGTTCTGCATTGGCACAGCTCAGGAATTGGTTTTGCCTTTCATTAATGTCCTTTGTCCCCTAACCTACCACGACAGTGAGACCCACCTGAACTCCCTGCACCGTCCACTGATCACAGCATCAGTGACTGGGAGGAAACAGGAAATCCTAAATTACTTACTTTGCTAGTAAATAAGGATTCTTAAAAACATTAACAAAAAAACCCTGCATCTATTGAAGTCAAGAGCTGCTATGACATTAATGTCAATGCACTTGCAATTTCACCCTCATCTGTACAAGGATACCAGCATAAGACTTATTATTACAGTCTGGATTACAAGCTTTTATTGGGTATATTGGCTTTCATTTAATGTTTAAAGTCTGATTTAAATATAGCAAATAAATGGTGACTCTGTATTAAGTTTCCATGTATTTTAGTTCATAAACAGCATTTTGGCACAGAACCATGGACTTTACTCTGTCTCTAATTAGGTATGCAGAACACTCATTTACTTAAATGGGATCTACCCATGTGTCTCTGGAGGAACAAGTGAAACAAATGGTTATCTTGTGTCTGAATAAATATTTTGCTCTTAGTGAAAAAAAAATCAGCAGTGATTCCTTGGGAAGGGCAAAAATGAAGGATTACATCCTGAACTAATCTAAAGCTGAAGATACATTATTTATGGCTCAGCTGATATAACAGCTTAGCATAGCTGGAAGGGGAGGGGGCAAATCCTCAGTTTTTCTGTCCCCATCCTCTCCTTATATCCCCATCTTCCTCCCTATGCATAAGGTGAAACAATTTGTCTTCGATTCCCCAACACCACAATCATTTTGTCCTGTTTCTGCAAGTCTTTAACTAATGTGTGAGAAAAGAGAAAAAAAAGATAGTCGATTGCTAGATCAATACAGACATAACATGTAACGTTACATTAAATTATCCTTGCTGCTGTAAAAATTAATGGAAATTACCTACTTATACTTATTGGATAAATGGCTGGCCTAAGGTTAAGAAAGAGGAATCCAACGGCCCTGGATTCCTCTATCTTCCAGCTGGAACTTATATGGTTCACTGAAACCTGGGCCTCTCTCCTTCAACAATGCATTTTCATAGCTTTTAAGAAAGCTCTCTGCAGGAGCTCCACTCCTCGCCATGGGGATCTTCACCTCTGGGCCCCAAGTGGGGACTGCACGGCACCCCACAGACCCTGGTGTGTTACTCAGACGTGTGTGCAAGGGTGACAGAGGCAAGTGATAAAGGAAAAAGAAAGTCAGTGTCTCAATGCTTCACAGCTGAAGCTAAAAAAACCTCACAGCTGAGAAAAGAATGTAATGTTATGCCACAAGCACATGAAGGTGATGGAAAATTCACCTAAACCCACCTGTAAAACTATGTTTCATTAGTGATTTCCCCTATTGGCATTATCTGCACAGATGTACAGGCTGAAGCATTTCCAACAGCAAGTACAAATGCTGAGGGAAAACACTGTATCTAAGCTTTTATGCCAAATCCAGCCTATAATTAATTTTGCATGGTTTTGACAGCTTAATTCTGCAAATTCCCCAGATCACATTTCAGATCAGGATTGATGAAGACAATGTGAAATATTCCTGGAGGTGTGTGAACTCCTGCCGTGGTGAGGAAGCCAATCCATTGGTGGTGACAACCTGGGCGGTGTCACCAGCTGCCAGGGCATCATGGTCCTGTGAAAGTCACGTCACAGGCAGACTGGGTTTTGAGGCAGAAGGCTGACAGGGCAGCCTCTAGAACACTGCTGGTTCTCCTGTCCTCGCAATCAACCAGTCATGTATTTACTAAGGAAGATGGCACCAGGACAGCTCACCTGGAAAGGCCATAGGAGCACACAGGCAAAACTGCTTTTGCTGGATTATCACATTTCTGTTCCTGACTCCCAGATATTCAATACAGGTTAAGGATCTTCCCCAAACTGTTACTTGAGCACAAGAAGACAAAATATCTCATACCTTACTCTTCCCATGTCATGGGCTGCAATTACTACAGGGATACACATCCTTCAGGAGATATTTTTTCCTAGCCTTCAAGTCTACCACTGCCATGAAATTCTCCACTAATGGTTTGCAGCTGTTTGTGAAAGATCTGGGCCACATCACTGTTCAGTCTGAATTTGAACATTGTCATTCTGTTTCAATAGATGGATAAAATTATGACCATAGTCCAAATCCAGCAGTGGGCTTCCTGTGAAATTGATGAGCTATGGACCAGCATTACATTCATTTCAGTGTGAAAAGTATTTTCTGTTTCAGTTTCAGCATTTGATTACAGGCTGATTAGATATGAACATAAAAAACCTGTCATAAAATCGACATTTTCAAAAATACCATTGTAATTGCGTCAATTTCCATTGTAAATTAATACAATTATCTAAACAAGCAAACCGTAGCACAAAACTTAGCTGATACTGCCAACCAGCAGGCATTATCTGACCTATTAATCAATTACCTAGATAAAGGTAAAATAGTCTCAAGTTTCAATTACACATAAAGAAAGTTTAATTTAAAAAAAAAAAACAAAAAACAATTTATATGCAAGACAAAGTTGCACTGCAGGCATGAAAAAGTATAATATTTTAGATAATTGGTTTTAGGAAAAAATACAAATTACAAAAATATCTCCAAAAGAAAGTGTCTTTAATTGCATATAAAGTAGTTTATGATTATTTCCTGTAATTAAAGTCAAGATTTGCTGGGACTAAGCCTTTTTGCAGATGAGTAAGGTATTTTTGATTCACACAATCCTCACTAAACCAGAAAAGCAGAGTAGTTGCTGTATTTAAATGCATGATCATAGATTTGGCTTTTCACATGTTATTTAAATCCAACCCAAATGTAATTACAAGCCTTTTTGTAACATCTGAAAGGGCCATGACAAGGCTGACCAGATGGCCTCTTCCTTGCCACAGCACTGATCCTGGTCAGAAATCCCAGGTTTACTCTGCGTTTCCCTCCCACATAGTGTGGTCCCTGCAATGAGACAGATACAAGATAAGAAGGTGGAAAGGACTCTCTGTGACACTGAGGAGCAGCTCCAGGTCCTGCCTTCACTGCAGCTCTGCTCCCTCAGGAACTCCAAAACTGCCTGGTCTTTGACTCTGCAGTTTTTAAGAGTAGATTACAGGCCTCTTGGGTTTCAGCTTCTCGGGAGTCAGCTTCTAAAACTTGGTATAAGAAGACACTCTGGTATATCTGAATGAAATAGCCCCAGGGGACATAGGTAAAATACATTTTTAACTAGTGCGGAGTACTCTAAGTCACAGTGGACAAGCTTCTCAGCAGTCATCAGATGCTAATATGTTTGAGGACTTGCCGACTTGAAGGCAGAATCCCCTCGTTCATTCTACCTGTTTCCAAGATCATTGGTAAGTGATGACCTGTTTTTATTCTCCTAATAGAGATTTATTTGTTAGACTTAAGCTAAGGTGGTAAAATATATAAGGCACTTTAATTTCTCAAGAACACCATGACTAGAACCTTCTATTTCTCTCTAATGCCATCATGTTCTGGTATTCCTCTTCCTTTCCCCATAGTCTCTGATGAATAAAACAAATTTGAGACAACCCTGTGATCTTTTAGTAAACAAGGACTCCAAAAGAGGAGGAAGTGACCTTGTTTTCTCTACCTAGCATCCTCCTGAACCAGGGAGTCAGTATCTTGGGGATATAGCGCACTCCACTGCTACACAGATCAACTATCTTAAATATGGCTCCAGAAGAAGAGTAGATCTTAAAGTCTAAATACCAGGGGCAGGAGAGCGTATCTCGAACACTGCATCTGGGTGTGTGTGAGAGAGATCAAGTTCCAAATCCTTCCAGGCATCTCTGTGGCGAGTGAAAGCATATTCCCTCAGGTCTGCATTAGCACTGGATCATTTCCATGAAAATGACAAGATGCCTGATTCTCACTCAGCAATACTACATTTCCTTACCAACACTGAGAAGAGACACCGAATTTTCTCTTTAAAAGAGCAGTATCAAAGAATATCTATTCCAGACTGAGATATGCAGACAAACAGGAGAACAGGACCAGCAAGTTCAGAAGTGGCATGTACAAGCACTTCCACCAGAATAAATTCCTTGAAGAAAGGGAAATGCAGAGTTCCTTGTCACAGGGCTGAGTGACAGAGCTTGCCTGCCCTCTGTATTAAATCATCCCTATTTGTGCTTCTGCTCCACATATCCTCGCTTCGGTGTCTGCATCCTTTCTCAGAGAAAGGCAAACTCTGGAAAGGTTCTCAGCAGCTGCAGAGAAGAGGGAATGAGGGTGTTCCCAGCCAGAGCAAGAGGCACTGACCTGCCATTCTAGCACACAGGTTTGCAAATCAAATTTGACATGAAGAAATGCAGGGCACAGTTTCATAACAGCTCAACACTGCACCAAAGGCAGCCAGCAAGGCAATACACGTGTAACTCAGTTTCTGACCTGCCTTTTTATTTCCACCCTGTAGTTATTGCTTTT
The DNA here is from genome assembly GCA_018697195.1 of Certhia americana. Lineage (NCBI taxonomy): Eukaryota > Metazoa > Chordata > Aves > Passeriformes > Certhiidae > Certhia > Certhia americana. The sequence goes on from CM031858.1 coordinate 16,971,204, forward strand.
CTGTTTCCAGCAGTAGCAGGTAACAGATGTTTAGTCACTTCACCTTTTATCACAGCAATACACAGAAGTCTGTCCAAGCTCTCTTTTTTGATCAAATGATCTGACTTTGTATTTACTCCCTGCAAACTGAAAAGCTAGCAAAGCCACAGGACATGGTACAATTTCACCTTACAAACGCTCAGAGGTACAAGGACAAAGACAAAATGCCTTTGGGAGCTGTCTGAGGACCTAGCCAATGACCCACAGAGTGCAGCCAGGAAAATTACTAAATTTAATCTGTTTTAACCCTAGTTTCTATATGAAGGCTCATGTTTTTCCTGGACAAGTTTAAGGTTGAATTTGCTTTGTACAACGTTCAAAAATGTACACATTCACAGGGAATGTGCATATATGGCATTTCCTACTACACAAAGGACGAATTTCCCTTTGTGCAGTGAAGTATTCCAGTCTAAGCTGCAACCTCTACCTATTTTCTCTTTTACAAAGGCTTTTCCATTACTAAAGTATGTTAAGAAGCAGGTAAAAAATGTTTACAATCCCCTCTCTCTACAATTTAATGAATCTTTTACTACATTTCTTTCTAACTTTTCCCCCCCCCAAGACTTGTTCCCCAGGGGCCTGCTCCTATAGCAATGTGCCTGAGGGACTGGTTGGAGCCTTACTCTCTTACTGAGGAGCCAGAAACCACGCAAGGCCACCTCTTCCTGTTCCCTCCTTCTCCCAAAGGAACTCCTCAGGACAACTGAGCCACAAACAGCACAGCACCTTTCTTCTCAGACAGAAGGAAGGAAGCAGTTTTAAACCTGGATCCCTTTCCATTCCTTCTCTCTGAGCGGACCTTTCTGTCCAAAACACTCCTCTCTCCATGCCACTGAATCTGTAAAACTTTATCTCACTTAGCCCTTCCTTCTATGCTAAAGCTTTCCAGTTTATGCCATGGGAGAGGTGTGTTGATGTGATGGCCAGCCAGCCAGGCCATACAGGTTAAGGCTGCAGCCACTGTTGCCCAAGGAGGAACCTTCAGATCCACAAAGCCCCAGAAGGTCTTGCAAAAGGCAGAGGAATGTGCTTCCTTCATTCTGTTCTTCTAGAAATGGGAAATACCTCTGCCTTACTGGGGACATGAATAAGTCTTCCTTCTGTTAATCTAATGAAAGCTAGCCAGAAGGATGCTGCTCATCCCAGGAGTGAGATTGGAGCTTTCGTGTTGGTGATCAAACAGTCCCGGAAATAAGAACATGTACACAGGCATGAACAGTGCACTCAAATGGCAACATTCACAAGAGCTTCAACAAGACCTGGAATTGCAATGGATTCTTTCTAAGTCCATGAGTTCTTTTCTTTCTCCCTCACATCTTACTGCACTCATCTATAAATCTTGCCAAAGTCTTCTCTGGCTGACACTTCTTCTGAGGCAATCTCAGGAATAAAGAAGGAGTTAGAAAGTATTAATTAAAGAGCCTCATCACCATTGCTGCAAAAAATGCAGTAAGTCTGTTTTCAAGTTGGAATTAGAAGAAACCATGTGATGCTCACACCGAGAATCAACTTGGCACGTATCTTAAACACAGGTGAAAACTGTGTTCCACTTCTGGACATAATTACATTACAATTAAAAAAAAAATTTAAAAAATCAAACTAAACTGAGCTACTAAGCTATATACCAAACTATTGTCAATTTTACATATTTTCATCTTTTTAAAGGTTTAACACAGTGTTCTTAATCACTATATGCCAATACCCCTATTTCCTCCCCAACAGGCCACAAAACCTCCAGTAAAGGAAAGCAGAAAGGTACTTGGCCACAAAACCTCAAATGCAGCTCAGACACACTCCTCTGTCTTGTTCTCCAGGCTTACAAATATATCTCAGTCAAAGTTATTCATGAGTAAGCAGGCTATGGAACACAAATTCATTCTTTCTGCTCTTCAGCTAAAATAAATTCTAAGGATTTAAAGTTCTCATACTACTCTTATCAACCACTGTCAAAGGAAGATATAGTTTTGAATAAGTCTATAGAAAGAAAGAGATCATAGGTCACAACTGAACTCTTTACTCAGTGCATTTGGGTTTTGATGATTTTTTGTAACAAAAAAACACACAGTGACAAAGTGCTGAAAACCAGCAGAGAGACACTAACAGCATGTCCTAGAATAAAGATCTTTACCCCCACAAATCAGTATCCAAATGTACACATACTTTGGATAGCAATCTTACTGAACAGTCAAGAATATTTTGTTAAATATATTACAAAATGTCTTCTATTGCACATGTATGCAGTCTTTGGGGAGAAACAGAAGTCAGACCATCAAATCTTATTATTAAAAATATTATTTTAAGGTTTTTAAAGGTTATTATTAAAATAACCTTTTCAGTAATGGTAACTTAATTTAAATTGTATTTATAACAAATACAGCCCCATTTATAATTCAGTATCAAGACACCTTCTCTTTCAAGAGATGTCAACTAAAAAAAATGGTTTACAATGACTGGGTTACCTATTACTGCTGTGGATTTACAGTTACATTTTCTTCTGAAAAGATCCAAACCAATCCAAATCAACCAACCAAAAATAAAAAACGCTGAAGTATGGACCAAAAGTACAACACATGAGCAGGAGGATAAAAAAGATGAAATAAAAAGGAAAAATTTCCCTACATGTTCTGTCTAATGTCTCCATTGATCACATGCACAACTTTTCCAAGACAAAGTGCAAATTCTAAGTCAATAGTGTTTCTTTAAAGGCAATTTGTACTGTTTCCTAAAGCTCAAATTTAATAGTATGGCAAACTGTAACTTATGTTCTTGTGCTGTTCTGACCTGCTCTAGCCTTCTGACATTAAAAGTTTCACAAGTTCAAGCTCAATTTAGCAGGACAAGGTCATAGGTCATATGTAAGATGATACAAGCTGCATGTCACTAAATAGGTGACAAGTTTAACTTAGTATGACACAAGGATGGATGTGGATGGGAAAATTTCAACACTACATTCCTGTCTCCCTATCCTCAGACTTCCATTCCTGGAACAAAGCAAGGAGGCTGAATACAAACAGACCTTTATTTGTACTGCAGACCAGCTACCGAAAAAGCCTGCAAAATTACATATCCAAGTCAGGGAAGGAGAAGGTCAGAGCACACACAAGAAACAATTCAAACAATAGCATGGCAAAGAAGAAATTACTGACAAGAAAACAATTTTCTAGGAATGAGGAAAAAACTATTTGAAGCAGAATATTGGGGAGCAACTGGAGAAGGGCAGCCTGGAGAGGCTTGGCGAGCTGGAGACTTTCTGGGCTCAAGTGCTTATGGCAGGGGACTCAAATGGTAAAGCTGCCACTTTTTTCCCCAAACCTGTTCTTCTCCTTGTGTTATGTGGTACTTCATCCTTGTCACCCAGGGCTTACTGTGGCCTAGGATTACTTCAGGAATAAGAAGGACTAGACCAAGGGTCCAGCAACTCCAATTGCCTATTTACACCAGCACCTTGAAATACATACCCAGGAAACTGGTTAAGAACAGTGATGCAAACAGTGATGTGCTCCAGAACTATCTCTCAGTCCCTAGAAATTTTCAGTCCTGTAATTTCCTGTTCTTCCTTCCCTCCATCATGTCTCATTCAGTAATCTAACTTCTCACTGCACTGACTCCTCCCTGGAGCCATTCCCTAACTTAGATCATTGCTCTTCTACAAACCTTGTCCCCCTGTCCTGTTACACCATTTTGTTGTTGGAGAGACCTGGACCAACTACTTAATTTGTGTGAGCATAAGGAAAAAAAATACAAGTTTTTTCACTTCAAAATACCAAAACATTTCCAAAATAAATAATCTGAAGACTAAATGTCCTATTCTGGTATTCACAGAAACTCAGACTTTTGTATTATTATAGCCACTGTCCCCTTGTGCCTCAGTAAAGCAAATCAAGTGAAGCTACAGTGACATATCTGTGGTAAACTATATTTCCCTCATCCTAGAGATAATATTTTCCTGATTATTCGAAGGTGTGAGAATAGTCTCAGATCACCAACATAAGTACTGTTGTAGCTTAGCATCTTTTTAATTTTTAGCAAGCTTCAAGACTGTGGAAAATGTTAAGCTACCGAATGTCAAGCCTCTTTCAACTCTGCACTGGACAAAAACATGCCATTTTGAAGACCAACTTATATCAGGTACTCAACCAGAAGTACCTAGCCTCAAATCTTTGACAAGAGAGTGGTTACTATATAACTGCAGCTTAGTGAATTTGTATTTTATAGATTTGAACTGCATTTTTATAGAGAGATTTTTAATGAATTCAATCTTAGAGATTCAAATGTCCAATAAATCTCATCTTTCCAAAACAAGACACCAACTGACAACACCAACAATTCTGATACTGTTGTATCTAAATATCAAGCATCTTCACAGTGCTCTCAAGCAGCTGCCTCATAGAAGAGCTTATTAAACGTGTGTGTAATGAACATTATTTTTACACACACACACACATACACAATATAGGTAGATAATGTATAGATACTTACATAAAATAAAAGCTTTCGCATGAGGATGCACTTTAGGTACACGTTGATGATTTATTTTACTTCAAGGATTTCTAAGGATCAAAAGTTCTATGAATAACCATCGTTGTTATCTGGTCTTTATGTAGCTTTTCTGTGAGTTAGCTGCCCAGTTTTAGAATACTTGCATATTCTTATCTGGTTTATATTAGGACAAACAGAAGCACAACCAGCCCCCAATCAACATTAGAAACCACAACAGCTTTAAAGTAATGGTCCTTCATTGCAAGCAGCTGTTTACTAATAAACATCTACATAAGAAGCCTTTGAAAGAAAGGCTATAGGAGAAAAAAACAGTAATTAAAAAGAAAAAAAGAAGACATGTAACTAAAAGCACTTCTGAACCAAAAACATAAGTCTTTCTGGCATCCTTCCCACCTAATATTTGATTCTATGCCCTATGTGATATTTTATATATCCTCATATTGGAACGACACTAACCATATTTTGTTTTTTCCTTCTATTGGTTTTTGCACTACTCCAACAATGGTGTCACCATGTAAAGGAAATACACCATACAGTGCTCTTTGCTTTCAATTTGTAACCTGATTGAGGAAGCTGTTCAAAAAAATTATCTAAAAATCCATAGATATTTCAGTATTTCTCATTAAATGGAGCAGGACCTGCAATAAGAATTCTGATTTTTGAACTGGGTTTTGCATGCTTTGTGTTGCCCCATAATATGTGGTTTTCTTAGCCTTGACCCTAAAGCTCTAAAAATTGTTATTTCTCTAATTAGCTAACATCATGACAGTATCCACTGTCTATTAAGAACTATGCAAGCAAGAAATTAGACGGCTCCTTCCTCAGAGAGCTCAAGCTTTAACAAAAAGAAGTAAAAGATGGCAATGCACTAATTATAATTTTTAGAAGAGAAAACTATTCCAACATTGATCTTCCCTAACACTAACCCAGGACACCAACACTGTAGATTCCCACAGGGTGTGTTTTAAGTATAAGTTTATCACCTTTAAAAATCAGTGGTCATTTTTAAGACACCTGTTATCAGATCCATTTTAGGCAGCTCCTTCAGAGTGAGCACGGAACTGAGATTTCACTCCCTAAGGGGAGCCTCTATTAATCAGAGAGTTTGCTTGTGCTAAGCAGCCATGCAGCTGCACCCTGTTAGTCCACTAAGATGCCATGGTAGGCACAGAACTCACAGAGGAATGTGTCAGTCGGCAAGAGGAATTTAAAAGCAGAAAATCTTAAGGAGCAAACTTATTCAAGCATCTTGTTCAGGGCTTAACGGTTACACAAAAGAAAGCAAAAGAAGCAAGCAGAGAAACACGCTGCAAAACAAAGGAAAAAGTGTAATGGAGTGAGCAATAGTAAATGAACTCTCACAATTAGTTTGTTGGAAATAATACTTGGCAATAGAACTGAGAACTTCAGAGAAATGCCTAATGCTACACCCTGTCCACAAAGAGAAAACAAAAGAAATCCACCAGGAAATTGTTCATATTTCACTAAGCCATCCCCATGAAAGCAAAAAAATATGCTCACAAATATTATCTAAATTACCTTAACATACATAGCTTTATGCATGTCATCAATGATCTGAACTTACTGTGAGCTGCCCTGCTACCTGGGGGAATCATTCTGATCCTGTAAACCCTGAAGAATTGTTTAAATAACTGCAAACTCCCAAACATCTCATCCTGTAAAAAAATCAGTGTCATCCTTCCTCGTTCAAGTGTCTCTTCTCAGTGTAAGTACACAGCTGTCCAAAAGGATCAAGTTTCATCTTCCTAAGCCATTTCAGTTGTGATGGATCCCATACTGAAATCTATAAACAGCCTTAGGTACATCTTTGGTTATGAACTGGTACATTTCCCTAACCAACATCATTAAAATACAAGGCAGTTCACTGAACTTGGAAAACAGTAAGAAATTACTCTCCAGAGTGCAACATCTGGTATAAAGGAGGAGAAAAACACTGTTTTCAAGTGCAAGACATTTAAGAACTGGAGGCGAAACCAAAACCCATTAATCTATCTCCACCCCCATGTTCAAAATGAAAAACAGAAAAAATACCCTTTGGTGCTTCACATTAGGAAGATAAAAATCCGAGATGTCTTCCATCTGTTTTGTTTGCTGTTTTTTAATAAAAAAGCAAAATCACCCTGTTCTTTTTCTTTTTTGTTTTCAAAAGAAATCCTGTAATGTCAGACCTGTAGTTCTAAGATTTTTATGCTGTTCTCATTTCCTGTTATTTGGTTGCCCATCAAATTTAACTATTCTGCCTTAGTGAACCAGTACTTGAGCTTCTCAGATATTATTAAAATTATCATGGCTAATTTCACGTGTGTGACAAATTTAGCTGAATTTAGGGAGCCAGGTGAGGAGATCATTTCCTCTGTGCTCCTGTAATAAAGTCTTGACCTCTGTGGTACATTTGTGATTAGCCCATGGCCCTTTCAAGACCCTGCTGTCCCCAGAATCTGCTAGCAGCCACAGACCACCAGACAGTGACAGCACTGGCCATGACCCCTCTGCCTCATCCTACAGTACTGGCACAAGGAAATTGGGGGGAGTTGGACTGGCTTTTAACCACCTGGCAATTTCCTTTCACTGGAAAAATTCCTGCTGTCTCATCAGATCTTATGGCTCATCTGCATGGTCAGAGAAATGAGACAAAATCCCACCAGCAATGCTTTGGAATGCTGGGAAGGCTCCTTGGCCAATGTCCTTTAGCTCTCATTGCACAAACACTGCTGCACACACTCTCAATTACCTGCTATCTTGGATGAAGAGCTAAGACTAAAGCTTGTCTTTCCTGGGGCCAAGAAGTGTTTGAAGCTAGCAGATGATATCCTTTTTCCTATCTAAATGCATCCCTGTTGTACTCACAGCTCTGAAGAGCCACCTTTGGCGCAGTTCTATCTGGATAAGATTTTGTTCTTTTTCTCCTTTTATTTGTCAGAGAAAGCATTCATGCCCTGGCTCACCAGCTGAATGAGTTCTAGTTAACTTCACAAAACTTAAAATAGTTCCTGTAGTACATGCTACTCTCCCTACATATTAAAACTGAACATAAAGATTGTCACCACTTTTAAAGTACAAAAAAATGCTTTTAAAATCCTTGTGTGCCAGTGTCAAATTCTCTGTGATTCACACAACTTAAAGCGTTAAATTCTGGATATTCATGACTGCAAACCAAGGCAGAAAGTGGATTTAACATTTGGGTTTGTTTACCTAAAACAATGTCTGCCTTCGTTTTAAACCAGCATCACATAATACCAATCTCTTTCAAATTCTCTACCAGTGGTAGACATTGTGGAACACGTCTTTGCAATGTTTTTTTAAGATATTGAATGAAAATTTGATGTCATTTAAATCAGAAGTATGACTTTCCTCAACTTTCAGCAAAGAAAATAATTAAAAGTAAACACCTTCTAAGACTTGTTTCCCACAGTTGAAGTTTTCTTATGCACAGTTGAGTAAATCATGTCTCTCCATCCAGGTACAAACATGATTGCACAAGTTAACTTAACCAGTAAAACTCTAACGTTCCTCAGCATCTTGCCAACTTTCAACGCAAGCAGTGGGAAAGTTGTATCCATCTTATTAGAAAGAGGAAAATATTTTCAAGGTCTCAAGTCAAATGTGCTATTGTTTCACTCTTGCAACACAACAGCACAGAGGGAGACACTCCTTCAAGTAATATTTCCAGTACTTAAAAGAATTACATGGACTTTTAAAGTGGTATGAACTCTCGTCCTCAGCATCTTATTATCCAAACAGCTTTATGCTGTGCAAAATGCTTGACTGGCAGCAATCACCAATCTGCTCCTTAGCATAGAGAGGGCCAAACTCTGCTCCTCTCCAAGCCTGAATACAAGATACTTCCACAAAAATGCTGTGGGAGAAAGCTTTCCCATGGGAAAGGTCATGTGGTGGTTCCACTGACCCTGGCCACTGGCACAAGATGACTGAGGGACACTGAAGGTCACTGCTACCCAGACACACTTGGCTGATGGCAAGGTCCACAGGCTGTCCCTGACATTTCCCCAGACTCATTCACGCTTTCCCAGCCATCCCCTCACTCCACAGGCTCCCCAGCCTCACCACAGTGAGGGGGGGAAGGAATCTTTTGCTATTTCCTGAAGGAAATAGCTTAAAAGCACCATTTATATATAAATATGAGATTGGGTTAATTCAAATATACAACATGCACACATTTCAGAGAAGTATTTGGTAGCTGGCCTCACTTCAGTGCTCTCTGGCAGGGGGGAGCCATGCAAGCCAAGCACAAGTCCTGGAAAGAAAGGGTACACGACAGACAATCCCTCTAGACCATGGAGAAATGACCAGAAGCCTCCAGAGATGACAAAACTGAGGCTTCACCAAGGGGTGGAACCTAGCACAGTGTGAGTATTTGCAGAGAGGATGATCAGTGAACATTGTGCTGGGTTTGTAACAGCAGTAGAGTCAAGGGGAAGGAGAAAAAAACACTTTCACACTCCAGCATGCTTTTCAAGGAGCTTTACAAACCCAGTCCTTTCACATGTAATTGTGAAGGTCTTCCACAAGTGTAGTGTTATTCCCAGTGCTTATATGGCACTAGCAATCCACAGCCTGAGAACTGCAGCAGAAATGATGACAACCCAGGTCAAGCATCAAGAAATACTGGAAGCACATTTTTCATCAGCCAAAAACGTCTGTACACAGCCTGGAGACTTTGTAGAGAACATGACCCAAACTCAGGAAAGTATAGACAGAAACCCAGTACTGCATAGCATATGTCAGGCTGCTTTTTGGCATTGTTTTCATCAGTAATTAATTGGCTGACTCCATCACCCACACCCTACAGGTGTGTTGTAGCTGTCAGCAAAGCTCAAAAAGCCTTTGTGAAATAATACTCAGCCCCACCAAGAACTCTAATAAAAGCAACTGTACACTTGACTCATTAGCACCTACTCTGGATGCTTTGTTTTCCTTTAAATTATTTATACCATGACAGATGGAGAAAGTGACACGTAGACTAGACTTCTGTTTTATATAACAAAACATCCACTTCGCTTATAAGAGAGGAACTACAGGTTGAAATTAATATAGAGAGTTTAATGTACTCTTGGTATAAAGAAATGTTTTAGATCACAATTACCTGGGAAATAAAATATAACTTTTATCCTTTTGAAAATTTCAGTTCAAAGAGTGCTTCTTTTTATAGGGGCTTTATAGGAGCAATGTTTTGGGAACAGATCTTAAGAGACTCAGTTTAAGGAAAGTATTGTTAATGAATGAACTCCCATGCTCACAGACTTAGTTCTTGACTCATTTGCATAAATGTGGCAGACTTTTCATCTGAAACTGATCCAAATTTTCGAAGTCTATATATTAAAGTAGGTATGCCTCATGAAAATGTGAACATTCAAAGCATTTCACTATAATGAAGGAGGAATCCTTTTGGCTGACACAAAATTTCTTCACAGCATTTCAGAAATTCTACTTCCAAAATTAGGAAATAACACTAAAACAAAGAGCTTTTTTTTAAAATGAAGGAAAAAACAAATTAAGCAAATTAAAGTTTGAAATGGTACCTGCTGGGACTGGGACAAAACTGAGATTGATTTGTTTCATTCAGACTGAAATTTCAGGGAAAAACAATAGGAAGATGTTCTGAATTCTTGGTAACTACATTTCTTTCTTTGTGAATTCCCTTTCTTTGCATTTAAACATCAGTAAAAGACCTTGGAGATGAATTTTTCAGCTTCTTTTGCTGATTCAATGCAGCTGGCAGTAATACTGCAAACGTCTGGGGGTCACCCACACAAACCTGAAAGACCCACTACTGCAGCACGGGGAAAAATTAGTTTTTCTCTTTATTACTGTCAAGCTTGCTACAGCTTAATGCAATAGCAGGATATTTACAAATGCAGACTGTCTGGACTATACAAAGCATAAACTGGACAGAGGCAGCTTTTTTTTAAACTCAGGCTATTATCAATTTCTATTACAAATTTGGTTTTCTCAAAACAGAAGCAAGAACTAAGGGAAAGAGGCACTGAAGAAAGAAAGCAGAGCTAGATTAGCTACTTTACAACTGACAGTACTACCAATTTATCCCTCATTTGACTGGATATCGTAAATTACAAAAACTTTAATTTTTGCTGATGGTTTCAATAAAGAAATAATATATTCTCATGTACATGTGTTGTAAGGAAGATATGGTTCAGATGGTTTCTGGAACCATTAGGTGAAACTCCAAACTACCATACAGTGGAATGAAGATAACAGAGTGGGTCAGGTTGGAAGGGGCCACAGTGGTCATCTGGTCCAATTTCCTTGCTCAAGTAGGATCATCCCAGAGCACATTGCACAGGATTGTATCCAGATGGTTCTTGAATCTCTCCAGTGAGGGAAGACTCCAAAGCCTTTCTGGGCAATCTGTTCAGTCTCCCACACAGTAAAGAATTTCTTCAGGTGGCGTTTCCTGTCCCTCAGTTTCTGCCTGTTGCCTCTTGTCCTGTTGTTTGGCACCACTGAGAAGAGACTGGATCCATCTCCTTGGCTTCCTCCCTTCAGATATCCCTTGCAGGCAGTACTGAGGCACCCCCTCTGAATCCCACACCTGCCTTCAGCTGGGCTACTGCAGCCTGAATTCCCCAGGCACAGACATACAGACCTCCTGTACATCATTTAGGGAACCCTTCCCAGCTACCAGAATTAAATTGCTCAGCACCAGCAGCTTCGAGCAGCACTCACTCACCTCAGTCACTGGGTTCAAAAGGCTCCTCCCCTGCTGCAATCAGCTTTGGTGCACAGCTTTGTGCCTTAACCCCTTCAAAAACTGTGCCTTTCTGACAGACCCATGTTATGCCCCCAGCCTATTGCACTACATGTGCAATATGTCTTTACCTCATTTTTTCACATTCTGCTATGATTACAAGAGCAGATCAAGAACTATTTTCTGCTCAGAGATTTCCCATATTACTTTAACATAGCACTTGCCCTTTTCTTGTTTCTGAGCTGAGTTCTAACAGAAATTTCTCATTCTCAGACTATGTCACTTTGTTCTTATTCTCTCTTGGAAAACTCATTCTGATTTCTGTCAGCACCTTCCCTCAGACAGACTCACATTCCTCATTCTGCTGTGCCCACAAATAATTGTCAAATGGTGCAAAGTCCCATTTTCAGGTATACATCTATCCATTGTGGAACCTTGCTCCAGTGAAGAAGGTGTTGGTTTTTTTCTCCTCCTTACCCCAAAATAATTTGTTTGTGGGTTCTTTCTTGATTGCTTCAAGGTGTACTGTAGTCTTGACAGTGTTCAGAAAAATTTACTGTAGCCAGATCCATTATTCTCAAGTGACAGTACATGAAGAATCAATGTGGGACTTTGGTGTACCTTGCAAACTATCAATTTCAGAGTAGACCATTCCTGGGATCTCTAACATTACCAAAACTCTTACTGCTATAAGCAAGAATTTTCCCAAGGAACAACTGAGGTGACATTGAAAGCTTTGGTCAAAGTAGAAAACTCCTCTGAATTAAGGGCATCTAACTAAAGCTGGGAAATTTTTATGGTGGCAATCACACAGTTTCTTGTGCTTGTTTATGATAGCTGTATATTGGTATCCTGGCTGGGATAACAATAATGTATATATAAATATTCTAATTGTAAATGGCAAGTACTATTTACCATACCTAACTCTACCTTAATTTTTTTCACTGACTCTTTTTCTTGTAATATTTTGCTTGCTACTCATATTTTTAAAATTTCAAGTAACCTAAGTTTTTAAATATTAAAGAATATTTTTTCCCCAAAACAGCTCATTCTTATTGCAGTCCTATATTAAAAAGAAGTTGGGTCAAACTCAGTTTCATATGAACAGCGCTTGAAACATTAAAATTGCATGAATAGCCAAGAGTCTCAGTTGCATAACCAGGGCCAAGGAGCAGCCAATAAGTCTCTGCCAAACACCCCTATTCATCAGCAACTTTTGTTTGACTAAAACATATCAGCTGCAAAAGCAACCTGTCATAGTTCAAAGATTCAGAGAGATGAAGAACCTCTTGCTTCCCTTGATAATTTGACAGAATAATGAATCATCTCTATATGAAAAATATTGTGCATTGCTCCTGATTTGAATCTGCCTAGCTCTCCAGCTATAACCTTTAGTTTCTGTTATCTTTACTGTTGTTCTAAAAAGCCAATATAAACTCAGTATATTTTCTCCTGCTTCCAGAGAATTACATTTCTTAATCAAGGAGGGTCTCTATTTTGATTGTGTCAATGGATAAAAAATCACAGTTCTCAGAGAGAAGCAATTTCATGAAATCTCAAATCTTTTGGCTGTCTTTCTGCTCCCATGGTTCAACATCCCTTCTACAGCAGGCATTTCTGTCACTATGCACATCCAGAGGTAAGGCTGTCTTTGAGTCCTAATCACTGTCCTCCTGGAAAATAACTCCTTCTCCTTTTATGATAGCATCACACTAGGAACTCTCGTGAAAACAGAAAGATCCAAAACTCCTTACATTCCTTCCAGACCTACCATTTTCCAGGGTACAGTTTAATTTATTCCTGGAAATTCCATCTGGAGAAGTGGTGGAAACTCCTTCACTTGCAATATCCAAGACTCAGCTCAATAGGTGTGGATAATCTAATCTAAACCTCTGCTTTCCACAGCAATTCAGATGCTACCCAGAGGTCCTTCTCAATTTAGGCATTGCTATGACACACAATCACACATTTGCTCAAATGCAGTTACTCCGTTCTCTATTGTAGTTTTCAAAAGCTGAGGCAAAACTTTACGAAGTCATCTGATCTTGGGGGTTTATAATGCCACTGCTGGTTCTTTCAATACCAACTCGGTATCTTCTCTTAAAGTCTAAACCTGTGAGACATTTTACCCATGTAGTATTGCAGTATATTGAACACTTACATACATCATGTATTTACACCATGCTCATGACCATTAATTGGCTCTGCTCTCTAGCCCTAAAAAGTGACTCTGCAGGCTGCTGATGGTTTCTGCACCACCACAGCAGATTCACAGCAGGAACTGTGAGCAGAGCATGTATTTGTCTGTGCACAAACACTGTGCACATTTCCTAAGGTGGTTACTTGGGTCTGACAGTTCATTACCTATGGCTTTATCTCTCGACCCAAAGGATATGTTTACATATCTGACTAAAATTTTCACTCGCCTGTTTTATTTGTAATTTTCTTTGTAAAATCACCATTCTCTCACTTTTCACTCTTTGCATCTTTACAGAATTGCTTGCCAAAATTCTTTGTCTATTTTATTGATGAAGTACTGAGGAAACAAAAGATAATGTCGTATTAAAATATGCTCTCTGGCCAGCATATACTGTGGTTTTGTAACAAGATACTGTGTACCTACTAGGACAATATGTCATACTCCTATGGCCAAAGATTGTATTGCAATTGCTGGCAGCTTCAGCAGAATGAATTTCTTCACCAAAGTCCAGATCCCATTAAAACGAAAAATTTCTATAAAAGCTGCCTGTCAATATATTCCCAAGAACTGTTTCAAGAGATACATTTAAGATTCTTCTATATGAAAAATCTTAACTTCTAGCTATATCTACCTCATTCCAAATGAACCCATTTCACCACAAATTTACAAAAAATATAAAATAAGAGTAGCAAACTCAAGCTGACAAATTTGGTGAGAGCACTTTATACCAAACTTTGAAGCAATCCATGGATTTCTTCAAATGTTAAATGTCACCTACTTCTCCCTGTGCTAGTCCCAAAGGCCAGCAATTCTCAAGGCACCCATATCATTTTCCTTGAAATTTCTGCAGGGAAAAATCCAGAGTATGAACCTTCCTCTGCCTGTGTCTACAGATAAATCATATTCTTGATTTCCGTTTTCAAGGAGAAGTGTAGAAACTATGCTGGTATCACTAAGCAGGCCTAAAACCATGACAGATGACCTGTTCCAGTAGTCCAGCCCTACTGGAGGCTAATACAGCACTGGTTACTGTACTGGGGGTGAGGTTGGGAGGAATCTGTATTTTTTTTTTTTTTTTGATACTCCATCATTCAGATAATTTCCTGTTACAATAATCTTCTCTTTCCAGCTATCAAGACAATGACCCCTCAGCACTTACTACTACTAGTCTTTTTGTAAAGGTCACTGTACTCTACAAATGATTTGTGGCAACCTGTAGTATAAGAAGGAAAACAAAAAAAATACCCTGCAAAAGAAAAAAAGGCAAAACAACTGCATCATGGTTTACTCTAATTTTGTTTATCTAATACTGTGGCGGAACAAACTCTCTGAAGATTTCTGGCCTGTGAAACAGTATCTGCAAATCGTTAAACAATGTGCTTCTTAATTGTTGGATTAACTCAAACTGTACAAACCCCCTTAGATTAAGACTGCACTGTTTTCATGTGAAGTAGCAAGGCAGTGTGTCAGAGAAATAAATAAAGATTTTGTCCTGTTGACTCTCAGCCTACCAATCATGGAAAAGGGGGCAAAAGGCCTTGTTATGTGGCCTGTGATCTTATCCCTTATCCTTTCTGACCAGCACAAACTGTCAGGAAAGAAATAGCTTTGCTGATAAGAAGGAATATCTCCCTCTCTTTCAAGTGGAAGTATAGTAGCTGTTCTCCTTCATGTCAAACACAGCTCATAGTGCAGTATTTATTTAAGAAATTTTCCAATATGATGAATTATTAACTTGTTTTGGTTGAGTCTTTTTGGATTAGGCTGAGGAAAAGAAGTACAACTCCCACCATGTCTCCAGATCTCAGCGTTACTTTTCTTTTGATCAGTACACTTTGGAGTTACAGAAGCAAATCATAATCATATTATCAGTAAAAAAAAAAAAACAAACTGTTGAAAAACAGCACTTGTATTAACATATTAATCAGATGCTTTTGAAATCATCTTTAGTGAACAGCAGTTAACTCAAACACCCACCTGGGTGTTTGAGCGAAGTCAGTTTGATGTTTGTATATTTCTACTTACTGAGACCTTCCAATAGGAAGAGCATGGTTATTAAAAACCAACTGCCTGTGTATTTACATGGAGCTTTTAGGAAAGGCAATGGGGAAAAACGGTGCCTTTTTACATTGCTGACAATCCACTTCCACGGGGGATATTTGAGCATCATGCTTAATGTTGTCTGAAGCAGGGGCTTAAATGAGAAACAACTGGTTGATCCTCTTCTTAGATGAGAACAAAGTGACAGGAGAGATAAGAGAGATCACATGGGCTGAGTCTGGGCAAATTTGTTCTTTGCAATGCTTCTTGGTGCCTGAGCTTTCAAGGGATCAAATAGCAGAGCTATGGTTATGAGTGCTTACCTGTCTGTTATGAACAAGGAAACTGGAAATTCTCCCTTTATTAGTGAACCAAGGCAGTCTAGTCATGGAAAAGATAAACTATGTGATTTTACTGAGCATGATACAACAATATGCTGTTAACCTTGCAGCTGGTGCCAGTCATTCGTTTCCAAAAGGACTATAATGGTTTTGCTCTTCAGTGTAACACTCAACGCACCTAGAATAGACTCAAAGCAAAACATTCTCCTTGGCTTATCCAGGCTTTTCTTCCCCTTACAACTCTTATTCAACTTTCCCACCCTCCTGGATTTCAGATAAAATTAACTTAAATCTGGCTGTTGCTGCAGAACAGCAGAACACTGCCAGACTCAGCTTCTTTGCTGAATTTGGGTGAACAAATGTAGGTGATTTTGTGGGTTGGCAGAGACAGCAATATGAAATCAGGCTGGCTGTTCTGGTTAAATGAGCAGTCAAACAGTATGTAAGATTAGGTTTCCAAACACAGCTCCCTGCCATGTATTGAGGTAAGTAAAACCAGATCATCACCCTTGTCTCCACTGAAAGTATCTGAAGGCAGAATGAACATTTTGAAATTATGACTGCATTATAAAAGACTTCTGAAAGATCACAGAACCCAGACATATAAGAAATTTTTCAAACCACAGGGAAGATAAGCTGAAAAACAAAGCAGTAGTGGCTAGACAAACCTCACTTGAAAGGCTTGATAACTTTTGTCTGACTGCTTTTGCAGAGGAAGTTAGGAGTTAGAATAGCTATTCCGTTCTCAAAGTCTAATACTGTGTTCCTAAAATTTTTTAAAAAAGAGAGCTAGAGAAGGACGATGACAAAAACAGAGACATTTTGGCAGTATCCAGGGAAGCTTGACAAGTGGCAGCAGAAAGCACAGATCAAAAGACCACATAAGTTCTTTTATTGTTGAAAATACCTAGAATTCCATGTTTATCTTACCACAATAAGCTACTGTATGGTTATCTAAACTGCCCTTGTTTTGCCAGGCAACTCAATACATCTGTAGGTTTTACCCCACATTAGTTTTAGTCTGGTGTGTTTAAAAGGCTACACAGCAACTCAATCTAATCTAGAACTTTATACATCTTCTTACAGTCATCACAGAGATGGATCACCTCAAATAAAAAAACTCTTTGGTGTCAGTTCAGAATTACTTCCCCAGTTGCTACAGCTAAAATGACTTTGCTGTGACACATCACAAAAAAACTCAGCCCTTTCTCTGTCAGTACACCACTAAGAGGTATTGTGAGAAATCCACAAAAGTACATTAAAAAATGCAACCTACATGAGAAGCATCTCACAAGGACCTGTTTGAGTACTTGTGAGCTTTTTTTTTTCCTTCCCCTTCATTTCCTTAGTTCTCCTTTTACAAACTATGGAAAGTTTCCTTAAATTCCAAGCTGACTTTGTCTATATACTACAGCAACAAAGAAATCTGTCTAACATATTATAAGTGGAGCTATTCTTGGCAAAATAATGTCCCTGAGATAGGTTTAAGTCATGCAGAAACAAGACTGAACTTGTGAGTTTACGGTTTCTTTAAAACATACCAATATCTGCTGTCACAGCAGGAGGAAAAAAGATATGTCAAACCCAAAATATTACAGCAGAAGCTAGAGAAGATGAGAAAAAACTAGCTCACTCGTCTTCACTAATCATGTATCTTCACAATAGAAGTCTACTGTTTTCTAACCCTTCAACTCAGAAGAGGCCCACAAAGTCGAGAGTCCTGGAAGACTTCCAGTAAAAAGATTAAACCCTGCATATAAACATTCTCTATAATTAGAGAAGAAAACATCTTGGTTTTTGAACAGCATGTGACAAATTTTGAAACCATGAGATAAAATCAAATTGTATTTTAACATGGTTCAAGAGAAGCCTTCCTTCTGTAGACTATTAGTTTCCCTCTAAAAAACATCTGATAACTACTGCAATAACATAATGTTTTTTGCACCTTTCAAAATTAACCTAGAAACATGTATGGACAATAGGATAATAATAATGAACACCCAAGGACATTCCTTCTTACATGGAGCAATGTTTTGGATATAACAGCCTATCCAAAAGCTTCCATTCTCTCTTACACAAGCCCCACAGAAGAAAGCCATGGCTCTTTATCACAGCTGTACCTGGCTTGCAGGAGAATCACCAAAGGAGCAGCAAAGAACTGAGAGGTTCCTTTTTCTTCTTGGTTGTGCCACAGGAGCACGAGGGGACACCTCCTCCCCAAAAGCCATCCCCTCAGTAGCAGACTGTCACCAGCATGGAAGGGCAGAAGCAGGAGCAGCACAGGTCCCTCTTCCTCCTGGGGCAGCTTTTCCATAGGTGCGCACATGCAGCAGAGCCTCATCTGATGTGCAACTTCATTACACATCCGGGTGTATGAATGAGTCATATATAAAAAATACTGGTTTCTCATGGTTGCATGCTCACACACGGGTGGGGATTGAGCAAATACACAGGGGCTGGAAACTACCCTTTTGTGACAGGATTAACACCCAAGACAGGGAGGTCACAACTTAGCAATGGAGTAAGAGGGTAAAACATACAGTAAGAAAACATGAAAGAGCAATCAAAGTAATACAAATAGTTAATGCTGTGATGAAATATCTTGAATTAAGCTGCAGCAACAACCAAGCATCCTACGTGACCTCTGCAGCAGTCCTGCGCTACTGAAAGCTATTCACTGGCCTCCCTAAGAAACCTGACTCCCCTTGCGGTAGGGTTCCAGGCTCAGAGCGGGATTAAGCCAGTTGCTGAGGACGGGTTTTGGGCGCTGTGGCCGGGAGCCCGTGCCGAGCGCCGGCAGCTGCCGGGGGCGGGAGCGGCGAGCCCGGCGTGCCGGCAGCAGCAGGTGTCTGCGCGGGGAGCGCCGGCTGCATCCTCCGGGGTGGAAAACACTCGGTAAAAATAAAACAGAAGGGAAGTACACATGAGCCAGAAATTAAATGCCTGCATCTGATATCAGAGGAAGAGCACGTCGGTCAGACAATCCGCTGGGGGTTTGAGCCAACTGTACCCTGGTCAGCAGGAACATTTTATTGACATCAATTCCAGCACTACGGGAGCCAAGAAAAACATTCTGTGATCTGCGCCTCCTTGCTCCACCCCATCCCACCCTTCTGTGATGTTCTGAAGGGAGAGGTTCTCCACTGACTTCCAGAAAGGTTTGATGCTTTTTCTATCGCATGTTTCCATGTAAATCTCCCAGTGACAGACACCACACTGCCTCTGGTAAAGCAGAGTCTGTGCAGTGTAGAAACCCTCCTCTGCCGCACTCACCCACACAGGAGCATGCCAGAAGGCTGGCAGAATCCTGCCTGCATTCCCAGTATTAGCCCAAAAAATGGCAGCTTGGATTAGCAGCTGAAAACAAATCAGAACAATGGAGATCCTCTAATACCCCCGAAATACTGCAGTAGTTACTCACAAATTATGGTAACTGCATTATTGTGCTGATCCCATTCTAAGAACAGATACTGAGGCTCTCCCACATCCCTGGGCAGTAGACATTGACATAATATTGTCTGTTTAATGCAAAGCTATTTAACAATTTTAATATGAAATAGCTTTTTTTTTCAAAAATAAAGATCATGTGATATCCATAAGGCAAAAGTTAAATTGCACAGAATATCTGTGAGGTTTTGGAGCATGTTTTTCTTTACAGACTTTCAGGGAAATATATAACAGATAGAAATATAAGTAGATCAAGAATTTAGTCAAATTATCACTTCTCTGTAAAAAAAATGAAAAAAGAAAATAAACAGTTTGTTTAGATCAACAAGAAATTTCATAAATGTTCTAATTTTTTGGGTACTCTTTTTAAAAGGAAGCATTTATGTTACATGTGTACGTCTAAATTGTTTTGTTTTTACATTATCCTAAAAATAATTTTTCCTTCCAAACAATATTTACTCTCATTTAAATCAACCAACCAATGTCATGCAATGGTTCATTTGTTCAGCCAATGGGAAAGAAGTAACATTTCTTTATACTTATTCTAATCAAAGTCAAATATTTGTTCCTTCTGTGAGTAGTTTCCTACTAATTACAACAGTCTGATGTGTAGTATTTTGTGTTACTAAAAATAGGGCTACAAATTAATAAATGCAGCTAAAATTATGCTTTCAAAGCACAATGAAGAAAGCCCAAAGCTCATACATAAACATTGACAGCAGGTCTGTTTCCAAGCTTTAGACACCCACATACCCACAACATAGGTGCAAACTGGAAAAGTCTCTGCTTGTTCATCTGGCAGGAAGTGTATCTGAAATGAACATATCATGTAGGACTTTAAATCAGAGTCAACTTCTTTCAATAAGAAAAACAAACAACCTTTTAACTCTGTTTTTCCACTCTTTACATTTTCCTCTTGCTGTCCTCCTCTTCTCTTCAAGGACAGATATCTCCCTCCAGACTGAAGAAATATTTAGCTTCAATTGAAATTGAAGTAAAACTAGTTTTTCTCTTTTGAATGAAATAATTGCAATGAAGAGAGTTTATTAAAGGTATGTGTAAGAAATGTGTAAGAAACCCTGCAGAAACTGAAACAAAACTTAATTGAGCTTAATTGAGAATTTTCAGTCATGAGACATTAACAGAGTCAAGAATTCAGCAATACAAAACAGAACTGGACATTCATGTAAGTATCAGGAAGATCCAGTCTTACAACTAGCAAGAAGATAATTTTGGAAGATAAATCTCAAGATGTGGGATAAAATAATCTGTAAATTCTAAAGATCAGAACATACATGATGGCTGATTTATCCCACATCCACCACTTGACAGGTGTTAAAAACTGCTCTTACGAGGCAAAACTCATGGTGAAAAACATATTATTGGTCTTGTGGATTTTGTAATCCAAAGATAACCTAAGAGAATAGCTTCTCTCTTCCTTTCCTTGGTAACTAATTTTGAATTTTAGACTTTTTTTTTTTTTTTTTAAGTGAAGTACACCCATGGCAGTGCATTGATCAGCCAATGAAAACCTTTCCTCAGCTGAAACAAAAGACACTGCTCAATGCTTACTAGGGTAGCAATCTCCTAGTGAATAACTGGAATCACTACAATCCCCTGAACAAGGGGGTACATAAAATTCAGTAGCACAAAAGGTACTAATTGGGACAAAAATTCCACAAGAACAAGACAGGACCCTTCAAAAGATCCTTGACCAGCCAAAAGTGCCTGCATTGACTTGCTATGTCAAGGTGCAAAACTTGATGTCATAGATTCTGAATTTACTGAACTGGCACAATTACCATGACTGGGTGAATGTTAAAAACACACATCTCAGGGGCAGCTGCCAGAGTCACAGGTGTTGGCCACAATTTTAACAATAGCACTGTTTTTCCTGGTGTAATCAAATCATTTGAAGAGAAAGGAAATTGGAATAGATGTACATAAACAATTGGCTTATCTTATTTACTGCTGTTCTCCTATTTGAGCCCAGAAAAGACATTTAAATCCCAGTGATTATGGTTAAACCAAACCAGTTAATCAGGTGACTTCAGTGCAATCTGCCTTTGTTAGAAAATCAACTAAAAAAATGCTGTAAAGCAGCAGCAATAGTCCAGAGGTGTATTTATTTTGCTGATGACTGATATAAACGTGCTCCCATCCCAACTGACAACGTGCAAAATAGCACAGAAGTGCTTCCCAGTGAGAAGCTAACAGGACTATTCAGCTGCAACAAGAACAACCCAAGCATGTTCACAACCATTTGCAGGGAAATGGTTTTTGGACACAGCAAATTCACCAGTTCTGAGGCTAATCACAGCTTACAGAGGCAGCCTTCACCAATGGCCAGGAAGTTACACTGTCACCTCAGCACTACCACCAGCACAACCTGCTGCCCTCACCCACCACCTCTGCCTGGCTGTGATCATCTGCCAGACAAGTGCTCCTCACACCTTCTGTAACACACTCCAGAGCTATGGCCAAGTGAGAACACCTGCTCAAAACCAGTGTGGCCAAAAGTGTCTGTAGACCAGAGCTCCCAGGCCTTATCACTTTTGTCACAAACTTACTGTGCTCTCGTAAGTAAATCAGGGCCTTGAAATTAATTTGGGGACTTAGGGATCACTGACAAGCCCCATCTAGAATGGTATCCTGAGGGTGCTGTTCATCCCTGAGCTGGGCAGGAAGCAACTTTGGTTCAAAAGCAGAGTTGGAAGAGGGAGAAGTGGCAAAGCACCCTTTGTGCAGATGCTGCTCCCCACCACTGCTGAAGGAGCCAGTGCTGCACTGAGCCCATCCCCAGGCAGAGCCCTGCTGGCTGCCTCGGTGCAGCTTTTGGCAGTCATCGACAGAGGCAACCCAGAAACAATGAGGGCTAAACTGAGTATGTGCAAAAACACACCTATAAATGCCTCAGGACATTTTGGGCCAGAAAAGCTCAAGTTTCTGAAACCTAAGGAATTTCAGGTGTCTACAATAACTGGGAGAGGTTTCCACGGGCAACACTTTTGAAGGCAGCTGCCTGAAATATGCTTTAAGGGATACCAAATTCCTAGATTCTTTACTGGATTTAACAATAGGAACTGGAACAAGATTACTGCAGGCATTTACTCAGACAACTGAATACAAAGCATTCTAAAAATATTTTTGCTTCTCATAAAATAAGATTAGAAAAATATATGTACGAAAAGCATATGAACAAAGGTAAGTATGAACAACTACCTGGGACTTCTGAGTTACAAACAATACATACTATTTAAAATGCAGAGGTGTTGCCACAGAAAAGAAGTTACTAATCCTGTTGGGGCAAAGTAACTGCACTGGTGTGTGGTTTGCATGGGGGAGGGAAGGAAAAATAAAAGGAATTGCTTTATTAGCCTTTTTGCAGCTTTGTTTTCTTTTTCAAAAAAACCTCAGCTTTTCGAATTACTTTTAACTGATATAAATGAAGAAACTTATATTTATCAAAGCAAGTATTAACGATCTAGTTAAACTTCATTTAATCCCAGAGATACCTTAGGGCTAGTAGTTTAATATGTGCCTTAATAAGTTGCCTTACTTTTATAAACTAGAGGGTAAAATTGAAAGACTTTCCACTGAGACTATTAGGAATATTCTTCTTCCTCAGCATTTTCACTTTGAGTGAATACAAAGTAAATCAACTTTACTTTGCTAATGAACCAGCTCTTTGTTCATTTATCTATCAAGCTATTTATAAATATCTTGCAATCACAGCATTATCTGGGGGCTAAAGAGCATGTTTCAACTCAGAACAAATGGACATGTCATCTCATGTCCTTCCATAAACAAAAGCTAAAGGTTTGGAATCCAGCGGAGATTTAACCTCATAATCATGTTGCATATGTTAATTTTCATAGCTTTTCTTAGGTGCTTGTAACAGTATAAAATACGAGTAGTTGCCCTTAACTTAGAGCAGCCCAGGAAAGTAATAAATGATTGCACCAGATGTAGGTGAGGCAGGGGGCAGGTGTGGACACTGGGGAGGGTCCCCCTTCCTCAGAGTGCCCTGCTGGGTTACACAGACTGCCCAGGGACAACGGGGAAATGCTGTCTCACCCAGGCAGGGAAGTAGTGCCCATTGGTGGAGAGGAGGCAGGAACTCACAGAAATCTCCTCAGACAACTTCTGAAACCTTACACAAATACCTACAGCCCACGCTGACACAACAGCAAGTTCTGGCTGTATGACACTGACCTTTCAGATACCAACAGGCATTTTTTTTGTGACACGATAAGTACAGCAGTATGTGAACCAAGTGGTAATTTGATGAAATGGATGTTCCTAACTAGAAAAATTTGCGGCATATCCAGATTAAAATCACATTCTTTGCATTTTAAAACTGAATGTAATTTTTAACTTGTAGTTTTAGCTTGTACAGACCAAAGAATTGTTCATGCAGTATTACCACAAAATCAACTTCTCCCTACCTGATTCCATGGCCTCAACCAGCAACAGTGTAATGAATACAAAATATACTAGTCCATTTTACACATTGTTATTTGTACCTAAACAAGTACTAAATAATAAAGACTCAGACACTGGGAGAAAGGTTAAACTGAAATGAATTCTAAAAAATTCCCATTAAAAACTCAGTTTCAAGATATAACTGGGTGTAAAAGCAAAAGAATTGTGCCTAAAAACCCCATATTTTTAAAAGTAATTCTTTCACTTGTAGTACTTTTAATTTTTTCACTTTAAAAGTCACTACACATTCCAAGAAGTGTTTATTTAACCTTGCCTAATCAAGCAAGGCAGAATATCAGAAAACCTTTATACCCTGTTTTTTCACCTGGAGTTAGACAATGTGCTTGCCATATTCTGCAGTCCCCTTCATTCCCTAAATCCTACTGAGGATCTACATGGAAGTGAAGTTCCTCGCAAGTTTACATCTCTCAGTAGTTCTAGGCAGAGCATTACTGTCGCACTACAGCACATTACGATTTTTCTCTGTTCACATTTTTAAGCTCGGGCACTGTCCCCACCCTTTCCCACCCAGACCTACCCGTTCCCATTCCACACCGAGCGATTTGAACCAAGTGAACTCTGCAGCCCCAGCACTGCTTCCCGTTATCACATCCCGCCGTGCCAGCGGGGGCCATCCCTTACCTACTGGTGTTTACTTGATCTGACCTGGCTGATGTGAGCACAGAAGTGGTTGCAACTAAGAGCACAGGGCTTTTACTGTCCCTCCAGAGGGACTGAAACTATCCCCTTTTGTTTATACCTCAAGTCCCAAAGTCCCAATAGCTTTTCTGTTTCTCGACTTTCACCTCCAAATATGTTTACCCTCTACTAACATACTTTTACCCAAGGGAAAAAATCTATTAAGAAGCGCTCAAACATTACCTATGATATCAAAACATACACTCAAAGTCAGTTTAACCAACTGATACTGTGATTAATTTAAAAAACAAAAAGCTTCAGTATTTCAACAGATATCAAATCCTGGAATAAATGCTGTTGTAATTTTAGGGTTCTATTTTAACAGTTAAGGGAGAGACATCTGGCAATAATCTACAAATAAATACAGTGTCTCCATTCTTAGTTTCTCCTCCAAAACACTACCTAGGAAATTTTTGCAGCATGATTCATATAATCAACATGATACATTACAATGCCTTTCAAATAATTCCGAATTCTTAGTTCATTCAATAAAGAACTCATTTTTGAAAGAGAAAAGGGAACATGCCCTGCCAGAAAACTTGCTTTATTGACTCAGCCCTGCTGCCAGCAGGAACGTGGTGAAGTGAACTCCACGATTTCAAAAGCATTTTTTCACAGCGAGGGCAGAAACAGAAAGAGGCTTATTTACCGAAATGCGAGATCCCACAGGTGAGGCCAGAGACAGTCTGAAATCCTCTTCTTTCAGTTCCAGAAGTTTTAATTTATGATGAAGTCTGTAATAATCCTTTCAAGCTGCCAGGTAGAATGCACGCCATATCTCAGCCTTGTTTTCTTTCGCCCTTTTGCAGAGTAACTTTGTTATTTGCATAAAGCTTAGTCCTGGCCTATGGGACTTTTTGAACATCTACATGTTAGATTAGCTGTCTTGACATGCTCTATCAAGCATGACATCACGGATCTCCATGGTAACCTTAGCCACACCTGCCCAGATGCCAGAGTTACCTGTCATGTTCAGATTTAAATGAACAAACCCTCAACCACCATTTTCTAGGCAATCACCCCTGCAAAGGCACCGGAAGGATTTGGGTTTTGTTTTTAATTGATTGAAATCTAATTTCATTTGCCAAGAAAATTTCTTCTTCACGGAGCACTGCCTGAAGCATTAGAGCTGCTCCTGACCCTTCCACACCTCCCAGCCTATTCCTAGTCAAACAACTGAAGAAAGCTGTGGCAAACTTCTTCCAGCTCACTTTCTTACCGCAGGCTCACAAGCTCCTGCTCAGAAAACCTTCTACACATTCAGTTTTGTTCTCTGCTCCTCAGAAAGGCTTTTTTAGAGGTGACTTGTAAAACAGGTTCACAGCAGGGATTACCCCCTCCCATTGCCAGGTTAGCATTTTAACCTCTTAATTGCTAACTCCTTTTCATGCTTGCAGCCACAGACCCAGCTTCTACACTTGTTCCTGCTTTCCTTCTCTGCTGACCAGAGTCAGCCTCACCTAAGCAGTTGACCATGTCCTTCCATGAGCTCCACAGCAGATGATTCACACCATCTGAAACTGAAGACATCTCAGACTGTTTCTTTCTTGCGTTCTTTGCTTTCTTTCTAACTTCCCCGGGGATTACATTAGCACTTTCCTTTCATTACAGGTGAGACAGCCTTGGCAGAGGTAAGGTTGTTAAAGCTCCTGCAGAAACTTGCATTGCCTAAGAAAAAAAAAATAAATTTCTTCCTCGGCTTTACAGGCTTCCAGGTTGAGGGAGCTCTGGTGCCCAGCTGTGGACTTATCTTAGAAGGGGGAAAAGCTGCAGTGTCATGGTGAGCTGCTGGGCTGTGGGTTGCAGAGCTGTGGCCACTGGGTGCTGCATTCTCCTGTGCTGGGGTGCATAAGATGTGTCTGCACCCCCCCAGGCTGCTGCAAAGTCATGCTCCAGTTTACCACAGACCAGCTTAGCTGCAGGCTATTTGCCTTGAGCAAATAAAGATGGCCCCTGCCTCCGTGAGCTTTCCTTTTGAGAACAGAATATCACAAACAAGGCAACAAACCTTCGGAGGAGAAATAATCTGTGTGCACAGCTGGGAGGTTTCAGGTCATCACATTAGCTAACCATCAGTAATCCCTGCTGGCATTTTACCTGGCCATGATTGTACTTCTGATTTGTGGCAGATTATCAGGAGCAGAAATGGGTCCTCAGGAGGCATATCCAGGGAGGGATTTATCTGAATAAATGAAGCCTGGAGGAAACCATTAGCACAGTGGAAAATGAAGACAACATTCAGCTGCCCTTGCTGGTGGAAGTGATACAGTAGTATGTGACAGCGTCAAATTTTTTTTCCCCGATGTTTATTTCCTGCAAACAAGGAGTCTTTTTGCCATACTCAGATAATGATGGCTAAAATGGACAAGAGAAGAATGTTCACATAGAAGAAACCGAACAATTGCAATCTTGATTTTCTATTGGTTGTGGAACTGACAGGGTTTAGAGCAACCTGGAAGAGAAATTATATGATATACCAGGGGCTACTTCCTGGCAGTAAATACTGGGGTATTTTATGTTTCAACTGCACCATTTCACAGAGAGATTAGAAAATGGTGTTGCATTAACTACTATCCTTGATAGGTGTCCTACAGTGGGGAAATTCCCACCATGGACAATAGTGCCACTTGCCAGATATTGGAGTAGCTGAAGAAGTAAGAAGGGAGAAAAGAAAAGGAACCTGGAAAATAAATTGTGGCATTTTAATGTAAAACATGACATTATAAATCATATCTTCCCATACATCTTAGAAATTTTGTTTGCAGTACATGTATATGTTACATACATACCTACTACATTGCATGTAGCTTGTCTTCTATACCTCTGCTACACACTTACACATATAAGGGTGCAAAAAAGGAAGTATGGATGCTAAACACACATATACACCGTTCAAGGCAAAATTTTACTATAGTCTTATTCATGGAGTGGCCAAGAAATCACACATTATACATACACATACATGCATACACACAGCTCTGTGTGTGTGTGTGTACATATATATTTATACACACATACCTATGTGGATCTATATACAGTTACATATAAACACACACACACATACACCAAACACGTGGGTGTGCACACAGAGACACAACTGGTAAGAAAATCCCCCTCTGAACTGTAATGCTATGATCATCATAGTCTTACTGGATCTGATGAGCCAGACAGTTGATACATCACATGCCAACTAAGCAACTTTCTTACAATCAACTTGTATTATTTACCTCTGCATGTCTTCATGTGGTTTTGGTTCAGTTTGTACTTTTTTAAGTAAGGCTGAATGGCTGGAGTCTTCAGTATTTTCCACTTCCAAGAAATACATTTTGTGCTCTAATAGTAGTTTCAAAGTTATTTTCTCTTAAAATTGTTTAAAAACTCATTACACACAACACATATAATACATGTGTCTAATCACAAAAAAATAGAAGCAGGAGAATGAATTTTACCCTCAATAAATTAGCAAGGAAGACACATTTTAAACAAATATCAAGAGCAGTTACTGCATTCCTTCTGTAATTTACAGCCTTCAGAAAAGGCTCAAATTACAAAATGTGTAGGGTATAATGCTGTAGGCTGTTCAAACTAGGTTTGCAGTGTCTGCAACACTGGAACTAAATATTTACATGACTCCAAAAGATCTAATCTCTGGATTTCGCCCCCCTCCCACCCCCTTTATTTAATTTGTATGCTATCTTTATCCACCACCCAGCACATTCCACACAGTCACTAAAGTTCATGAAAGAGATAAGTGGGAAGGAAAAAAGTCAAGACTTTAAAAAGAAAGGAGTAAAACTGTTTAAAAATAAGGAATAGATCATCCTCATTAGAGCTGAAGTCTTGCAGCAATTTTAGCTGGATACAGATGGATTCTAATAGTGATAGCACCTGGGATTTCTAGAGACCCTGTAAAAGAGAAATTCTAGGGGTGAGTTAACAAATTACAGTCTTTCCAAACCTGTAACAGTCTGGTCTTCAAAGCCTCTCAAGTATGCAAAGCTTCAAAGAAGCTTGGTTGGAATTCACTAAGAGCTTCCACAACAGAGTTCAATATTTTTCCAACTCATTTTTATTCCTTATTTACAATTAATTTGCTGTTAGTGCTGAAACACCTATAAACCACTAAGGGAAATGAACTTCTACAAAATGGCTTGCTGTCAATCATTTGTTAAACTGAGAATAATGAGCATAAAAAATTTTTTAGACCAAACTCCAAATTCTGCTGCTTGATTGAAAAAAATCAATTACGGAACAGACAGTAGATTGCCTCAACAGATTAAATTCTGTTATTGCACCCAAAAGCAGAGTCCACAGTTAGGAAGAGATGCTTGCATGGCATTCCCTGAATTCAGAAGGTCAGCGTGTTGGCAGCCACCACCTGCTCTGAGAGATACATCAGCACGTCACCTCTCCTCTGACCCTACATCTACTACTCGCTGCTGGAAAGCAACTGCAGGCAGAGGCACACCACGCTCAGGTATGCTGCTGACAGACGAATTTGAGTGTCAAAGCTCCCTGGAGGAGGCAAACAGTTATGGGTAAGTCTGTTTTGTTTGCATTACAGAACTCAAAAATAGAAAAGAGAGCAAATGAAAGGGTAACAGAGCCAGCTAAAGCATACAGACACACTCTGCAGGTATTTTCTTTTCTCCCAGGCAGTGATGCCAATACTGAAAGTGTAACAGAAGTTAGCAGCTGCTCCATATTTTCCCTTCAGCTGTGAAAAGTAGATTGAGACTCATATACTAAGATCAAGAGTCTCACCTTCACTCCTTTCTCTGTGTATGCTCTAAAAAAAAGGAAAAGCTCTTCAGAAATGTCAATTTCAACAAACAATTCCAATGTAATACTGAACACATTAATTTTGTTTCTTTGAATTTCAAGGCAACTTCTGAATCACGGCCACATCCAAAAAATTTGTTTCACACTTTGTTACATTCTCACCTTTTGTAATGAGGGAACATCAATTTTGTAGGCGTTATAAGGACTGTTAGGCAAAAGACATGATACAAATTTGACCTCCTTACCTGATCTCTCAGTCTCTCCTGGTGTCCCATTATTGCTGTGGCATGGTGAGGATATTTCTGTTTCAGATGCTCAAGAAAAGCCTCTCTCTTCCTGTCCATTTCTGAGGTTTGCATTCCCAGTATTTCTTTGGAACTGCGAGGGCCACCTACAGTATGTCTTCGAGGGATGTTGCGGGTGGACTTTGAACTAGAAGTGTGACTGCTCGGGGTTGAAAGGAGCTCCTTAGATCGGAGACATTCTGCATCGTCTAGCGATGTTATGTGCAAAGTGGGTTTTGCCTGGTCTGGAAAGAAACAAAGACCAAAACCAAACATAGTTTATATTATAAAAACGTAATATTAACATTCACTTTAGTACCAAAATGGGAAAAAAGATTGATACAAAAGCTAGGTACTTTTAAAAGTCTGGCAGTGCGCAATGGCATGTTCTGCATCATTAGGCATATACACATCATAGTTAGTGGCCCAGAAACAATCCCTTATATAAGCTATGCACATACTTTTATCATACAATTGCAGTATTGCCTCACAGAAAAGTTAGTATCATCAAAATTGATGTTCCTTTTATATCAACTTTACTATGCAACTTGAAAAGAAGATCTGACAGGGCCCTTATTCCCTGACCTTTAAGATCTACAGGATGCTTTCTACAAGAAACAGATTTCTTCAATAGGGTGCAGTACACTTAATGGCCCCATAACTAGCATCCTTAAGGATACAAACTGATAAAATTCCTTTGACAGAGCAGATTTGTAACCCTTAATCTTTTTTTTCAGTGTGTTTTCAACACATTCTGAAACACCTAGGAAATAGTAACAGGGTTTGGGAGTCTCTTTTTCCTGATTTGTGACTGTGGTCTTGGTTTTAAATTTCATGGATCTCCCTTGGATTTTATATGTCTCAGGACAGCGGGCTGGAAAATTCTACATCATTTTTCCATAAAGCATTTCTTAAGAAATGCTTTGTAAGAAAAAGAATAAAAGCAAGTTCTGTGTGATCTAAAAAAAGGGGAAAAAAACCCCCTCAGATAAATTTTACTACTTTAAAATCTACTTTAAGACCAAAGACCTCAACGACATTATTGTTAAGAGATAGGCAGACACTGTGGGTATGTAAGTGCTGGCTTATCTTCAGGTAACTCTGTAACATGAACCCTCTGGTGCTCAAAAAATTGTAGACTGGAGCCTTGTTACCTAATACCTTTGAAAAAATCCCTCACTCCTTTGTCAGCAAAGGGAAAAAAACAAAAACCAACTAACAAAACTTGAAGTACTGAAAAGGCCTCTCCAAGTTTGATGTGGCCTTCCTCGTCTTTACCAGACAGACTCATATTCAGACACCCCTGAGTGTTAACCCTTCCCAGCACCTCCCCAGGAGCAGGGAGCTCCTTCTTCTACCTGTTTTGAATAAATGTTTTCTTTCTCTCTGTCTGACACTTTTTGCCTCAGAGCCCCTTATCCTCCCCCAACATTTCACCTGCATGCTGCCATTATACAGCCCCCCTGTTTGGAAACAGGCACCTCCTAGCTTCTCTTCATGGTTCAGTCAGTCATTCTGACACTGTGTGTGGCAGGCACACCACTTGCCTCAAGATTTTATGCTGAGGATTTCTCAGCTTTCTGGTGTCCATTGTCAATTGCCTGCCACGTGCCATAGAACATCAAGCCCGTGTAATAAAGCAAATCCTCTGTTGGTAGAGCCACTGCTGGATGTCCCACATTGGGAATCAATTTCCTTGGGTTCCGTAACAGAACTTGGCCCTGGGCAGTCCTCAAAGACTTTGCATGTTTCTGTAAACTCTCTATACTATTCAAGGGTTCCAAAATTTTCAACAATGCCCTCTTGTTTGCATTCATGGAAACCTATCCTGAAAGCAGATGCAGGCACAGGGGCCCAGACTACAGGGGACACCATGATTTGATGAGCACAGACCTGGACACAACTTTGCAAGCAGGTTTGGTTCTCAGGGAAGTGAACTTACTCTCATACAGATTCAAAATGTCATCTGTGATCTTCACACCACCTTCTAAGACCTTCTTAGCAGCACAATCCTGGTTAAACCTTCAGAGCAGCACACCTCACCTTTGTGTAAAAATACGCATGCACTCAACTTTTTCAAGCACAACTCAATTAAGAAACATCCATCCTCTCTGCTTACTGAAAAGTCAGGGCATGAGCCACCAGGTACACTGAGCTTGCTTGAGAAAAGTGGCAAACGGGAAGGTTTTGCTTGCAAGAAGCCAGTGTGGCTGCTCCAGATACACTCAGTGAAAACAGTTTCTTTAAAGCTGCCCAGTTGTTCCAATGGATTTTACATGGGAGGAAAATTAGGTGGGCTGGGTGGAATTTACCATCTTTAATTTGCTGTGCCAAGAGCCTAGAGGTTATATCCTCCAGCCCTGAGGCTGGTGGAACAAAGGCACAGACATAAAATAAGGGATTTTCTTGGAGCTGGAGGGAGTCAGCATGAGTGCGGGTGACTGAGTGTAGCAATTTGGAATAAGCCCTCAAAGTACGGTCACAGCAGCAGTTTCAATCACTGAAATGATGGCAGGCACTTCCTCAAGAAGGCAGCTAAACCTATGCTGACAAGCACAACCCAGAACTCATGAGTGTGTATTTTGGGTCCTAAATCTCTCTCATGCAAAGTCTTTCCCTACTCTGCACTTCAGTCATTTCTATAGTTTGAGAAAGACCTAATTATTTGGCACATGAAGAGACATATTAAGTAAAGTGTTTTACCACTGTTTGTTATTAGGTGAAACCTTGAAAAGGAATCAAAAATAACATACTTTCTTATACTGTATTAGAAGGATCAACAAATTCTCTTATTTTTTGTTCATATATTTGGAAAATTCTGCATAAATACCAGTGAAAAGAAAGGAATGTAAACTATGCAAACTAATTTCTCATCTTGCCAGAGAGCTGACTTGGGCATCCAGCAAGATCCTGATCCTGCATCATTACAGCACACAGCAGTACATGACTTTCTTTGCAAACCAAAATCTGTTGTGTTTCAGTTTGAGTCTCTTCTCTGCTAACTGCTGAAAACAATGTTTTGGACCACTTCCTGGACAGGAATAAGTGACTTCAGTGGCAAGGCTGAGCACTGGGCTGCTGAAACTCCCCTGTGGATCTCAAGACACATCAGTTCTCCAGATGCTGTGCATGCCACAGTGCTATAGGGAGGAAAAATTGAGAGATTTTCTGGATTTTGGAGTGCTCAATAACATGGTGGGTAAACCTTCCATATCTTCCAAGGGAAGATAATAGGCCTAGCAAATCAATCTCCACAGATAACTGTGAAATGTGTGAAACATCATGTGATGGCTCCCAGATGAGTGCTAAGAGTAGGAAAAGTACCCTCCTTGGGAAAGGAGCAAAGAGAAGGGAATAGAAAACACAGAGGTGTTTGATAAGCTTGTCTCCCTCTTTCCCTTCCTCATTTTCAGAAGCTAAAAGCTGAAGGTCTTTCTCTTCAATAAAGCAGCAAGTCTAGAGGGCAATTAAAGCAAGGCTTGCTGATTGACAGGGAGGAATTTGGTTATCCAAAGGTGTAATTCTTACACTTGATTTGCTTCTCTGATCTGAAAACAAGTTTCAAGATTTCTTAACATCACAAACATCACCCATTACTACAGTAAAGGCTCAGGTCTGCAGTGTAGAAGGGGTATGTCTAGGATTAGCAGCAAGATTATCATGATGGATAATCATGGCTAGGAGCCATGGCTGTGAGCTAGGAGAAAAAACATAGAAAAATAAGAAGTCCTTCAATATGTCCTGGTATGTAATTCTTCTAAGTCACACCCTCCATGAAGTCTACAAAGGTCAGGAAAGTTACTTTGCTTCATTACTTTAAATGTTATGAAGATTTTAATAGTCCTGGTTTGCAACCCAGGTGACATGAGAAAAAAACATTTGCACAATAATTTCAGAAGGAACAAATGTGGATCTGACCTATATTGATACTGTGAAACTGAGCCTTGAAGTGATCCCCATTCAATACTAACATTTAAAAAAAGAATATGGATTTAACAGCATGAGTTAAACCAACCTCTGTTACATTTATGCTAGCAGTAAATGTGATATTATTTGGAATTGTTCTAATTTACTTCACTGTCTTTACAATTAGCTCTCTTTCCAATGTAAATTTTGGATAGGGGCCAAAACTACTACATTTGGTTATGAGCTTTCAGCACTCAACATTTTTGGGAACCATAGAATCAGTCTGGTGAGCCCTCTGCTTTCCCAGCTCCACATGTATCTGAGGCAGTTTCATACAACCCCTACAGAAGAAATGTATTACTGAAGGCTTTTTTTTTCCTAGTCAGACACATTCTTGAAGTGAAGATTTCCGTCCCACTAAACATAAACATACACTGCCACAGGTTACTCACAATGCTCAGTAATTTTACTTAAAGAGTAATTCAAAAGAGCATCAATCAATTTATGAACACCAAATTAAAAAAAAAAAAAAAAAAAGGAGCTTTTTTTTTTCTCCTAAATTGCTAATGCAATATTTGTTGGCATTGCATGCTTGTAAACTTGTGTGATTTTTTTTTTAAAACCACATGCACTATTTGTTTCACAGAAGCACAGTAGCACAACTTTTACTGAAGTGTCTTTGAGGAATACAACATGCAGGAAATGGGAATGTTCACAGGTGCCCCACAAACACTACAATAGATATAGATTACATTAGGTGCTTGTCAGGCTACCTGAATGCTATGTTCCACGCGGAATGGCCTATGTAGAATTCTCCAGGAAATAGTTTTCGTTCACTTTATAGGAAATAGATAGTGCAGCAGTGAATGTATGAACGCACAGCGGCGGAGCCGCCGTGGAAACCCCGCTTAGACAGTCCTGGCTTCGCTCCAAAATAAACCCCAGTGGTTTCACTCAAAGTAAACTAACCCTGTCACAATCTGCCGTGGATCTCCCTCTTTTAAAGACACCCCGAGGTAAAGATGAGCTCAAACCCTCTTTTACGAAGGAAGACCTATTTCTCTGCCATAGCTGAGTCTGGCAGAGCATTTAAAGGGAAGGGGACACGCTTTCCCCACCTCAGCCTCCGCACCGGCTGAAGCCCGCATCCGTGACAGACATGCAGCGTGCTCCCGGCTTCGGAGGGCACACAGAAATCTCTCAAAGGGGAAAGTTAAACTCACGAAGTTCCAGTGTTAGGGAAATGTGCACAGCAGAGCCATTAGTACAAGAAAAAAAAATGCCTTTTTTTTTTTTTTTTTTCCATGCATTCTGCCTCCAGTTATATAAAGCAGCAACGAGGGACATGCTTAAACGTTAACTCCATCTTTGCCTTACTTTTATCGCCGCTTACTTACCCCTCGTCTGCCTGCTGTCTGCTGGGCAAGCCAGGCACAGCTCAAGTTTCTGGCTTTCATTTTCCTCCATTGTCCCTGCCTACCGCACAAGCTCCCCTCTCCAACTCGGAGCCGCAGCGGCCGCACCGTCAGCGCCGTGCTCGGGGAGGGGAGAGGCGGCGCTGGCGGAGCCCCGCGGGCGGGCCGGGGGCGCCCCGAGCCCGGCCCCAACAGGTGACGGCCCCGCCGCCCCTACCGGGCCCGCGCCCCGCTCCTGCCGGGCGGACGGGCGGCAGGCAGCACTGCAAACGCGATCGCAGGCCTGAACCTCCGCCGGAATCCGAGCCCGCAGCCTCCTAAATCTCTGTCATGGGACAAAAGCCTTTCCACACGGTGGTTTTTTTTTTTTTTTTTTTTAAGCTCGTAACCACCAAGCCCACAAACATTCCGGATAAATACTCCTCTGTCTCTTTTAGCGTCTAGTTTAAAAGTAATTCATTATATAAACTCTTTGAGGGTTTGTTTTCAGTTGGATTCTTTCAAGCCGCTCAGAGAATGAATTGGGGAGAAATCAAGATACAGGAATTCAACTTTAGCGAAGCCAATAAAAATGAGTGGTAGCAATATGTAAGCAGGGACTTGGGTTAAGAGGGATTTTGAAGCCTCAGTAGCAAAACACATAGAAACATATAACTAATTCTCTTTTGGCAGATCAGAGGCCAGCAGTCTGCATGAAAATCGATAGATCTACCAGGCTGCAAGGCAAAAAATAGAGTGGCTGAGAAGGATAAGCTCAAATCCCACAGATTCCAGCAGATGCCACGTGTGTTGATTTAGCAGAGAATATCAGACTGATTTAGTCTATCCAAATCATAACGCTGAGTCAGAGATGGTGGAACAAAAGTGTTGAGTTACAGCATCAAGACCAGAAAGTTTATCCACAGACAACTTCTGAATTAGATTAAGAACAAAGCATAACTGAGATATCAATAAAAATAGACAATTTCTCACTTAAATTCATACCCCAAAACCAGGTATCTTGGATGCAGTATTTTGGATGTCTTTTTAAACAGACCTAGCATGATATGGTCTTCCAAGTTTTCTTCAACTCTGACTTCAATGTAACATCAGCCAAATTGTTTGCAATGACCTCTCAACTACTCAGTCCAGACAGACTAGGAAAATTCCCTTACGTTTCCTTCTACATCTCGATCTGGCAGAAATGTCATCCTGTCTACTTAGATTACTGAACACAGAAATGTTTTCTGTATATATAAATTCAGTACAGAAGCTCAAGGAGGATCACTCTCCTCATGCGCCTATCCTCCCCCTTTCAGTCAAAAAAAAAAAAAAAAAAAGGCATTTGAGTAAATTACAATGAACAATTGATAAATGAACAAAACTATTGTTCCTTAGATCAGACATATGCATTCTCTTGCACTTCAGAAATATTTATTTTCATTTTTAACAACTAATTCTATATGGTCTTGGAACCTGGCAAAAGTCCCAGAAATCTAGCATGGAAAACATAGAAAAGATGAAAATACAATTTAAACATTAGCCCTGCTATTTAAGGTCTGCAGTACAGTGCTCCCAGCAGAATACTCCTATAGTTGCCCTGCAATTATAAAGAAAACAGTGTGATTTTATTTAGAATAGTGTTTTTACTGGCCCTAGGTTCATCCTGCTCATTCTGATTGTGGACTGTTTTAGGAGGAGAAGTGATGGCCAACTATCCCACTTATCTGATGTTTCTTTTTGTGATATGAAGAAATGTACCTTTAACACCAAGGTTTTCCAAAGTCTGGACAATTGCAATGAGCCTCTTGCAATTTACATTCACAGCAGCTGGAAGCATGAGGATTCTTGCAGGAATAGTGAATCCTGAACACCACAAACTTCAAGAAAAGTAAAGTAATTCAGAAACCTCTGATGGAACAAGAAAGCCATCGCGGTTGCCTGGAGCAGCACCATGAAAGCTGTACCAAGACATTATCTGTACACAGGGCCCAGAAACTGAGAGTTCAGAAACTAAGGGTATTTAAAAAGACCTTATCCTAAAATAACACAAAAGGAAGTACAAAACATACTAGCATTAAATGCCTGAAAGGAAGAAACTTTTTCAGCCTTGTACAAAACCAGGGTTAGCTGTGGAGGTCAGTAGTGTTCGTAACAAGAACCTTAATAAGAACAGAATCAGTGCACTCTAGGTCCTTAGAAGGCTTTCCCTCTATCCATGGTGGGGAAAATACCTAGAAAAATTAGAAAAATTAGTCTAAGCCCAAAATAATGATGAAAACAACAAAGCAACAATAACAATAACAACAACAATAATAATAATAATAATTTAACTATCTACTTTTAGCCAGCACCTTTAGTTTCCATAGCCAAGAGCACAAGACAGATATGATCTCTTGATTTTCTCAGTCCCAGTGAGCAGCCAGGTGCCCCTCAGGATGGTGCTAAACTGGTCTGGAACTGCTGGTTTCATGGCCACAGCAAGATGCTCCCACTGCTGAGACTGACAGTAAATAGTATTGATGGTGCTGCTAAGGGGCCTGAGCAAACCAGACATCCAAAATGTAGAGATGGTCTAAGAGAGATTGTTTTTTTGGTTGTGGACCTGTGACTTGAAAACTGTGGATCTGAAACTTGTCACCTTATGAGAACTTCTGCAGCTGCAGAAGTATTTTAATCCTGTTAGGGACTAAAGAGCATTGGCAGAGGAAGAGACTAAACATGGCACACTTTAGTATCATAAAATCAAACCAAACCAGAGAGCCTGCCCACAAAACATAATCACCTCTGCTGCTGCTCAGGACAGGGAGTAGTTGAGACAGCAAGGTCTCAAAGCATGTCTCATTTTAAAGGAAAATTTCTTTGTCTCAAGCTGGATTTAATTTGTGTATCTAACAATGCCATTCTGTAATATGTTACTAGAGTCTATTTAGAGAATTAGTGACACTCCTTTAGCAGCTGGAGTCAGCCAGAACCATTATACTATTAGGCTCAAATAAAGAGCATCCCAGTACAGTCACTGGGATGAATCACTAATGTCTAGTTAAATAAACTTGATTAACCAGTTCACAGCATGCAATCAACGTTTGTTTATCTGCGGGATCAAGAATAACAGTGGTTCCTTTTAATTACTGTGCTCAGATCTGGATCCATCAATATCAAAACAATGCATAGAGAATAATTGCCAACAGGTTATGACGTTTTAATGGTGTTTAAAATTAATGTCCCAGAGCAACTTCAACACTTCTGGGTTTAGCATGTGCTTAAAAGGAACAATTAACAAATACTGGCTGCACTCAATTAGTCAAACTTATAATATACAACAATGACTCCATGGCTCTAGCAATTATTCAGAACTAAAAATCTGGGAAGCTAATTATTAATAGTTAAATCAAAGGAAGTGTCCATAATTAAAGACTTGTCTCAATGTCCATGTGAAATCCTGTAGCCATCATGAAAAACATGAAAGCTCTTCAACCTGCACAGGAACTAGCCTGACACTTTTTAACCTGTTATAGTCCAGAAATAAATATTAGACCTGGAGTCATGAGGCAGAAGCCTGAGAGGAATTATGAGCACTCAAATGGGTCACACTGCAGCACCTTTCCAAGACTTTGTATGTCCAGAGATGGCTTGGGACTGCCCTGCAGGAAGGGAGCATCAGGAGGATGCTCCAGAGTGTCAGAAAACCTCCCCTCTGTACTCTGGGGAATCATGGGTGGCTGTTCTCTACCAACCAGTCAGATTTGAAATGAAGAAAGGAACCAACTACAGAGAAAGAGCACTGAACAATTTCCTCTTTGGACAGCAGAGAACAGCTTCAGGGCTGCAGCTCGTTTGAGCACATCTCTGTTCTCATTCATCCTCAGCATCTTCACTGCCAGGTTGGGTGGTGGTCTCTCAATGCTTAAAATTAAAATAGACTCACTTCTGAAAGAAAATGTCTATGTTCAGATAGCATATTATCGAAAAAGGTACAGTAATAACCACTAGCTTGTACAAGCAAAATGAAAAAAATATTCTGAGGTCTATCAATATGAATCAATGTAAATACATCTGGAGGCAAAGAGGCTTCATTTTTAAATTAATTGTCTATTGATAAGATATTGCGCAAAGAATTCTAGATTATTAAGATATGAAGGGAGGCTTATGATCATTTGGTCTCATCCACTTAGTAAGAGATTCTCAACAAAGTGGGTCCTATTTTTAATGCAATCATAGTGGTTAAAATATTCAGTGCTTAAATTAAACATATGAACTTGATTTTTAAAATTACAATTTTAAAAATTGTAATTGAAATCTGAAACAACTTTTGGGATTACTTATCATGAAATTACCTTCCCAGTTAAAAATCTGTGGAGTGTTTCAGTATTTATACTCTGTACAGTTCAGTTAAGAAGTC
The DNA here is from genome assembly GCA_018697195.1 of Certhia americana. Taxonomy (NCBI): domain Eukaryota; kingdom Metazoa; phylum Chordata; class Aves; order Passeriformes; family Certhiidae; genus Certhia; species Certhia americana. The sequence goes on from CM031858.1 coordinate 17,010,471, forward strand.
TCTATTTGTGAGAAAAATTAGCCCAAGGAGTGAAATGGTAACACTCAGCTGAAGCAAAAAAGTAAATTGAGTATGAATTTTTCTGCTCATCTCCGTAACAGAATTTCATTGTGTCTTGTCAGACCTACAGGTTTCAGCTCTTCAGAAAAGTTCAGAGACTTAACAGTGGTGCCAAGAGCCAGGCTTAATCACTAAAACAACTATACAGAAAGAGCGAAAAGTTGAACATGAAATATTCAGGCAGAAGATATATTCCTCCTTCCACTTCCATTTCAAATATAGCTCTGGGAAGTGGTGATAATCACCTGCCACTTGGCATTGCCAAGCTGTCAGATGCTCTTCTCCAAATAACACATCAATCTTCATGCACTCCAAAAGACATTTTGTTCGAGTTCACAACTCTCACACCTGGACTTAGATCATGTTGAATAGGTTATATTTTCTGTTTTCCAAGTTTGCTTTTTGTTTCCTTCCTCTCTCTACAATATTTTAAATAAATTAAAAGGCCCAAAAGCAGTAAACACTTTTACATGCCCTAAATCAAACTGAGAAAAAGAACTGTGGTCATCACAAAGAAGTGCTAACATTCAAGTGAGGAGATAAACAAAAGAGGTGATTCTGTTCTTTCATCAATTGCTTTGCCCCTCTCTCTAATTTGGAATAATCCCAACAAAGCTAACAGTTGATACACTTTAGCAAGTCTTCCCTTTCCGTTGCCCAAGGGAAGATGAAACAGAGCTAAATGAGCATAATTACAGGATCCATGTTTCTGACTTGTGCAATGGAACACCTTATTTCAGCCTTTGTACCCTCCTGCTGTCATCCTCCCATACCAAACTAATATTTATATGACTACACTGCCACCAGCACAGCCAGCTTTGAGCTGCAGACCCTGACATGCCTCAGCTCCTCCTCACACCCGCCAGCCTGGACAGCCTTTCCTTCACACACCACATTTACATCCAGAAGATAAGGAAAGAGATCAGCCTTCAAACTCTGAAACAGAAAATATGATCATGTTTTTGTAAGGTATCAAACAAATTACTTTGTGAAAGCAAAATATGCCTTACATTGCAGAAATTTTAATCACTACAGTTCAATGGAATAAAAAGCAATACGTGGGTGGGAAAGAACAGTGTAGGGGATTGTTTCTGAAGGAGGTGGACAAAAGGGAGGGGGGAAGGTCACTTTAAAGTCCATCAACTCTGCATTCAAATTCTATTTCTCCCAGTGTAAAGCATTTTGGGTTTGAAACGTTCACTTTGGATGAATTGACTCAAAAAGAGTTCTGGTTGAGCTTGGATTCAAATTGATCCAACTTTTTAGCAGTGCCAGAAGAATAAACTTACTGCTTAAAACACTGATTATTGCTGGTTTCATGGACATCTGCAGGTTCTGGTTATAAATTGATGAGGTGATGTGCTTTAGTGATTAAAAGTGTTAGGAGCTGCTCTACACAAAGTACAATTATACTTTGAAATAATATGAGATCCTTTATTCAGCTTTTAACAAGTACACATCAGTTAACAGTTTATAAGATTGTCAAGTGACTGCTTGAATTAACAGAAAATACAAAGTATACTTCAGTGGAGACTGGGTTCAAAAATAAATAGTTCTAGTTATGCTGTGATTACCATAACCATCTACTTATCAACCAGCATTTCTGATGAAAAAATAATTTCAGTAAAAAAAATCAGTAAATAATGATTAGAAATATAACACAATGGCACCAGTGTTGCCAACCCGCAGCATTCACATAATTCATGATGATGGTCTTTCTTGAAAAGTAATACTTTTGGGGACACTATTCATTTTATTCATTTCTGGTCTGTACCAAATCATATATTTGACTTTTCTCAACAATGTCACTGGAAAGAACTAGATCTTTTCTAAGAGACTAAAATGAGAGGTCAGGACCATTGTGACTTATTGAGTTGAACATTTTAAATAACTTTTATTACAGTTTCTCCCTGTCCCCACTACAAAGGCAATACTATACAACAAATGACAATCTGAATATCTGAAAAGAGATAAAGACAAGCAGAATAAGTTCTTAAAGCTTTGTTTCTGTGCAAATCTCTTTTCTAACCATCATCAGGGATGGTCAGAAGCTGTGGTATGTAAAGCTCTTATTTCTATCCTTTGTAGGGCACCAGCCTCTGAAGGCAGATGTAAGAGCAGATGTCTAATGTAGACCTTTCAACCTGTAAATATATCAATGACCTCTCCAACAGTATGTACATCTCCCTCCTTCCAAGTGCCTCTCTGACCTCCCCAGACCATGTTCATGCTATTATTAAGACAGCTGATTAGTAAGAAAGCAATTGGAGTTGACAGCAGTAGCGCTGCTGTTCTTTTTCAGGCCTCCCCAGTCTGTTCTGCTGGGATGTACACTTACTATTTCACCCTTCAGTATTTAGTGTTTCATAGCTTTAGGGAAACAGGGACTATTTGATTATCTTGTCTGATTTCTCATCTATCACAAGCCATTAAATTTGATGTGGGATCCTCACACAAAGACCAAAAGCTTAAATGAGATGAAGACATTACTGATCTCAGGACACCAATGCTGCATCTGCACTAGCATTTGTTTAAAACCCCACCACACATGCAATAAGATCTACCCAGATGATCAGCATGAGAAAGTGAAGGTCATCAAGCTCCTGTCTAAGGGAGCCTAACCCTGAACCAAGTTCTGTCCTCTGCCTTTGGTTTCCCAAATGAGACATCCACCTTAAAAAACCTCCAAACCATCCTAACCAAAGAACTGATATACACATCCAGTCACTGTCTCCAGCACAGTCCATCTTTTCTGCATAAGAAAAACACCTGAAAGGAAAAACACCTCAAAACATACCTATCCTGATGTACATGGAAGGGAACAAATCCTACTGAACACAGCACATTATCTGCTGAAAGGTGCAAGCACGACAGTTGAATATAATCACTGCCTTTAATACAGAGCTGCCACTGCTGTTATTTGAGGGCACTTCAGCAGGCAGGACATGGCTGATGGGGCTGCTGACTCAGGCATACCATGTCCAGCAGCAGCAGGACTGCCACAATCCTCCACCCTGCAGCAACCACACAGTAAATACAGGTTTTCTTGCTGCCTGGGCTCAAATGGCTTTGCAAACATACCTGTTCTCATTTTACAGACTATGTTACAGTTAGCAAACTCATGTTTAATTGCCCTCAGGGCTAAGTAATTGCACCCTATTTCTTCATGGCAAAGTTGCCTTAACTGCAGTTTCCAAGGATCAGTTTTATTCCCCTTTGTCAGCCAGACCCACCAGTCCTGTAGGATGTGTGGTAGGTAGGAAAACCATCTCACAGCTCACTCACTCACTCACTCACTCACTCACTCACTCACTCACTCACTCACTCACTCACTCACTCAC
>CM031858.1:17013881-17152814 GCA_018697195.1 Certhia americana
CACTCACTCACTCACTCACTCACTCACTCACTCACTCACTCACTCACATCAGCTGAGCTCCATAAGACTTGCATTATCTTTTTTTGTCTGAGTTTTCTTCTTGGAAAACAAGTCTTTGCCTCTTTTCAGTAGTCTTTGCCATTTTTCTTACCAGTATTCTCATCTTCTTCTTGCAGTACAGGTAGTGGGACTGTCAGAGCCCATTCTTCTGAACTTAATATACTAACAGTAAGAAAAGGGCGCATGAACTAAATTTACCTCTGAAAACACTGGTGCAGCTGGATGCTGCATGACAACACAGAATCCCCAGGGAAAGGGACCCGAGGCTGAGGCACTCTGCCCAGTCAGGATAGGAGCCTGTGGCTGCAACAACCTCCTCCCAAAAAGGGAAAGAATGTTTCAGGTTTTACAAGGGTAAAATGTCCAAACACCGAGTGAGATGCAGTGTCGTGACTCATGTCATATCTTATTCCTCCTACAAGGGGAATTCTGCTGCTCCTGTGCAAGAAGATAAAAAGAGAGAAAAGTAACAAAGCTCTGTCTCATCAGGCCACAAGAAGCATACAGAATTGCCTGGGGTGAAGACGAGAATAAGCAACATCAGCATAGGAAGGTGTCATACAAGTTTAAGCTTTTTCAGCGGTAAAATCTCTGTCTCTCTCATGAAAAAATACGTTACCCAAGACAATTTAATTCCAACTGTTCTGTATTTCTTACAGAAACTTTTTACATGTGGTATGTGAAAAGTTTTTGTAGGAAATACAGAACAGTTGGAATTAAATTGGATGACTTACAGGTGAGCATTCCACTGACAACATAAAGTGGCATTTTATTAGGAATGTCCCTTTACAAACTGCACTGAGGTATACAAATATGTCTCATAACATAGCATATGCCTTTACATGCAGCACAGTGCAGGGTAGGGAACAGACAGCAGGTAGTGACAATGACAGGTTTTCCTCAGTCCAGAAGAAAAGGCTGTTAAATATTAATTAGCAACATAGACATGCATATGTAAATATTACAATACTCTGATTTCCAAGACTCATTTGCAAAATGTAACTCTGTAATTTGTTCAATTTTACTTTTGATTTTCATACTATTTCTTTAATCTTTCATAATTAATATAAGGTCCAATCCCTGCTTTTTCTCACCCCTCTTTTGTTTTTATGCTCTAGAACTGCCATTAAAAGATAATATTACAAAACTGAAATGATATTTAAATCCTTTCACCAGCTGGAGTATATTCTGGGCAAAGTGCTAGGGGGAAAGAAGCACCAAGACCTCTTCGAGACAAGATACAATATTACTTACATGCCTCCATTTCAGTCTTACAAACTTAGTTACTCCTGTCGTCTCTCACAAGCCAGAGTAACCCAGGAGTGCCCTTGGAAGAGGGCGAAGAAGTAAGTGAAGGAAGAGTTTGCAGCCCATGGGTATTATGCATGTAAAGCTTTTAGTCTTCTCTTTTGCACTGTCTTCTAAAGTACCGAAACTCAGCCAGAAAACACAGGCTGAATACCACAGTTACGGGTAAAATGCTGCAGGCAGTAATTATCAATCACTTTCTTTTCCCAACCATCAAAGAAGGTAATTTGTTTGTTTTCCCCACCCAGCAAGGGAAAGACTGGGTGGTCTTCTGACTTAAGAGCCTGAGAAATATTCCTCTCAAGGACAAGGCTACAACAGGCCTCTTGGGCAGCATGAGGTCCTTTTACAACATGGGCTTACACTGTATTTGATTTTAGTCACAGACATTAGGACTGTGGCAATGTTTTGCAAATCATCACTAAATACCTTTTCTTCATAATGCCATGTAAAATAAATCTTGTGAGTGTTTCCAAGAAATGAATAAAGCCTTGCTTGTGGAAAGGAAACACATTTCCAGTTCCTCAGCTGTCTTCATCAGCATGGGACTGCCATGCCACTGAGATTTTTTAATCAGGTTAAAGACTAATTCCCCTCCATCTTGCAGTAGTTCTCACCAGTTGCAAGAATATAGTGGCTTTATTCAATATGTAAGTAATTATGAATTCTGATGCTATTACTTCACTGAGGGAGAGACAATCCCAATTAAACATTAACATAAAAACTCAGCACCTTATAGAAAATTCAAACTATTCTCCTATTTGTATAAAAAACATCTCTTGGATTGCTACACATTCAGACTTGAAAAAATGAATTAAAATGTTTGTTTCCCCATCTCCTTCTTAAACAGTGTACTTCTGGTAATACCTAAGCTGAAAGCCATGCCAGTTGAAGTTGTTTGCATACTGAAAAACCTAAGTCGTGGAGTGTTCAATATTGCAACTCAGCTTCCCTTTGCAGTAAAAGGAAGCTAGGAGAAAATGGGACAGGAACAAGGCTGAAGAGCTTTCTGAAAACTGCAGCTGCAGCTAACAGCTGAAATTTAAAATCAGACATTATTTTCTCTCCTCATCTTGTGGGCTCTGCCACGGTTTCAAAAAACCACAAATTTAGCCACAGAGGCACTATCACTTGTAATTTTCTTTTGCTGATGGAGCTAAAATAAGAACCATTAACACTTCCCCAACTTCAGAAAGCAGCATATGTCACTCTCCAATAGAGCTCTTGACAGGTTCCATGTGGACAATGTGCTAGGCCAGTAGCAACCCCCAAATGTGGTACTGTGAAATAAGCAATTTAATATTGCAGTGAGAACCTGAAAAACAAGATCATATGGGTCAAGGAAAGCAGAAGCAAGAACTGCTGCCATTTCCCAACCCAGTGAGAGAACAGACATGTGATAGCCAGGAGACACGGCTCCCTTGGATTTCCAGAGGGCATGTAGCAGCATCCCTCTTAAAGAAACAAAGAGAGGAGATCTTCCTATTGATAAAAAACTGAATAAAGATAGGAAAAACCCTGTAGGAACAAAAGACAAATTTCCCTGAAGATGTAGATTACCAATCACACAGAGTGGACTGGTTCAGGCAGCTCTCTACATCATTTAGCTGGAACAGAGGGTTGAAGCGAGGTTGCAGAGCTTACTCTGTACATTCTGAAATTCAGTGGAGAAAGGGGCAGGTTACAAGGAAGAGATTTCATAAGATTCACTGACTAGGCAGTAAATGGACACATGAAATCCCATGCAGACAAGTGTAAAGTGATGCACATTGATATTTAACGAACTATTATTGCTCAAAAAGAGAGTTTGAGGTTATAACCATTTTTTGAAAATTTCAGCCCAGTGCTCATTAGTGATTAAAAAACCAAATAGATGTTAGAAGATGCTAGGAAAAGAATAGCAAACGAGGCAGATAATACCATTATGCTACTGTACAAATCCACAGTCTACCCACATATTGAATATTGCATGCAATTTTAATTTACTCCAGGTCAAAAAAGATACAATAGAAATGTTAAGACAGCATAGATGATCAAAGTTACAGAAGAGTTTCTGTACAAGGAACATTTGAATTATGTAGGACTCTCCATTACAAAAACAGATGACTCAAACATCTGTTTGAGGTCTATGAACAGAAGTTGAATGGAAAAAGACTGGCCATTGTCTTTCTCAATACAGACTGTAGGGTCATCAAATGAAAGAAGTAAGCTAATGATTAAAAACTACATATATGTGAATATTAATTTCACAGAGCAATGTGAAAGTGTTGGTAAGTTGGGGAACTTCCTGCTGTAGGACATTGCAGTTACCGAGTTAGGAGGAGTTAAAAAAAAAAAAAAAAACTAGTTAATGGGAAAAAAAATCCATTGAGCACTGTTAGGAAAAAGGACATAATCCTTGGTTTCCCTCAAGTAATCTTTTAATTGCATATTTCTGGGATCTGGGAGGATATTCCGGAAGTATGACTACATACTTTCCGTGATCCCACATCCTTCTTTAGGTAACAATCCCCACTGAAGGCAGGTGGTTGGGCACGGTACAAATGCTCTTACACTTGACAAGGTACAAGAAGCCCTAATGCTGACAGCAACACTTTGTAATATGTGCTAAACATAAAGAAATAGAAGCACATTACAACAGAAAAATAGCAACCCTAGACCTAATTAAACACTCTGCTCTGTGGTGAGAATTGCATGGAAATCTCTTCCTGAAGGTAGGATACAGGGGTAAATGAATGCCATACAATTCATTAAGTCATGTCTCATCTGTTGTAGAATATTGTCTACACAGCGAAGTTAGTGCAGTGGAAGCTAGAGAATGAATTTGCAGTGCCTCAGCTATTCCACAGAGGTGACAGACAATGCAGGGTAAATCTTACATGGCATCAGCATCCAAGGCTTTGGATACCATCAAGTGTCAGAATGCTGTTAAACCTTTTGAACAAGGGATCTGTATGGCTTGGGCAGGGGCTGAGATAATCTTTTCTCCTGCATCCATTCCCTGCTACCAAGAAGCCACTCTGGAGGACTATAGGTGCCCTGATTTAGAAGCACAGTGTGGCACCAAGCCTCCTGTTCCCTTCCCCATTTCTCTGGGATATGGAATCTAGTGTATGGCAGGCAAGGCTGTGCAGATCAGCACACAATGCTCCACGAGGCAGCACTAGGATCTGGTAGGTCATTGGTAATTTGCTTGTTTAGAAGCATAAAATCTGAGTATCTGCTCACACTGCTGTACACAACCTTGCCATGAAGGCATCATATGCTTTTGTTCCCGCAGTTCCTTGGAGATCTGCTTTGACTATTTCCTATTTGAGATGTGTAACCATCTCTCATGCTTTCTTAGTCCAAGGAAACAGGAGATTTATTCTTTTTTTCCTTTTTTTTTTCATTTTGTCAGGAGGCATTTTTCAAGGGCAAAGAATAATACACCTTTTATTAAGCAGTGATGCACAGTAAGAAACTTTTTACTAGCAATTTCTCAAGGAATGTTATGACTGGCTGACTTGAAAGAGATCTCTCCAAAATCTCATTAGATTTTCAAGTACTTTAGAAACAGTTCTTATAGAATTATCGAACACACAGGAAAGCAATGGCAGTTTCATACCTGAGATTATGTATTTGTGTGTTAACTGCAGAAACACATCAGAGTGGTGAGGAGTGTCATGCACTTGGAGCTACTGCTGTAACAGGGAGCTCCCGGGGATTGTGGCTGCAGACTATTTGTAAACATTTTGTTTGCATGATAAAACACTGCTTCTCAAGTGAGGTATATATGATACACAGTGATGTATCTCAGTAACTTCTGACCCAGAAAATCTGAAGTAATTAAAAAAAAAATCTTCATGGGTGTGGCACACACAGAGTTTGTATCACCTTGAATAAGCAACCTTTGGATACTGTGATCAATGTAGAGCAGCCAAATCTCTCCTCTGCTGGAGACCAGGGCTCTGCACATGGCCCTGCAAGGGTGGCTGCAGATGCACCAGTTCTAGAGATGTTTTACATCTGCAGGCTTGGCACTACAAATGACAGAAAATAAGAGTGCTCTTTTCTAGCTGATGGGACTACTCCTTAGATACCACCAAAGAATCCCATTCCTTCCTTCTTTTGAAGGGAAGCCAATCTGCCACACCTGAATTAGTCTCTGCCATCAAAAACACAAGCAAATATCCACCTAATGTCCACTTAGTAACTTAACCACAGAGGTGAAAGAACTGCTGAAGGTAATTCATTGCACTGAATCTAGACCCCTGTTTTAGGATGGGGTAAATTAGTCTCCTGAGACACCTCTCCATGACTGTAGAGCAGCCTACACATGAGGCTAAATGTCCAGCATACACAGGGTCAGTGTTCCAGGAGCTGAACTTTTGCATGCAGCAGAGCAGAGCATTTATTGTTCAGTGGGCAGCTCTCCAGTGGAGGTAGTGATCTCCAGTGGAGGTAGTGACTTGAAAACATCTGCACATATGTCTTTTTGGATGGCATGACACTTCCTTAAGTACTTCTGAGAATAATATAAAATTAATTTTTTTATTTGGAAAAACATGTACACCCTATACATGGAAATATCTCCTAATATTCTTTCTAACATTTCCACGATGTTTTAGACAGTGAGTGGTTCCCATGTAGACTGTTTTCCTCAAGAGCCAAGCACATATTTAATTCTAAATTTCAGGCTCATGTTCCAGATTCCCTGTATGAAGACTTTGCTATTTCTATTTTTACCCAACACTTTTTGTCATACTGTTTTGCTGCCAGCAGACTAGACAATCAGTTTCTTAAGCACTTCTCTCTTGAAACAAAACAATCCAACTCAGATCATATTCTAAGGAGACTCTCACTACCATAAAATGCTGTTTTACAAGGCTGAGGACAGTCTGTCTTTCCCTTACACTACAGTTCTGTTTGCAATCTCATACCAGATGGAGCTGTTGCATGATTTCTGTCCAGACTTTGAAAACCAGAGAATGAAACCTGCTCTTAAAAGTTTTGTCAGTAACACTTCATGAGTGGTGACTGTGGCTGTGCCAGGAGGGTTGCAAACAGCGCTTCCCTCTCCCCTTTGACCCCAATCCATGTAGACACCCTGCAGTATCCACCCTGAGCTCTGCTGAGCTGTGTGGGGATTTCAGGTCTGTGCAGCATATGGCACCACAGGGAGAGCTCGCTAACACTTCTCTCACACAACCACAGGTGTGCCCCTGCGACTGCCTGCTCAGCTGCTGCTGCTCTCCCCGCTTGGCTCATCGGATTCAGCATAGTTTGCTGACAATGTACCTTACCTTGCCTCATCTAGCACCCACCAAGAAACACAGGAAGAGCTATTTATAGACAAAGGCATAATTGTAAGGCTGTGTTTTTGAAGCTGTTGGTAGCTGGACAGAGTGGATAGTTGGGCAGCTGAGAGGCTGAGAGCTGGGGGGGGGGGGGGGGGGGGGGGGGGGGGGGTGGCTAGAGCTGCTCAGCACCAGCACGGACAGGGAGAGTAAGCACCCACCTCCTGACAGGAACTAGTGTCCTCTAAAACACACAGCCCAGCAGCAGAAGAGGGAATTCACTTCCCATCTTGATACCTCAACTCCAGACTTGTCCTAGCTTTTCACTCTGTGGTCATGACCTGACTGTGCTCAATGTCCTGCCAATGAAACACAGGCAATTTTTGCAAAACTAAACTGTTTCCTACCATGGAAAGTCCCAGAGCTTAGAGAAAATAGGTTGATCTCCACCCTTTGTCTGTTTCAAAACTTCCTTCACAGCTTCAAATTACAGCCTACTAATGAAAATATGGGGAAATCAGATGAACAGAGAAATCAGACTTTGACAATAGAGACCCTAATGACAGGCAAAATACTTTTTTTTTTTTTTAAAGAAGAAGTTATTTTTAAGACTTCCATTTGTCTCTCACCCTCAATGAAACACAATAAGTCTCAAAAGAAGAACATGCAGAAGCATGTCCTACGGGCTGCCTGTGGCTGGCAAGATCCCTGTATGAAAGTCCAGAAACTTCATCAGGCCTGGATAAGAAAAGTTAAAGCTATTATTAAATGCTGCTTTGGAAACCACAAACTGATTTTGAACACAGAAGAGCAGAAGTTCTCTTTGAGAGTCCTGAAAGAACTTAAAACCTTCAGTCTTTTTCTAAGATCTCATTTGTTTTCAGGATGAAGCCTCAGGCTGTTGGCTCTGCCTACAGCCTCAAAACTGGCTAGACCACAAGAAATTCTGCTCCAAGTCAGTGTCATAAGATTGATTAACCACTTAAAACTCTATGTAAGATCTCAGAATAGGTCATAAGTGGAGGTACCTTTTACTCTATAAAACTCATGGCACTTGTTTTTGTAGCTACACCATGATGCAGGCACACACGCTTAGCACTTTGCACACACTGCAATGCCATGAGTGTAAAGCACCAAATTCTGAAGGAAAACTAAACTTTTATAATTGGTCTTTAGTTATTGGAGTTGATGTTTGGTTCAAGAGCACAACAAAACAAAGTTTTAGAGTGAATACAAGCTCTGATGCTGGCAGAATTTTGGGCTGATCTTATAAAATATCTGCACATGGGATATCAAGCATTACTTCTTAATGTTACTGAATGTTCTTCACAGGAACAGTATTAGATTTAAATCCCAACAAAAAATTAGTGTTGCCTACGGAAAGAAAAATACCCAAGGAATATATAGCTGATATACCCCATAAAAAACAAAACAAAATAAAAAACAAACCAACAAACAAAAAAAGCCCAACACTTAAAGTTGACTTGGCAAAGTCTTTACACATATTAGATAAAAGACGTAGAAAACAGATGCTCCTTCTTACCAGCAGCCAAGATCTTCTAATAACCCCACAATTAGTTAATCAACTAACATATGGTACCGCTTGAGGAAAACACACTATTCTGATTTTGCATTTACATGGTTGGTTTCCTGCAAAACTTTTGTCAAGATTTAACCATTGTTATATAACCTAGTAATTCCTATACTATAAATAAGTCAATAATACAGAAAGAAGAAGATAATAAGTAAAACTCTTTTTCACCTAGTTTCCAGTGATAGATAAATTTCCACTTCTCATGCTGAATTTCACCAATCTATAAAAATCACAAATTGCTGCAAAATTATGACTTAAAAATTATGTTGACATTGACTTAATTTCTTTTTAAAATCCACTACATTAAGTTTTTAAGGCAAAGCTAAATTGCCAAGGCAAAATTTAGTGTAGCTCCATAATATCAGCACAAGGCAGTTCCCACATATACATAACTTCATTAATGTGTTTTAACCTTTATTTTAAACACATAAGGAGCCTTGCTCTCTCCCAGCTTGACACCACAATTTCCTCACACAGACTATAATACTTCTAAATATTCTTAGGTAAAAAATTTAAAAATCAGCTTATGAGGTTTATTTTTTAATGAACATTATTCACTTAAATCTAAGTTTTAAACCAGTATGCCTCAGCTGGTCTAATCGCTCTCTGCCTATCACCGGCTTAATTTGCCAATACTCAGCTGTTGGGCCATAACAGCTTCTGCCACCCTGACACAAATTCAGAGCCAGTCCATTCACAATGTCACATACCTTGCACAAACCTACCACCACCCAATCTGGGTGCCAGGCCGTGGTTTCTGCTGCTCAACCTCCTGTTGGAAATGGGATCAGCCCACTCCCCAGAAGCATTTGGCAGACCCTGCTCACAGACCACAGCAGCAGCTCCCCCCACCTGAGCTGCTTCTACCACTCCAAATGTTTTCTGCCCCACAGCCAGGAGGTTTTGGCTGCCCTGGTTCTCCCTGCAGGGCCAGGGCTCCTCCACAGCCCCGCCCGGGCCACGCCTGGCCAGGGCCACTGACCAAGGTGACAAGACGAAATGACATCAAAACGTCTCTGGTCATAGTATGGAAGGGAACAACCGTCTCTGCCCAGGCAAGAAAACTGTGAGCAAGAACAAGGAAGTTTGGCAGAGAAGGACTATAAAACAGTAAAGCTCATGGAGAAAGCTTACGAAGGCATTTATGTTTTATGCTTGCTATTTAAATTAAAGATAGTTTTGAATATGTATACATGTTCTGCAGTTTGAGACCATTAGGAGGACTTGTTTTTTGGCTGTTTTTTCAGGCTTTTATCTTCAGACACAGATGCAGCACGATCTTGAAAATGCTTTTAAAGTACTTGCATATGGAGGCTTGTTTACAAGTAAAAAAAGCCACAACGCCACTTCTCAGCGCTGGACATGACAATACATTCAGTTCTATTTAAAGGAAGAGAGAGTTCTAGGATTTCTGAATACCTGAGACACGCTAAAAGCACCCAACATGTTTTTCAGCAAATTAACACATTTTTTTGTATTTTCAATGGCAGAATAAAAGTAAAAGTTCAGCACATGAATCCCTGAAATTTATTCTAACACTTAATTTAAAAGTTTAAATCTGGGCTTTTACTTGCAAGAAATACAAGGCACAAAGTCACAGGAAAATGAAGTGATTTAAGAAAACTTAAATAAGAGGATGCCATAACATTTAGTTATTTGATACTATTCAAAATTTCATAAATTTATATAGATTAGAAGACAGACATTCTTAAGTTATTAATTATTAAACTTTTAACTATCCCATATATACACCTGTACTCACAGTCACATTATGCTACACCTCTATGTTTCATAGCATTTGTCTCCCTTTCTAAATTGTTCATCATCAATTAAATTGTAAGCTCTATCAAGATGCACAAGAATTTCCTTCACAGCATGTGATATAATGGTCCAATGAATTCTGCTGTGAATTTCAGGCTATTACTCATAATATAATAAAAGATACTTTAAAATGCATTGCAGAAATTCTCTCTCTGTTAAATACTTGATTTTTACTTAAACGTAGCAATAATCTTCTGAAACAGATGCATGACTGAAACAAACATTAATAGTTTCACATACTGGCACATATATCTGACAGAGATCTTTAAGAAATTGAAAGAAGGTTACACTGTCTGCAGAAGATGAAAGTCCCACCTGGCCAAGTCCCAAAACAGATCATGGGATAGGATGAGGCACTCAGTGCTGGAATGTGTCTTTTCTGAAAGGCTAGCACGCACATGATGGGGACAGTGTGTGAGGGTGGCTCACCTGGGTGTGCAAGCAGCTTCATGAGCAAACTCCCACCTGCAGCAACATTCTTAGCTTGAAAGGAGTTGCAGAGAACACTTGATAAATTACCTGGCAGAAGATGTTTCATCCATCTTCAGCTTATTCTCATTTTTAAAAAATTAATTATTTTCTTTGAATTTTGCTGCATAAAGATTCAGGATTTGCTTACCAAATCTCAGTTCCTATGGGTGGCAAAAGGAGAACAAATGTGAATTTTCAGCAGTTTAACCCTTTTGGGGTGCAGAGCGTCTTTGGCATTTGTTTAACGGCTCCTACAAGGAGCTCATGAACAGCAGTGGAACTGCAGCCACTGGGGTGAAGACACATTTCCTACTGGGAGCCAAGGAGCAGCAGGGAGGTACAGACAGATCCTGGGCTTTGTTTTACTGCACCCAAACTGCCTCCCTGCAGCAGCCCTGTGGGGAAAAAGCAGAGGGTAAGGGGACTTCAGGGGGTCCCACTCTACTTCAGCACACACCCCACTGCATCAGGAAATCCACTTCCTTGTGGAATGGAGGAGCACAAGGGCTTCCATTGTGCTTCCATACGCAGATCCACAGGGCCACTGCTCCCAGCATGACAGCACACACTTCTGGATGAAGTGCTGAATTAGGTATGCCTTGAACACTGCACTACTTTTGACTAAATTAAAAGAGAAATGCATCTAGACAAACACTCTCATTCTACTCTGCTCACCTAGGGTATCTAACTCTGCCTTGAAGGAGGTTTGGATTGCTCTATTATTGATACTTAAACAGAACCCTTGAGTCTAAATTGTTGATGGAAGTACCCTAAAGCTATCTGAAACATCTGCAAAGATTACCGATTTGTGGATGGGCAAAATTACTTCTGTCTCTTAATCCAAGATCCTGGACAATGAAATACTCTGTTAATGTCTCTCAGAGGTACTCCAGCAGCTTAGACTGGTGCTCCGCAATAGAAACAGTAGCAGATCTGCTATTGTTTTCTTTTCTTACTGAACATTTCACCCTTGCTAAATCAGCAAATTAATATCTACTGAGTTCAAAGCTGTTATACAATACCCACAGTCTCCCCCTCAAAAGAAGAAAAAACATGCTAGGTTTAAAATACAACAAAATTTCTAGATAATAACAAGATGTATGAAATCAAAACTTCATTTAAATGTTTTAACTTACTGAACTATTCTCCTCCTCCAGAAGAGCGTTCTGCACCAGTTATTAGGAACAAGAAGGGAATTTCCTCCTCAGACTATTCTTGAAATAGATTGCAGTAAGTCTTCCTTTCCAACCCCAGCCTTCAACAGCAAAAGGAAGCAACTCTCAATCTACAGGCAGGAACAACCTCACAAACTAAAAAAAAAAATTCCAAACAACCCCCATCCCAAAATTTTGACAATCACTTTATTAAATATCAACACTGCCATTTCAGAAAAACAATCTCTCAAGCTGTTTTAAAAGACTTCCTACTGCAGAAACTTAAATCTTAATGCTTGCTTGTCCTGCCTTTCAAGTCCGGAAAGCTCTTTGTTAAGATCACTTGTAGTAAGGAAACAAGTTTTCACTCACTCTCTGTGTGTATTTTTGTAAGTCAGTCTTGTAAACAAACCAGTGATAGTTTATGGATGCCAATAGAGGACAGATTGCCTTTGCCATGAATGTTAAATGAAAATTTCTACATCAGCCCAACACTGCATTGCAAGATTTGGGAATTCACTCCATATGGCAGGGTCAGCAGTCAGAAGACAGACAATGACAAAAAGGTTCAGGTGGCAACAGCCTCCTGACAACTTTATTGTCATTAATAGGCAAAGAAAATGGCTGTATAAATGTGCACTGCACAGCATGGAACAAGCTCATTTCAAATATCTCAATTAAGTGGAAGCCAAATCAATAACTTTACCATATGCTAGACCCTGAGATCAGCCTTGGTACAGCAATGATGAAAGGTGAGCACTAGCTGAACTCAAGAAATGAGAAAATAGAGGGTCCTTTGGTTTCAGGTTATGTTTGCATTCACTGGGTTTCCTTAGTGCTCTTTTTCTCTACACTTCTTCAGCCTGGAATACCTCCCCTCCTCTTACATAGACCGAAGAAAAGGGCTTTGCACAACAGCTTGCAAAACTCCCTCTCAGAGATCCCTCTGTATCATTAAGTAATTTTGGAAGAGAGACTGATGCTGCATCCTCGGCATCTTAAGAAAGGTGGAAGGCCAGAGTTGTCCCTGTCTAGTCTATGCCTTCACCCTGTCTAGTCTATGCCTTCACCCTGGATCTGATATAAAATCTTGAAAACTCACTGTACAATGAACACTTCAGCCTTCACAATATTTCCAGGACTCTTCTGTGGAAACTGCTGAAAAAAACCATTCTCAACAGAATTTTTATGTAGCATTGGATTGGTAATCACAGGCTTCTTCAGTACAGCATGCCACTCCTAGACTTACCAATCCCTCACCCATGTCTTTTTCTGACCTTGCTGCAGACTTGGAAAACAGATAAACCATGATTTAGCCTTTTAATACTAATATGTGAGGTGGAAGAGCTGTAAAAGAACAACAGGATCATCACCTTCCATAAAAAGCAAGAGACAAAGAAAGTCCTTCCTAAGGACATACCTTCCCCCATCCCTGATCAATTTAAGACAATCTGATCAATGATCAGGAAGATGAGAGTGCTCTGGACTTCTCTATGAAGGTATTATTTGCTGTATCAGGAGCCCAGGCTGCTCATTCGAGGCTGAAGTTCCATGATAGAAGTCAGTCATCTTTGAGAATAACTGACTGAACTAGAAATCATCACTGAATCAAAGCCTCACTCTAACAAAATGGCTTCTCACAATAGAAAATCGCTAAGTATGGGCAGATGCTCCATCAGTGCAAAGGAATCATCACTGAAACTGAAAACAGAAACTTGGAAAAACAAAGTGGGCAGGAAATCCAGAAAGAACACCATTGAGGTCAACATGACAGAGGAAAAGAGCTGAAACTGAAAGATACTCTCTACTGGGAAAAGTCTGAAGAAATACAGGAAAAATATTTCCACAAGTTTCTGGCAAAGAAAACCTTCATTAGGAAGCAGGGATATAAAAGTGCTCCTGGGATAAACGCAGAGAGAGGTGTTTGATGGCTACCTGCCATCTGATTAGCAGTGAATGCTCCTACCATAGAGGCAGCAGGTATGAAAATTCACTGATATACTGAAATTCTGTCCTGGGAAAGCATGTGAAAGTACTTTTAATTGACACTAGCAATACTTGTACCTCCCAAAATATCAATAAAATTTGTTACAGATTTATTCAGCTGATGATTTTTGTTTCATATTAGAAAAAGGAGTGCCGTCGCAGAGTAATTAAGTTGCCATACCAAAATCCATGTTCATTTTAATAGCAAACTAAACGCAAACAGATGCTGTCTTGATTTCACATTTAAAGTCCAAGACAATGGTTCCCAAAGCAGGGTCCCAAAATATCTATGGCCTGTTACAGGGCTCTGCAAAACTGAAATCTCATTTTACAGTGCCCAAAATGCATCTTTGGGGAATAAAGGGAATAAATTGCAGCTACCCTTCTTACACCCATGAATTTTGCCTCTTTTTGGAAGAGAAATGGAAGGAAAATAGTAACAGGACCCAATAAGAGGCTGCAACTATTTTGCATAAAATTGCTATTTAGCAGTGAATGAAGCTTTTGTAATGGTTTTTACCATATCCTCATTTTAGTCATCATATTATCTCTGATTTTGAAGTTAGAGAAGGCAATACTTTTCTGTTAATACTTTCCTTTTTCTTTAAATGAAAACCTGTACTCACTGTAGCCTCCTCTGTCAGAGTCATCCTAGACACAGCCAAGGCGTAGGTGGGGAGAAGCAGCTGCTGCCAGGATCATACAGCACAGCTTAAACAGAGACTCAGAACTTTCATCCCAGTTCTTCCAAAAGCTTGGTGTGTCCCTGTTTTGCCTTAATTCCCTTCCAGGAAGAAGGGGTGTAACCTGTGACAACTCGCTATTGCTGTGCATGTGCTTTTTGCTGCTACACAAGTAAACCTTTGAAGGTTTATCTTCGCTCTCTCCTCAGGAGTAGTCCCTTAAATAACCCACTGTAATACATTTCATAAGTGTCTTCTGCAGTGGTAATGTGACTATCATTGGGGAGGTTTGTTTCAATGATGCAGATCTTTGATATAAAATGTAGCTTTTATCTCAGCTACACCATTCTTAAAACTAATATACTAATTCTTGTAATTCTGGTTTTGACAACCCTTATGAAACAGAGAGCAAAAATTGCATACAGATTTAATTCCATCTTCCAGACAAGCTCAGCCAGATGCAAGGGGGAGTCAAGAGATACCTAGAATTTAGAGGAGGGAAGAGTCTTTCCCATATCCAACACGCAGCAATCCTACCACTTCTCTTCACACCTCCTTGCTTCTCGTAGCTCTGTCCTCTGCTCTCACAGATGAGGTTTTCCCATCTCTATCAGCCTGATAACCAGCATTCAGGGTGCCACCCTGGCAAGAGGAAGCCAGGGACAAAACAGCACAGCCCAAGGAGAGCCTGGTGACAGATACACGTGAATTTATGCTATTTCTGTGGCGACAGCACAGTACCAGGAGCACCTCTAGCTCAAGAGTAGGTTATGACCACAGGAAAAAAACCCAGGTAGTGCTCAGATAGTGCTTAGGTAGTTCTCTTGGATTTATTACATTTAAAACACATTCTGAGTGGGTGCTGCCAGCTATCACTATCTCACTGCCTGTGCTGGAGTGTTTGGCATCCCAGAGGCAGGGAGTAGGTCTGATGCCGGAGACATGGGCATCACTTGAGACTCAGTCCAACAAAGACTGCCCCATGTCAGTAAAAAACATTCACTCCTGTGACCTTAAAAAGTAGTTTCTGAGATTACAAGTTTTTTGGAGTCATTTAACTTAAATTCTTGATCTGGTCTGGCTGCATTCCCACAAAGACAAATTACACCAGTTTTTAAATGACACAAAAGCTACCCAGCACTTGAAGCACTTTTGTCAAACTAGCCAAGTAAAAAAATTATAACTTAAAAGCACACTATAATAGAATAAAAAGAACTCCACCAATGGGCTCCAAAGCAAGCAAAAGCCAAACAGCCAAAGAAAAACAAAGCATCAGAGAGACAGAAGTCTGGGAAGCTGCTTGCATTTAGTTTTTCTAGGGAAGGTTTTAGTAATGGGGGATAGGGGGCTACAATGGTTTATTCTGTGGGAAGCTGCCAAAAGCTTCCCCCCATGTCTGATAGAGCCAATTCCAGCTGGCTCCAGGATGGACTTGCTCCTGGCCAGGGCTGAGCCCATCAGCCATGGTGACTTTGCCTCTTGGGTAATGTATTTAAGAAGGGGAAGGAAATTACTGCACAGAAGCAATTGTGGCCAGAGAAGAGAGGAGTAAGAATATGTGAGACAATCAACTCTGAAGACACCAGAAAAGAAGAAGAGGGAGGAGCTGCTCCAAGACTCAGAGCAGAGATTCCCCTGCAGCCCTTGGTGAAGAATGTGGTGAGGCAGGTTGTGTCCCTGCAGCCGAAAGAGGTCAGTGGGGGAGCAGAGTGCAGCTCATGGAGAACCCCACACTGGAGCAGGTGAATGCCCAAAGGCAGATGTACTCCCTGAGAAGCCTGGGCTGGAACAAGCTCTTGGCAGGTCCTGTGGACCCATGGAGGGAGGAGCTGGAGCAAGTCTGCTGGCAGAACTTGTGACCCTGTGGGGGACCCATACTGGAGCTGAGGGAGGAATTCATGTCAGCTTGGTGGAGGACTGTCTCCCCTGGCAGGGAGCCCTGCTGGAGCAGAGGAAGAGTGTGAGGAGTCCTCCCCCTGAGGAGGAAGCAGCAGCAGCAGAAATAATGTGTGATGAACTGACTGCTACCCCCATTCCCAATCTCCCTGTGCTGCTGGCAGTGGGGGTTAGAGAATCAGGAATAAAGATAAGTCTGGGAAGAAGGGAGGGTTGTGTTCTAAGATTTAACTTCTCATTATCCTAGTCTGATTTGATTGGTAATAAATCAGACTAATTTCCCAAAGTAGAATCTGTTTTGTCTGGGATGGTACCTGGTGAGTGATATCTCCTGGTCCTTGTCTCAACCCACAAGCATTACATTACATTTTCTCTCCCCTCCCTAGTTGATGAGGGAAGTGATAGAGCAGCTTTGGTGGGCTCCTGGCATTTAGCCAGGGTCAACCCACCACACTGCTTCATTAAAAAGCAATAAAATTAAAACTCATTATAGTGAAAAAGAGAAGCATTCACCTCAGTATACAAGACTAATAGGAGAATATTTTTGTAATACTATAATGTTTTTACTGTGTTAATGTACCTTTTTAAAATTAAGGATCATTGACTGGCAAAAGGTGAAAATTAATAGTAAACATATGACCAAAAAATGCAAATTACAAATAAAGAAGTGGTTACTGAAATTTAAAAATATATATATATATATACATTGCCTGAATCAGAATAGAAATTATAGAATGATAGAATGGTTTGGTTTGGAAGGGACCTTTAAAGATCATCTAGTCTAATCCCAAGAGCACAATGGACACACAAATGGACCTTTGAAACACAGTGAAATCTCTGAAAAGATCATAGTAGGGGCAGAGAGCAGTGGATTTTGATGCACAGAACTGTGATATCCTGAGGATGAAGGGTGGAGAAGAGGAAGAAGGTCTCACTGTAATTAAATCAATATAATTACCTCAGCTGTGCTATCTCAGATAGATTAGAATCAGGATTCCTATTGTAAATTAATCTCTCAAGAGAAGGCATGGGGGCAGTAGAGGAAAAAGGTGCTGTTCCTAAAATAAAGAGCTATTCTGGAATCAATCCATGTTTGTCAGAGAGAAAAGAGCCAGGTGAAGCCATCTGATTTGGATGAATTCATGACTGAGGAGACACACACAGCTCTGGGGAGTTTTCAAACATGAGGGATGAATTGAATGCACAGAACACCAGACTATCCTACTTACCCAGCTGCACAAGCAAATCTGGGTTGATTTGTTATTATTACATGAAAGTTTGCTGTGCTGTTGCACACATGCTAAGAGTGTTGCAAACAATTAGTGCTCAAAGCCATGAATTTACCTCGTGCATGCACTGAAATACAACAGGAAAGTGCATGGCTCCATTTATGCTGTTCTCTTTTGCCTTTCCTACAAAATTGCTCTTAACAGAAATACATTGTCAAAGTTTAGAAGTAGATCCCAGAGAAAGCAACTCACCTCTTCAAGGGAGCAAAAGCCAACTAGTGAGAAGTAAAGGAAGAAGCAGCCACAAACATCTAAAAATAGAAAGTCCAGTAGGAAGTTCCCCTACAGAGATTTAATCTGCTATTGTACTCAGATCCTGGCATTACGAGTTAAAACCTACAAGAAGCTATCATCTTTAATACATCATCTCCTTCCTAGTGTTCTTTAAAGCAAAGAAGCTGATTAAACATCCTGCCACACTCCGGTAACCTTAACAGCACATTTCTTCATCTTGCACTGAAAAAGGTCAGTCACATGTTAAATTGCTCTTCTTTGTGTGAAGTTACACTGAGCACAGTTCTAAGTCAATAAGGGCTGTACTTCTGATCTTTTCAACAAACTAAGCACTAAAAAGTAGGACATTGCCTTTTATTTCAGAGAGATGGTAAAAATTCAAGTATTTCTCGCTCTTTTATAAAGTTTGAATTTTACATTTGCTTACTGAAGATCCAGATTAACTAGTGTGGAATATTTTACTAGAATATAAATATTTCCCAAAGCACTAAAAAAGCAAACACCTTTACCTTCATTTTATAAGGGAGTAATGATCTTAAAGGTTATAGCTTTATTGTTCCCTAAAATGTAAGTATAAAATTCAGAAGAATGTGTTAAGGCTTTTAATGAAATGAATAAAACAAAAAATGCAAATGTGAAATTATTAGACATTAGCATATATTAGCATTTATTTTATTTAAGAAGTAGTATCACTCTATACACACTTCTCTGAACAGCTGAAATACTGACTAAAAAGAAGTAATTTCTATACAGATGCCAAAATCCTGTTTGTCAAAAAGCATAATTATTCTGGGAAATACAGCAATGGGATCTGGGAAGAGCAATTTTTGGGTTCTTCTTTACAGTTTCTGTGCCTTTGGGTACCTGTTGAAGTTGGTAGGAAAACATGTGGTTTTTTTTTTTTAAAGGCAAAAGGTTGAAGGTTCTGCTGGGTAATACTTTTTACATGAGACACCAAGGCATAGGTTCCAAAGCATACTTTTAATCACCTCGCTTTCAACTTCATGAAAATAAAAACATGTGGCTTCTCTAGACTGTCATGGCAATTCAAGGGGTTAAAAAACCAGAGGGGGATTGTGGGAGAACTTTCACAAACATTTTTCTACACAAAGAAACAGGCTGGCTATTGCATTTCCACCCATTCAGTACAGGAGGTGTTTCGAGTGGTAGAGGTCTTTGTTCTTTGCACAGCAGAAATGCTGCAATTCTGGCTAGGGAAAGGAATGATGGACCAAACAGTTTTCCAACATGCACAGTAAGTACGGAAATGAAGGTGATTTTTGAGTTAGAAACTAGCAAATCTGTGAATGTGATGCAACACCACTGCCTTTTGGGACAACGAGGGAGTTGGACTGAACAGAGGAATTCTCCTTCTCCTTTGTGAGTTGGACTGAACAGAGGAATTCTTCTTCTCCTTTGTGGGCTCCCAAACAAAAGCAAGATGCCAGAAGATCAGAACAGCACTAAGTCCAGGCTTGTGGGCTGGGGAGCTCCAGCAGCCTCTGGCACCCTCCCTACCTGTTAGCCCAGAGGGTTGCACTTGTGCTCCAGCCCAAGGGCTGTGAGGCACTCTGCTCTCTGGAAAACCAGAAGGTGTTCCACAGATGAAGCTCTGGCATATTCTGCAATACTGCTGGGTCACCAAATACACCCTGCAGTGTAATTGTGGTTAGCAGACATCCACACTCTGGGTTTTACAGGATCTGTCAAATGGAAATGAAAGGCAGTACTGACCTTCACCTCAAGTCCCTTGGTTTTTTGTACTTTAAGTACAGCAACCTGGATGAGTAAATAGATACACTCCATGCAACCCTGTAGTACATCAGCTGTGCCCTTTTACTTGCATCTAGAATGTAACCAAAACCTTTAGACTCGATTCCCCTTTCCCTCCTCTGTGGGCTTTCAAGCAGTAATAGGTGCTGTGTTTTGGTACCACTGTTAGTTTGTCCCCTTGTGACAGTAAGAAAAGGATAGGCAATTATTTATGGCTATCCGCTGTTAATAGTACACACAGAACTCCTGATTGCAGAGGAAGCATAAACCCCTTCCTCACAGGATAAAAAGACAATATATCACAATCTGAATACACAATATACTTATTGCTCTTAGTGTTTTCACCTCATAACCTTTGAATCTAATAATACAACCTTAATATTCTATAATACAGTGCTAATATAGAATTTCTTTAATATGCAAACAAAAGAAACCAATTCTGTCATGTGAAACAACTCTCCAAGATACTTCTGGAGCATCAATTTCCTTATTGTTTCTCAAAAAGATGCACAGAACCACAGAACTCCTCGTGTTCTCCTTGCGATACACACCCCTCACCCCGCTCAGAGCACTGGGCACTCGTGCACTAAGCATGACAGGTGACAGCACCTCTGGAAACTCCCTCACAGAATGAGAACAGAGAGGGTCTACAAGAGCCCACCAGCTAGGAAATTAATCAAATCAAATGGGTAAGAGAGTAGCAAATGAAAGGTTTCTTGCAGCCACAAGTGCGGTAAATGCAAGGAGCCACCTGCACAAGAAGGACCAACCTACCCCACACAGCTCCCACCAGTACCATGATGGTACTTGTGGATTTGATTTTAATTCTGGGCTCCCAAGACATAAGCCACAGCTTCATGAGCTTTAACCTGTTATGAGGTGATAATGCTGCTGCAAGAAGACAACCCTTCTTCCCTCAGCTGCTGACTTCCAGTCCCTGTCCCCACAAACCTTTGTACAGCCCCACACTGAACCATAACAGCTCAGGGAAGTGACCCTGCTGAAACTAACCTTAAAAAAAAATCTCTTTTTTTCTTTCTCTGGGTTAGTGTTTTCACTGCAAAGCATACCTCACACTGAGATTCTATTAGAAAGAAGGAAATGAATAATTGTATATTGGATTAATTACTAAAAGAGTAAATTGATAAAAATATTATTCTGTATAATTTATTGGAAAGCTAATCACAATTTCCCCCACCAATTCCAGTAACAATCTTTTTATGCTTTAAAGTCAATTTAAATTTTCTTTGATACTGTGCCTGTTAGGTACACTTAGTACGTCTGCTGAACATAAGGCACAGAAGATAATTACTTTGCTCTACTTGGCAGAGGTAGCCTACACTGGTCTCACTACATCCAATCTCATCTAGTCTTGAAAGCAACGAGGTCCTGAACACGTTCAAGTCAGTGAGAGCTCTAAAGCCCCCCAAAAAGTGCAACCACTTCTGATGCACCATATGGCAGCAATCCTATGTCAGCAACACCACACAATACTTTCTCAGATGAAGAATGAAGAGCATTTCTCTGCTTGAAACTGAAGAGAGATTTATCCCACAGAAGTATGCAGCACATCATTACCCAAACTGGAACAAAGGCAGGACATCAGTATTCAAGTGTTATGGGAACTTTAACAGTGAAGGGTCAGGGATTTGATGTGATGTCCAAGTGAAATGCCAGTTATAGTTTGCAGAGTGCCATCAGACAGACAATACAGTTTTGCTGAGAAACTATTAATTTAATGTTACGGAAGCAAAATATTAAGCTATGAGGTTTCATTATACTCCAAGCCTTTGACCCTGGTTTATCCTGGAGTTCAAGCCCTGATAATCTATGTGCTTGAAGCTTCTTGGTGGATAATGGAAAATTCTGCTCCATTTCCTCTGGGACTTCATGCTCATTAGTCACAGCATACCAATTAAAAGCTTTGTTAGAAAACCAGAGGAATGTGACACAGCACATGTACAAACCAGGAAGCTTCATTCACATATAACATGGATGAATGACTCTGTATGGAAAGCCAAGCATCGCATTAGCAGGTCGTGTGCATCAGCCTGCAAGATCAACAAAAGACATGCGAAAATTTTTAAGTCAGCACTCTCAATAAGCAACAAATTTTCATTTTGAACAACGAGAGTTACAGTATTTTTCACAGCCCACACCTTTCTAACCAAAGGTAAAATATTTCAAAAGTTGTATTTTGTACTTTACTAGTTTGGCAATTATCTAGCAGGAAATCACTGAACATCATCAGCTACCAACCAGATTCTTTCCCTAACCATGAGAGGTGAAGCTGGGGTTAGTGCCCTGGCAAGCTACTTATGACTAGAATAACAACTATTTTCAAAAGGGATTATTACCACTATGAACCACTGTCAAGTACCTGTAACAGCAATTCTCAATTAAGGAAAGAATAGAACTCAGCGTCTGTGCTCTGATCATGCAGTAAATAACTGACTCCACCTCAATCAAAACAGAAGTGGGATTTAACATGCAGATTGATTTTTTGCAGCAGTTTGTGTTACCATTCCATGCTCAATCATTTATTACAGAACTTAAAAAAATGATGGTCAGATAGAGTATATATAAACTTCAATTTGCTACATTTTATTAACCCTTAAGGTGATTTGAGCATTTTCCCCACAGCGAATGAGCTGCTCCCAGGAGGTTTTAGGGTTAACATCTAACACTGACAGCATGCTGTAAACCCAGCAGAGGCAATAGCTCTACCTTTCTACTTCTATTTTTATTTCTACATTTCAAGTGCCGCATAATAGAGATATTTAGCATATTTCTTATATTATAGACAGAATATTTTGTAAAATATTCCATCTGTGACAGGGATGATCACATTAGAGTTTATTTCTCCTCCAGCACACTGGGAACATCGCTTTTTTCCTGCCCTTTTTCTTACCAGCACATCCTTGCATCTTTTGTCCTTGGTGATGGTAACTCACCAGATGGGGCCAAAAGCCAAGCTAGTGATCACACTCCCAGCACCTCTGCAGCTCCCACTCTGCCCTGGGGGTATGGATCCTGGCAAGGGACAGCTCTTACCCAGCTCAGTGGCAGGAGGTGGCCAGGGCGAAAGAGGCAAGAAACGATCTTGTTCTTTCTCACCTGAGCATCACCAAAAATTGTTGGCTATGGTCATTGGTTGCACCAAGCATATATAGCGAGAGCCAAACTTCACTCTTAAAAGCTCCTTCTTACAGAAATCTTAACTCAGCATCTTTTTTTTTTTTTTTTAAACAATGAGTGATTGTTTCTAAATTTGGGAGCACTTAAACTAAGTAATTGTTCATATTCTATGAAGAAAATGCCCACCTGAGCAACATCCACACACCCCCACAATTTACGAACCCCCAGTGTCAGGAGTGGTGACACTGTGCTGCCTCACTGAAGGAATGGGCTTGGCTGGGCTCGGGAGACTCCTTGGGGTTGGGCTGAAATTGTGTCCATCACTGCAGAGAACAGCCCCACTGCACTGCAGGCCCTGTTACACCGGGCAGGGACACAGGAGAATCTCATGATGACTTGAGAAGGGAATGGCATCTCCTTCCTCCCCAGGTATCAGAGGAAAGGTGGGAGTGAAGCCTATGAAGACCTCAAGAGAAGCTGTGAATGCAAACGAAGTTAACAGAATGGATCCTTCTCCTTCCCCAGACCCTCCCAGCCACAACTGACACTTGCTCTTAGAAAGGATGTGGGTTTCCTCACATTTAGATCTGGTGTGAAGCTGCTCAATGGTGTACTTAGCAAAGATAGAAATACAGCATGAGAAATGAAATGACAAATAGCTGGCTTCTTTTTATGAATTCAAAGAACAGGATTAAAGCTGCTCAGAACACCTATTTCTTCTTTCAGTTTTCACAGAGCTTTTATTAAAAATCTATTTCCTGCTTGGAAGGTGTGAGAAGGAGACAGAGTAGAAGCTCTATGGTATTTTGAACCTAAAGAGCTAAGATGTCCTTTGGTTTAGCAGAACCCTGCATCCATATCCACACTAAAATCCAAAATAAATTTTGTACTCTTTATTTGCTTTTTGGATTTTGAGCATTTAAGTTACAGGCAGGTAATATTTCCACCATTTTTGTTTTGTAATTCTAATGCTGAGAGCCTTTTCTCTTTTCCTGGAATCAGAGGTTTAAATTTACATTTAGGATTCCAGGAGCTGGAACACCAAGAAAATCTAAAACTGGAAAAAGACATGAGACTTTTTCTTATATCAATGTCAAAGGCTGCTTACTTCATACCATATATTTATGTCTTCACAGTCATGATACATAAATTAATAAGAAAGTAATTTTTAAAAAACCCTTCCCCAATCATCTCTTTTTCTAGATCATTCTGATGCCTGCTAACACACCATCCTAAACTTAAATAGTTTCAGGAAGGTAATTTTTTCTTAATGTTCACCAGGGCAGTTCACAGTCTCTCACTAAAGAGAAGTATCTACTCTTCTATTACTCTAATTTTTCGTGTTGCCTTTGTATTTGATGGATACAGCTGTAAGTAAAAGACCATTATCTTAAGAGAGTTATACTCTAATTCAATGACACATTAAACATATTCTCTTTTTCAATGGAATTTTATTTTATTGTAAGAGAAAATAATTGAAAAACTACCAGTATGTGACTATTACTCTAATCACCTACTTTAAAAAATCATGGAAATAAATTACTCATGAATGAGTGGAACAGAACTACAGGATAAAATACTTTGGTTCAGATACCTGCTTACAACCCATACCATAAAAGTTACTAAAAAAACCCCAAGTACATGTATATAGACAAATTGAAGTAATTTATCCATTTTTATGAGAAAGGTGAAAATAAGTTTCAATATAAAACCAAAAGTAAACTATTAATCAGTAAAATAATTCTTCCCTGTACAGGGAAAGTATTTCACATTTTATTTACAGCAGCAGAAGTCCAAAGAAAAAATACTTGCTCCTAATTTTCTTGTTGAAATAATCCAGATTTTCCAGTTAACAAACAAATCCAAAGCACTTGAGAGTTATTTTGTGAGATTTTTTTTTTCCCTTAGGGGATTAGTGAAATCTTTTGAACTTTTTCCATTCTTTTACATTTCTCATCATACCCCATTCTAGCTTTAAAAAAAAAACAAAAAAAACCCAAAACCCCAAAACTTTTATTAAAAATGCATATCTTTCTAATGTATAAAAATTTAAGGCAGCAGAATCACCCCGAGCCTTTGAACAGATCCCTGGTACTCCCAGTGACATTTATCACCACTTCACTCACATATGTCACAGCAGTGTGAGGACGCCTGAAGGAAAACAAAAGGAGCTCTGAATTCATGTGTGCTAAAGGGTTTCCTGCTCCAGGCTCCCTACTGAGGCACAGATTCCAGGGGTGAGAACTGACTTGCTCAGGATGTCAAGGTTTGCAGGCACCCAGAGCACGCGGGAGGGATGCACACCCAGCAGTCAAGAGCTTGCTGCCTTGCCAGGCCATCCCCAGTCCCAAGCTATGCTCGTCCTCAGTGCCAAAGTATCATTTCCTACCTTCTAATTTTTTTACATTCACAAATTTGTTATTTTTTCAATCACATTTCAGTTTATAGAAACACATAGAGTTACCTATGGTTCACCTAGAGTCTGTGCTTAGCTGTTTCTCTTCTTTCGTTTCCACAGACTTCTGTCCTTCCCCTCTATCCTTATCTAAGATAAGCAGCTTCAGTTTACACACTCAGTACCTTGCAAAAGCATAGTCTGGAAAATTAATCTTGAAAGGATTAATATTTTTTTCCCTCTCATCACAAATATGTTTCTGCTTCTGTAGACAACATGTTGTGCTTTGCAGACAGAAGGGGCACTGCCTGCTCTGGCTGGAGCATTCCTCTTCCATACAGGAAAACTGCACACAGCCCAGTGCAGGAATAATTCTAATCACCAAAGTAACATGGTTTGTCACATTGATGCAGCCTTCTGCAGACATTGTGATATGTTTAGGGAGGGTTTTTTTTTCCATTCTCTCATTTTTGCA
Source organism: Certhia americana (assembly GCA_018697195.1). Taxonomy (NCBI): domain Eukaryota; kingdom Metazoa; phylum Chordata; class Aves; order Passeriformes; family Certhiidae; genus Certhia; species Certhia americana. The sequence continues at coordinate 17,039,438 of CM031858.1, forward strand.
ATACCAGCCTGACCATTTGAAAATAAAGGAAGTTTCTACCATCCATTCTGAGTCATTTTTAAAAGCATATTTTGCATGGAGTTAAAATTACATGCAAAGGCTTGTCCTTCAAATGCAGTTAAACAAACCAAGGTGAAAAACCTTTCTTTGCCTGCCTTTGATTTCATGGCGCAGTGCAATGGAAACCCTTGCAATGAGGCTCTGAGTTCTGAAGGTACTCATTTCACACTATCCCATAGAAGCATCCTATGAGTGCAAGAATCAGTAATTTTCCCCTTGAGGAGTCAGATAAATCTCTTCCCTTCTAAATTTGTCAAAGGTTTCTTCCCTAGGATTGGCCTCCTGTGTCACACATGGTCTCCTCTGCTTCTTGATTGCCAAATCCAGGGCCATAAACAAAATACATTCAGCCACTTGGATAACTCTTAAGAGCAACCAACTTTATATTATGCAATGGCACAGAAAAAAAATGTGCTAACATTCCCACCCCTTATTTTAAGAAAGATGTGGTCTTCTGGCCATCACAGCACTCGACCTGACTGCATTGTTTCTACAGCCATGGACTTGGCCATCAAAGCAGCTTTAAATCTTCATCCTCAGGACCAGGTTTATTCGCTCTCACTTAATCCAAAGATAGACAGTGATCCATTTTACAAAATTAGTAGAAAGAAAAATATGCAGAGAGGACAGGAGAAATAGCATAAACTAAAGCCAGACAGAGTGAGGCAGCAAAGGGAAATAAAAGCTTGTTACAACAGGGAAAACAAGAGGTAAGAAAGCTGAGGGAGGGCAAAGGAAGGGTAGGAAAATAAGATGAAATGAAGCTAAGGGAAAGAAAAGCATGATGAAGAGAAATAACATTTTAAATCTTGAATATAAGACAAAATTTTACAGTCTGTGTCACATGTACGACCACAAATTGCATTATAGAAACCTATTTTCATGGGGGATGGTGAGCTGGACGCTCTGCTGACACTGTATTCTGTTCTTGAAACTCAGAGGCTAAAACTATGTCATTCATATATAGGAAGAAGGCAAAGTGGGAAAAATGTATATCCAGATATAAAAGACAAGAACTCACTTAGCTAATGTTGATGAATGTATTACCTAAAGAAGAATTATGTAACTTCATCATTGCTCAAATAAACAAACAAATAGCAAAGCTGGCTATTACAGCTTGCCAAGGGAGAATTGCCTCTATTTATAAATTTCAAAAAGGAAATGTGAGTTTTTAGATGTCCTTTCTCCATTGGTTTGGGGGGCTTTTTAGACAGAAAATAGAACATTAAACTTGGACTGTCCCACTTTCAAAGTTGGAGCTATGTGGTCCATCTCCCCATACTGAGCACTCTCCCAAGTAAGAATTTGCAATCTCTCTCAGTAACTGAAGCAAAGAGAAGATTTTAGCTTTGATAATGATTGGCGAATTTCAAATAGTTTGGATAAGCAAACCCCAAAAGTTCAAAATGAATATTCAGATTTTGTTACACAGCATGGTCTGCAAATTGAGGATAGAAATCTCTGATGATAGCTATCTTAGATCTCCTCCAAGATCCTCCGCATGCCCTAGTTATGTCTAAGCAGGAAATAACATAAAAAACACCAATATGTTTAGTTATGAAATGCAGAGTTGGTCTGAACATTCAAAACAAAAATACTGAGAGAGAAGATTCACTGAGAAATCACAAACTTGCAACTAGGCTCGCTTCATAATGGGCCCATCCCTATTCCACCTACATTCCTTAACGAGTGTATCGTTTGTAAGCCCTGAAACAGGCAGTCTCCCACCTGCAGTGAGTCCCACGGGTGACTCATCATTGCCTGGCAAAGAAATCCCTCCTCATGCTCACACCCACTGGAGACCTTGCCCAAAACTGAGAATGGTGCAAATCCAGGACAGTGCCAGATCCGGTTCTGCAGCTCTGCAGGGCTCAAGCACTGGCCTTGCACAGGTCACTCCTCCCCTGCCTGGCAGCGCCCAGCTCAGCACGGATGCCACTGCTCTTGGGCAGCAGGGCCAAGCTAGCAGGCACAGGGACACCCTCCCCCACCGGGACCCTACACCAGATTCCCATCTTAGCTACACTATCATAACTGAGCTGGAAGCAATGCAATTGCATTGATGGAGCTTAAATTCCAAGAGGCACTATGTGTGAAGCAGGACTACCCATTTGCAGAGGAAATCGCAGGGTAACAGCAGCCCAGCAGAGCTCGTGGCTGACTCCTGCCCTGTAGCAGCTGTCACAAATGCCACCCTCCAGCAGGAACCCTCCTGCCTCTCTGAAAACACTGTCTCTTCTAAACAAGACTGTGGGCAATCGCCTAGTACTTTCCTGGGATTCATTTGTACACCAGGCTCTCCAAGTCTGTGTAAATGATCATCATTTACTTGAAACGAATTGGAAAAAATAACAAACAAGTGAAACACTTAAGCCAATGGTCTAGTTCCAGGAACACATCACTGTATTGTTATCTTTGCCCTTAGAAAGCTTCCACCATGTATCACCTCCAAGGACAAACATTTTGGCGGAGGGAGAAAGTTCACAGCATGCCATCAAAGTTAGAGATTTGTTTTTGCTCACATTATGACTTATACATCTCACAAAATCAACAAACAATTTACGCTATTTCAGATATGGATCTTTTCCATCTCAATGGGACTTAATTCCTTCAAGCTGAAAAAGGAAGCCCAAAAAAACCGGAATAACTAAAGTGACATTATAGGAAACATAGCCTGAGGCTGCCAATATCTTTCTGTGCTGCTGTAGGAATGACTGCATTACTGAGCTACACCAAACAGTATTTCCAGCAGAAACCTTTCCTCCTTCTTTGCTGCCATGAGGAGGATTACATTACACTGCACTAAGCCCATTTATGCAATTCTACTTTTTTAATTGGGCTATAAAAATAATCAGCTCCACTTCTCATACTAATCACAGAAATATTAATACAAGGCACTAACTACTCATATGGTATGAGATTTTCTTCTATGTGCTAAATATGAGAGTAATAAAGTTTATGCTTCCCATAAGTTGCAAGAAATTGTGCTTTACTACAGAAAGGTAACATCAAAAATAATTACTGGTATGAATATACAGCAAAATATAGTCACACTTGGCATATATCAAGGTTTTATGTGAAAAACATAGCAAAATGTCAGCTGCAGTATGGTTTTCCTTTTTTTTCAGATGTACAGTGTAAAAATCACTTTTACTAAAAGAAAGCAGAAAAAAAAATTAAAATAAAAATGTTTAGAAGTATGGGTAGGTTTTCATTTAAAATTAAACTATCCCCATAGTAAAAAGGGGCCAAATTAGTCTAAGTCTCCCCAGACAAACAAAATTCTGTTTAAAAAACTGTTGTGGTGTGCAGCTTTTTGAGATATCAGTATTATATGGGGCTTTCCTGCCCTCTGAATCAAAAACATGTGAGTTTCAAAATTTGCATGTATATCACCATGCTACCTTTACCAGTATTATTTTAAAGTCTTCCCTCCTCATCTTTCTAGTGTCTCCTTTCATTAGGAAGAGAAATCAATTTTATTACCAAATCCCTTCCCTGGAGGCACTACATGGCACTACATTATATACCTTTTTTCATGAATCAACACATTTTCTTCTAAAAATTAGTCAGGTGCCTTGTCCCACTGTGGTTCATATTTGAAAGCTGCCTAAATTTCCACCCCACAGATTCTCAAGATCAGTGTGTAATTATTTCTTTTTGTGCTAGAGCAATCTTTTATGTACAAATCCTCCTGTGTGCTAGACAGCAATTGTATTTCCTCTCAATTTTCTTTTTTACAGATTCAGACAAATCAAGGATTTTAATCTCCCCTCATAAAACAGTCTCTCCCTTCCTCAAGGTGTTTTAGAAACCTGCCTGGGCTCCTAAAACAGTTTGAATTTACTTTTCTTATGTATATATGATCTCACTGGTACACATTTTTGTGTGTTATAGTTTACACATACCGTATACCAAGCAGCACTAAGCCTTCCTTGCATGGGAAACATACTCCCTTATACTGCCAGATGAGCCATGCTAGAATCAAATCTGTCTACTTTCCACAAAAGTCTCATTTTATCACCTCAATCATCTTGTGATTAGGACTCCCATGTCTGTCCAGCCTCTCCCTGATACAAGTTCCCAAGTGCATGCCCCTTCTCTTCTGACAGCAGTCTGTCATCCCCCTTTCACTATTTTCCAACTGATATGCTCGTCCCATTTCTTCTAAATGAAACTCCAGACTTCAGCATAATCTGTCTGGTAACTTGTGTCCTCAAGATTTTTTATCCCAGTATTGTTGCTTTCATGGTGCAATCAGTAAAGGAAAAATTTTCTGCGACTGATCCCATCGTCAGTCCTTGGGAAATCCTTTGGTGACCTTGAACCCATCCTCCAGCTCCAATTTTTCAATTCCTATGCTAACAAATCTCTACACAACAGATGACAAATATAGTATTTTATTGAAGCCCATGTGTATATATAATTTCTTTTCTTTAGAGAATTAGCTTAGCTAATTTTTCAACTAAAAGTATCAGCTTAGTCAGGCATGACCTCTTTGTGGATATCCTACATTGTATCTTAACTTACTTACCATTACTTTGAGTCATTTGCTTATTCTTTCCTTAAAATATTTCTCTTTTTTTGTTTTTACATACTATTAAGATTACAGTAATGCTCTTTAATGGAGTAATTTTTTTTTCCCAATTTAACTACTATTTTTCATTTATTTCCCCAGGTAATACCAACTGATGTGATATATTTATTGAAAGTATAAGCCTTTGGAAATTAAATATTATGCAAGTTCTTCGATGTGTATGATGTGGTCTCTTCTGATTGAAACAATTACATAACTTAAGTTTTGCTTCCCCCTGGAGGTAAAAATTTCCATTTCTGCATAATCATTCCTATTAGATGCCCTGCGTTTGTCTGGGGTTCAATAGAACCATTAAAATATGAGAAGTGCTACCTATTACATCTAAAACCCATCCATCTATATCATCACTAATGTCAAAATCCTAATTTTTTCCACGGACTGCATTTCCATTTTTCTTTACTTTTTGCAATTTTTATTTTTAGAAAAATAGCTACATCTTTGTTAAGTAGCTTCTTAGACATTTACAATTAATTCTCATATTCTCTGATTTTTGTGGCACAGTTCTCTGTATAGGCCAATCCTCTTTCCATTACTTTCAGACTCCATGCTTATGCTTAATACTATTTTTAGGATGATTATTTATACAATGGAACATGAGAAACTGCTTTACAATATATCTCAATTATATATTTTTATTATTTCTAGCATGTTTTTTTGAACCTTGTGCTAAGGATGACATTCATGCCTGCCTTATATAGTAGTCCATGCACTTTTTATTTCAGATTAATTAACTGCTGCCTGCAGCTTCTCCGATATTTGTCCACTGGAAACCTTACAGACCTATGTTGGTTTCTGAGTCATCTCTCCCCGCCCTTATTCGCATCCACCTTTGGATTACTGTGACACTACCTCAGTAATGCTTTTCTCTTAGTTTTTAATCCTTTTTTTTTTTTTTTCCCTTTATTTATGGGGTTCCATTTTCATCCCATCTTCCCTTGCTCAAAGCTTTATGCCCTTAACATGTACAGACACCCAACTAATTGCCAATACAAGCCTTTCTGGACACATTGCCATTTTTTGGACTACAGCTCATTTCCCTTTGGCATAGATAGCTTCCATGCACCTGCCTGGGTCCTTACATTGATGCAACAACGATTCCACAATTCACACTGACCTCACCCAACTCTCCACCAGATGAGATGGGACTCTCTCCTCAACTAAATCTTCATGTCACAATTTTTACCAACAATGGAACTAGCTTTTCCTTGCTGGCTATCACCTCATAATATTGTTCCTTTATCCACTTTTGCAGTCTCATTTGTCCAGTTTTAATTTCTCTGTGCCTTCAAAGCTTGTGCAGGCATCACATGGGTCTCCCTTGCACTTTCTCCTGTGTCCCATTTCATCAATTTAGAGCTATTCTCATCAGTCCCTCAAAATGAGGGAGCTGCATATTGTCCACCCACTGACAATGACCTTATTTTGTTTCTGACATATAATAATGAAACTGCCTAAAATTTTCTTGCTTTCAAATCTTCTCCAGGGATGGTCTACTAGACAGATCTATTGGAGATCATCTCAGCTCACACCTGTGTCCTTCTTCATCTTCTTATGGGTCTTGTTGATCCACTCCAATAGAAATATCACAGTCATTCTTCACTCAGAATAGCATTTGTAAGAACTTTTCCCATTCCTCTCCTGTTTCTTTTCAGGTTCAGGTATCTCATGCCCTTACAAACAGCAAACATTTTACTCTCCAGATGCCCTTTTGTGTGCTGACCCCCATCTGGTCTCTGCAGGTAATCTATAATGATCACAATCTATACTCAACATGTGCTTTAATTTTTATTAGACATCCATCTGACACGCAGGAACTCACTTGGATGCCTGTGCTTACAGGGTTTTTAATTTATTTTTTTTTTTTTTTAATTTAATGCACCTAAAATGCTGACAGCAGGAGAGAATAACGCTGAATAATTTTAAGGCAATGGTCTATTAATATACAGTACATACTATTTTAATGCATTAACAATGCCATCAGACAGATTCACAGCCCAGCCAAAAATTCTTAACCTCTTTACTTCTCTTTCTCATTTTAGTGTCTCTGAGTCCAATTACAGTCTGTCATAAAGTAACCCAGTTCTCAAATGGGAGAATGCTTATCCCTTCAATGCAGTCTAGACTTTACCAGATGGAATTAACAGTATGATCCCAAAGCTTTCTCTTATCTCTTGTTTCCCCAATAATTTATAATGAGAAGACTTGCATGAAGCCAGAAGAGTTGTCTTTAGATATCTTATGCTCAATTGTCCAGATACAACATTTATAAGGCATCTTGTACCGTACTGAAAATACCGGAACTTCAGCAGAGTAGGGAGGAACATGCTCCTTCCAGACATCCATTTATTTTAAAGTCAGCATTACAACATTCACTAAAGTGAATTCAGGGAGACTGAATACCCATTTTATTTAGCTGAAGCAGTTTTTAAAAGATGAAAGGAACATTCCCCAGGATGTCTCACAGGATGCAATTCCTTTAACAAATGGCACGTCTGGATTTAATAAGTGGACACATTTCTTTGTAAACTGCAGAAACAGTTAAAAAGGCTTTCTTTTGTCAAATGTATTGGCAAGAAGGTGGAAGAAATAACAGAACCTTTTAAAGGTAATGCTAACATTACTATATTAAGATGAAGTCTTTCATAAGATACAAGCATGCTATTAGATTAACCTAGCTGCAAATTTTAAAGCTGATGTTAGAGACAGTAAATACTCACTAAGCCAGAGCATGTTATATTGTCACACTTTGAGCACGCTGATATGTTGCTGGTCAATGTTATTTACTATCATTATGTACAGACCTGCTCAACAGCCACATCCAATAAAGCATTAGTGTGCTCATCATAGCTCAGTCTTGCTGCTCATCAGGTCCTCAGACGAGACTGTGGCAAGTCAGTCAGGCTGCAAATAGAACTCCCTGCTGCCCAGGGGACACAGACAGAGACACGTCCTTGCACCCCTCGGCTGGTGAAATGGGAGTGGGCAGCCACCAGAAGGTACCTGGCTGAGGAAATGTGCTAACCTGCCCAGAGGGCTGCAACAGGGTTAATTACACAGAGCAATAGGGTGCTCAGGCTGCCTGCTAAAGACAGATGAAGGGAGCCCCAGCTCTTACAGATAGATGAAGGAGAGAGCAAAACCAGACAGATAAATAAGGAATTGCATTACTCCTACTGTGCAAGAATTTTCTTAAGGCTATGAGAAAACATAAATCTTATTTGCTATCAAACAAAGCCTAAGCACTCTGTAGCCTGTGTACTGAGTGAATAGATGAGCGACCAGTTCAATCTACTTGTGGAAGTCACTCTTCTTCACCCTACTTACAACTCGTTGTCTCACATACCAAGACACATCAAAAAACTGAAATCCACATATCTGTGAATATAGACTATGACTTTTCAATAGAACTGCTGAATACACATCACTTTGGTTTAGCAAAATCATGCGATAATTAAAAACATTTCTGACAATGTTTACTACCAATGCAGATAGGGTGCAATTCATACAGATTGCATCATCCAAACCCACTATTTTCTTTGATTCTTTGGGTTTTTTTGCTCTGTTGGAAATTCAGAAGAGTTGTCAGTTTCACAGTACTTCCCTTCTGAAAAAAGTGTAGAAATATCTTTTTTAGCTATCAAGGGTCTTAAAAATGCTGGTGATTTTACAAGGCTTGCCTGCGCAAAGATCACACAACATAAGTGGTAAGGGTGCTTGCTTTCTTTAGCTCAAGTCTATATAAATCCTGTTTCAGTGAACTAAGACAGTTAAACAGAAAAGCTCAGAGCTCACACATACTTCTTTCAATCCTTGGAAACATCTAATCACAAAATTAAAGTTGAAGTACTTGGAACTTGTTTTGAAGTTACTGAATGTGTTCTTTTGAAAATCACTAAAAAAGGTACTTATATCAATTTCTGTACAAGTAATTTTGTGGTAATTTAAAAGAGATCTTACACAGTATTTTTATCATGCTCAAAACAAGTGTTATCAGATGTTTATTCAGTGTTTCCATTGAAAATATCAGTAACATTGTCTGCATGTATATCACCTTTCATTTAAAAAATTCAGAATGCTTTACAAGGGCTTCAAGTACTTTAACCATATATCATCATGGTGAAAAGAAGACACAGATTTTGCCACCAATTATGACTTGTTCAGAAATCAGCTTCTAAGAAGCTCCTTCCTTTATGGCACCTTTAATCCCCCAAGCAACCTTGCCCCAAAAGGCACCCTGTGGCATGGCTGAGGTGAGGGAGTCCTGGCTGTTCCGTCCATAGATACAGGTTGGGTCTATATTTCCACTCACCAAAGCACATATTTTTTTAAACAAACCTTTTGATCAGGGAACCTCAGTCCTGGCAATGAGCAGATTGCCATTTCACACTGACACTGCCCACAGGGCAGGCAGTGGCACTTTATTACATGTCTTCATGGCAGCTACAGCAAGCATATGCATAAAACAATGCTTCAAACTAAGTGAACCTATACCTGCTCTTTATGTCCTCTAAGCAAACATACAGATGAAAATAATTAACCAATTTACTTAAAATCTTTTTAGAGGGTTAAGAAACTCTCTTTAGAAATAGTCTGTCACAATCTACAGGATTTTCATCTCCTATGCTAGCTTTTTTATTGATGCAAGAATATCTAGTACCATCAGCTGGCTGCATTTCCTTACTGCTACAGAATACAATGTGCCTCCTGGAGAGATAAGGACATTTGGGTGAACTTGCTCTCATATCTCTCCAGAACAGCTTCTGACAAACTACTGAGTGCCTGGGCTCATAGGCCACACATCCTATCAGCATCATTGTACAATGGTCAGTAAATATTGGATTTGGCTTTCAGACATGCAACATGACAAGACTTCTGCTTGAGAGATGACATTTTATCAGAACTATTATATGAAATAAATAGATATATGTTCTGTAGAATATAAAGATACGAGCTGTTGCATGCCATTGAGCAGCACAAGAACAGCTCCAGCTGGCAGGAATGTCAATGCACTGATAAGCATTACAGAACTTTTTTGAGGAAGAGAAAAACCAACTGGTGTTATGACTGTGAGTTTAAACATGCTGTGATGATGAGTGAAAATTAAGGCTGCACCTGCTATTTTCTACCAATATTTTCACAGAGGGCTTGGAAAAAATCTCTATCATGTCATCTGGAATAAAGTTTGTGCTTATGGACAGAAGAGAGACTGAAGAAAAATCAGTGCTTTTAGTTGTAACTTTGAATTTAAAATTTAAGTCCTGTGTTACTATTGAGAGGAAAATACAGAAATCATTATTAAACTGGTACTGTAGTTCACCTCTGAGGATCTTTATGGGTCAGCTGTGATGGAGCAATGTTCTGTACCATGCACTAGGGAAGCAGCCTGGAGCCTCACACATTTTTCTTCTAAAGCTTTTGGCTTTGCAGTGGTGGAAATTTCCTTCTTTTGACAAAACATGATTTTCTGCATTTTCAGTGATTAGCTGACTAAAAAAGAAATTAAAAAGCAGTCCATTTTTGACTTGAAAAATGACAGTTTTCATTCAAGACTGAACAGGAATTACTAAATACAGAAGATGACTACAGGCCACCATTTTTATCTCTGGATGCATAGTTTAGATTTAACACATGAGTAAAAGGAGAGCTCAAGGCTATTGCCACTGGTATTCACTACTTGAAACAGGAGGATATTGCTAAATGAAGCTCCTAGATGATTTCAGGGAGTAGCTCCATGGCATGCAGGATGAGACAGCAACTCCTAAAAGCCCCAGAACAAGCAATATCAGAATTAATATTAGAGGAGGTCACGTCAGTAGGGCACCCAAGGGGACTTCACGCGACTAGGAACACCAATGAAATCTTTAATTTACACTCGGTTAAAATAACTTGCCAGTCAAGCAGGAAGGAATTGTTTTGTCTGCTACAAACCACCCAGCTAACAAGCAGCAGCTGCCCTGATGCTGTGTATCACTATTCCCTTATTTCACCAGTTGTGAAGACAAGCATTGCAGTGGGTAATTACAATGAGGATCAAGAACTCCATCAAAATTTTCTAGCAAAGACTAGTTTGTAAGTATGTGGCAAACAAACAAACAAACAATTACATAAGTTAAGTTTCTCTTTGCTGTGCTTTTTTTTTTTTTTTATATTAGGACATAGTGGAACAAAAAGTATCTTTCATGGAGAAATATTGTATGGTTGATCAGCTTCTTAACTCCTTTAAAAATGCAAAATTAGTCTACTTGGCACAAGTATTGTTTGCACCTCTATTTGCTTTTCACGCAGTGATACACATCAGCTTGATGATATTAAAAAAAACCCCAAATCCAACCAAACAACATGCTACAAACCAACGCTTTGTCATCAGCAAGTAAGTTATAGTTACACTTCTTTCCTACTTAAAACTATCTCCTGAGCAGCTAATTCCAGTCTGATATTTACTCAGCAATAACTACCACCACTGTGTCTCCCAGAAACTTCCCAGGGAGTTGCAGGCGGAGGACTCGTGTAGAGGTACACACATACACTTGCACCAGAATTTCAAAGGATACTCTGCTGCCAGAACTTATTTAAACCATCACTAAAGACCATTTGCTTGATCCTGAAGGACTTCTGAGGTTGTATAGAGATAGCTTTTCATACTGGTAGTCTGATTTGCACAAAAGCTGCTGCTTTGCCCCACACCAAGGCTCTTGCTGGGCCATGGAGCATACAAACCACTGCAGAACTCAGGCCTGTGAGCTACAGAGCCCTGTAAAGGAAGAGGTCAGTTAGTTCCAAGAGGTCAAGATGGAATTCAGTGTGATACTTCACTTATCTAAACATGAAGAATAGGAAACATAATTACCTGAACTCCATTCAAATGGTAATATGAGAGGTAATTTGGCATAAACTGAATCCCCTAAGTGCATACACTAAATAACAATGGGAAACACAGAAAGTTGGTGGATGAGTCTCAGATAATGACAAACAGTGTGCACAGGATCAGTAGGAAAACCAAACTGCACAGTGAGATGTGTAGGCTGGAAAATGACCAAGTGTAACACGTGAGTTTGCGTGGCTAGTGCATGAACTGAGTGAATGCTTTTAACTTTGCCTGAAAGGTCCAGCATGTGAATGAGGTAATTTATCATGCACTCAGGGTTTCATTGATAAATATGTGCCACCAAATAATAAGTTATCAGTCAGCATAAAATGTGTTTAAGGGAAGCCAGACTTTGGTCTCAAGCTGCTGGATTAATTTTAACCCCTTTAGGTGCTATTTGATCACCCTCACTAGTGATATGCTTAGTATTTATCCTCTGCCCTAATAAAATTGATATTTGAGAGAGAAAGAGGTCGTAATTTCCTGGCTCTGGCAACCATACGAGTATAGGAAGAGAGGGACCATCTTCAGACAGGCAGAAGAAAATTTGCAGTCTCAAAAGGAGGTGATGCACCTTCCAGGTGATAGCCAAGAGGCAGCAAGGCAGCAGAGCTGTCTGTGAAACTTGCATGTTAGCCAGGCAGTGCCTGCACCTCACACAGCAGGGCTGTACTTACACCTTCTCTGCCTAAACCTCTTTTCCCATGTGTTCTAACAAGAAGAGCTTAGAAAGTTTAATTTTAAACAATTAATGAAGTCAATCTATGCCACATCTAGATGCTGCAGATGAATCTGCATATTGGAAGACAGAAGGCTGAGGAGAGATCTGCAAAGTTTTCACTGCTCAGGAAGTTACTCATACGCTGAAGCTGCAGCAAGGGTCTTAGCATGTTCACAAACTCAAAGTATGAGGCTCAAGATAAATTTCATCTAGGCCAGTACACAACCTCAACCTATGTCAGCAGGAGATGGCCATCCTAAAACATATTTCCCAGTAACAGTACAATCTTTCCTGTTCTTAAATGTCTGGGTACTAATACCCTGGATACGTTCAGCCAGCTAGCTGTGCATTCCAGATGTTTTGAATTTTCATGTATTTGCAGATTTGCCTTTTTTTTTTTTTTAATCAGAATAACTGGTTCATGACTGGGCCCTGAATGTTTTCCCTTTCCTTAAAATGAACAGCAGCCTGAGTGACTACTGACTGCACAAATGTCTTATGCATTAGTAGTCAGAGGAAGGGCAAAGAAAAGATGGATCCATTACTCAATGGGAAAAGACAGTTTTAAACAAATGGTGTGGGGAAAGCAGAATTTTGAATGCCTTTCTCATATCAGACTTCAAGAAGAGGGTCAGCTGTGACCATGTGTCTTCCATAATTAATAGCAGCAAGAAAATCTAAAAAGAAAAGGAATAAAACCAGACAGTGTGCTGGGATCTTACAAATCTCATCCTAGGGCACTACAAGAACTAACAGATGAACATTTCTGTTCTTAATATTTACCTGAATTCACTCAGGATGGGTGAAATACCAGAAGATTTGGAAAGAGCTGATGTTCTGTCTACACTTATAATACTAGAAAAGATTCAGGAATTAAGATCAGCTAGAATGATTGTCTTTCTGGGTCTGGGGGAAACCCTCAGTGCCTAAAGTTAAAAGATGATTATCAGCAAAAATGGCTCTAGGAGTTAATCATAAGCTTAAAATATTATCATGCCATCGTGCAAAAAACTGTACTTGCACTAGGATTTATAAACATTTATCCACAGTAATTGTAACATAATCCTTTCCCTGCACTCAGCAATGGAGCCCTGTGTCTAGCTTTGAAAATCCCATTTCAGAGGATGATGTGAGCTAACCCAAAAATTAAAGGAAGTTTGATCCATCACTTAATTAGCAGACAAGAATAACACCAGATAGAGAAAGGAGTTGAATTTCATCCTAGAAGGACACTACAGGCCATCCACCAAAAAAGATAAGGAACACGAGCTTATCAAGTACATGTTAAATACATGAGCGCTGCTATTTCTTTTCAGCATATTTCAGTGATGTTCTTTCCACTTTCAGTCAAAAACCTCTCAGCTGTAGAACAATTCCTGTCTTGACATCACACGAATAAACTAACACAGAACTCACAAGTAACTTTTTTAACCTACTAGTATATCCATGACTTTAAATAAATGGATAAATCTGAAAGCTCTGCTTTCCATTCAAAACACTAACTCTTGTTTTGATAAAAGGGTATACTCAAAAATTATACATCCTATATTAATAGGGTCAATTCTGGATGGGAAAAAAATCCTGTTTCACAGAAACAGCCAAGCTTTGAGGGAATTTTGACAGTAGGACTAATATTTCTGAGTCTTCTCATTCAAATTTTGCTAAATTAGTCCAGATTTGCGTGGTACTGTTTGGCTGACACCTACTGAAATCTCTAATACTGAAATACTATGGTTCCAATTAAGTCATGTCACTTAGGTGACATTATTAGAATGTTACGAATTTTCAATATGCATGAAAAGTTCTATACTCTATAAAATATATACCTACATCCTAAAGATGTGAAAATGATACTGATATGTTGCCTTTTGGTGCTAGAATCCAACGCGGAACATTTAAATACCTGCAATCTGTGCCATCTCTTAATTCCCTTAATTTAATCTAAACTTCAAAATTTCTGACAGATTTCAGAAAGACATAATTTAAGGAAAAATGAATGTTCAAAAATTATACTAAATTTCCCCCAAAACTGTAACCTCTCCAAAATTCCCTCATCTATATAAACTTTTTTAGAGCTATGGAAAGAATTGGTGAAGTTTTTGCTCATCCTTCATGCCCTTATAGTAAAACAAACAGAAGATCTTGAGCTTCCCAAGGGGATGCATAGAACTCTCCTCCTTTTCCTGCCAGGTCCCAGAGGAAGAATTTTTAAAGTGGATATACTTTCTGCAATTGAAAAATAGTTCTCTAAGCAAGGCAACTACTGTAACTTGGTTTCCAAGGAAGCTTTTTCTTTTATTATTCTTTATTTGGGATTGGCTACTGACTTGGTAAAGTGAATTATACTTAGGCTGCAGTATACATTCAATTTCAAAACACTTCCATCAGAATTCATGCAATCTCATCTACAGTCTGAATTTTCTCTTCTCGTAAGTTATGGGAGCTGTGAGCTCCAACCCAAGCTTGTCCCTTTGGTATGGCTTTAATACGGTGTCACACACACACACAAACTCTCTGAAGTGCCAGAAGAGCTGAGCACACACTGCAGCTCTTCCCTGAACAAAATGTCAATCAGGTCTTCCTTCTCCACCCAGCCAGCAATTTTCCACAGTATTAGAGAAAAATATAGACATGTACTATTTGACAGGAACAGAACAGGGTATCCCACACAGCTCAGTGTATACAGTATATCATAGCAATGCAGTATTTTTGAGACCCTTACCTCTTCATCATAATTGCACAAATTCAGATAATGGGTAAAAACATTACTAATGAAAGAAAGCCTGCCAGGTATTTTTGACATGACCAATTTTTGGAGGAAATCATGCTTAAAAAAACACCTAAAGTATACTTTATGCTTGGGTCTCAGTCATGATCTCACAGCAAATAAGAACAGAGGTAGGCCAATTATTCATTACCTAAACAAATATCCAGACACTCAGTTTTCAATAACCATAACTCCAGTTTATATACTGCATAATCTTAACTGGAAGGAGGCAGCTGCCCTGTTCATCCTCCAGGTAAAGTCATCCTTCAGCAGCTGTAGAAATAAATGTTCATGTAGGCAATTGAAAGAATGTCTACTGTTTCATAGCTGGGCTCTGTTTCTACATTGCAGCTATAAATTTCAACAGTTATCTTAATAATGCTCTTTTCCAGCTTGATTTTTTTATTTAGATTTATTTTTTAATCTAATGGCCCATGTTATTTCTCTCTTTCTTTAATATACTTAAATTAAACAACATAGTCCCTATATGTTATCAAAGCTATGAGTCAAGCTCAAAATTTTGAGCCATGACTGCATTATGTTGCACATCTGATACCAACCCTAGTTTCATTTTAGTTTTTCAGACTACTTTAAAAGACAGTAAGATTTCTGATTTTTCCTTTTTTCTTTTTCTTTTTTTTAATCACAGTAAAAAAAGCTGCATTTCAAATTGAAAAAAAAATTACTGGTAGTAAACCAGAAAGTATTTAATTTGTGAGATAATGAACATTTGTACATACAAGCACTGTATATACAAGATCTGTGTTCCTTGCCCTCATGAATCTAAGACCGTTGCAGAGGAAACAAAAGTACTGTCGGCTAAATACTAACATTCTTTGCTTTGCTATTCTTTTAATAATGAACTTGCTTGGATGGTAAACCCCTAGTCTTACATGTGTTCTGTATTTGTAGGCACATCCCTGTCAGGAAATGCTGCGAAATGGAAGTTTCTGACAAATAAAGTTCTTAGCCTTAAACATTCCATAGATATTACTGGGATGTCAGACAGAATAACTCCCAAACTATGGCCATTATTCTATATTTATTTAAAACCCATAATGCTCTTGGAGATAATCAGTAATACACATATGGGTTATATAGTCATTGGAGTTTGTCATAAAAGCAGAATAGGGAAAATGTAATTAATTCCACTTTCTATTATTGCTTGCTATTACTGCTTGCTTCGCATGAAGAGACCATAGTTATGAATTCCACAATATCCTGAAAGTCCTTTGGCCCCCTTCTAATAACTAGGGATGAAACAAACAGGTTTTGTCTAGTTTTGGATCCAACTGAATATGAGATACCAAAAGGTTTAGACTAAAAGTATTGGTCTTGCATTCCAATCACCATGAACTGCAAAGTAAAGGGCAGAGGAGAAACTAGGGAGGAAACTCCAATGGAAAAAAATAGAGTGAAAAATAAAGCAAAGTGAAGCAATGTGAATCCAAATAATAGAGCAAATATCAAAACTCAATAAAAGGGCACAGAGAAAGGAAATTGAAAAGACAAACATGAGTATATTCTCTGCTTTTCTTAGAAGAATGTATGGGTAACAGAAATTCATAAAGTTCTCCAATCAGTAACACATCCCAGAGGAGAAAAAATCCTATTTTAATTGATTCAGTCATGAAAGCGAAAATTAAAAAAGAAAAGTTTACCTATCCCCATTTTTTATTTGAATCATCAAATCCTTAAATGATGTTCAGTTTGCAAAGCCAGTCCCTCACCAGGTGGGAAATGCCAAAACTCAGACTGTCTCTGCAACTCTGTTTCCCCCTCCACGTGCTTTCCATTACAGACTTTTCTTACCCACAACCCCATCCCATCCTTCATACAGCCATCGCCTTGGTGTCCTCACAAAATGAACAGGACTCATTTCATACACATGGAAGCAAATGATTCATCTTAGCAATTCTGGGTGTGGACTTGGGGTTCACGTACTGCACACTTGACAGGTCTTGGTCTGAAGACCAAGCAACAAATTTTGTAGCCTGGGTCTAAGTATTCCTCACTATAAAATAAGAATTTTATCTTACTCTTTCCTTTCGTCTTTTAGTAAGATGAACCTGGCATCCAGAGAAATTATGGTCAAAGTTGTCCATTAAATTCAGATGAAGACTAACAGGTAAGTACAAGATGACCTTCTTGAGTCCTTTGCATTACACAGTACTTCATGCAATAAAATTGCAGCTGACGCTGACTTCAGTTACTGTTATGTGGTTTCAGCTCTGCAAATCAGAACCATAGTCTCAGATTTGCACATCCAGCAACTAAACCAAAAAATCAAAGCCGTACAGCCAGCATTCCCTTGAAAGTTGAAGCAGTATGTCTATCTCTTCCATAAAGACCTCAGTGGCAGAGGCAGAGAGATCCATTCTGACCTTCAATGGTTTTACCAACAAGGACTACTTTTGTCTCTGCCTCAAGCTGCCCCCCTGCTAATAGAACCGAACTTCCCAGTTATGTACAACTCATCCTGCACAACACATGGCAAGAATTCTGTAGAAAAGCCCCCCAACACATAATATAATTAGAATGAGTCATCACGCTCTACAGCCCCGTTAAAATTATAGCCACAATTTTATATTTCCTATCTGTTAAGCACTGAGCTTTGCTGGATTGCTGCCTGTTAGCACCACTCATGCATGTTACCTCTTTGGTATTAATTTAAAACTTTCGAAGAAACCAGAATAGCATCATGTTCCCCATGTAAAGTTCAACAGTAGAAACTAATCCAGACAACCTGGCTTGATCTCCTGTGCAGAGACCAAGATTTTTAAGGTGTAGCACACACACAAAATCATGGGGTTTCACTGACATTACACAACAAATAATAAAATTTGATCAAACTTCTCTTCCATGTCAGGTTGTTTAGGACCCCACTGCCCACCTAACAGAGCCTCCTGCCCCCATTTCTTCATTTCAGCCCCTTTGACCCACTTAAAAGCCATTCCTCCTTCGCCATTTTTTTCTCCTCCAAGCCCACCTTCTTCCCACAGGAACTTTTTGCCTCCCTTCACTATGCTTCCTACTTTAGCCATTTCATTCAGCCTACAACTGCCCTCTGCCACTTCTTCCACTTTTCCTCTTTAACACTTGAAGACCACATCAACACCCTTGGCTGCTGTTCATGCTCTCGTGTATCACTCAGCCTTGCCTCAGGGCCCTGTTTTCTGGCTTCTATGCCCTTCACTGCTTCTTTTGGCTTCTGCCATATCTGCTGTCCCTCCACCACCCAGGCCTGTACCTGCTTATCACAGAACATCTTTCAAATCACTTTGGCCAATGCTTGGACTTTATTTGGGGTCATCCAGCCAGTTCCATTTCCAGAGAAAAACCCCAACCCTGAATTTCCATCAGCCTTATAGTATTCTCGCTTTGGAAGTAACGATATTTGTTCTTCAACATCTCTTACAAAAACAACTCACAGTAACATCTTGCCTGAACTAAAACAACCATCCCAATGCAGAAAGCCAGTACTTAACAGAGTTTAATTCATGCTTAAGAAGACAGTAAGTGTAAGCTATAAATACTAAAAGCACACGGCATGTTGCAGCACTACCGATATACACTAGATCTCCCTTTAGTGAAATTTCACCTAAAACTCTAGGCAGCGAGTGCAACCCTTGCTTGAAGTTGTAAAGCATTACATAGCCCAACAACATTTTGATGAAGTGAGCAAAGTGATAAAGGAAGTGAGCATGCCATAAAAATCACATCCCTTAAAAGGACACACTTTCTGTTCTGTAAATCCCACATGATTTTCTTTTCTTAATGTACCAAATAAATGAGAAAACACAAAGGGAGTAAACTGCTGTTTAAGAAACTTTATCTTGGTGAAAAATACACTGCTAAAGGATTTTCTGTTAAAGTTTTCAAATTTTAAAAACTTCACTGGGAAACATAATTTACTATAAAATCAATTAATATTGGTTACCAGGGCATAAAGAATTGTACATCTGGGTTTTCTGGAATCAAGGTTTTACTTTATTGCAATACATCTAAAGATCAAAAATTAGTTTCCACATTACATCACCAAATAAGCAAGAGGTTCTGTGAGTGAGACCAGTAATTTAAGCCCTCCCACCTCCAGCTTTTCTATTTGCTCTCTTCTGCCCATTAATAAAATGCTTCAAACCCAGTTTCCTTTGTAGAAACAAATAGATCATCCATCTCCCCGAGTAAGACTAGGTGTCATCACTTTTCCCTTCTTTGTGAAATAATAAAAGTCATACTGCAGGAAAAAAAATTCTTTTAAACCTTATTCAGACGGGAATAAAAACTGTGACCTTGAATGCCATGTGTGTGAAATGAAAGTACAGTTTCAAGTTACAAAGGTCTACAATCTACACTTCTTTTTCCTATGGATTTAGGATGGAGGAACAGCAATTTCTATTCTGTACTGAAGGGATTCTACTTCTTGTTCATATTTAAATACAAACTCTATGAAGAGTACAATTTGAACACTACTACTTTTATTTCCTGATAGAATGGCAATTCACCCTCATTTTACACCATGCAGATTAAATGGCTACTTTAAAATGCAGTTCTAAGGAGTACTGTCACAAAAACTAAGTTAAAAAGAGGCAGTGCTCCTGCAGCCCAATGCTCAACAGATCAGTGAAAGTAGATTGTAATCTTATATTATCCTCCACATTTGTTTGCATTCTGAAAGCATATAAGCCTTTCCAAATACACTTGATCTGTTTAGTTTTTATACAAGAAATAGTTGCAGCTGCCTTGTCAGACCCACAAAGAAGAGTTTTACTTGCAGGGTTGAAAGATTCTGTGCCTGCACTGATGTCTATTTTCTCTTTATTCTTCTCTATTAAATCTTTCTCACACTTGCTAATAATTTCAAACCATTATTTCAAATAAAGCTTCACAATACAGTGGCACATTTAGGCTGTAAAAGATTGTGATTTACCACTTTGACAGCTCAACATTTTTAGCTTGTATACAGCACCCAGCCAAAATTGAACAACAAAAATGTTTTGAGCTCATTTATTTTCAAAACAAATGCTTTATGTACAAGAATCTGTCATTTAGAAACAATACACACACACATACACACATATGCCCCCCATTATACAATAATTGATGTTTGGGGTTTATTAAAAGCAAAATGACTGCAAATGCATTTGATTATTTCTTTTGCAGCATGAAATAACCATTTACCTTTCAGGAAAGGAGCCTTCCGTGGCACAAGCCTTTCTGTGATTTCCACCTGCTCTTGCTGATGCTGTTTAACCAGGTTTCCTTCGCTGCCAGCTCTCAAAATCTTTTCACCTAGCCTAATTTTTCGTGATCGGCTGTTAAAATCTTCTTTCCTAGACAAAGGCGATTTAGGAGCTGTACTAGCCGACACAGGTCGAGCCAAGCGAGAGGGTTTGGACATCCTGCCTGTGCAGGAATGTACCTGCTCCAAAAGCAGTTTCTCAAAAAAATCCTTCGCAGCTCACTTTCCAGCACAGAAGCTGCGGAGTTGGTGTGTGCAGCACAGCTGGATGTGAAGTGCTGTGCTGCCAGCCTGATCAGTTTTAAACACCAAGCGTTGGGTGGTCACGCAGATTCCCAGACCTGTGGAATGCAAATGTGTGCTGGGGTGAAACAGATGACTCTGTCCCGGTGCCGAGCCCCAAGCAGGCTGTGGGGAGCAGGAGCTCTTCCAGGGATTGCCTGGAGCTCCCGGTGTGCACTGCTGAGCACCCTGGCATGAGGGGAATGAATGCTCCACCTACGCAGGTACAATGTGAAAAACCACCCGGGTGCGGGGTTACCTCTGCACGGGACCCTCCCGCATTCCTCTCCCAACCCTCTCTCCCGAACAAACACTTTCTTGTTTCAGCAGATTTCCTTGCAGTGCGCCAAACCCACACTGCTTCAGTGCTATATGGTAAATGCCTGATGTCAAGAACACATTTGTCTTTGCGTTAAGCACAGTACAAGCTCAAATTGGATTAAATGATGCATATTCTCCTAGCAGTGTATTATCTAACTCACGAAAAGAAAGGAAGGATTGACAGCAAATATCATCTCTCTTTGAGAAATGGCCCAAATCCCTTATTATTAACTGGCATTGTTTAGGAAGCAACACTGCACAGAATATTGCCCTTTATACTTTTCTATTTCAATGGTACGTCTATATTTAGAAAACCCTGGCTTCTTGCACACTACAGATAATCGTGTTCTTTACTGACTCTCCAAAGAAAAAAATTCCTGACCTCAGGCTACATTATTTCAAATCTCAGTTCCTGAGTGCTCTTCTTTGAAAATGCCCAGGCAAATCCTGCCTAACTTTCTCTGCCAGCTCTGTGCTTGTAAATGCTGCCAAGACAAAGAGCATTTGGTCACATGAAAAGAAAATTCCATTCACCATAATTTTGGAAACAACTTCTAAAGAAAAACAACACAGTACAAACAAAAGAAAACATCACAGTTACAGTTACAGTAAAATCTTCATGCTGAATTTTAAAATGTATTTCTCAATATCCCAGGCAACCAGTATGCTGCATCTCTAATAGAATATGAGGGTCCATTTTATTTCAAAACTAGAACAAACATAAGCAAATCAATATTGCACAAGCTAAAGTACTAACAGATATTTAGGGAAAATGCTTAATAAGTGAAAAATGACTAAATTATTATAGCCATTCCTCATTTTCTGAGATTGCAATTGTACAGTGTAGTTAAACATTTTTGCAAGTTAGTTCCATATTTTTTTTTCCTTCAAGAGTCCTACATTTAACAGGTAATTGTTTATGCCTTCTCTATAAAGCATGGTTTCTATTGCTTTGTCACCCCATCAAGTAGTACAATTCAGCAAGCCTTGCCATTATGTTATTCTGCATATATTGATAATATATGTACTATATTATCAATACAGAAGGAACTCTGAGTGGGAAGATTTCTACTTACAAGGGACCTGAGGGGCATGAGATTAACTGGGCTCATTAGCAGTGCTCAGGCACAGCAGGTCATGCAGAAGACAATGAAGAACAGAAACAGGGGTGAAGCAGGATGATGAATGGAGGGTTAATCACGTAACTGGGCTAAAGAATGACTGAAGAAGGAAGAGAAAATGCGAAACCCAGAATGTATGTGACAGCTCAGCTGTACAGAGCCTAAGAAGTATTGCCCTTCCCTCTCAAGATCTTGGACTATTTGACCAATTGTAATTTTTAATATCTTTAATATTATGATTTCTCATTGTCTAAGAAGACACAAATGCTGTATGCTTAAGAAATGTTTTTTAAACCATGACAATAATGCCACTGACACTACAAAGACATGTTTTAATTCTTCAAAACACAGAACAATTGTGAAATAAAATCCAGTCCTGAGTGACAAAAATAGTATTTCAGTTTTGAATCACTACTGCTAAAGCAAAATCCAACTGAGACTGCTGTACATTGCACATTTGCTCAAACTAAGCATCTTTATCACAGGTTGCTCATGGAAAGAATGGCCTCATCTGTGAAGGACAATCTAACCAGACGGTCAAGTTACCTGGAACTTCAAAAAGTTCTGAGCAAAGCAAGGACATGATGAATTCAAGATTTTCCTAAGGCTCTCTCTAGCGAAGTAGCAAAAAAGATGAAGAAAGGGAGCTTATCCATCTTTTGATAGGAAAGGCCCTAAGCTGTCCATTTGGATGCTAAAGTGACATTTCTGCACTGAAAGAGAGCAGCAACATCCTGGTTTTGACAAGAAAGTTCTTTTTGTCACAGCAGAGACACAGCCCTGCAAAAACGGGTGAGTCAAATATGTTCCTCAAACACAGGAATTTCCTGGAATACTCCAGTCAAAGGTGACTGGCATATTCAGCAGTATCTTGGTGTCTGATGGCACTGTGTCACTTGAAGAGAGGCTGAGAGAGCTGTGCCTCCTCAGCCTGGAGGAGGTATCTTATCCATGTGCCTGAACATCTGATGTGGGGATAAAATGGGATAGAGCTGGGCTGTTCTCAGTGGTGCCCAGCAACAGAACAAGAGACAATGAGCACAAATTGAAACATAGGAGGAAAAAAAGAACTTAAGGCTTTTTGTACAGTGAAGGTAGTCAGACACTGGCGCAAGTTGAACAGGGAGGACATCTTTGGAGATAAGCAAAACCCAACCAGGCACAGCCCTGAGCTGCCTGCTGAAGCAGAGTCTGCCTGAGCTGGGGGTTGGACTAGGCAATCTCCAGAAGTGCCTTCCTTCCCTCTGGAGTTTTGTCATTCTGTATTATCAAACTTAGCCAGATGCTATTTATAATCTGGAAGCTTTAAATATCTTTATATCTGTCCAACAGTAGATGTACAACCTTTCTCCAAGTCCCAGCAGTTAAACTATCCCATGCCTGACTGCCATTTCTTGGAGGATTTGCTTCCTTTCTGGTTATTCATCCCTTTTAGCTTCCTGCAGTCTATGGCAAAGTGTTCCCCAAAAAATGTCCTCTTTGCTTGTTTTAAGGGCTCTGAGATGTGAAGCTGGTGATTCCAGCCATGAGCAGCATCAAACCCTTTAAAAAAAAAAAAAAAAAAAACCTAAAACAAACAAACAAAAAAAAAAAAAAAAAAAAAACCAACAAACAACAAAAACACCAAAAAAATTGGCACCCCCAAATCCCACAAAACCCTGAAATAAACCATTCCAGAACATAAGCTGAGGTTGCTTAGCTGACTGTGTTTCAGGCTGAAGACACAGTAAATCAGTGCACTCTGCGCTGGAACAGCATGAGAGTGCAGCCCAGGGTTGCTGCCAGCTCCCCATCACCCACCTGCACAACTCCTCTCTCCCCAGCCCAGCTGCCCTGGAGGCCTGGGCTCCTCCCAGCTGTGGGGCAGGTCCCTTCCTGCCCTTCCCTCCTTCTTCACCACAGGCTCCTATTGAAGTTCCCCAGGCAGCAAGTCTTTCATCAGCTCTCAGGCTTTTTGAAACTCCAAGCTACTCTTCTGAACTAAAAAAGCCCAAAACAAACCCACAAACCACAAATAAACAAACAAAAAAAAAACCAATCAAAAAGTTCAAAACAAACCCAGCCCCTTTTCACTTAGATTTCAGACAGCCAACTTCAGCTAGGTAGAGACACTACATTGATGCATCTTACCACTAAGCAAAAAGCAGTTCAGTTTGTCCGGTTTTGGGTCAATGAATAAACTTTATCACAGCCTCACACAGCAGAAATAAATATTAAGGGACCAGGAGTGTAGTCTTTGCTTTTGAATAATCACATATAAGTAAACAAGTAATATTTTTAGAAAACCAAAAACTTTCTAAACACTGTTTAAAACTTTGTCCTTTTAGTTTCAATACTAACGTCTCCTCTTTCCTGTCTAGAAAATAAATTACTGCTGAAATATGACAACAAGAATTTGCTAAGGGTTAGCTACCAGAAGGCATTTTTACCATAGCGTATTAGATAGATTATGATACTACTATTAACTTCAGAAATGTTTGTGCCCCCTGGGATAAAAGAAACGTGACTATAGATGTTATTAATCCAAACAAAGCATTTGCAAAGCTTGAAATTTCCTTTTTTGGGCAACCATTGAATTCTAGTTTACATTTGTGCATAAAGTGCTGGGGAGAGGAGAGGATCCCTTGCACGTGAACAGGAAAAATTGGGAGTTGATGCTGTACAGCTCAGGATGTGGTGTTTTCCCAGCCTACCAAATCCTCCCCCAAATTTTGGCCTGCACACATCTAAAGAGAGAAAGACGAGTATACAGAAATATTTCAACTTCAGCAGACTCTTTCTAAACTACTGACAGGCAACAACTGCTACGCCAATAAATGGAAGTTGCAGGTGCAGAAGTTAAAACTGCAAATTAATGAAGTCTTCTCTTTACGAAATTACGCAAGTAACCAGATGGCATAACATTTTCAGCATGAAATGAGAAATAAATATGTAGGCACCAAAAGAACAAGATCAGTGATGGAAACAATTTCAGATGCAAGTCACAGATAGGTATGTAATGTAATAATTAAAAAAAAAAGCTTGGTGCTTCAGAGAGCTACATTTTCTAGTAATTGAAGCATGCAAAATTAGTGACAAGTTAATTTTGCAGATGTTAAAGCTTTCTTAGAACTATGTACCAGTGCTTTATTTCTCCATATATGATTTCTAAAATAGTTGCCTAATACAGAAGATGCTTCATATTCAATATATTGAGACCCATTTTAAAACATTTCACACAAATCTGAAGACCTTCTTGCTGGGAAAATAAACCATGCAAAAGGAACCTAGTCATTCATCAAAGACAAGTGAACCCCTCCAACAGACACCAATTATGGCAAGTGCTGTTACTCTTGAATATGGTCGTAAACAGGAAAGTCTGTTAAGGGTCCTGGTCTAATATAATAGCTGCCTAGAAGATGCTATAATTAAAGCAGAGTTGTCATTTATATCAGGAAATTCTGTTCCAGAGATTTACTACTTGGCCATAAAAATTTAATTTCAGTTCCAAGTCTTTAAAAAAAAAAAAAAAAAAAAAAAATCAGAAAAAAACCCTTCAGGTCTACTATAATTCCTTTTATTCAAAATTTAGAAAATTAAACCATAGCAAAAACTTTCTTAAAAATAAAAAACATTTGAAACATTTGCAGGTGTAGAATCTAAATACCTTATTCTGCCACATACCCACAAATACCATCAGTAAGGGCAAAGTTAACTTTTTAAATTATTTTATCACTTATGCATCTTAAATTTTGCTTTGGTTCCAAGGACTCCGAACTCCTGGTTTGCTTGAGTACACAGGTCTGTGGCTTACTATTAAAGGTTTGTAAAGATTGAACTATATCAAGGTTACAGTTTTTCTAAACCAGTATAGGTACACCACTACTGTCCCTCACCTGGTGCTATCCTCAGGATGCCTTTTGTCAGCTGCACTTGGCTCCCTGCCCCGCCCAGACAGAGGTAACTGCATTACCAAAAGGTGCACCATCAGATGCACAAAGCCATGAAGCACGTGTGTGAAAACACAGCCTTCCATGCTTGAAATGTTTGCCAAGATTGTTGCTAAGATTTCCAATTGATGCCAACTGAGAGGTGGCAGGCCTGGGTACTTTATCCTGATGAGATGAGTTAATCACTAAGTAAATCCAGATGGGACAATCAACTGTGAACAACTACCCACACAACTCATAACAAATACTTTTTTTTTTGCAGAATGTTACCTTTTTCTACAGATCAGCCACTTACAAAAGAATACAAAATTCAAATATTTATGCCATATTTAACTTATTGCTAAATCCTAGCAAAGTGTTTTGTGATTTGGCTGTTCTTGGTGCTATATTACTTGGCTGTAATAGCTAAACCAGCTAAAATCTATACAATCTTGGTTCAAAGCTTTTTCACTTGTTCTCATCTTTTAATCAAATCAAATAAGAACTTAGGCTCAATATGTTCTTAAAGGAATATCTGTTAGCTATAATTCACAGCAGATCATCACTAGTATTCCTTCATTGTTAAGTAACATGTGAATACTGCCTTCCACATCTGCAGTTATTTCCCATGAGATTCTTAAAGCATTTTAAAATGTGCACAAAATTATTTTTTACCAAATTTATAGCATTAGTAGTTTTTTTATAAAAGAGAAAAATGTCCAACTTTCAAAGTCTCTCTGAAATTATGTAAGTGAAACTATGACTGGCTTAGTCTTTATTGACACTGAAAATAAGGGAGGGAGAGAAACAATTTGTAACACTACACTAACATTTCACTCTGAAGAAAATGTTAGTTTCAAATATTAGGTGCTAATTTGTTTTAACATAACTGCAGCCTTCTCTAGCTTTTTGAATCATCATTTTCAAATTACCACCTCTTACTAAAAGAATAACCTTTAGAAGAGCTCTAACACATCAAAACTACACAGAGAACTTAAAGCTTAACAAAAGATAAAATACACCTTACAGAAAATCAGCCCCTTATGATGGTTTCAATGAAATCTTGGGAAGAAGAGTAGAGGAAATAGGTAGGAAACAAGAGCAGATTGGATATGCAAGGACACTCAAACACAATCCTTGACTGACAGAATCCTGTGCATATGGTCAAGGCACAGGTAAGTCCTTTTCAGTGTTTCAATACTCCACTTTCATCATGAAGGGCTGCATTATCCACACCAGGGGGAAAAATAGGTAAGAAAAGTAAGCACACAATGTATGAAAGGAGGACAAACTTCAGGCACAAGGGCAATTCACTCATCTCCCACACAAATTATTTTAACTATCCCTGTCCAGCAAGGCTCCATCAATTGCACCTGGGTATGGGTGCTGATGTGGTTTCCCTGTAAGGAGGAGCAAACTAAAGAAAAGAGAACAATGGGAAGACAATGGTCATCCTCTGAAGGTGGTAGTGAGAAGGAATATCTCTGCAGGGCACCCATAGCTCTGGTATTCTTGGCTGGACTACCAGTCTTTCTCCACCACAGACCTTGGATGTAAAGAAAAATCTCCACAGGTCTATGGAAAGCAGAAGGCAAGTAAGCAGATATAGAACCCATAATAATCAGGTATTACAATAACATTTATTAAGGGGCTCTTCTTAAAAGCAAAAGAATTAGTCAGAGACACCATCTAAACTGCAGACATGCACAGAGACTGTTCTACCAACCCAGTGTCATTTTCTCAGGAGTAGCCCTGGGAGTGATGAGTTAGTGAACCGCAGAATTTAAAATGTATTTTTCTACTTGTGAGACACGATATTTTTCAGACATCCACAAATGAATATTTCAAGAAGCTAATCTGATCAGCTGCCTGTGATTTTTGTGTGGTTTTGGCCATCACAGAAAAGGAAAAAATCTTTCTTCTAAGTTCCATTTAAAATGTGCATCATCAGAGTACAGCAAGCTTTAATTTTTGCACAATTCTACTTACACTGTGCAGCATATATAATGCATAAAGTTCTTTTCTGTGTCAAAATTTCAAGTGACTGGTGTTGAATTCCATTCTTTCTGTCACTTACACTGTCCTTACAGCGAGGTAACAAGTGCCCTATAATGCTGACTGCATGGGTTTGAGTAAACTGTCTATAAACAGTCAACTGCTTGATCCCTTGCTGTCTGAGCAGCTCTGGAGAGA
Source organism: Certhia americana (assembly GCA_018697195.1). NCBI lineage: Eukaryota > Metazoa > Chordata > Aves > Passeriformes > Certhiidae > Certhia > Certhia americana. The sequence goes on from CM031858.1 coordinate 17,067,515, forward strand.
TGAACATGTTTTTTAAACAATAAAAAAATCTGCAACTCCATTTATTGTGTTTCTATAGCTATAGATAATAGCTCAGGTAGTCTAGGTTTACCACAACTCCTCTGAAAAGCACAGCTATTGTATCCTCACCTGCTCAAGCCATCTGGAAAGATATTTCTTGGTTACAATCTGCCCATACTTGTAGAGACTAAATGTTCTGAAATCTGGAGATTTTATGCAGGTGACTTGATGTCCTGCTTTGCATATTTGATGATTTATTACCTTATTTACATAAATGACAACAAATGGTCCCAATTACTAGCACTTAAGAATGAGGAGATTGCAGCACATAGCATGCTTTAGGAATGCAGCAACTGTTTTTCCTTTATTTCTGGCAGGTATTTGGGGTGGTGTCCAGGTTACCCATACGGATCCTCCAACCTCCATCATCAGACATTGTTCATCAGGAACACAAGGGAAAATGTAACACAGTGATTACACAGCAGACAATAGCAAATGGAAATGAAGCAAAGAAATCTGAAATATTAGTCTTTCCAACCAAGAAAAATCCTGAAAAGAACTAATAACCCTATCAATAAAAATAAGGGCCTATGAAGTACGTTATTAAGAACCCCAACCTATTTCCTGAATGAAAAACTAAACAGATGACCATGTCAAGTACAATACATGAATGTAAAATCTTCTTTAAAAAAAGGTCAATGGCCATTTTAGAGTAGCACAAGTTAAAATAAAAAGGACACTGCATGACCAGCATTTCTGCCTAGAACCATGAAGGAAATTGGTAAAATGTTGTTTTGAATGTATATTCTCTTTCACAAGGACCACACTATTTACTATGTTCTACCAGTGTTCTCTGATCTGACTGTTCTTGATGCTATATTGGTTTGTTGTAATGACTAAAAGATGTAAAACACATAGAATCTTAATTCAAAGTTGTTTCATTTGTACTAATGCATTTATCAAATAAAATAAAACTTTGACTTCAATATGTTCCTGTTTGATCCCAATGTGTTAAAATAAAATTTTAACATGTTATAAGGATGCTACATGAAGAACAGACAGGCATGTACTTAAAAACATTCAAAGACAGAAAGAAATAAAATAGGTGAAAAGAAGGAGAAGAATAACTTGATAAGACCTCCAGTGCTTTTAATGAGCACCAGTCTGCTATCAGGGATATTTCAGCAAGTCTGACCTGAATTCCTTCCACTGAAATGCAACCACCACATCTACCATGTTATTATATGAACCATAAAATAAACAGAATAATTCAGAAGCTATTAAAAATTAATGTTACAAATTCTGAGAGCAAGCCTTCATGATGTCCCTCATTTTAATAGTCCTTAAAATGCCTTTCAATGAAAAGGTCTGTAGGGGGAAAGACTGGAATAACTTGGATCAAAAAATCAGGTTTCTTACCTCAATAAATATTTCTTGAAGGGGAAAAATAAGATGTGAGCAACTTCCATATTTAACATTAGAATAAAATGGATCTTTTAAACCTTTACTGGACTTTAAAGACAAGTTTGTAAATTATTTACTCTCATGTCAAAATGAAATTTTGCAAATAACAAAAATTGAAATAACCCCCAGATAATGTATAAACCTAAAGTAATCTACTGCCTTGTCCTTTAAATATAACAACTCTGCAATGATAACAGCCATGAAACATGGTGAAAATGAAGGCAGTGACCATAAAGGTAGCTTTAAGCAAGCAACACTTTCAGGTTTAAAGATGAGACCTTAATGTATATTTCACAAAAAATAATGTCTTTCACTGAATAAAATAACCCCGCTACCAGTCACCTGCCAAGTATGACACACACCTTAGTACTTTTGAAGAGCACTATTACAAGAAAATGGAAAAAAACCCCAAAAATCGTTTCTTTGATTAACAATGCCTTGGACATTTTCAGCCTAAATTTTCCTTCCAAGCTCTTCATAGTTTTCTACAGCAAAAACAAATTAGCCATCTTCTTCCATTAGCAGTGACTACCTCTATTTTGGACTATTTTGCAGCTAATAAGATCACAGACACATACCCCTTAATAACAACAATTTCATTCCAGTTATTAAAGCCACCTATTTAGGCTCTACACTTAAAGGTAATTGAACACGTAATTTTAATTTGGTGGGGCATAACCATATCACAGGAGTCTGGTCTAGATTCAGGATATAATCCTATAATTTTTTAAGTGAACTACGAGATTTTAAAGCAGCTGTTATAGTCTACATCAGCCTCGGTTCCCCCTCTGGCTCAGCCACCAGACTCTGCAGTTAGAGTTGCTTCTTTGGTGGTTGTCTCCATTTATTCAACAGAGCATCAAGTTCTACAGTCTTAAGTATACTACAAAGCCTGTCAAAAAAGGAAGCCTTGCAGTTTGCAGCCTAATGTCACCTATCAGGTGCACTGGACATGTGATGGTGAGGGAACCTGGTGGATACAAAGAGGCAATTTGGGTCAGAGAAGAGGAAAGAGATTAGGATAAAAAAGGGGGGGAATTCTGCCAGCTATCATGGCTGTACCACATTGGGCGTATTTTCAAGTAGGTAAGAATATATGATGACAACTTGTTAGAGAAATGGGCTGTGGAATGCAAGAGATATGTCTGTCTACCCACTTTCATGATTGTAAGGAGCTGCCCTGAGGCTTTTCTTTGTGGAGCAGCTTTGACTCTCCTTTCCAAATGCCTGACAGAACATCAGGGACGGAACCCCTTCATCCCTCCTTTCACTCTGGAGCACTGCCCTGAACAAGCCTCAGGACCAGAGGAAGTCAGCACAAAAATCACTTAAATCTATGCTCAGATGACACACAAATGTGATCCCCAGGAGCCTCTTTGACCAGAGCTGTGATTACCATCCATTCTTTCCAGAAAGTTTATAATTGGCTAATCTTTTTATTTTGGTTACTATGAAGAAAGCGAAGTCAAATTTCAACAGGGTGCTAATGGAGACATGCAATCTGCAAAGCACAAATCTCAGATTTGCTCTGTGAGAGGTTAAAAACACTACACCCTGAGATCTTATTTAAGACACTTTTCTTTATAGCTAATATTATTCATTAATTGAAGTGTGTTATTTTACCACTGATTCATAAAACTCTAGTAAAATCATAAACATACCAGTTAGACTTTGGGTAACTGTGTGCTTTTACTCATTTCTGAAAAATATATACTACCAATGCAGAAAAAAACCCACTTTCCTAGCAATACAAATGATGTAGCTGCAGGCTGGAGTGATGGTGTACTTCAGGGTGATTTGTTCAGCAAAAACAACAGGTGCAGCTGGCATTTTCCAGCCATAAATCTTCCCTTTTGCAAGCTAATGGTAGGTTGCCAAGTCAGTGTGTACCTCTATAGATTATGTTACTTAAAATTAATTTTTTAAAGGTGCATAATTGTCACAGAAGGTTAATTTTACATGAATGAAAAATTTGAAGAACAGTAAATTAAACCCTTAAAACCAATCTTCTATTAATTTGGGGCAGAAAGGTCCATGCCATTTAAAGAATAGCAATTAGGATAAAGGATAAATCAATATGTTTACATTTGTCAATTACTGTTATTCACCAAGCAGAATTTGGGAACTTTGATAAAGCATCTTCAATTCCTTCAGTCCTTAATTACAACTCATTAAATTTTCATTAACTTCAAGCTCAGTAAAAAGCAATGGAAGTCTTTGATGGTACCAGTGTTGGCAGGACCATGTTAGATGTCAGAAATGTTCTTTGTTTTGTGGAACAATTTTGTGTTTAGCCAGTTATGTCATTGCTAAAACACAAGAACACATCAAGAAAAGATAAGAAAGTATCCCATGTCTCTGCATTTAAGTTCACTCTATGTACAATTTAAAGCTTTGAAGCAACTTTTAAGATAACACGTAACTTGGATTTGGACTCTTAAAGAAAGGGACAGTGAATTGTGAAAGATGTGGAGATTATTCAGGAACGACTGCTCTGCAAAAGTGCAGCCTGCCTCTCACCATCTCAGCTGCAAAAGGCTTTGAGACCAGGGTAGTAGTGCTGCAGGAGACCTTGCAAGAGACTGAGATGCTATAGGCACAGAGGAGAAGTAATTAACTTGAAACCCCACCAAAGAGCAGAGAACCAAAGCAGAAGTTGTGGGAAATCCTTCCCCTAGGAAAACCCCCTGCTGGCACTGGGGCAGATGCAAGACCAAGCTGCTCAGGCCTTGAAAGCCCCCATAGATGAAGTCTGCACAACCTCCCAGGGCAGCCTGTGCTGCTGCTTCACCCTCCTTGGGTGGAGAAGTTTTTCTGATATCCACTCTGAATCTCCCTCATTCCATCTCTCCCTCATTCCATCCATTGTCTCTGTCCCCTCACCACCTACCAGCAGCAGTCACTCTTCATTGTGACCTGGAGAGCTGCAGGGTGCCCCAAGGTGCCTCTGACCCTGCGTGAGCCAGCCCCAGCACCTTCGGGGCCCTTTGCTTCATGGAATGTGCCTGTGCTGGGCAGCCCCAGGCTGGGCAATGCCTAGGTGAGGTTTACTTAGTGCTAAGCAGGGGGCATTGATTCCTCCTTTCAGCCCCTTGGCCCTGGCCCTGGCCGTGGGATCCAGGACACTGCTGTCCCTGCAGACAGACAAACCACTTTTTCATTTGTCTCAGTTATGATTATGTTTTTTCTCATTTCAGCTAAAGGTGACCCAAGAAATAAGCATTTAATGGAGCTAATACAATAATCAGAACGAAAGCTTTGGAGAGATGTAGAAAGAGGATGAGCAACTGAGCACTGCCCAGAAAAAGCTCTTTACACAGTGTTTTCAGAGGTATTTCAAGGCTAGACTGTGAATTTAAACATATGAACAGATAAAGAGGAAGTGAATTTTACACACTAAGGAAAAAGCATAATTCCTCTCATTAAGAGAACAAACTATTTGTTGTCCATTTTGAGATAGCTGCTTTACTTCTTTGGTCCAGCACCTAATATAATAGTGTTAGATGAGTCTTATGCAGTCTAATTGAGTGAATCAGTTTAAAAAAGAACTTCAATATCTTATAAACTGCATGTAAAATAAAACTGTCCTTAACCTAATTTTACATGATAGTATTTTTATTTTTTCTAAAACCAGATTTTCCATTACATATTAGGGTAATTACAAAAAGATTTTTAAATGAGACCTTTACTATTAGTCTCTTACTACACAGCTTATGCTGGGTTTTGATACCAGGTGACAAACAGTTTTGTGTATTTGTGGCTTTAGCTTTTTGATGGATGGGGCAAGTTTTTAAGCTGAGGATGTGATTTAGACTGTTCCAACTTTTTTTTAAATGCACTTGTTTTTGAGTGCGAGACAAAAATTGTTATTGAGAAGGTTATAGCTATCACCGAGAACTCATAAAATGTGTAGATTTGTGAAAAAGTTAAAATGGGACTCAAACATGTTAACTTAGCTACAGCTTCTGTACTATGTGGAGTATTTTTTTCAGAGAACCACAAGAGAATCTTTCTTGAAAAAGTAGTTCTCTATAGAATTTATTCAAGAGCTTTTCTTATTTTGCCAGCAGCAGAGAAGCACAAGTGCCTTGAACCTTTGCATGTTCAGTGGTTAGACTGTGCAAGTTTTACAAATGTCATGTTGAACTATGTAGTATAAGAAGTTTTCAAAGCATACATATATATCGTATATATCTTATATCAGTGAAAATGTGATGAATATGATTACCATACCATAAAGTAAAAAATTAAAAACTTTAAAGGTAGACAAAAAACAAACCAACAACGAAAAAAAGGAAAATAATTAAGAACAAATGGAAATTATTTATTTGTTTCTCAGATTAAACTGCAAGCATGACATACATTGTCAAAATTCCTACCTTGGAGTCAACCACAACAACCAGAAGTGACTTAAAAACTACATGCAGTGTCCAAGGTTGATTAGGCAGGAAGGAGGAGCACTATAGACCTCTCACTCAGAGGGCAACATTTGAACAACAAAACAATATATGAGTATGTTGTTGCCTTTGTAAGTGTGAAGTTTTACATATCCAAACCAGGACAACAGTGAAATTACTGACTGCTTAAAAGCAAGATCTGCTTTACTCCTTCTTCCAAGTCAGACCCAGACCTCACACCTGACCTTCAAAGCAAGCCACAAAACATTAGATGGCCCAAGTCTGTCAGTGTTTAGGAGGCATTTGGACAATGATTTAACTTTTGGTGAGCCCTGAATTGGTCAGGCAGTTGAAACTGGATGATCACTGTAGGTCTCTCCCAACTGAAAATAGCCCACTCTGCTCTACAAAGACACCAGTTTTCTTCCAGACTGTTAAATTATGCAGTAAATTGAAAATTGTCCAAGACTATATGTAAGATATTAAAGAGGGTTACAGAAAAATATTATTATGAACACTGTCACTCATTTATTCTTACAAAACTTGCGCATTTGCAAAAAAAATACAGTGAAACAGAATGTGGATATAGTTTGTGGTATTATACACAAAATGCTGCATAAAACCTATGTGCCTGTGGGATAACCACTTCTTGTTATCTCAAGTGCACCCTCTCCTCTTTTACCAGGTCTTTAGGATAACACTGATAATAGAAACACTCTGCAAGCTTAGCACCATGGCTTGGCAAGAACAGCACCTCCGTTCCACGGTGAGCTGGCACAGAGGCCATGCTGAAAAACCTGAGCAAGATTCAGCCCCTATGAGCTGTCCCCGGGACTATGTTCCCCCTAAACAGCTGTCTTCAATCACAAAGCCTGCACTTCCTTTTTCAGCATTATTAATCTTATGAAAAACTGTCATTTTCCTAGTGGCTTGACATAATCCATGTGGCTGCTCAGCAACATCTTACAAAGATGGTCATTTAAACCCTTTTGCACAATAAATACCATATGGGGAGGATGGGGAAACAGCTGATGTTCAGTTTGAGCCAAACTAGTCCTACTTTGACTCCAATGCTCTAATGAAAACTGACAACACTGCTCATGTGGGAGTCTGGTGCTGAATGGTGAGTCAGGACACAGTGTCACTCCTGAAAATACAGTCAGATAGAAAGAAGCAAGTAAGGGTTTGTCAATTCACAAGGATTTGCAAGCAAGTGAAAGTTACTTGAGCTGGTACAGCAAGAACAGCAAACTTTTTGAGGTGTTCTGAAAGATAGAAAAAGTAAAGGCTTTCATAGAGAGGAATGTCTCCCCAGGATTATTTCGTTATCAGGGACTCAAAACTCAGTTCTGAGTTCTGTTCACTTTGAGGCTGCTTGCTTGATACCTATAATTTCTAGACAGTATCGTATTTATCATCTTTCAGAAATTCCAAGAGTCAAAATGCAATGCATGCATTGTACAAAAATTAGAGTAAAAAGAATTTTCATCCAAATGGAATTCAATGCTTTTTTACTAGGAGACTGAAGCTTCCTAAAAGATCGCACCAGATAAAACTGAAAGGATTTTTCCTACAGCAGACAAGCAAAACACAAAGGAGAGCAAGGAAGCAAAAGAAATATGAAACATTTCAAATCATGAAGAAAGCATGAACTGTAAGTTAGCTGCAAGTGTTAAAACTGGAGGAGACTGTCAAAGAGCACAAATAACTTATTTTTCCTCATGGGTACATATGAAAAAGTAAAATATCCAGACATATGAAAGCAAGTGTAGTATTGTGTACATGGAATGAAATTTGTCGTAACGAGCACTGAGGTTTTACTTGATGCAATCAGCTCAAATTGGTGGTCTGCCACATCACCTGATCTTTCACAAAATTTCTTTTAAAAAATCTGGACATTACCTGCAATTTCTTATGAAATCATATGAAGTGCACAGAAATCTAAGATAATGACAAAGAAGCCCTAAATCAGTTAAAGGTGTCTGGATGATCCATTATCTTCTTCAGAAGCTTCACACAATGTCTGTATATTAACAAAAATTGCAGCTTACCTGTAGTCCAAGATGAAACCAAATTCTCTTACAGCTCAGCTCTCAGCTCAGTCCTCAGAACCCTGAAGTCAAATAAAGGCTTTCTTCCCAATTTCCACAGCCTTTCAAGGGACTTGTAGTTGCTTTGTGAGTGGTTACCCTGAGAGTCGTGTGTTCATGGCACACAGCTTGGGACACACTCCTCAGGCACACTGTGTGCAGTGACAAAACTTTGCTTTCCTATCCCTTGAGTGAGGGGCTGCCATACTTCTGCAGTATGTTTGGCTGTTTTCTAAGAAATTAGGATGAAAAACTGACACAAGTCAAGACACTGTACGTTTGCAAAATCTTGGTTTTCTGAACTAACCAAAGAGGAACCAGAACACAATCAAGAAAACAGATGCAGGAATTCTTGTCCCTACACAGAGCTTCATGCTGGGCAGATTTAGAAAGGTGTCAAAGTTAGTCGAAGGCTGCAGTGCCCCATGAGGTGCTGAGACAATCTAAGCAATTCTTCACGTGGCTGCTAGCATGAACTGAGACTTCTAAGGCTTCTGATTTACACAACGAGGAGATACTGAGCACCATCTGACACAGAGCCCATATCAGAACCTTCTGATTCATTCTCACTAGGGTTGACTCGTGTCAGTTATCAAATATATCAACTTCAAATCCAGCTTAAATCACAGGCAAAAAATACCTTGTGTTTTTTCTGCCAAAAAGACTGGTATCTGATTTTAAGGACTCACAAATCTAATGAAGAGTTTCTTGTTGTAAAATGACATTAGGAATCCAAAATACAAATCCTAGAAAAGATTGTTTTAAGAAAAATTGAAGTGAAAACATTTATTAACAAGGCAAAATGTAACTTACAGCCTCCTTATTTTCCTTAATCTATATCTTCTTGGAAGCCCACAGTTCTTACAAATACTGTTAATTGTTGAAGTATTGCAGAAGACACTCTGTGGGGCAAAACCTGCTTACACTAGCCACGCTCAAACACTGTAATAGCACAGGTACATCACCAAGGGGTTTGCCTTATTCTGTAATTTGTTTTGCAGAAAAAAACCCCAGTTTTTACATGCTGCTTTGGAGTCAAACTGGTGGTAAGGAGAATATTTGGTTCTGGTCTGCAGCCTCTGTGACAAAGTCAGCTAAAAAAACAGGACAAGGGTAGTAAGTTCAGAGCAGCATCATTTCAAGTCTCCTCTGAGCACATGCAGCTGGTTTTAGAGTACCAAATCACAAAGGAATCAAAGCAATAAAGTTTAGTCTGATGGCCAGCCTGATGCTGTGGAACACCTTTCTGTGGATACCAAGCCCCTTCTGATTGTAACAGAAACTGAAAGACTCAGTTAAATAAGATCTTCCAAACGTGGGCACCGCCGTCCCTGAGTTTGCTTGATCTCAGTCTTCCCATTAATAGCCAGGTTTCTTCTAGCCTCATTCTAATCCCTTTCCTCTGTTTCACTTGACAGAGACTGGAGAGAGTCACAGACACTCAAGGATCCAACCCAATAGCCCTGTAGATCCTCAGATAAGGATAAGCTGCTGGCCCCTCGGTAGAGGTTTGTTTAATTAACCCTTTCCTTGCGCCACCTGCCCCAAGGCTCACGCACTCTGTCACAGACACTCCGGGTAGATCTAAAGGGTTGCTTATCCCTCTACTCCCAATGACCTCAAAAGAATCTGCAAATACTTATTGTTTCTGACAGGCTATGTATTCAGATTGATAAACACAGCCCTATCAGACGACATAAGAAGTTCTATTTTCATTTCAGTTAAAAAGAATGAAAAGCATTTAGCACTTCTTGGTGCCAATTTTAGGCACTTAAGTTCTGAATTTCAGCTGAAACACTCATTAAAATGATCTATGCCACCTTATCTTTTCTACCCAGACAGATCTTCTGGTATCTGTCTTTAGATCTTTACCTCTTTAACAATTGTTTATATTCAAACTAATCTTGTATTCAGTATCTCACCTCCATCAGATGACTTACAGAGTCTAGTTTTGTACTACTTGTGTAAGAGACAATTTTTCAAACACAAGCACCAATTTTAAGTAATCTGTAATGAAGAAATTACTACAGACACATGGAAAAGAATGTTTCATCTGAAAAATTAATAATATTTAAGGGCATTAATCAACCTGAAATAGAAAAAGTAAATTCTGTTTTTATGAAAACCACCTTTCCATTTCAATGTCATGAACAAGTGATTTTTTCCAATGTCAAATAATTTTCTTTAAACAAGGGACTGCAGATATGCTTAACCAAATATTTGCCAGAACCAGAGTGCCATTCACAGTGTAAGTGCTTCAGTAGACGTGTGAACAATAGGATAAAATCAGCTATAATCCAATGACAAAAATTAAAACAATTCAGAATATGATTATTAAATTTGAGTCTTAGTTTCACTGCAGAATTCATCCCACTGCACTGATAATATTTAAAATCTGTGTGATGTTCTTCAGTCACAGTATGATATCCCAAAGTCATCTCAGAGGTACAAGAAAATAAAAAGTTAGTCAGTAATGTCCTTCTCCCTATCAGGATGTTAATGGAGTGTGAACTATATCAAATGAGAACAAGGAAGAACATTTGCTGCAAATTTTACTCAACAGCAGTTCAAGCTATCATACATCAGGAAATGAAAATAAGAGGTGAAGAGTACATATTTTATTATTTCAACAAGCTACTCTACTAATGGAATAAAAACCTTTCCACATAAAAAGACATTAGTCTATGCTGACCATACACTTTCTCTCTCCGAAGGAATGACTGGTGATACAGAGCTGTGTCTACTTCAGTACCTACAAAATGAATTATCAGTTGAAAACAACTAATATTCTTCTACTATATATCACAGACTTGTTTTACAGCTTCTTTTTTATGACTCACAGGTTAAAACCAAGTTCCCGCAGTATGTGAGAAATTTTTTTCTATGACCTTGAACACTACAGAAGTTATGAGACATTTTTTGTCAAACTTTCATAACATCTGCAGCTAAGTATATGTCTGTCCTATCTTTCAGGAATACAGATTGATGCAATTGATCTGCTTATCATGTCCGTTTTAAGGCAGCAAAGAAAATATTCTTCAGAAAGAAATAATAAAGGTAATAATAAGGAACGGGTGTTCAGATCTATCAACTCACAATACAATATGTGTTATGTGCATGGGCTTTGGGCTAAGATTCACATGATCTTAAGTTCGTTGTTGAAAAGGCTGATGGAAATATTTCTGGATAACATGCAGTTGCTGAAATTTTTAAGTAAAGTAAAACTCTTACAGCTGTATAAATATTATGAAAGTATATATGTTACTCATATTTTTTTTTAATACAGAAAAGACATTCTGTGGACTTTCAGACCACCAGAGGACTCTGAGTTCCTTCAGCTCTAGAGTTAGACCAACAGCATTTCACTCAGGGATGCAAATTCAAGTGCAGCTCTTTTCTAGGGGTTCCTCTACTAAATGAATAAATTTTGCACCTCCATTCATGACAAATATAAATTAGGTTGTATGCAGACATGTTATGTAAAGCTTAGATTAGGGACTAGCACTGTGGGGGAGCCCTACTCTTTGCATCAAAGTCTTATGAGCACTAGGGATTAATAGGGATGTCTGAATTATTCCTATTGCTCCCATATAGTGTCCATCCACTTTGTAATGGATACAGTGTTTTTATCAACTTCTCTTCTTCTCAATCCCTTTGGTTTCTCTTCCATAGGTCTCTCAATCCTTTCCCACAAAGACTGAATTATCCTGTATTTTTCAGAGTAACCTGAACCTGGTGTTTTCTACTGCCACTTGTTTCTCCCTCTGATACCCTTTGGCTTTGAACAGTGCCTTCCCTTCTCCCTTGACAAGCCCAGGTCTTCCTCTCCACCTGCAGTAGTTGCTGTTCAAAACAATACTGAAGAAAATGCCTGGCCCAATGTACAGAGTACATTCTCATTTCACTTGTTAAAGAGAGAAATTACATAAGAACATGGAAGTTAGCTAAAAGAAAGCCTGAGTGATAAAACACTGAAGCATGTGCTTGTGCCAGGCCACTTTATGAAGATATCATATAAGAAAGGCAGTATTAAAAGCACAGCAAGAGAATAAAAATAAAACCAAATCCAAAAGCTCCATCTCCAAAAGGCAGTATGAAGAAGAGAGCAAAGAAGGCTATCAGACATGAAAAACATTCTTCTAAAGACAAAGCAAGCCCTAAAAGGAAAACAGAACTCATGAGTGGGAAAGAAAAAGATTTTATGCATCTCAGCAGTCCAATATAGGTAGTAAGTAAAGCAAAATCATTGTATTTAATGGACATTTTAAAAAGTATTAAAGTATTATGAAACAGAAATGAGAAACAACAGAAAGCTTCACTCTATATGTAGTGTTGCCAAGTAGTAAAAGCCATTGCATCAAAAAAATAAAGCAAAAAAAATTCCAAGATATTTAGACTTCTAAAAAACCATTAGAAAACATGATTTGCATTCTGTTCCACAAGCAACAAAGCAATATTAAGATACAAAGAACATGAACTAAAACCTGATGCACTGAACAAAGGAGCAAACACTGAAAGCAAGCATTTAATAACCTCTCCTAATCAGGCTTTAAGAGCTCTAGCATTTTGTGAAATGTTTCAAATATACACTGACCTACTTAGGATGGTCACAACCCATCTGAAAAAAAAAAAAAAAAAGAAAGAAAAAAAGAAAAAAACCCTGAAGTCTAGGAGCTGCTCAGTAAAGCCAGCGATTCCTCTTCCATTTAGTGATAACTTTGAAAAGTACCGCTTTTCTCCACTAACACTATCTCACTGCAACACTACTAATAATCATTTGAGTTCTGAATTAATCTTAAATATCCTGTTTCTGCCAGAAACGTAATCGCCTTCAGGCCAGAGAGTGCTGTGCTGCTAAAAGCTTACATCAGCACCGGGCAGCTCAGGGCTCACATCAGCCTGGCCCACCACCTCTCCCTGGGAACATAAGCAAAGGGGCAGCTGCTGGTGCTGGGGAGGTGCCAGCAGGCAAACTGGGCACCCCCAAAATCTGAAGGCAGTCCACATGCCTGCAAAGGTCAGTCCATCCTGGCCTAAGTTATCAGACAGGCAAGAAGCCAACTCACAGACTCGAGGTGTGGGCTCCGCGCTCTCAAGCAGATTTGCCTCTCCAGCTGTCCTTGTGTGCTGCTCCCCGGTGACACCGTCCTGTCCCCGCAAGTGATGAGCCCACCAGTCAGACCTGATGCTCTGGCCCCCTGCAGACCAGCGTAATGCAGGGATTGGGGCACATGCAGACAACTCACAAAAGCAGCAAAGTCAGTTTTGAGTTCCACGGATTTCTATATTTTGCCTTTGGGTCAGGCCTGTGTCTCTAAAAATAAGTTTCTAACCTCTATCAGGTGAATGTTTCTATCAGCAGCACTGAAAAGAACACTGAATGTGTGTTACCTCAAATCCTGATGGAAATGAACCTAAAACCTTTCCAGCAATGTCAAAGAGGAATTTTAGAGGGCAACTGAAGGAATAAATATCCTGACATCCTGCAGGACAGAAGCCCACTGGGGATTCTGAAATTAAATAGGTAACACAGGGAAATAACTATGAACCACCATCTTCTGCAGTCAAAAATGAAGACACTTTCAAACACCTCCAAAACTAATATAGTGAAAGAAGCAGTTATCAGAGTAAATATTTGGTCTTTCAAAACAATTCAGTAATATCTTGGAAGCGATGAAAATTACTACAGCTCTAACAAGAAAGTAAACACTCCTGGCATTTTTCTGAGTAAATGATAGCAAAACAGTGGATTTGTAAGGACAAAATTGCCCACTGTGTGTTTTAACAGGAAGACACAACTACAGGGATTCACCTCTGTGGCTGAAGCAGTAGGAGTCAGGAGCTGGCCCTGCCTAGCTGGGTGCTTACAGATGCCTGAGCTGCTGCTCTGCAGAGAATGCAAAATCAAAACACAGAAGATCAAATGTGCTGTACTATTAGCTTGTTATTGCGATAAGAATCTAACATTTTGATTGTTCCCACACAGAAAAAACTCCAAACATGGCCTGGTCCTACTAATTTGAGGACAATTTCACATTTGACTCACAACAAAGTAAACCACAATTTGTCCTCTCCAAATATATCTTATGCATCTTTTAAATTATGGACTTCTTTTACTGCAGCACCATTAAAATCTGAAGTACAGGTTGCACCCCCATGACTATATAATGCCTGTCTATGTAGCAACATATGCAATAGCACATAGATTGCTGGCATCATAGCAACACAATGTTTAGTACTCCTCTATTTAATTTTGCTTTATACTGAGAAATTTCAGGCACTAGACTGAAGATACCAATATCCTAAATAGGCATTGAATATTTTTTGATCTTGAGCTCTGGACTGTTACTTAGCGCATGTCTGTACAGGCAGTTCCTGGCTCCCAGGCACACCAGGCTCCTGCACAAGGCAGACTTGGGCAGTAGGGTTTGGTTTATACTCAGTGCTAGGAAAGCAAAGTTAGGGAACAAGCAAAGGAAGAAGGGAAATTGCCAAGCCAGCTGTTCTTCAATTCCCAAAGAGCTCTTTTGGCCTTGCACTGAAGCAGCAGGAGGCTCTACCAGCCCTGGCAAACTCCTGGAAGGGACCCCTGAATAAAACAGTCAAGGACACTTCTATTGTAACATCATTAAAATCCCTGGGCTGTGGTATGGGTTGTTTCTATATAAGGGCACAGAATGCAATAAAGAGGAACATTAATTAATTATTTGACAAGTGAGTGATTGTGCTGCCAGGCACTGCAGGCTTTAAAACTTTCCTACCACAATCCTCTAACTTCCTAGAGCAAGTTTTACACAGGCATTTTCTCTCTTGATCCTGAAACTAGCTTCAGGACCAGCTTCTAATGATGTATGTTTTCACATGGTGGTGAAGGTCCAGTCAAGACTAGGACGGGTTTTATACTGAACATGCTCCAAATTCTGAGGTTGACTATTAAGACTGACTATTTGTACCAGAGATGTTGTCTTTTGTATTTGACTATAAAATTATGGCAAAAGGAACAGGAGAATGGAACTGTCAGGATTTACAGAAGGTCAGTAGCTGTATGAAAGAAGATCCTCAGCCCTTGCCCAAAGCTTGATCCATTAAAACACCTACTTTTTAAATATGTGATTGTTATGAGTACCCTATAACTGCAAATGTTTTTGCACACGTTCACTGAGTTTTCATTTGATATGTCTTTCAATGGTTGAATAGGCAAGATGTCATGTTGCACATAAAAATAATAAAATCACTTATGTGTAATGTTCTTCAGCCACTAAAAAATATTCTTCCTGGTTCTACCTAATGTTCTTTCAATTTTCTCCCCTTTTCAAATTCCTGGGAGCAAAATCAGTAAAAATTTGTGTAATAGCAACCTGATCTTGTGAGACACAGAGCTTCACAGTATAAAATAAAACTCACCAGTGTAAGCTTGTTTCAGTTCATCATGGAAATAGAAGCACTAGAAGAATAAAAACCCCTACAATTTTTTCACCTATAGCCAAATATTTAGCTTTTCTAACTTAAACCAAACATTAGTCCAGCAGACCTAAGTATCAATAAAATAAGGTAGGTGTTATAAATGAGGTGTGTGTTTTGATAGCAACTCTCCAGCTCCTTATTCAGATTCAATTAGACTATCTGCATTTTAACAAATGGTTTTGACCCTCTAAACAAAGATGATAAAAATGTCTATATGGAAATACTTTGGTATGATTTATTGAATTCAATGGATTTTTTCAGTTACAGGGACAGCACAACTTATTGAGGCAGCCATGGCCTCCCTCCTGCTGCATAAATGAAATTTTTGAATTTACTACAGATGATGGTGCAAGAGAGAATCCCTGTGAAGAGACAGTGACTGAGAGTAAACAGCTGCTGCCAGAACAAATAACCCTAGCTGCAGTGCACCTGAAGTCTGTGGAGGGCTGTGCTGGCAGCCCATGCCCAGCAGGGTAGCCCAGCCCCAGCTCCAGAGGCTGGGCCAGCCCAAATCCCATTCCTGGATCTGCTGCCAAGCTGCTGTGCCAGCTCAGGCACTTGGACTTACGGGGTTTCTCCACTGGAACAGGAGTGTGGAGACATTTCTCAAATACCTATCAAAGCAAGCAGAGGTTTGCCTTGTTTTATAATTAGCATCTCTTTGAAGCCTTTCTGAGATCTGGAATGTGGAAAATGAAACCAGTGGCCTAAACCTTGCAACTTCAGTTGCCAAAACCATATAAACACACATATATCTCTTGTGCTATTTATCTCATTTGCTGCCATGCACACGTACATTTATAAAACACACCTTGTACACATACACATGCAGATCTTGTCAAAGGCAACTCAGTCTTCAACCAACATATTTACAGCCACATCTCAAAAGAATTATCCGAGTAAAATCATGTTTAAAAAATGTAATGTGCATGTTTTGTGCATTAGGAAGGATATTTTAACCCAGCAGTCTTGTCTTGGTCACTCTTCTCTACATTCAATTAGCAAATACTTTTGTTTTACAGGAATATTCTGTAATTCCAATTAAATATTTTTCTCATTGACTTGGATAAATATGGAAAAATATAAAACACTGAAGAAATCCAAATTATATACAATAACTGCTGAGATTTTACATCAGAGAGGAAATGTAAATAAGGAAAGATGGCATAATTGTTAGATCACAGCTGCCAATAATTCAGAAATATTAAAAGTTCAAAATAGAATTACCACTTGATGGAAACTAATTTTTTGGTTTATAGTGACCCCTTTTAAGATCTTGCAAAGAATTTCAAATCCTGTTCGTCAAGGAAAAGTTCATAACTCTCAGCAGAATCTTTACTGCCTTCTAGAATTTCTGTCAGAATATTTATTAATCATAATAATATTCATAATACACAGAAGCTTACTATTTTTAACTCTCAATATTCCTATCCATGTAGTTTGGCTTTGTCAAATCATCATGTTTTTCTAGTTCTAGTAATTTTTTCTCTTTCCAACATCATAAAGTGCCTGTTTTCCTTGAATGTTAAATCACATGCTTATCTATGTTTATTATGAATGGCATCCCAGACATTTGTTTCCCTGCTTGCAGGTCTTTATTTAAGTGGACTCTTTATGGACAAGCAAATACAACATGCCAATTCAGCAAGTTTTCCAGTAATTTTTGTTTTAATTTTTTTTTATTTTTTAAATTATACTCCTTTTTTTTCTTTTTTTGTACCATGCTCCTATTTCTTGAAATGTGTTGAATTAGATATAACAATTGCAAGTCGCCCATAAAATTGCCCAGATAAGAGTGAATAGCTTTGCAGCTAGAGTTACTTCCTTCATTATGAGACCAAATGAAGAAATTAATTTACATTAATTTTCAAGAAAGAAGAAAGATGGGTATTGTAACATCCACCTTCTGTTCCAGCAGAAGTGAACCAGGTAAGCAAACCTGATAGTAGGAAAAGAACACAGGTAAAAAGGGATAAGATCATATACACAGAACAACTATGTATGCTCACTGTCCTGTCCCAGGGTAACAAACTAGAGAGACACAAATTTCTCTTACTATTGTAGTGGCGTCAAGATACTTTTTATTTCTTTGAAGAAAAACTAGTGATTTTATTTTAAGCTCCAGATGGGAAAGAACCACTAAACCAAGCACTTTTAAAGGCTGCTGCTGACAGCAGCTCTGTCTTAAGAAGAATTTGGCACCTTTAGTTCTCCAGACTATTTCACATTTTCATTTGACTGATCAAGGTCATCTTAATACCACTCAGTTTTGTAGGTGCTTGATCCTGTCATCAAGGCAACGTATCACAAAGTGAAATCTGTGCAGACCCTCCGCAGGTTTGCTGCTCTCCTGCACTGCAACACATTGTACCTAATAGTCCAGGAAATCTCCCTTCCATCCTCTGGTACTTGTCCATCAGCATCCAAGTCTTTGAACTGCAATAATTAGTGGTATTCTAATGTAAAAGTCATATTATTAATTTTTTTTTTCTTTTTGGTTATGGGAAAACCAAGATAGGAATCTCAGAATCCCAGTCAGTCTATTTTTATAACATACACAGTAAGTATACTGAAGTCTCACTGATTGCAGGATCATTTATTCTGAAAATATGAATAAGCACAGTATATTACAAAAACACAAGGGATAAAATTATTGACTGTGTTTTTCTGACAGATATTAAAATAAAAAGAAATCAGAATCACATTCTTTAAATATTACATGACCACTAAAATTTGTACAGCAGTATACGGTTGTGTAATGTTTATCATTTTAAATGGATCTTCTCCTAGCAAATGTGCAAGTTTAGTGCCAACTAATATAATATGAAAGTTCTTTGATTTAACATTCATAAGACAAAGTCAAGATAAATTAAAACTCAAAAAAGAAAGGTTTTACCAAAATTAATACTAGTAATTCATAGGATTTTCAAGATGGGAATTGACCCTTTTTTACCTATCTTACACTGTGTCAATTCCAGCACTGGTATTTAAATTCAGTACTAGGAAGGAGACAGAGCTTGAATCTGTCAACAATATCAATGCCACCTTATTTCACATTCTATATATGTAAATACCAAGAAATAATTTAGTTCGCCAACACATACACAGTAACAATGCTGGAATGAACTAGAAGATTGTTTCCCTAGAAAGTAACCTAGAAAGTAATTTTCAACAAACCAAAATCTTAAACAATTTGGCTTCTTATAGTAAACCCCTCACAGGTTATTTTTAGGCAGGATTGCCAGAAATTGGCTCATTTCTGGGTTCAGCCACAAGAATTCAACAGAACAAGCAACTGGATCCTACCCCTAGACATGAAGCTTTGTATTTCTTAAGACTCTGCACCATCACACTTTTGGTACATTAATGCAGATGGGAAGGATTGCTTCATTCTCTGTTGAATCACTGTCATATTTGTCAGATAATGCACCCTTGGTGGGCAATGGGACATGGTATGGCTCTAAGTGCCCTACAACTCAGTGTTCAAATGGGGAGAGGTTCTTCAAACCAATAAACGAATATATATTCCTGCACAGCAATCATACACTCCTAAATAAGGACATTATGTTCTTACAAAAAAATAGATTTAAAATATTTGCAGTAACAGTGTTTTTTGCTCTTTGTATTGCCCATTTTGAGAATTTCTCCATGGTAACTTGCTCGTCTTTTCTCGGTCCGTATGATACATCCTGTTTCAATTCAGCAGATGTTTCCTCTTATTCGTTCCTCTAAGATTCATTATTTATTCTACATTAATGTGCACTGCATTGCATCTGCCATCTGCTAACCTAGGCACATAAAATACCAAAATCCTTTTATACTTGTCTGCAAGGTGCCTCAAAACTTAGTGCTTCTCCTTACCAAGCTCATCCGGCTTTTAGACATAAATCCTGGAAGCGCTGCCTGGGCTGAGACCCTATGCCTGCAAGCAATCAAAGTGCTCACACTAGCCCCAAGGACAACTCATCATTTCCAAGGGTTCCAAACCTGCCCACTAAGGACAGCATCATTCTCGTGCTTCCCTTCATTATTTCTCAGACAAAATGAAATGGAGCAGCACAGCTGTGAGAAACACTCATATGTGTCAGAACCACCAATACAATGGGAATATGAATAGCATTAATGTCTAGATGGGTAGTGTACATGAACATTTCTAGCTTATTTGAAAAACCTCTCACGTCGTGTCTTGTCTGCATTATATAGGCTGGAGTGAGAACCTGAAGCGAGATAAAGGAATAGACTTGTGCTCTGATAATTATTTAAATTTAAAATATAGGAGCAGTCCTGGCAACAGAGAATGGCATAGAAAGACTCTTCCACTGATTTCTAAGCACCTTAATCATTTAATTCCTAAAGAACTTAATTTAGAATAGGGTTGAAATTCTCTCAGGAAAAGGAAAGCATTTTACCAAAATCTCACTTCCAGTGTAAGCACTTTAATCACTGTGCTCATGAAGTGGCATTTAAGAAAAACCACCCTCCTCTGCATCCCCCTATTAGATAGCAAAACCTAGATGTAAATGGCAGATGATCATCTCATCAGCAGTTATTCTAATTTCTGGCTTTCCCCCTGCAGGCTTCCCTGCATTTCAACAGCTGCATCTGCCATTTGCATCCAGAACATCTGGATAGAAATTTGAGGTGACTCCCGTTTTGATTATTCATCTTTCCGGAATTTCAGCGGAGATAAGTGGGGTGGGTGGCCAATACTGATGGCACCTCCATGTCGTGTTTGATCCAAATGTTAGCTAGGAAGACAACTGCACAGAGAGAGAGCTTCCAGAACCTTGCACTCACCTTTCATCTCATCAGGTTTATTACTGAGCTTCCCCTGCAGCTTGTCACCTCATAAGGTCTAACTCTGAATGCAGGAATTCCTTCGAGGCTGAGCAGTACTTTCTTCTTGGGAAAGACAACCTCACAACTACCAGCTAGTTATTGCCAGACCTTCAGAGCACCTCTGGTCATTGCATGGCACTAAACAGCAGCACACTCTGAAGCTCTGTGAAATCAAACTTAACAAGAAAGAGCTTATCACCTCCTGCTACTGTAATTAGAGTCACTTAGTGCTTCTCCCAAGAACCTCAAACAAGAGAGAGCAGTCAGTGAGTTCATTGGATAAAGAGTAATGTGCTACTCATTGAAAAGCAGTTGCTTTCCTACCATTCCTGTGTCAGTAGGACCACAAACTGGAGGAAAACTGCAGTCTTTGAGTAGACCAGGGAGCTCTCATCACTCGCAGTTCCTCAGGTACAAACTCCACTTTTGGCAGGAACCACAAGTGCATAATACTTAGTAACAGGGTGAAAAACTCCACAGAAGTGTTTCTCCACAGCAATCACAGGCAGTAGGTCAACAATGTTCACTGATTTTGGCAAAACAACCTCACTGTGCATTGTGTCAAAAGATAAGGAATCAGAGCAGGTTCCAAATCTTACCCTTCTACTTTTCATGAGACTCTGTTATGTATATGGTCAAGCTGAACCCAGATTCTTAACACAAAGACCAGAAAAAAGTAATGACAATAAATAAATATTATTGTAAGAGGGAAAGTTCTAATAATAAAAGCCAGAACTGTCTTAAGTGGGGAAATACATCTTTTCATGTGAGACAAGATTTATCTTGTAAGCAATCAGGCAAAAAAACCTGAATAAAGACATGTAACAGACAGGTATGACAATCTGCAGAACTTTCTGTCATCAACCACAGCCTTTGTCTCTTTTCAAACAGAATCCAGGGAAAAGTCATCTTCTATCTATCAACATTCCAGAGTAATCTATTAACTAATGAGATGAAGACAAACATCCATATTTCTTTTCTTAATATTCACTGAATACTCCATCTAAGTTGAAGATGCCTTAGATGAAACAGAAATTTGAAATTTTTCATATTAAACTACACCTCAGCCACGGCCACAAAGAATGACTGATTAGATTAGTACTTAATTCCATGGCATGCTATAGACCTGTGCACATAGTATTCAGAAAATGAGCATAGTGTAGAAAAATTTGTTTCTCACTACATAATACTGTATGTAATTTTCTAAAATTTGAGTCTCTAGAGAAATTAAACTTTACCTTCTTTTTGCTCCACTAGATGAAAATTAAACCTTCAATTTTACCCAAGTATCTGAATTAGTGTATATACAATTTTTTGCCATGCAGGTAAGAGTAATCATCAAAACTAAATAAAGACACAACGTTTGTTCCAAGAAAGAAGCCATCCAATTATCCCTTGCTGGCATCCACTTGCCCCCATGCTGTCGTCCTTATGTGTGTGGCTGGTTGGGGACATGGTCATTGTCCAGAATCAAAGTAACCTTGCAGGGAGAAAAAAAGGGGTCGGTACAGGATTACCTCTGTCATCATCCAAGAGTCCAAACCTGGTCCAAAACAACCATTCCTTAGTCAAAGATGCATAACCAGTTTTAACATACCTACCCACCTAATGTTTAATCTCAGCAGACATCTTCCTGGCATGAAACCCTCATTCCTCTTCTTGCCAAAAGCAATCCTCACACCCCCACTGCCCACCCCCGCCTTGAACACTTACATTTACTGACTCTCATGATTTATGTTAGAGGTTGAACACCTGAGTAGAAAATGAAACATTTATAGACCACTTCTGAAAAACTTCAGATAGAAGCAAAAATACCTCCACCTCTCAGCATAGCAAACAAACACCAACACCTGTTCCAAGAATTAGAACCAAACTGTTTTGGTTTTTTTTTTTTAATACATAGTTCAAATACAGTTTCTACAGGTCAAGAAAGATAGATGTCTTAACAATACAAATAATTTTGAGGGAAGCTTCACAGAAGCTGGAAGTGTTTGTCAACACAGAAAGTACAGAGAGAATTACTAGCTTATCACCTACAACCTGCACTTTATCCATGGAGTACAAGCTTCCCAGAAGCTCTTTACTCCATCATTCAAAATGCAGAAATACAAATAAAGTTTTCTAGAGGGCCTAATAGGATTTGAAATATCTGATTTAAATGGTCAAATGATTTTCAAATAAACAACAATTGGACGGAAACATTTCAGAGGGAGAAATGGTGGCTTTGGGGCACAAAATAAATGAAGGCACAGCAGCTGGTAGGTGTACACAAGAGACAGGGGGAGAAGTATAAGAAGTATAAGTATTGAAGTATAAGATATGGTATAAAATTCTACATAGTCAGTAGGAGAGTGACTTTTCCAGACACTTCAAAGGCCAGAACAGATTCTCCTCCAATTTGGAAGCTCTTGAATATAAGATTCAGTTAAAGCCTGGCTTCTGCTCCATGAAAGCTTCAGCGATAGAAGTCCAACACTGCCATGCCACAAGGGTGGTGAGCTGCAAGGGAAGCCCAGGGCTCAACCTGCACTGCTGTTCCCAGCCTGGAAAGCAAAGCCAGAGGCAGACACGAGCTCTACTTCAACCTCTGTCATCACAAAAAGGGAGGCAATTGCAAAATGATGCAAGCCTAGAACCCAAAAATGAGGAAGTACCCTACAGTTACAGTGCACGTGTCAATGGAACTGATCATCAGATGAATCTGGAGTGGAACCCTCCCCCAACAGAATGGGCAGAACAGTACCACCAGTAACGGTGGAACAGCAGTGGTTCAGCACTGGCCAGAAACAACCGCCTGATAATCAGAAAATTTTTTTTCCTCCTGAAAGAAGAAATTGCTTTCTTTTGCTTTAGAAGAGGCATGATGGGATATTAGACAAGTTAAAGCTAAGCTAATGTAGTTGCAGAATATTTATGGTGTAATTGCTATGCCAAAAAACATAAAAGAAGATTGCTAAAGCAGTGTTATCTCTACTGAGCTCTTGGGTAATTTTACACCTCTGCTTTGCTCTTGTACATTGCCTGCTGCTGCTGCAGGGTGGGTTAGGCTGCTGTTTGTACTACTGAATGCAACACAGGACCATGAAACAGGCACACAGGGAACCTGAACCAATTTTGCCATGGGACACTTAACTTCAATATTCCTTGAATTGTTATGATTTTTACCAGTGCAACCTTAAAGTTGCATTTGTTCAATTTCCTGCTTTGAAATATGTAGGCATTTTACACAACTTAACATGTCTTGTTGTAAACATCATAATTTTTATCATTCCTCGGGCAACCCATCCCTCCCAGCCTTCAAGCATAAACATCTAACAATGTGCCCTGTATTTGACAGGCTGCTTTGTTACTTATTCAGATTCATCATTTCATGAGCGTTTAGCCCCAAGGCACCATCTCAGACACATACCCATTCACTTATGGTCTACAAGGACTTGTAAGGCCTTGCCTGGCATGCACGGAAACACAGCAATTGTTTCACGTACATTTAGTGCTAGAAAGAAGAACTCACACATTTCTTTCATTTCTTTAGTCTGATCCACAACTTGCACCAAACATTTCAGATCGGCTGAGACCAGAGTTGTTATAATTAATGTCATAAATTTTAAAGAGTTGTATCATACTTATAATCATAGATTGAAACCTATAATTATAGTTGCATATGATAAAAGAAGTAAATTTCTAATAGACGTCTCCTTCGATGTCAGACATTGCAAAAAATAACACTTGGGCATCACAAACGTCAATTCACAAATATACTAAGGGGTTTTTCAGAAGCTTTACTGAAATGTTAATAAATAATAGGTCTTTTTTTTTCCATCATCTTATTCTGATTCAGAAACTTACATCTCTCATCTTGAGCAGAGCACATCCACTGCTACACACATGAATTCAGACTAGGGCCACAACATAGGTGGAGTTTTATTATGTTTATACATAATTTTCAGGGTAAAACAGAAAGAATGAAAGTGCAGGGTACAACCCAGCTATGACACACCTGCAATTGAGAGAGTACTAGGTAAAAATAAGTTGGAATTTTATCACCAAAGCTCTTAGTAGAGGATATCAACATGATATCCTTCTAGTCTAAAAACCTGCCTTTTACATTGTTACGATTAATCAAGAGAAATAGGCAATTGTATAGGAGATGGGGTAGCAAGGACATAGTTGTCACTCTACAGATCCACGAGAGTTTAATACATTTGCTCATTTGCTTGCTGTCCACAAGCTCACAGACATTGCCATGACCTGCTACAAGGAAGCAGAGCAGTTCTGGAGATGTACCTTAGTTCATCACATATATGTCCTGTCAGAAATAGCATAGCATGCTGCACAGAACCATTAATAGTAGCTTTTGTCCAGCTAGATTCCAGCTAGATTAAGTACAGAACTTAGTACAGAAGCTACTCCAGAGTAAGTTCAAGTTTACAGTACAGTGTGTGTGTGTGTGTGCGTGTGTGTGTGTATATATATGTCCGTTTAAATGGTGCCTTCTCCCATGCAATGACATGCAATCAGGACAAAAGAAGGGTATTTTTATAAGGAAAAATATGTCTTTTTGGAGACATTGCCCTTTTGGGTGTAGCATTTTTTGTAAACAGCAGAGACTCTTTATAAGAGCTCACTTGAATGAGAGAATTAATGGGGTGGAGTTACCTACCATAGAGAACACAAAAAAGCACAACATGGCAAAGAAGAAACACTTTGTAAGAAACACTAAATAGCTGAGCAATTATGATACTACCTAATAGCCCTTTTTCATGCACACTTCATTCACACCTTGCTCCACTTATTGCAGCCTTCATCTTCCTAGTCCTCCTCCCTCCCTCACTATGGAAACACCTCATCAAGAAATCTCCCATTTCTTGGGTCACACCACTGCCATCTTCAAATACTTTGACTTGCCTCATTATGCTCATTAAGATAGAGTTGTTACTTCCCAGAGATGGAGGCACAAGGGGGAAATCAGAGATGAGCACACCAGCCCTATTTCCCAGCCCTGGAAGGTGGCTGCCCCTGGGCTCTCGCCTCAGCAGCCAACTTGGGGGGCAAATTCTTCTGCCCTGAGCCAAGGCCAAATACAGCTGGGCCATGGGAGATGGCTGGTTGCAGGCCTGGGAGGAGAGGGAAATTGCTGTAGGTGTGCTGACCAGTAGCTATTTTTTTTGCAGCAGAGGCTCTGGAGGCGACCTCAAAGTGGATCAGAAGCACCAACTAGATCTGCACTATCTAGATGGCTTCCCTCCAATTTTCATAACTTGTTTAGCTTGTTTCGTCCACATGCAATCATTACTTATTTATTATATATAGACTGTCAAATATGGGGCCTTTGAGGAGGAAAAAAAAAGGAGTTTGTACTGCTGACTGACCTACATTCCTATGAATAAAGTTTCTCTTCCTTTCAAGTTGGTTGTACTTGGAAGAAATATCCACAAAGTATAATGTGTTTGGGGAAATAAATTCAACTGATTATCTATTCCCATACAGCTGTTATTTTTTCTGAGGTTGTTTTTACATAGGCATTTTATTATTTTCAATGTAGTTCTGAACTGGAGGACATTATTTGCTGCGGGATTCCCTTCTTAATTTGAATTTAAATAATCTAATAGATCTAAAGAATAAATAATGGTGGATATAATTTAGGATACCCAAAGAAAAAAGTCAGGACCAGCAAAGCAGGATACTCCCAAGCTATTGCTGTCCTGCTGGGACAGGAACTGTATCTCCATCCACAATTATGATGCTCTGATACTGCTGGTGCCTCTTTTGTAGCCTGTCAATAAAGCTAGGAGTTCCTGGCCTGCAAAGCTAAAAATATCCCTGTACTAAAACAAACAACTTAATTCTTTGACTTTCTGAAATGCAGAAGCAGGAGGTTTACTCTTAATGAGCAACCTTTAGTACCACAAGAATCTGTCCAAAGATTGACTCACTAGATGCTATTTTTGAAAGCATCAAGATAGAAATTCAGAACATTAACTTACTAGTCTTGTGTACTAAACTCTGGCATATAGTTTGTGGAGTGGAGTTTTTCATTCTCTGGTTTACTATTTCTTTATATTTTGAAATACTAAAATATTTGTTAAACGCAATTCAGTTGTACCCTCTTCTACCACTTACATCATCCGTGAAAGGTTCTTCTGACACATGTGTCTGATCACTAGCCCAAAAATATCCAAAGGAGGATGGGATAACACCTAAGAAATCATAACTTTAACATCGTCGCAGACTCCAGATCCACACTCATAAGATTGCAGAGGACAAACCTGGTTTTCTCTAATGTCCAGTTGTGTTTACATCATAAATTTTACCTGGAATGCCAGTGTGAGGAAATCCACCAATACATTTGGGTTTTACTGCACATATTAAGTGAGTTTTAAAGCGGCAATAATGCTACTGGATAGTTATGATTTTTATTTTCCTTAACTAAGGTATTAAAAACAGAGGCAAGTTAGCTCCTTCTTCTCAGTCATCTTCTGCTTCAAATTGCCTATTCGTAAAAAAAGCCTAACTTTATTATTCCTTTATTTTTATTCTTTATATTATTCCTTTTATTATTATTTGAAACCACTCCCCTATTCTTCCTCTTTCACTTTTAATCCTTTTTCCCTGTCTATCACAATTCTTGTGTGCTAATTTCTCACTTCAATTGAAATTGAATTGTTTCCTAAAAAGACATTCCACTCCTAAGCCTTTCAGACCCAGGATACTATGAAAATAAAACAAGATAACAAATTAATTGAACCAAACTTGATCACCTATCTCCGATCTGGCCTCTCTTTGTTTGGAGATGGACAAATATCTTGCAAACCACATCTCTACAAACAAAATCTAATACTTCTTACTTATCTTTCTGTCAGAGTGATATTCTGACATATTATCTATTTTAAAAACTATTTGAGAAACAGATTCTAGTTTTGCTCATGCATTACTTCCCAATAAAGTTTACATGACAGGTTTTTTTAACTTAGTATTATTCATAAAAAGTAAGCACGTACAACTGGTTAAACATAAATCATAACAGGAAAATAATTTTTGCAATTCCTAGTTAAAGATGATAACATTTTATAGCTGAGAGTTTAGGAAATCAGTAAAATCATCATACTCTTCACAGATCCCAAGGGAAAAATACATGCCTTAAGTGTGATTTGCACATCAGGGTCAACTATTTCAACTAATACATTACAAGTTCAGATGGGCACAATATCTAAGAATCATTTCAGAATTTGATGCCTCAAACTATTTCCTTTGGTGATAGGTATATTTACCTACGTTGAAAAGGTTTCACAATTGAAACAGAAATGTTATGGCAAGTGATCTTACTGTCAATTAAAAAATTGTTTGTGTGAATCACAAAAAAATAACTGATTCCACCACAGTCATTGCTGGCTGTTGGACAAGCATGGAGGCACGCACATTTTACTTGTTTCTCTCTTTGATGTTAGTTTTAGTATCTGTGAACATCAGTGCAGGAAAAAAAGAAGCATCCACAGAGCAGGAGTGCCCGATCTGTGCTGCTGCTTTCTGCTTGACTTCTTCCAGTTTAAAAGAAAGGTGTCAGCACTACTCACTCCTTTACTTGTCATGGCCTGGGCAAGGAAGGATGAGTAAGGCTGCCCTTCCATGGCAACAAAATAGTTAATAATGGGAAAGTGCAAATCATTTTCCTGGATACTCTCAGTGCACACTAGCAAGACTGGAGGACACAAGCCAAAACAGGCTGAGTGTAATCTAATCTGTGTCAATATGAATTGACACTATGTCACCAGTGCAGGTGTTCACTCCACTGAAAATCCCTCTTTCCCATCTGCCATTTTCCCCTTTCCCTTTCTTCTCACAAATACATAGGATAATGCTCCCAAAGCCAAGATAAAAGACGTAACTAACCACTTCCTTGATAAACATCAGAGAAACCAGGAATATCAGTTCAGAAATGGAGGCAAGATGTGCCTCAGTTGACTATCTCCTGCACAAAAAAATTAGGAAATGAGGAAAGATCCCGCGGGCTCTGAAGACAAGAGATCACAGAGAGGAAAGCAAGGGGAAGGTGACAGCAGCCTGAAAGGGGAGAGTTGCTGGCACCATCATGTGAGATTTAGTGGATTAAGCAGTGACTCAACAAAGGAAATGAAAGTCTGCAGTTTAAGGAAAGACTGGAGGTGGCACTTCATGCCATGGTCTAGCTGACATGGTGATGTTCTGTCATAGGTTGGACTAAATGATACCATTGGATTTTTCCCAACCTAACTGATTCAGTAATCCTGTTAAAAAAAAATCTAGATAGAGAACCAGTTGAAACACTCAGTTATTTCAGCTTTCAATAAGGTGTGAGTGATGACCAATAACTTGTTGATGAGACAGGGAAAGCCACAAAGTCATCACATGCTGAGAGCTTTCTTGAGACCTTAGACATAGCAGAAAGAAAAAGTGCCAAAATAAAAAAAAAAAAACAAACCAAGAAGGTGAAATTTAAAACCTACTCAACCTGTACAGTACAGTGGACTAATTCACTTATTATTCTGAACTACCTAATCTCCTAGGTACTAAAACCCAATAGGTGACTCCTTACTTAATGTTTGCAGGAAAAGCTCCCTGTGCATTAACCTTAATTACCCACATATATGCTTATAGTAGACAGACATCTGTGGATCAGCTGTGCTCCAAGACATGTAGGCTCCAGCAAACAGCTTAGATCTGTTAAAAACACTAAAAACCAAGATGTGGCCAACACTGCAGTAGTGGCAGAAATGGTAGAAGCACTTGTATGCATTTTACTCTTTCAACAACCGGATAAGCACTTTTTTAAAAGCAAGAACTGTCTTGGAAACAGGGACTGGGCAGATAAACACTCCAACCCCAAGGCTGTCTCCAACTTTTTTTTGTTCCATGACTGTTGAATTCTTGGCTGCAGAGTGGCTCCAACTCAAAGAACGGACATTGCTTACACATTCTCATCTCCTTGTGTGATGTGAGATGCTCACACAAGATGAACAAACTGACATTCACGTCTGGGTCTCTCCTCTGAGGTATTTGTACCCATTACATGATTGACATACCAAGGCAAACACCTAAGGCAGACAGGATTTTCCACCCCATGTCTCCAGAGATGCAGGTCTCCCAAAGCTGCCCAGGCAATGCAGGTGGCTATGCTGGGATGGATGGGAGAGGATCACCCTCCTGGAAAAGCCATCTAAAATTTCGGTGGCCAGTGCCCAGATGAGACACCTAAACAAAAGGGTAGAATCCCATCCCAAAGGGTGCCCGTGCAGTCCCAGGAGAGCCAAGTGACACCAGCTGAGCATCATCCATATCTTAAGCTTCAGTTATTTTAACATCTGGAACAGATGTTACTGTTACTTATTCCTGCTCACTCAAAATTAATGTATGCTATATCATAATGCTCTTGAGGGGCAATCAACTTTTTTTTATATATTTATTATTAAATATGGAATAAAGCTGAGAGTCCCTGAACTACTTTAGCCACAGAAACTGGCTGCTTGTATTCTTTTGTAGGTCTCTAAGAATACTAATTAGGAATTGCATAAACATAAAACATTGGATTTTTCCCTTTTTCTGTGCAGATTTTGGACTGAGTTTCCAGAGCAAAAGCATACAATTAGTTAATTAAACAAAGATTTTTCAACTTCTACTGAGACTGAGATATATAATCTCTAAATGCAGTGAAAAGGGATAAGTAAAATTGTTTAAAATCCCATATCCGTATCACCCCACCAAAAAAAATCCCTTAGTTTTACTAGTAGATATACCCTGTAACAGGACTAATGAGGCAAGGCACTCACATCAAAATAACAGTTCTTGCCTTTATACTTGCATTTCAGTTTTTGTGTTGAATATGAGTTAATATCAATAGATAAATATAGAATATTGTCCTTAAAAAATTTTTAAAAACCTCCAAACAACTAAATGAGCAAGAAAGACAAGAAAACACTTTCCAAAATTCTTATTTTTTTCAACTTTTTTCACATGCTTAGGTGTGTAAGTACACAAGAAGAAAGTGGCCTTGCTTTCAATTTCTCCTAATATTTGTTTTATAAAATACCTTAAAAACTCCTCAACCCACAAATATGTAAATGAATAGTCCTGTTAAATTTGCATGAATTGGAAATGTGAATGATGGCTGAAGGACAAAAAAAAAAAAAAAAGATCCAGGAAGAATTTTCCCCGTGCGGTTGCATGGATTGAGTTACATTATCTGCAGTCTATTCAAAGCAAATCACAGAAAAGGAAAGATAAGTTTTATCCAAATTACAAATAAATGCAGACTTTTATGAAAAAAAAAATTGATATAGAATAGAATGAGTTCTGGCTTCATCTCCTGTACTTTGCTGGTATACTTTCTATACCTAATGCAAGTGAAAAGCCACCATAGGTTCACTGACCCTCAGGAATTGCATTGATGAGGCATAAGCCCACTGCAGAATGTTAATATATTTTGCTTCTCTTCTATTAATTTTATAATGCAATCTTTTATGTCTACTTACATTTATTCACAAATTATTTTCAAATTTGAAGCTTAATAAATTAAAAATACTTGTGTCCTTATAACAAATGCATGGTTAAAACAGAAGAAATAAGAATCCCAGTACTGGAGAATGCAGGCACAAAATTATAGTAATTAAGGTACACTGATAGAACAATGCAAAATACCATTTATGCACTTCAGTGAGCCACAGCTCTATGCTAAAAGACAGACAAATATAAGTGACCAGTTCTCAAAAGATGCTCATGGGAAGGGCTCAGCTCCATTTATGTCACCTGTCAGACTCAGAGTCTGGCCCAGGCAATTTCACTCAGAAAATTGGAATGTGTAGGATATTTGAATACACAGATGCAAGGTGTAATTTTATTCAGTAACTGGCACTCACCTCCCACTGTTCTCAAATGTGGGGTTTTTTTGTTACAACTCAAAGTTAAAAGTATAAAAAATTCTCCTTTCTTGTGACAGCAGAGTGAGTCTTGCTATCAACACAGATAATACTGGGGCATCTTCCAAGGAATCAGTTGTAACTCTGCTGTCCTGAGATGCTCAGTATCAAGGAGCTTTATCACAGGGCAACAAATGCGCCAGAAGTCCCTAAAAATCATTAATAATAAAATACTCACCATCCCCAGGGATTCATGTTGAGAACCTAATTCAGAAAGGTCTTGAGAATTCAAATTTGGAGAGGCTCCAAACACCTAGACCCTGACACAAAATTTTTTAAATGCTTTTAATTTAAATATGCATTTACCTTACATAAGCGAACACTTCATATGACCTAATTTTTGCTACATGCTTAGTCTGCTGGCGGGTTAGCATCAGATAAGATACAACAAAATGGGATTTTTCCTTTTTTTTATTACGTTTGCGTTGTTTAATACATTTTCAGAGTACTTTCTTTCTCTCAGAAAACAGCAGAATAATTGCATGTCCTTGTGAGTCATAGAACTAGATAAAATTTGGTATATGAGATTACTAAACAGTTGGAAAGCAAAACAATAAAAATCCCAATTCAGTGAGTTGTTTAAAAGTGGTCCTTTAGCCTTAAACAAAAGTGTTGGAAGAGACTAAAATTTATGTTCTTAAACACTTGCTCAATCAGGCTTACTTGATAAAATTTATTGCCTTTACTTTCAGAAATGTTACTACTACCAGTGAAAGAATAACTGAGATCTCAAACTACAGCCTTTAACTGTGCCAAAATAAAGACAATTGGTGACCCAGTCAGAATATTTCAGATGTGCAATAGAAAAGGCTATGCCATTGCTTGGAAACATTTTTACGAGAAGGTTTATGATAAGAATGAAAGCTCATGCCATCCTTTTTCATCCATTTTATCCATTTTTCCTTTTCCTGGAGACGAGATAAGTTGCAGCTGATGTGGAGGGGACCTGTTGGCACAGACTAGAAGAATCTGCTACAACTGAAGCCCACAATTGTACTAATACTGTTATTCTCACCACTCCCTTCCCCGGCTTTTTTTAGGGACATTTTTCATGACACCAAATCAGAAACATGTAAACACTTATGGCTGATACCTATATTCTGATTAAGTCATTAATAACATCAACCAGATACCAATCCAGTCACAAAGTGCATCCTGAAATTCGATAATACTTCAAGAGAAGCTAGAGGAAGACCATTAATCTTTTTAGATTATGTCTCTCTATGTAAACATATCTTTAACAATGGCATCAGAAATTTTTACTGAATTCTGTTGTAGTGATATTAATAATTCTTTTTTAAAATATATAAATAACATAACCAAAGATATGATTACAGACAGAGGCAGAGACAGCCCCAGCCATCCAAGAAGTCATCACATGAGATTGTTAAATCTGGTCAAACACTTCTAGAGAAGTACAAAGCACTATGCTTTAACTTTAAATCTTGTGTGTTCTTTGAAGTTTTATTCTGAGGTATCAACTAATCAGAGACTTTTCTCTGCAGGAGGTGAAATAATTTCTGTCCATCATCACCTGAATTTTTCTGACTGCTTCTTGTATTTGTACATGTGTCAGACACAAATACGTGCCTCCCAGAAGCCTAGCACAAATTATAGGGAAAAAAGTAAAACAGTATCACTTTATTTACATGCAAGTTTTAACCTTTTCAATTAGATACAAAAGTGCATGTAAATAATTATGAACAACTTTTTTTCAGTAAGAAAGGCCAACTCTTAAGAACAAAAATGTGAGAATGTATAAAGCCTAAAAAAGAGTGGATAAGACTTGCTGAATGATCCAAGGGTTTGCTGAAGGTACAGAGCACAATGACACTGAATGTCTATAGCATTTTATTGTTCCCCTAAATTTCTGAACAAAGAGAACCCCTTGGAAGGAAAACCAGCATAGATTAGATCCCTTTCTATTTCTCCCTTGAAAAAAAACCCTACATGCACATTCACCCTGTGATTGCATTCTAATTTCATTCTTGCAACCAGAAGGAAAACCTGCAGATGAGAATTTCATTGCAGCCAGGTTAAGCAGAAGGACTGAAATCCGGCTGAGTTTCACTCTTTTTCTGAAGAGACGCTCTTCCAGTTCCTCTACCCATCTCCCTTTTATCACCAGCATCCTCTTTTAAGTGGTTATTTAGACACTTTTCCTCAATGTTTTCCTTATGCCCTCCAGACTGTGATCAAAGGCCCTGCTGCATCCCTTAGCAGGCATGAGTCATTGCTCTCTTGGCTGCTGCTTCTGACAGCAATGACTATGGGTGCCTCTGAAGCACTGAAAAGGCAGCAGGAAAGTTGATGTGAGAGGAGGGGATCCACTGTTAAAACCAAAAAAAGCTGAAAAATAATACATGTTTAAGATATCACTACTTCTTTTTCCCTAGCCTCATTATACTTATTCATAAAAGTCAACAATATTGCCCACCAAATATCCTCTGAAAGTTGAGGAAGATCTTCTGCTAAAGACAAATTCAATGTAAATCATTATGATAAAAATAAAAATACTTTTTCTCTGGATGCATCCTATCTGTTGTCACATTCAAACAGCAGCTTTTAAACACAACCTTAAAAAGTTCATTTCTGCCTCTGCTGCTTGCTCTGCCTTTGCCTGCTGTCATACAGCAGCTCCCTAATCTCACACTCAAAGTTGGTCTGTAGCTCTGGAGCTCAGCTCAAGATGAGGTGGCTTGGCAAGCATCTGCCTTGCTGCTGAAACTGGGGTAGTTCCCTAGTGAGAGCAGAAAAGAACAAAGGAGCCTGTAATGCTACAAGAGGACTACAAGGAAATACAGGAAGGAGCTCATTCTTGTTTGGAAACAACAAAAAAAAAAAAGTATTTCCGATCCAAACACTGAATTAACAGTGTTTGGCAGTTTCTTTGTTGCAGCCCAGCAGTCAGAGCAGCAACACAAACAGACCCCGAGAGGTGCAGGCAATATGTATCTTGTACACACACACACAAAAATACATAAAACTTACCAGTGCTACTTTGTGCTTTTAAGCAGAAAGCAGAAAAATAACAAGTAGTCTTACCAATTAGACTTTCAAAAGAGCATAAATAACTCATGTGTTCAAACTCCACAAAGTTTCAACAAAGTTAACCGCCTTGCTTCTCTTGAGGCTTCTGTAACCTACACAGCTACTCAAAAACTTACTGGAGATTAGAAAAATCCTTATGATAAATGAGGACCAATTCAGAAACAATCAGGAAAAAAATAAAATCATTATGATATTGAGCTACCTTGAGATACTGAAAACAAATTACTGCTGAAATTCAGAGCTGATGCGGAAACTCGGCATATTGTGTACTCACATGTCAGGGTTTTGGCAGGCAGAAGGTGCACCAGAAAGCTGTCCCTGCCCACATCACCCACTAATCAACCAGATTCATACCAGAATGAGAGACCATCCAGTGAGATGCAAAGTTCCTGAGACTGCATTTTGGTTTTTTTCCTCAGCAAAAAAGGATTAGTAACTGCAAAACCTTGTCATTCCCCCTCCTGTTTCTACCACCACCATTACAACTTTGCAAATGAAGACTAAGTGGGCATAGATTTAATCTCCACTGGGCATTTGCTTTATTCCCCTGACTGTTCTTACAATGCAGACACAGAGAAAGTGACTGCTGACTCCTCTGTCTGGGCATTAGCTCAGAGGCAGCAGCCACCAGGTCAACAGACACAAGTTATGCACCAGCCAACTATTGTGCTACTTCCAGTGTGAAGCCACTTAAACTGCATCTGCTAATCCCACAGTTTTGCATGCCCAACACAGACAAAGCAGGCGAGGCTGCACCTAAATACCACCCTTCCCTATAGATATAAACCCCAGGGATAGGAGTCTGCTGTGCAGCTTCATTTGATGCTGTCTTGTTTTTCTTTCTGAGAAAACAGTGCTTACAATGTGTCAAATAAACTTCCCCCATGAATAAGTACAAGATAAAAAAAACCTGAAATGGTAAAAATATTGTCTCATCCCCATTGAATAAGGTATTACAGTGCTGTATAGAAAGCACTGCTGGTAAGAGTGACTTTCCCTTCACTCTCTTCCCTGGACATTCCTGACAGCTAGAGTATATTAAACACTTTAAACTACTAAAACCTCCAGGCACCCTGCAGACAATCCATGCTGCCTCCATACCTCATAGGTCATACACTTAAAATCTGTAACAAAGGCCAGTAACTTCTCGATGAAGATATTCCAAATATCCAATAAAAATGAAAGATTATGGAATGTCATCCAGAATGCTCCTTGTCCTCAGGGAGAGAAGGTCAGCATGGGCCTTCCCTCACTAAACATGCTGTGATTTCATAACTCTCATTTATATAGACTACATGAAATCACCCACTTATGAGATTTAGAACCCACATTTCTTCTTAACCAAAAACATAAGTGGAGTAGAGACACAAAAACTTCTTACTAGCAAATGTAAAGGCACTCACAGATCACAATATGTGCAGTTTTTATTATTAAAATATTCGAAGATCAAGAATTTAAATAGCCAGTAACAGTGTTGACATTAATTAAGTATCCAAACTCAGTTTCTAGGTGCTATATGGAAGCACACACTCACAGAGTACTCTGTCCTGGTTTCCCCAGCATGCCTATGTTCAGGGGATATATATATTCACCTAAAGCAATGCAATATGACTATTTTAAAGTGCAGGGCTTTGAACAATTTCTAATGCTATTTCCCAGCTGCACTGTAACAAGTTATGGAAATAAAGGGAACTTGCAGCAAGCTTGAACAAGGACACACACTTGAGGCATGAGGCTGTAAACACATGGCCACATATACACATCCGTGCATTAAACCTAATTTAGAGAAGATACTACCCATGCAGCATTAATATAAAAAATCACCTAAAAAACTTGATTTAGTTTTCAGTGCTGAGAAAGGTTAAGAGGTTTGTTCAACTACAATTCTCTTTTCCTCTTCCTTACCAACCAATGTAACCAATTGTGCCTTAACATGGATGAAGGTCTTCCAGAAGGCAATTTCAAAGGGGAACAAAAAGACTGAGGGAGAGAAGGACACCATTATGCAGCTAATGCCTCACAGTGGCACTGTCAGCAGCAGAGGACAGACATCCTTACGACAGGATTAATTCCGCCTGTACCCCCACCATCCTCCCCCTCTGAAGTGCATGGCTGTGTACAGAGGATAATCACAGGAACAGGCACCAAAATATTTAGCAAATGTCATCAGTATTCAGAGAGGTGTCGTGTTTACATCACCAACACAGTGGGGAGGGGGAAGGGAAAGATATTTCTAAAGACCAAGCAAACCATAACTGGTTAGCACACATTTGCAGCATCAAGAACTGGAAGGTGGAAATAACAGTGATGACAACTTTGACATGGAACAAAAATTGAACGGTTCATAGAAATACTGTGCATATATGCACACTTGCCATTTGTATCTCTGCATGATTTTGCATGATTGTCTTACTTTTAAAACATTTCAGTCTTTACTGAAACTTTTCCATAGTCTAGGCTATCCTTACATAAACCATAAATTTGTAGATGGCTTTGTGCCTTTCAAATTATTATTTTCACTAGTTTCTTGAATAATAAGTCCATGCTTGCAGAAATTTGTCGATTTAACAAGTTGTTTATTAATGAGAGGCCATCAAGGTTGGTTAGTTAAAAAAAATTCAACAGTCTGGTTTAATTACATCAAGCACAGGAACTGAAGTGGTCTGAATGCACATAAAATATTCTGGGAGTTTATAAACACCGTGTAAGAAAATTCATAAAATTTTTCAGTATTGGTTTGTGCATTCAATGTACATTGACTCACTCTACTATTACTTATGATTTGATAGTATCAGCAAAATGATTGTCATTTTAGAAACATAAATAGACAAACTTACTTTCAAAATAGCATTTGAACATTGGCCAACAAAAAGAAGATAACAGAATGAAAAAACAGATGAGATAAACAAACTGGGATAATGAGAAATCACTACATTCATCATTGTTAAGTAATTACACTACATTGTTAAGTAATTCAATATTGCATAAATTCTGTTTAATATATATAGTAGGCTGGTCGATATACCTCCATGAGCTGTCCTTTGATTATGAAGGTGAGACCCTTCTGTCCCCCATCCTGAGACAACATCAGTTGTAAACATCTGGATATAACCCGTCAGACTCACCTGACAGATTACACTAGGGAAAGCGAGACACCAAAGCATTGGGGAAGTGCATTTTAAAGTGTCAGTGTCCAGAGGAAACCAACACCATCTAGGTGAATGATATTATCCTGCCATGCAATACACCGGCAAATAATTCTTCAGTCTTTTCTGCTGAAGAGTTGTCCCCAAATAATAAAAATGTCTTTCTGTGAGGAAAAACTTCTTGAGAAGTCAAAGAAACAGAGAATGCTTCAGCCTAATTGAAGGGTTTAGGAACTCAGATGACAAGATTTAAAATACAGAAGCTTGGTTCTTATATTTTTGCAAATTCTGTGCAAAAAGAAAAACAACAACAACAACAACAAAAAAAAACCCCAGGTTGATGGGACAGAAAAAAAAATAACACAAAAACAGAGGCAAAAAGCAGTACTTCACACAAATACCACAAATCCTACAGCCCCAAACATTAAAGAGGTTGAGCTATCAAATGTTCTGGACTGGGAGAGATGGGTGCTCAAGTTGTTTTGGGGCATGGTGTAGAGGGATTTTTACAAATAGGCATTACATAGACACTAACAGAATCCTGGTAGTAAGAAGTTGCTCACAGAAGACTGAACTAATTACTACTGCAGTGGAGTGGCAGTCTTAGAACTGCTATGCAAATCTCAGTTTCCTGAGCATCTTTACAGTAAAGATAAATATCTAGTATTACATCTTTTAAAATGAATGTCATAATTTTGTAGAAATTTATTCTTTAAACTTGTCTTAAAAGAATTCATTAAAAAGACATAAGAAACTAATTGAAAATGGGAAATATAACTTGTTTTGCAGCTAATTCCAATCTAGATTTCAAGCAGATGAGATATTATCTGGCTTTTCTTGTCCTATGGCTCCCTCTCACTGGAGCGCATCAAAACCAATTGCATTATTTACACTCCCAAGTATGAATCAAAGTCCAAAAGGTTTTCTATAACAGAGATAAAAGAATGGAGCACAGACATGATCCATCACACAAGTGAAACACAATAAAGCTTCAACCCTAGGCAGAACATCTGTATGCTATGCTGCAACACGATGCTTCCAAAGCCCCCAACGTCTTTGAAGACTGATGTGGCAATTCAATTTGATGAAAAGGACCATATTAAATTTCTTATATAGCATACAAAGTGAGTTTATATTTCAGTTTTGGTTTAGAATGTTTAATCATGAAACATCTGAATCAGCAAAACAAGGAAGATGGTTCTCTACATCAACATGTTTTCTTTTTGTTTGCCATATTTAATAAGGAGCACATTTATGAATCTCCTCAGTGGATTTCAGTCTCTTTGTGGAATTCAGACCAGAAGCAAGGTAAAAATTGAGGAAGGTTTTAACGCAAAGGGATGAGTCATTCAAAGATTTCCCAAATATTTATTTGCCCTACAAAAATCACTTGATGGGCAGGACATGAAGTTGGGTAACACCAGAGAAGTCGCCCCACCTCTGTTTGCAATGCAGGGCTGGCACAAAGGCACACACAAAAGCTTCAAAGGTTGTGGGCACATCTTTGCATGTGTATGGGGACAGGAAAGGGGAGGGGAGGATGGCAACACAGATTTTTCAGTCCAAACTTTTCTTTTACAAGCACAATGCAGAGAGATTACAAAAGGGTGTTCTCTTTGGACCTGAAGTGCTATTTGGGAAATGAGCACTATTTCAAATGGTTCCTGTTGTTGCAAATAGTCCCACTACTTAATGAAAGGTCCCTTTTTATTACCTTGTGCCCAAGTGACTATATGAAACAGAGATAGGCAAACATTATTAAGCAAGGAGGTTTTTTTATACAATTTTCTACATCACAGGGAAATAAAGGCAACCTACAATGTGAATTATTTTTGGTGGAAAGGGGTGATTTTAAACATAGCTACAATATCAGCCTCAGTCAGGTAATATTACCTTTAACAACACCTCATAAAATGGCATAAATTTAAAGTCTTAAATGCTATAGAGCAGACACAGCAGTACATATTGATGGTGGAGGGTGTTGCTTTTAGGGTAACATTTTTGGCTTGCCTATTAATCCCATAAGAGTAGAAGGCTGCTCTTCAACGCAGCTTTTGAAACTCTTCTCTTGATACTCCTTTGGACATTTGCAGCCCAGAAAAGCTAAAGGTAACTCATACAAAATCTGTTGAATTTTAATGCAGTAGAATCTGACATGCCACAAGGTCTTCATTATTGGTATGCAGTATAATGACTTGTTTTGTCAGGTATTTAATGTGTTGGCAGAAGGCAGTTTGGGACCACAGGCATTTATTTCAGTGAGACGTCCACAAATACAGCCTAGAAGAGAAGTAACCTTCTATGGTCATAGTATTATTTTAAAATTTTCTGCCTACATAAATATGATAGTGTCCCCTATTCACAATATAGTGCTTTTAAAAACACGCTTCCTTAAATATACACATCTTGAAAATGCTTACATTTACTATCTGAAAAAAACCTAACAGTTATTAACAGTGCTAAAACCAAGAATGATTTTTGATGTTATCAAATCACATTGAGAAGTTGGTTTACGCTGTTGGTTTACACTTATATCATCAAATGTACCCTTTCTGCTCTACCAAGAAGCCTGAAGGGCACCAGATTAGTCTAAGAATACAGAAGCTTTCAAGTGAACTCATTGATACTGAGCACAGGCTGTGCTGAAACCCTCTCACTATTCTCTCTGCTACCCTCTAGTGAACAAGGAAAAGTAAGTTCTAAGTACCTTTGAATCTTACTTTGAATTGGAATAACTGAGTTATTAATCAATTCAGTTTTCCAGTTTTGGACTAAAATAGAGACCTCTCTCAACAGCAGTTCTAGCAATTATTTTTCCTGACTTGGTCACTCCATAAATTGAGAAGTTAAAGACAGTAAACTGCCTTTAAAAAGACTTTTTTGTCGAGGAGGTCATTGAACTAGTTGATCTTAATGTCTTTTTCTCTATGCATTTGGGATCTTTTATTTTCTTCCCAGTGAAACACATCGATAAAAGTGTAAAGCATTTTTTTTCAATTGTAATTTATTTTGAACCATGGTAAGCATTTTGCTCGTGGTGAAGAACTACTTGCCTTCTTTCAGTGGGAATATTGGGAAAGGAGAATGCAATGGAGAATGAAGTATTGAAAAAACTTAGAGATTTGCAGTAATTTGGTATCTACTGCCAGACACAAGAAAGGGGCATTTCACTGAACTATTTAAGAAAAGTGGCATTCAGGACATATTGTGAAGGCTACTACACTGTTCCTGTTTTCTTTCCTCTGCATTTCTAGCTCCTTTCCTGCCTCTTTCTGAGGATGAAACAGATGGTAAACAGAAACTAATGTCTGTGTAACTCACCATCTGGCTAATAGATGCATTTTTGCATAGGCTCATTAGCATGCCTGTTCCATTCCAAGTCTTCCATAACAGTTTTGTCTCTGCCTGTATCATCTTTGTAACACAGTTAATAAATGCAAAATGCATATACAAAGTTGCAGTTCATGTGGAACATAATCACAGCTTTTAACTAACCAAAACATCAGAAATGGGACTCGACCCAACCCTCCTGAGCATCAGTTGTATTTGCTGTCTGGTCCACTTTTTGATTATTATTTTATTCTGTTTGAATACCTGCCTTTAATTTACCACTGGTTCATTTTTTACCTGAGATGCTCTCTGCAAGAAAAAGCAACCACTAACTTAATCTTTATAATCTTTGTTTTACTTAGAGGGATAGGCAAATCATTAAAAAAATTGCCTTAAAACCTAAGCTTATTTGAGTTACAGCTTGGCTGGCTTTTCCCATTATAATTACCCTGAGATGCCTAAAAGCAAGAAGAAGAATGACAGGACTAATTTTAGCCTATTCAATAGCATTACAGAGTTCGTCAAAAGCAGGGATTTTTTTTCTCCTTCACCAATTCTGTCCCCATTTAATAATACTGGTCAGAAAGTTCAAAATTTGGGTTATTCAAGCTCAGTGAATTACTGCTTAGAAGTGGCAGTGTCATGACAGACTAATCGTCAGATAAACACAAAGTCAAAAATACACACAATTCCTACTGAAAGAGGGATTGATTCAGCAGCAGCCAAGTGGAAGTCAGGAACACCAGCACTGTGCATTGCATTAACTAAGGATATGCTAAGGTCTCTCCTCAGCTACTTGTGAATCAGCTTTAAATGAAAATGGAAAATATTCAGAGGAGAAAAAGAAAATCTACTAATGTCCACTAATATGTTATCTATGAGTGTTTCAATATAGTTAGATAAAATAGTAAAAGGGTGGAAATCTTATGCCAAATACTGGGGAAATGACAGGAAAACCAGTGGACTGGAGCCTGCACAGGATTCGGATGCTTTATCAGCACAGGCAGCACCTGCTCTACAGCCCATCATTGCACCACACTGCAGATGTGGCTCAGAGGCACAGCATTTTAGCCAGCCCAGACTCAGGGTTGCTTTTATTTGCAACTAAGGTTTCAACAAAGAGAGGCAAACACAAGGAGACAAGTTTGTCATTGAGCTGAAATTAACCCAACACCAACACCAGATTTTTGTTGGTTTGGGTAGTACTATGAAGTTAGTGGAAAGGGAAGAGTAGAGAGGAAAGCAGAGTAGGAGAAGCAATGATGTAGAAGAAAGATAGGCACGAAGGAAGAGAATATCAACAGAGAATGGAAATCGGTTGAGAACAGGGAAAATCTAAAAGTGCACAAAAAAATGCTTGTTGTATAAGTGAACAACAACAAAGCTGGAAGTCTAGATATGCCCAGTAATTTTCAAGAGATAGCATTTCAAATGCACCAAGGATATGCTGCAAATAACTTGTTTATCATGATTTATCCACATGCAAATAGAGCTCATGACCAGTTT
The DNA here is from genome assembly GCA_018697195.1 of Certhia americana. Lineage (NCBI taxonomy): Eukaryota > Metazoa > Chordata > Aves > Passeriformes > Certhiidae > Certhia > Certhia americana. The sequence goes on from CM031858.1 coordinate 17,109,748, forward strand.
TTAGAGAGCCCAACTTAGAAAATCTTCTTTAGTAAAAATTGTGATATGGAGACAGCAATGCAGTTTCTAATTGTAACTCTAGCCCACCCATCAGTGAGACCACACTTCAGTAGTGATCTGATAGGTTTTGTCCCAATTTTATTTGGCAGGATTATCACTACTCATTTACACTTGCACATTGACTTGAAAACATAATCATTTTACCTCAGATTACTGAATTAACAGCATGACTCTAAGAACATTGGTTTTAAAAAAGAAAATTATAGAGTTACATTGACTCTGAAGACAGGTGGCTAATTTCAGATCTCTTTCCACCAGATGCTGCAGACCCTTATTTTCAAGTGACAATATTGTCAAGTGCTTATCATACACAGGTTTTGACCTTAGTCATCTAAGTTTCACAATTCCCATATGGTCCAGTGGCAAAGTCTTTTGGTTTTTAAAGTGCTGTTCTCAAGGTGACAATGCATTGCTTAATTCTACACTGGACAAATTCCACACTTCAGCAGGAAGCTCTGTTCCAAGCAGAATTTGCAATTATCAGAATCAGTAAAAAAGAAAAGAAAAAAAAGAAGTGGGGGAAAAAAATAGTAAAAAAAAAAAAAAAAAAAGAAGATTTGTCTGACCTCTTTTGTAATACCAACCATTCATGTTTCCACAGCTCTTTTCCAGTCCTTTGTGCTTCTGCATCTGAGCTGTACTTCTCGGCTATGGGCTTCACAGTGTTCTTCAGAAGAAAATGACAGGCAGCAGGATGAAAGGGATAGCTAAGGGTCCAAGGACCAATTTTTCTTCACTCCAGACAGCAAACCTGTTTCAGCAAGCTCCCATCCATAATCAGTACCCCACACCTGACATGGCAGTGTTTGGACATAAGGCTCACTCTCGTACCAGGGTCTAAAGCAGAACAAAGAAAACTTCCAACAACAAAGAAACTCCAACCCCCTAAAATTCTACATACAAGGAAATTAATTGAAAAAGAGTTAAGTTATCTTAGTAACTAACTGCTGTCTGGGGCTGTGGTTTTGATTTTCCAGGCAAGGTTTGGGTAGTGGGAGGGCTACAGGAGTGGCTTCTGTGAGAAGCTGACAGAAGCTTCTGCTATGTCTTGACAGAGCTAAAGCCAGTTGGCTCCAGGATGGACCCACCACTGGCCAAGGCTGAGCCTATCAGTGATGGCAGCAGAGCCTCTTGGATACGATATTTAAGAAGGAAAAGTTATTGGGCAGAAGTAATTTGCAGCCAGAGAAGAAGTGAGAACATATGAGAGCAACAACTCTGCAGACACAAGGTGAGTGAAGAAGGAGGGGCAGGAGGTGCTGCAGGAGCCAACACTGAGAATCCCCTGCAGCCCCATGGCGAGGACCTTGGTGAGGCAGCTGTGCCACGGCAGCCCACGGAGGACCCCACACTGGAGCAGGTGAGTGCCTGAAGGAGGTTGTGGTTATGTAGGAAGGCCAAGCTGGAGAAGGCTCCTGGTAGGACCTGTGGGAGACCCATGAAGGAACAGGCTGTTCCTGAAGGACTGCACCCCATGGAAAAGACTCCATGGGAGACACACACTGAAGCAGCTCATAAAGAACTGTAGTCTATGGGAAAGACTCACATTGGAGAAGTGTGGGGAGGACTGGCTCCAGTGGGAGGGACTATATGGTGGAGCAGGCAAAGGACTCCTCTTTCCGAGGAAGAAGCAGCAGCAGAATCAGCATGTGATGAACTGACCATAATCCCCATTCCCTGTCTCCCTGCACGGCTAGGAGATAGGACGTAGAGAATTGGGAATAAAGTTAGGCCTGGGAAGGAAGGAGGGATGGGGAAAGGGTTTTTTTAAGATTTAATTTACTTATTCTTACTGAATTGTTGTTCTACTCTAATCTTTTGATTGGTAATAACTTAAAATAATTTCTCTAGGTTGGGTCTCTTTTGCTCACGACAGTAATCAGTGGGAGATCTCTCCCTGTCCTTATCCCACCTCATGATGTTTCACTGTATTTTCTCTCCTCTGTCCAGCTGAGAAGGAGAGTGATAGAACAGATTTGGTGGCACCTGGTCTAGCCACGGTCATCACACCACATTGTGCTGTCACAAATAGAGTGCACTTTTCTCAGCATTACTAACCTGGACTCATTAAAGGTCGCCAAATAATGCTGTATTGGGACAGGGGCAGTAGCTACAAAACAGGCCTTCCAAGAATAAATCCTTTCAATAGTTGATGATGTGCAGATGATACAGGGGCAATGCACAATTCTAAGGTCTTCAGCAAGGATCAAGCACATTTAAATCAATAAGTTTAATCAATTGGCACATATTCACAAGAAAAAAATTCAAGAAGGGTGTGGCACTTATATGACATTTTGCAATGCCCCTCCCAGGTGGGGATTAGAACACATACAAAAGGATAATTACTATCTAATTAAAATATAAAGTTATGACATTGTAGTCTGCACTTAGCTTGATAGTACTAGAATACAAAGCAAGGACCCACTTAATTACTTCAAAACTTGGACAATAAAAAGATGAAGAAACATTTCCTAGAACTGAGATTCATCTCAGCAGAAAATTCCACCTTTTTTTTTTTTTCACTTATTTATATTTTAAATCATCAACATTCCAAATCAGGATTAACAGAAGTGGGGATTCCTGAGGCAAAAAACAAAACAATTAAATGGGATTTCAGGTAAATAATAGTATTGTATATGATAAAGCTAAAGTTTTTATTTCAGGAGATTTTAGCTTCAAGGAGCATACACAAAATAAAATACATAAAATAAAAATGGCACTTCAAATCTAGATACCTCATGCCACCTTGTACCACCTTGCAATTCGTGTTTTTAGTGTAACAGGACACTGCTTCTCTTTCCCTCCTCAATGCTCACTCCCACACCAAAAAAAAAAAAAAAAAAAAAATTTAAAAAAAATCCAAAGTATCACTGAAATATTATTTTTCCACCAAGGAAATTTGACTTTTACCAAGTGGCATTTTCCAGGAGAAAAAGAATAGCATAGAAACAGACTCTTACCATCGCTCTCTCCAAAGCCGTGACAATGCCAAGGAGTATGCCAGGCTGTCAGACAGCTCTATAGGAACCTTCCACTCTCTGTCTCCTACCAACATATCACCCCTTAGAACAGACAGAAAGCATGCTGCCTACTTTTTGCTTAGTTCATTCCCAACTTGCTGCTTACAGATGGGGCAAAATTACTGAAGCCATCTGGAAATATTACGATTATATATTTGCAGAGGGAAGTCTACTGGTTCTTTCCATCTAACTTCTTCAGAAAAAGTTTATGAACTATTATTGTTTTTCTGTTCAAGGATTTCAAATGTGGGGTTTTTTTAGAATACAATAAGCAAAATTCAGAACCACTCCAGACAGAAGTCCTGCCAAAAGTAACATCCACAGACTGACAAATGTCCACCGCCCACCAGGAGCAGTGCAGAGTCCGTCCCAAACCAGTGTGACAGGCTGACCTTCTGTCACTCAAAACCCTGAGCTAGGAAACCTATGGGACAGGGCCAAATGCTTTGCACAAGCTCAGGTAGGTGATGTCAGTCACTCTTTCCTCATCCACCAACAATTTTACCTCATCATAGAAGGCCAGCAAATGTGTCAGTAATTATTTGCCCTTAGTGAAGCCATGATGGCTGTCACAAATCACCTTCCAATTTTCCATATACCTCAACATAGTTTCCAGAAAGATCTGCTCCATGATCTTGCCAGATGCTGAGGTGAAACTGACAATACTGTAGTTCCCTGGGTCTTTCTTATATTCCTTCTTAAAACAGGCATTATGTTTTCCCCTTTCCAGTCAGTGGGAACTTAACTGGACTTCTCAAATATGATAGAAAATGGCTTAGGTGCTTCATCTGCTAGTTCTCTCAGAATATTTCTCTCAGATACAATTCATCAGATCTCATGGACTTGTGCACCTTCAAGTTCCTTAGGTGATCTCAAGCCTGATCTGCTCCTGAGCAGGTGGTTCCTCATTCTCCCAGTACACACTTTTCCCTTCTGCAATTTAGGCAATGTGGCTGGAGTACCTATCAGTGAAAACTGAGGTAGAAATGTCATTGAGTACCTCAGCCTTCTCCAAATCCCAGGTAACAAGGTCCCCCATTTCTTTCCAAAGAGGGCCTAACCTTCCCCTTATCTTCGTTTTACCACCATATATAAAAAAGTTTTTTCTTGTTGCCCTTGATGTCTCCTGGTATCCCTGATAAGCTTTAATTCTATCAGCTTTTTTAACCAATTCCTGGCTGCTTGGACAATTTCTCTCCCAGGCTACCTGTCCTTGCTTCCACCCAATAGACATAAGCTTCTTTTTTGTGTTTGAGTTTGTCCAGGAGCATCTTGTTCATTCATACCGGCCTCCTGGCATCTTTGCATAACTTTCTAGTTATTGGGATGTATTGATCCTTAGCTTGGAGGAGGTAATCCTGGAATATTAATCAGCTTTTATGTGTTCCTTTTTGCTCCAATGCCTTATCCCATAGTATTTTACCAAGCAGAGGTAAAAGGAGGAGGCCAAAGACTGCTTTCCTGAAGCCCAGGGTAGCGAGCTTGGTGTGCCTCCTCCCTTCTGCCCCAAGGATCTTGAATTCCATCATTTTATGGCCACTGCAGCCCAGTCCACCCTCTGAGTTTCCCCTTCTGCATCAGTCCCTCTTTGTTGGTGAGATCAAGGTTAAACACATCTTTCAACATCTTTTAACAAGGTTACAGCATCTTTCCTTGTTGGCTCCTCTATTACTCAGAGAAGGAAGTTATCAACAACACATTCCAGGAACCTCCTGGATTGCTTATGATCTGCTATGTTGTTCCTCCAACAGCTAGGGGTAGTTGAAGTCTCCCATAAGAGCTAGAGCTCATGAACGTGAGGATGCTCCTGTCTGTCTATCTGTAAAGACCCTCATCCACACAGTCTTCCTGGTCAAGTGGCCTGTAGCAGACCCCCACTGTAATGTCACATGTCCCTTCCCTCTCTTTAGTCATGACTCAGAGCTCTCAGTCAGCTCCTCATCCATCCCCAGGTGGAGCTCCATGCCTTCCAGTTGGTCATTGTCATAGGGAACAACACTCATTCCTCATCTCTGCCTGTCCTTCCTAAAGAGTCCAAGTCCTTCCATTCCAACACTCCAGTCATGGGAGCCATCTGACCACTGATGACAACCAGATCACAGCTCTGCAGCCTTCACACATCTCAAAATTCTCCTGTTTATTCCCCATGCTACCTGTGTTTGCACAGATATTTAACTTGGGCCCTGATGAAGCTAACTTACTGACTGTAGTGGTACCAATTCCTTTGTCCTGTTCTTCAGGTGCTCTCCTGCTGATCTGTGTGATCCCTCTCCAGGCTCTGGGTATCTCCTGCTGTTTGATACACTGGCATCAAACTGGTAGGAGTGGGATAGATTGTAATTCCCCTCCCTTGGCAATCTTTGTTTGAAGCCCTCTTCACCAGCTGGGCAAACCTATGATGAAATACTGCAGTTCCTTCCAACCAAAACATTATTTTTCAGGCGCAGGTACAATACAGCAACAGCTTATCTGCTGCAGATAAATCTCTCCATCTCTTCTGATTTTAAAATGGATTTCTCCACACAGCTCCTCCTGTATTTTAAGTAAGCTGGTAGAAATCTTCTATTCTCAGACTGGTGGGGGCTAGTACAAACCTGCACCTTACCCTGGCTATATGAACTTCACACCTTGCACATTGCTATTACCAGGAGCTTTGCAGGAAAAAAAGAATCATTCCAGGTAGTTTTTGTATCAACAATTTAAAGTATAAACATCTTCAGTCCAGCACCTTTGCCTATGTCAAACAAGAGTACCTAATTGTCCCAGATTGCCACCCACCACCACCACCAGCATTTCAGAAAATAAAACTAACCTTAACTATAAATATGTCAAATATCCTACAAACTTACCATAGATTTTCAAATGTTGCCCTCACAGACAGGCCAGGGGAAATGCAAGGAGAACTCCATAGCTCTTATCAGCTTGAATTCAAAGGAGGGACAGAACAGCAACAGGATGGGGCATGCACAGGCACATTAGGGGAGGAAACAGAGACGCTCCTTCTTGCCTCACTGGGATGTAGCAACTTCCAGTGATTGTAGCCCAGCCCTCCACCAAACTGGTTTGTGCCTTGAAGGGTATGCTAGGAAATTAAAGGCTGGTCATGCACTTCTGTTGTGGCAACATGCTTACTTACAATTTTCAGCAATACATACCTTCAGAAGATATACATTGCATGAGTCTTTGTTACACAAATGTGAATCATGAGTATAAACAGCATGAGTGTAAAACTAAGAAACCTTCCTCTCCAGGCACTCAGCCTCCTGTAAGCTGTAAATATGCACTGTTAATGCATGGCTGTTCTACAATAGTTTTCCTGGAAAAAATCATTAGAATTATATATTTCAAACCATTCACTAAAAGAAAATTTAAGCTTAAATTAAGAGCTGAAAAATAAAAGGGCAATTTAGATAGAGAGATAAAAAATATTTTACAGGGAGTACACACATGCAACTCCTTAAAAAAATATTCCTGTCTCTTGATCTTCATGAATTGTTTATAACCATGTTCAATTAATTTATGGATTTTAATTACTATGAAACAACTGTGAAGACAACATTTTAGCTCAATAATATTCTCTCTTGGATCACTAACTCAGCTCCAGAAACTAAGGAGGTAAACGGAGTTCCTGCCTTACTGCTTTCAACAAGATGTGGAAACCCTTCTAAGAACCCTTTTCATCCACAGACCAGAATGTCATTGTGACCTTTTGTGCCACAGCTGCACTGACAGAAATCCTCATCCTTTCTCTTTTTTCCACATAAAATGAACTGAAAACACAGAGAAGTTGAAACCACCAGCCCCAGGAAGAACAACTGCAGGGTTCTCTGTACTGCTCTTTGCAGAGTGGGGCTGTGGTGGGTGATGGAGAGGATCAGTGTTTCCTGTGGTCAGAGACAAATCACAGATCCCTGGCAAATCAGCAATTTCCAAGTGTGCTGCTGTGTGTAGGGAGACTATCAACATTCAAATAATACCAAAAATCTACGCAGACCATATTGGCACCACCAGACAGGCCTAACAGCCCTCCCTCCTCTCGTGTCTGACTTCTTACTGTGTTCTTTTGTCATAAAATTAGAGATTCATAGAATAATTAAGGTTAGAAAAGATCTAAGATCATAGAGTCCAATTGTTAACCCAGAACCACTGTGCTCACCACTAAACCATGCAGGATGCAACAGAATCAGCCCCAGATCCAGAACTGGTAAAACCATTATCCATACTGTTCCATGCAGAGCAAGGTCCTGAAAGCACCATCCACTATTTATTGCTTTCGTGCTTTCCTTCCTTCTAGATAGGAAGAAAATTAAGCCTTTGGAAAATAGGAAGGGATTTACCTAAAGTGTTAATGCCTCTTGATGCAACAGTATTCAGTATTTTACTCTTTGCTGTTTCACATCAATCACCGTCTCTTAGGATTCAGAGGAATGCTTGCCCAGTCACTGCGTAAAGCCAAATATTTAAAAACCAAAAATCTGCTCATTTCTTGACTGAAATTAATTATGTATTTATAAGCTCATAGTCTGGTGGATCACAGGTATTTTGGAATAAACTAAAATATGAAAAATCATTATAGACTACATTTTGAATGCAAAACTGGCGAACTCTACAATTTCTATCATCAATTATAAAGATGAATAAAAATTCTTCTAACCAAACAAAGGAAGTCAAAAGTTTTCCACAGTATTCTCATAAATGCAGTCAGGTTACTATTAACATTATGTATCACCTTATAAAAACTATGAGACACATAGAGACTGCTGTTCTTCAGCAAGTACTCTTAGCCAAAATGGACTTTCATTTTCTCTTCCATAACTAAGTCATGTTTAGATATAGGCATCTAGAGGAAAACCTACACCTGAACAGATAATGTATCAACTACAGGTTTTACATTACTATCCTTAAGAATTCATCAAGGAACTAAAAATCACATAACAATGAAATGATTTTGCCAAGGTTATGCAAAATGTACCTGGCAAAAATGGGAATCAAACCTTTAATCAGCAGAGCCTACTTAAACACAGAAGTCCAACTTTTACTCTCTTGAATATGGAAAAAAAATAAATCTAAGTCAAAGTGCTTTCATATCCCACTAGAAAGGTATAATATAATTGGATACTGAATAAATAAATCCCAGTTTACATGCAGTGATATGTCTATTTTGCCAATATTGACATATGTTTACTTTGCTAATACAGACTGCTTTGTCTGTATTTTAAATTAACATATAACAATTTTATTCAGACTTGCTGCATAGTAGCACCTTTCTCTGAAACTGGACCAATTTTCAAATATATTTTTAAAATACTTCTTTCAAAGCCTGTAATAAAAATTTGTCTGAAATTTACTCCATCTTTTCCAACCTCAAAAATATCAGCCTTCAATGCTATAAAGTCCAAGTCCAGTATCAATGCCCAGTTTATTTTATATTTGTGTGTCTCACTTTCAAACCGAATGCTTCTAATGAGATTAAAAGGAAAAAAAAAATCAGCTAAATAGAACAATTCACCTGGGCATCTTAGAAGATCATTTCAAATCCATATAAAAAGCTTGCCTGGGACAGTTCTAACATTGAGGAATAACATATTGGCCACAAGAGCCTGTGGTTTACTTTAGCCCTGGGATAATGAAAAAAGCAGAACAATAAATAAATGATCATTTGTCTCCACTTTCACCATGATATGTTAAAACAGTCTAAGCCTGAACTGTGTAAACCTCCGTCCCTCAAAAATTGTGAATAGTTTTTCCATGCTGGAATGTTTCACTGATTCCTGCTAAGGGATTTTCAAAGTTGAGTAGAAAAACAGAAATATCTTCTCTGTTTCTCATAGGAGCATCACGATCTGTTTGAGGAACCTTAGGAACCAGCAGTGAGAGATGATCAGAATAGGCAGTGGTTGCTGCAAGGTTTGTTTGAGTCCAAACAATCAGGTTAAGTTCTTTCTTGGTGTCATTGATGATAACAAATGTGATGGTATTAGTTCCTTCCTTGCTCATCAGTGAAAAGGGATATCCTTATATCTGCGAACAATTTATAGTTGTATTTCATGAGCTCTGGAACTGAAAGAGTCACTAGCAAATAAGGCTGGTGCTGCACTGGTTTAGTTCTATTAAAAGGAATAAATATCAAAACAATACAACCCCTCCTCCCCCCCCAATTTGTCTCAGGGACAACATACACCTAAAAGCAATATGATTAATCTACGCTGGGAAAATGTTACAGTCACTCAGACCTGTCTAAATGATAAAAAGAGAAATTAGAGAAAAAGAAATGATAAAAAAGAGAAATTACTAGAAATAGAGACTTTAAATTATTTTTAATAACATTTATATTTAAACTCCAAAATAGCTACACACAACAAAGCATGTATTTCATAGCAAGCTCTGCAACCAAACAATACTTAATTCCTTAAATATAGAACTACTTACCAGCCTACCAAGCCTTTAGGAGTACTACATTAAAATATAACTTACAATCTCAAAAGCCAACGCAAGGGAATGTGAATGCTTGTTTACAGGATGTTATAGGACAACTTAAACCCATGTACCAAGATTATGCCTACTCAAGACTAATCCCCCTTTCAGTTTTGGAGCAAACACATTCCCAGACCTCTGGTGGTTTAGGGCTCACCAGAGATGTCCTAAGACAGATCAAGGCTTTGACTGCCAGCAGCACAGGTGTTGCTGTAGGAGTCTGACCTGCCCCAGTTGTTCCTGGAACACTCTAACTGTGTTGGGTGTATATCTGAAAGCAGACATATAAATTTCTGTATGTGAGTATCCTTACCTACTCACCTCAGTTGATGGTAATTATGTCATGGGATACTCAAAGAGGAGGAAAATGAGTGAGGGTTCACCCAAGCTCAGTAAACATCCTTCCTTCTACTCTCCCCATCTCCTGTACATGCAAATTACTTCCACTTACAACCTTCCTGTTTCAGTGGAAATCAGAAATGATACTTGAATTAAGCTGTTTTCCACCAATCCCTACTTAACCTACTCACAGGACCTAAGGCAGCCTGTACTGACAGCAAACTCCTCAGCAGGCTTAGCAAAGGTTTCTCTTGCTGTACAATCATTCATAAAGCAAATGTTAGGTGAGCAGGTGTTGAATGGAGCCTTCAAGCGTTTCCAACTTAAAAGCCTTCATGGGATGGGAGCACCTTTTAAACAACATAGAATCTAAAATTTAGAGAGTAATGAGTCTCCCTGAGATTATCTCAGCTGGTTAGGGCAGGGAGCTAATAACACCAAGGTCATGAGTTTCAGTCCCTGGATGAGCTTAAGAGTTGGAGCTGATGATTGTTGAGGGTTTCTTCCTATACAGAATATTCTGTGACTCAGGTGGGATCCTTATCTCCTGTAGCAACAGCTCCTTGCTGCCAGTGACTGGAAGCTAACTATCAAATAAATTACAATTTTACATCACAGTACTTATTCTTTGATTGTTCCTGGACACCAATTCATCATCCTACTGAAAAAAACTGAGACTGCAATTCATAACCAGAGAAATGGCCAAGACAGCTTCACACAACATCACCATTCACATCACTATTGGTAAAGTTAAGAACAAGTAGCAATTCACATATTCTTTCTTTGCCTAAAATTCTTCCTATACAGATAATTTAACCCTTCCTTAGAGACCCTGCCTCTTTGCTGGGCTTTGAAATTCAACAGTAATAAAGCCTTGACCTTACTGTCATGTTGTGAAATTTCCTTCTAGATTTTGGGAGACAGAAACATTTACAAACCTTCACGTGCCCTCTCTAAAACACTAGAAGCAATTTGGCACAACTGAACACAAATCTCTTCCCACAGTCATGCCTTGCAACCTCTCTGCTCCAGTGAGATAGAATTCCCCCTGGCAGCTGATCCCACTTTCTGGAGGATAAAGGAGACCAACAGATGGGATGCTCATACAAAACTTTAACTCAAACAGCTCATGACAACATTGGAGAAGTCACCTGGGAGAGAGCAGAATCTTTCCAAAGGAAGGGCAGACTAAGGAGCAGCATAAATATAGGTCAGAAAAATTTCACCTCCCAAATCATCTTCCCCAGTCCCACTGCTCACTTTGTTCCTAAGCTGCAAGGTCCTGGGTGCTTTCAGCAAGGCATTTTGGGCTTCCATCTCTCCCTGGCTCACAGCAGACCCCAGCTCTGGCAGGGAAAGGATTGCCAGGGCCCTGCTCCTATCTCCACACACATTTTAAAGCTAATGCCTGATTCAGTAAATGGTATTCTTTAAGACGTGCCAGAAAGTTCATTTATATGTGATTGTAGTTTTCTAAACTCCTTAAAATTCAGAAGTTGGAGCTAATTTCAGCATTAATTGCCTAAATATTCAGCCAAATTGCTTTCCTACTCCCAAGTGAGAGAGTAAAAAAAACCCAGACTCATCTCAAGGTTTGCAAACATAATTGTTTTGGCATCCATAGCTGTGAAGTAGTGACAGCTCCTCATAACATAAAATTTACTTGAATATTCAAAAGTTAGACTTCAGGGATCACTGGAATTGATGAAGTTTACCTTTTTTTGAGCTTTTTTTTTTCTTTTTGTGCTTGGGTCCCTTATGAAGTAAACTGGACTTTATGAAATCTTTGTTCTAATAAAAGTTACGCAGAAAAATTATATACACAAATATAGATAAGTCTATCCCATCAACAAAAGTTATTAGAAACTCAAAACAGGCAGCAAGACTCAGATTCAGAAATCAGGTTAATATTTTTTAACTTTTAGGTGCTTTTCTAAAACAAATTACTTTTCAGGTTCACTTCCATCCTTTAAATATAATTTCTATACCTTCCAAAACAGCTACGAGTGGTGCTGCCCCCACTTTATTTAGCATTTGGCCATGAAAATATAAGAGCAAAAAATGCACACAGCTTCTTTTGAACAGGATTTTCATTTGTAATTGTATCCCTGTTAGGAAATATACCTACATGTAATATACATTAAACTTTCTTTCATCTATTTGTACATGACTTCTGTCAATCATAAACACAACAACTCTGTTTTTTCAGAGCAGTAAAAGCTGTAATGGTTGACAAGCACATAAAAATGGACCTTTTGTGTACACCTGCTCCAGGTTTCTGCTTCAAAGAAGGAAAAGTGATGAGTTTTCTTCTGCACAAAAATATACTATAAACAGTGTCATTGTCTGACAATTTTGACAGGGATAATTTTGTAAGAAAAGCAAAAGCCAATTGGAATATCTTAAAAGAAATCACAGAATAATCACGTGGCTGTTCTTCTATGTTGAAAACTTGACGATGATTCTGAGGCTGCTGTGCATATTTCCTACAGAAAACAAAGTGTGCATACATACGTATTTATTTAATTCAAGTCCTAACCAATTAGCATCTCTTCTTCCACCTCCCTGCCTGTGGTTAAAGCATCACTTCTTTTCCCTAACCCACACTACACACATTTAGCAAAGCTGTGGGTGCCAAAATGTTCTCCCACTTGACATATTAGAATCGTTTTTAACAGTTTAGTTTACAACTGAATGCCTGTAATTTTCTAGCATGTCCTGAGGCACTTTCCTAAACTGTGTCATTATCTCGACAAGTCTTCAGGGATAGGGCTAAACAAGGTTTAAAATGTTATCTACAGGGGTCCTTCGGGGCTCTTAAAGAGTTTTTCTAGTTATTTGGGTGCTTAATATCAATGGGGAAAAGTGCTTTTATTCTCTTACATTGGCATTGTCTTTCCACCACCACGTATTTTCCACAACTAACAAAGTTATTGCCCATTTTCAATTGCAGAAAACCATCATTTTTTTATTGCCTCTTGTGTCTTCTAAAAATTTCTATAATTAATTTCATAACACCACCTTTCACTGAGAATTTTTTCCCTGAGCACTTCCAGAATTGCTATTAGGAAGACTCTTCTCCCTTATTATATGTTTAATCTTTCTAAAACATTACTTCCACTAAATTTTACAAGAGTATTGTAAAACATTTCAGAAATGAAAAAAAAAGGTAATTTTTGTTACATTTATTATACAAATACTTCAGGTTTCCAGGAGTAATTTTTTCAATTTATTCTACTCTTATTCACCACCATATTATTCAAAATGACTGCCATTGTATGTTTCACTGTTTCAGTAAAAGGAAGAAGTCTGCAACCACAAAAAAAATGTACAATTTTTTTTCCTCCCCCTCCTTGAAAGTGCACTGCAGAACTACTCTGAATATCTGGGCATGAAAGGAAATGGTTTTTGTAGCACAAACAACTCAGCAGAGTTATTTTGTCTTCATTTTTGTCTTCTTTACAAAATAATAGAAATAGGGATTGTGTCTTCGATACAGAGTCTGGCCATTTAACATTAAAATCTGTCAACTTATTGAAAATTACAATCCAGAGATAATTTGAAGTTAGAATTCTGGCAGAAATAGAACTGCTGCTTTGAAAGACATCTGCACTTACAAGTGTTCCTGTCCATTTTTTGGTTACATCACTGGAATTAGGCAGCACCCACTCTCATCTGGGATCATACTTTCAGCTCCTTAAGCTTTAAGGCATAACCATCAAATGCTTCAACTTTCTCTATTGATGTGAAGCCTGAATATGTCATTGGATGACCATCTCAACAGAGATCAATCAAGGTAAGAGAAGAAACAGACTCAAGGACATTTTGCATGGTGTGGAGCCTGATGTGAGGCACTTGCTCTGGCTCACACAGGAACAGCCACTTCAGACAAGGATCAGTGCTGATTTTTGTGAGTGGGTCCTGGAACAGTGTGAAGTTCCCAGGCACACCTCTGGGTGGCTGGCACAGAGATCCCCTTCTCAGCAAGCAGGGGCTGGTAATGGCCTGGAAAAACTGTTCAGAGCTGGAGCTGAGCAGAAGACTCAGGCTATGGGGTGTCAATGCTGTGCTGCTGTGAAGTCCATAAACACAGAAATACTGCATAACTCATAATATCCTTTTTTTCCAAACTCTGCAACAAGCACCCAACAAACCTCCCGTTTGAAAAATCAGTTTCCTGTGTTCATCTGCTAACTTTGATGAGAAAGATGCTTCTATAATTTTGTAACATGTCAAACCAGAAGAATGAGCAAGATTCCAGACAGTCACAAACCAAACTGACATCCCAGATACCATCTAGCCAGAAAGAACATCAGTGTAATTTCAATCTATAAATTCCGGATTTATACAGTAACAATGAATAAAATCCTTAGCCATGTTTGATTTTCAAAGGTAAAACTTATTCTTTGCCACATTTTCATACCTACTGAGACCAATAAAGTCACTAAGTGAGAATTAACAATTAGTTCTCCAGGTACAAAACAGAATCCCTTTTTCAAATTCTCTATTCTGGTTTTAAGAAATATAAATAATAAAAACATGAGAAATAAAAATGGAAAACTGAATATGGATAGTCTCAGACAGCTACACATTTTTTCCCCACATTAGACTACTTCTAGCATATCTCACTTAATAAAACAGAGATAATATGTAGGGGAAAATAACCACTATTCCTATAAATTTATTTATACTCTTTCATAATTAATAGAAGATGAGTTGATTAATACTCAATTAATTAATAGCCTGGTTAAAAATAAATAATAATGAATAACTATTATCGATAAATATTTAATAAGCTGGTAAGACAAATCAGATATTTCTACACTTGATATTTAGACATTTCAGTTTTCTTCAGTCAGGCAACTTTCCTTGACTACATGGCAAAACCAGGCACAGCTAATATAATTTAACAGTTAACAGTCTGACTCTAAAAATTAAATTATTAAATTAATTTTATTTTTGTATCAAAATCATTTCTTCATTAAAACACATTGATTTAAGATGAAAATTAATTAGATATGTAGTTGTATAGTACGATTAAGAGATCACAAGTCTAGAAATGAAACACTGATGCTTTCAAAATTTTAAAGGAGAGCAAATATTACCTTGAGAAAGAAATCCACAATTTTTTGCCTTATAACTACTAGGAATAGTATTACTTCTTCTCATAAAACTACAGATTAAACAAAATTTGTCCAAACTAATTTTTTACCTACAATAGGTTGTCTTACCCATTTGAATGGGATTTTGGCAGAAAATACAAGCAGTTCCTATTCTTAAGCTTTTTAACATTAAACTCCATTTATAAGGTAATAGATAGTTAAATGCATTTCAAGAGGATTCTTCGACCTAATTACTATGTTTAGTGAACTGTAATATTTTTCTCACCAGTTATTTATTGGTTTCACAGCAGAAGCTCAATCAATTTCTTTCCTATTGATAGAAGGATTTAAATGTCTATCTTGTACATATTCTTAAAAGCTAACAATGATCTAGAATATGATGATGAACTATATTAATTTATTTCTACTTTATCTTGAGCTACTAAATGAATGGAAAGAAGAGAAAGAAAATTAACCATAACTGCTAAAGTGATTTCTGGAAAGTTCCCAGTGAGGAAAGGACAGCCACTGACATGGACTTCCAGCACAAAAATAACAAACACTGGGCAGCAATGAAAGCCTTAGGTAGATAATTACTGGCAAGCAGAGAAAGAAGTGAAGCCCCTTTGCCATTTAGCTGAAACACCAGGTCAGCCTCCCAGCTGTGCAGCTGCTCAGAGCTCTCTCCTGCGCACTGGAGAAATCCCCAGATGGAGATTTGCTGCACAACCTTCCCTGCAGAGTCCAGTGCTGGAGGCATTGTCAAGCTCATCCACTGGACTACTGTTCCCAAATCAGCAGGGAGCAGGAGGCCACAGCAGCATTGTGACACCTGCCCTGTCTCCATCCTTGTCCACAGCTTTCAGTGGCTTCAGCACGCTGGGGCTCTGCAGGAAAATCAAGATCATTTTCCTTCCCAAATCTAGGGAGAGAGCATTCCTGTTTCTCTACGCCTACCCTAATCACAACCTTACTCATCCCTCGTCAGTACTCTTCCTGTGCATTAATTATTTAAAATATTTAACAAAACCTATTTTCCTCACTGAGATCAATACAGGATATCCTGCAACTGAGCGGTTCAGTTCATGACAAGGAGGTGGCACACTTGGGCCTTTGGGCACCAAAAAGAGATACATGAACATAATAAGAGCCACAATGTAAATTAAATCTATATTTGCTCAGAAATAAACAAGACAGATGTGCTAGATGTATCAAAGGCAGGGTGAGAGGCTGGTACAGCAAAGGATTTAGTTTCAACCACCCAAGAAACATATTAACTCTCTTAGAAATCTTCTCTTCTGCGCCTCTCCTGCAGAGAAAGCAAGCAAAGACAAAACTAGAAGAAAGTATCCTAAAAAAGAATACAAGTACAGCCCATATTTATTACAGAAAGTGGAGTCAGCAGGCACAACCCAAGCTGCCACGTGGAGAGAACAGATAGCATAAATCACCTTCAATTCCTTCTTTGAGTAAACCACTCTCACCTGTCTTGACCTCCCACAAATTTGTTTTGCAAAGCCGGAGTTATCCATCAAGTGATCTATTCTGAGCAAACTGAAGAACAGCCACACCTGCATGTATAGATAACTCTCTCCAGAAAAGTCATGTTACTTTTCACTTGTTAGTGGCCCTGCACAGACTCACATGCTCCCAAACTCCTCCAAAACCTGGGAAAATGTCACATCCAGGAGGTAAAAATAATGAAAAAGTTTCCTGTGCTGATTGTTGAGGTCAAAAATATTTCTGTGTGTCACAGAACTACTGACTGATGCTGACACAACTTATACCTAACCCTCCTTGAAACATTTACTGGGCTAAACTTTCAGCATAATGATTTTATATATGCATTAAAAAGGTGTTGTAACAGTTCATCACAAGCTTCTTTCTGCTCCATGTAAGAATGTGAAACACAGGAAATGAGAAGACAATTGCTCTTCTGTCACTTATAGATGAACAAGTGAGCCACCAAGCTTATATTTATGTAAGAAATGCAAGACATTCATTCCCTACAAATCAGAATATACAGATTCACTATTTGTGCATCCTCTGAAGTGGCAGAAAGGCATGATACATTTCGAGGTAACATACCCTGAATTTGGAAATCAGTCTAAAATGTGGCTACTAACAGGGACATCCAGATTCCTTCAGAAGGACATCATGCTTCTGATTTGTTCTTCAAACTCCTCCCACTTTCAGCACTAAGCACTGACTTTCAAAACACAATTTATTATTAAAAAAAAAGCAGACATTGAGAAAAACAACTCTTCTGTGAGTGTCCATATTAACAATACAACTCACTACCCGGGGCTTTTAAAACATGCGTGTTTCACAAGGCTTTGCAAGTTTGGAGATAGCCAAATTGAAATTTTCGAAGTTCCCTAGCTCAGTAGGAGCAGCCAACAGAATCACAGGCTACAGCAGCCAAAGCTCTGCTAGGAATTAGCATCACCACATGAAAGCACCCACCCAGCTTCCAATTCAGGGGCAATTTTAGAAATTGAGCGATTTTAAATCTATAGCAAGAGGTGCCCAATAAAAACTAGTCAGGAGTACATTATATGAATTTAGAAAGGACTTGCAAATGCTGAAGAATGTGACTTTTAAACAAGAACCTTCTAATACCCACCAGAAAGCCCAGAGCAAAGCCCAGCTGGCTGTCAGTGATCTGGGGGACACTGCTTTGGCAAATCCATTCCCAGAACACATTGGAGGGGGAAAGCTCTGAGCATTCTGGGACCAAACTACTCTGTGTTTTGACAGACTTTTTCCATCCTGCAGATGCTCATGATAGACCCTGAGACACTTCATAATACAAAGCAGAGATGAATTTAATCCTCACTGGGGAACAGCAGGTGGCTGTGTGAGGTGGAAAATTTTTCATTAATTCCACACAATCATTATAAATGTAAAATGTTTATATTTGGGTTCATGTGATGGTGATTTCAGAGAGGCAGGAACATGCAAAGTAAAATCTCCTGAAAAAAAGGTTGTTGAGATTTTGATGCAAGTCAGGAAAGAAGTTCCAAATAGTGTCAATATAAACTTCAAAAAAGAAACAGACCTTCATCTCTATTTTGTGATAGAAGAAATAGGTAGCACACAGCAGAACACAGCTTAGCTCACCACTACAATTATTAAATTGCAGGTCTCTGGGCAACATTGTCAGAGTAAAAAAAATGTCACACTTAGAACATGGGATGAAAATAATTCTTCTTTTGTAAAGTATGAAACTAATAACCCTTGGGAAGTAAGCTATGTTTCTGAAAGGAGGGACATGAAAAAACCCTTCTTCCCCATGTTCTCACTCACTAAATCCCTCTCTTCAGAGAGTGACAATTCCATACCGGAGTATGTGTTCAGGTACAAAAACCAAAGTACAGGCAGTTCCAATTCCATCAAGCTGCTGCATTTGAAACCTGTAGTTAGCACATTTTTCCTGACACTATTTTTTTTTCAGAAACTTTTGTGCAGAAAATACATGGCAAAACAGAAAATTCTCTTGGAAATACAATTTGAAGAAAGAAAAAGTAGTCCACAGACATGTTGCCATGTAAATTTAATATGTATGTATATATATATGTATGTATTATATGTATCTATATACATAGATATATACATATCTATATCTTTGAACTGTATATATGTGTGTGTGTGTGTGTGTATGTATATATATATATATATATATATATGTATTAACACTAATATTTGAAACCTACACTTAGGGGTTACTTTCTCCTAGAGTCGAAACCCTTTACCTTTAGTCAGGAGAAAAAAGGAAGATATTTTCATTCTAGTGTCATGTAGATTTTTCTGCTGCAGCCAGTCTGTATGATATTTCTTCCTAAAGTAAAACTCTCTTTTTTTCTTCAGGCTATTGTCTAAACACAGACTCTGTGTTACAGCTGGGATTGTTTTCTACAAATGAATTCTGCTACTGCTACAGGAAGAGACAACAATTGTTATTTGGAGAATGACCAAGTTGCAACTATTGTTTTTTTTATTTACTTTTGTATTTCTCCTTCCATCCTTAGCTCAAGCTGTTCACAGCACAAAGGACTCTGTAACAGAAAAAGGGTAAAGATATTAGGAAGTATGAGTGTGGTGAGGCACTAAACAAGTTTCCCAGAAAAGTAGTGGATCTGTCCCTGGAAGTGTTCATGGCCAGGTTGGGTGGAGCTTTGAACAACCTGGTCTAGTGGAAGGTGTTCTAGCCCATGCCAGGGGAGTTGGAACTGGGTAATCCTTGAAGTCTCTTCTAACCCAAACCATTCTTTAAGTCTAGAAGACTATTTAATTTCTTAACCAGTAGTGCACAGCATGTGGAAAGACCAGAAATTATCTGGGTATGTCCAGTAAAGCATGCTTCTTGCAGCCACCTCCATTTCAGACAAATATCCATTTTAGCAATTATTTTCCAGTGATTGTCCTTTATGCAAGCCAGTGTCTTCTCCCTCAATATCAGAAAGATGCACCTTCAACTAAGTGCTGGCAGGCACTGCTGACCCCAAAATCAGCATCCCTTGCCATCAGACACATTCTCTGTTCATAATTTATTAAAACCAGGCCTATTAAACACAAAGTTGGTATAAAACTCTCCTCAATAAATTAGATTACATGCTTTGGAAGCAGTCAACAGCCTTACTGTTGAATCAATGGTTTTCTTTTATGGGTTTTCTCTGCCTGGGTCACCTTCATGCTGGTCATAGAAGAAAACAGACCTTTTATTCCCAGGCTGGGCAAAAGACAACAACATAGAGTTATGTAAAGTAGGTTCCTCTTTTTCTGAACTTCACACACATGGTATACAAGTGTCTAGCAACAACAAAGCTGCTGCATAGGATGAAGACCAGTATGACCATCCCCTCATATCAGAAGAGACTCCCTGAGCTACTGACTTCATCCTGAGCAGCAAATGTGACCAGAGAACAGGATGTCAAAATACATCTATGCACACACCTAACTCACAGCATGAGCTCCAAACACTCTATGCCAAGCCCATGACCTAGAACATCAAATGCTACCAGTGTAAGCTGCAAGTCAAGAAGAAACAAAGGCATTACTAATTAAAAACAATACCAGTAATGGGAATTTCTTAGGTTAAAAAGCTCAGGTGGTGTTAAATGATAAACCATAATCCATATTACAATGCACAACAAAGAAAGCTTAAAAGATCATAAAGTAATTCCTAGATTAAAAATTCCAGTCTTGAACTCAGTCCAAGTTTCTCTGTTTCTCCCTTTTGCACTACACAAACTCAGCTATCAGCTAGGTTTACTACCTTTGCGATTGCAGCCAAGTCCCACTGTCAGTACAGTTTTGCAACCATTGCATCCAAGATGATAAAGTGGTCATTTGAGAGAGAAGTGGTCATTTGAAGTCAGATGCGCAGGGTCACAATTGCCAGAGACAACCAGAGTCTCTATGCTTGAATCAGAGCCCATCCTAAAAGCTTCTTCACAAGCTGTTCCTTCCTAACTAACCAAGGCTGCCACACCAGCTGGGTGTATCTAACAAAGCCAAAGTATTTCTGTAAAAGTAACTGTTTGAGTACTTTGCAAGAATTATCATGTGATATCAGAAGATACAGCATTGTCAGTCCCCAAAACTCCCAGGCTTCTGAAGATGTTTTTCCTGGCTTCTCTCCCAGCCCCTATTTTTCCAGTTTACGCCTGTCCACGAGGGCTTCGATAAGGATCTGTTTAATGATAAGGGCAAATATTCCTGAGTAGGTTCCCTCTTCTGGAGTAACTAGCCATCATATGTGTTTTTCGAGAAGATGGGGTAAAAACTCATCATTAACCCATGTGTCACTTTTTCTATGGTGGCTGAGGGAAAAAGTTCAAAGTCTCTCTCACTGAAAACTCTTAATCCCTTCTGGTCCTTGACCTCACACTGCTGATGCAAAAAGTTTCCACTAGATGGTGCATGACATGTAGGACATGAAACTCTATACTATTATTAAACACGTATTCAGTAAACAGTATTTCCCCAAGTTTCAATTTGAATTCCCTTGCTTTTCAAGAGAGAAGATTAGTTTATAGGAAAAGAAAAACACGTACCTTAAAAAGCATGCATTCTACCCAGAATGTGTGCACACTCGTTTTCCAGGAGGATAAAAGCAGTAACCCTGAAATCCCATTATCCAATGAATTGCCTTAAAAAATAAGCATGCCATTTTATTACTTCAAGTAGAAAAAAACAAAAAAAACCTCAAAAAACCACAAGTAATCTCTTTAGAGAGCAGAAATCTTTCTTTCTTTTTTTTTTTTTTTTTCCCCCCCCTTAGGAAGAGAGAACATTATGAAGTCCAAGATAACGCAGAAAACAGAAAACCCTGAAGTTTAGTCAGTCCCATTATAGCCCATATCTGAAGGACTATTCTGCATTGAAGATGTGACTTTCTTACTTAGGAATTTTCTACTAGGGGTCTGATGCAACAAGTCCTCTGGCCCTTGGCTGTGTCAGCATGGCACACACAGCACTCCATCCCTCTCCCTAGAGCTGTGACGGTGGGATCTGGAGAAGGGGGGAGGAAATTAATTATCAGAACTGCTTCGCACATTTCAACACTTATTCTTTTGTAAGAATTAGTCTCAGATGATCTACACAGCTATCACCAAGGACTCAATAAGGCTTGGGTACAATACAATTGTTAATTAAGACATAATTCCTTCAGAAATCTTGCATTATTGAGTGAGAAGGAATGAACTCAGCTTGACTCTTGAATGAATTTGCAGAGTTCAGAATAAATAATAATAATTAAAATGAGAAAAATTATAATCCTCACATCTTTAACCTTGGCACATATTAAAATAGAAACTATAAAGACAAAAAATCCCTTTAAATCCTACTGATATTTTTAGGCAATTTTCAGTGCTGAATTGTATGTTAAGTCTATATACTTGAAAAACTTGTTAGCAAGCACACGTAATCTAAAGCAGAAATGGATTCATTCCTCTCTGACTAATAATCAGAAATAACAGAATAAAGTCAAAGTGCCACAAGGAAAGAAGTGACATGGAAAGCCACCAGATTTTTCTTCTCAGATGGAACTCTTTGTGTCTTCCCTTTCTTACTTCCCTTTGCTTCCTAACTCTCTTACTCTTGAGTGTCTTCTGGGCTCTGTTTTTTACTTCCTCACACAGTTACTTTTTTCCCTTGCAGCTTCCCCAAAGAGGTGCAAGCAGTTCCTTGGGAATCTTAAAACTTTTTATTTTTTAATTGCTTGGGAGCTACATTTGAGGGTCTTTCATTATTACTTTATAACTCATTGCCAAGCAGGCCAGTTACAGACTCAAATGAAGAGGTCATTCAGCTTTATTTTTAGAAGTGCATGACGAGACAGTGATACTTATGGAGCCAGACTATCTGGCAGCAGATGCACAGAATTACTTTATCAGGAGTTCTTGTCAAGAACTGTCTGAAGTCTGTGATTTTACATGCTTTTAGAGTTAACTATCATAAAACAGGTAGCAGAGAATAAAATAAATGTTACTTGCTTATCCCACTTCAACAAAAACCCTGTGGGAAAAGTTTGTTCAGTATTCTCATTATAAATCGCATAAATCATTACAAGGAATGTTCCAAGAGGGGAGAAGAAAGGGGAAGGGAGGGCCAAAAAATTAATTTCATAATAAGCTGGATTTGCATGACTGCAGATATAATCCATACCTGCTTAAGGAGGGGCTGATGTAATGCTGTCACCCCAAAACCACCTCTCTGCTACTGCCAGGTTGTGGCATACAATTGTCAGGTGCTGGCTATGAGAAGAACATCCTAAAAAGACATCAACAAGTGGGTTACAGCTGCCACTCCTGTACTAAAGTGTGCTAACAGAGAAATTCAGCAACCACTATTTTTAGCCTCCCGTCTGGTGTTCTAAAGCATGTATCAAGTCTATCCTGACTTTGTTTCTAACAAAGCCAATAGCCAATATAGAACCTTCTCAAGGGCTTCTCCTATGTTCCTGACTCTTGCTGTCCTTTACAGGGACATCAATTACAGCCAACTTCCTACTACTCTATCTACAAAAGGTTTCCAGGATCACCCCCATCTATTCTATAGTTTAAGCTAATCACAATTATCCCTAAAAATGCACAGTGTTTTGCCTGTGAAAAACAGTAAGTGCATTTCTATCTTTAGAAAATCACATATTTTAAAAAATTATAGGCAAGAGGATCTCACAGGGTAGCCTATGACCTTTTAGCTTTTAAACTTCTGTGTAGTGGGAATTGCATTTTCAAGGACCAGTCCCTGACACCATGGCTGGAGTGAAAGCAGAGGACAACCTCCAACCCAGAACACTGAAGTGCCACATGAGCACCATTAGAGAGCATGGGAGAGTAGGTTTTCAGATAAGAGTTAAAGGACACTGTGAAAACAGAAAAAGAGATTATTACAGTGATTACTTGATACATAGGACAGCCTGAAGAGAGGTAACAGCCTTGTGCAACATGGAGAGAAGAAGCATAAGAGATTAGTATGCAGGGAGCAGATAACAGAGCTTCAGACAGAAGTATTAAAATAAGAGTTTTTTAAAAATCTATACATGTTACTCTAGAAAGGACTTAATTACTGCAAAATATTATGCCACATTTCCTTCTTCCTATACCAGCAGACCACTCACAATATGTTATGAGATGATATGGCCACATATAATCATTGACTTTATTAATTCTTGCATAAATCAAGAGAAAACCATAGCCACAGGACTACAGCTGACACAAAAAGGAGATGGCAGCAGACTTGTCCAGCATCACACGGATACCGGAACATCACATCAGCAGACTTGACCCAGCCTGAGGGCCAAGGCAACAGCTTCAAACACAATTCCTTCCCAGTGCTCCACTCTGGGGCAATGCCCTTCTGCTGCCTCTGAAGCTGGTGAAGCCTTACATCTACGGATCTGGCCCATTTATACCCCAGAGAGGCTGACCTGCTGACTGGGAACAACTGGTCAGCTGTGGGAATCGGTGCTGGTTGTTCCTGGCCACACTGCACCCTAACCAGCTGCTGTCACTGCAATGCCCTGATCCTGCTTGCTAGCCCAGGTGGAGCTTACAGCAGGACCAGTTTCAAGTCTGAGCTAATACAAAGCTGTATTTCATATTGTGATTTGCTTTGCTGAGGTCTGGACAAGCCTTGGGGGTGCCACAGCACCAAGACAACTATAGCCACTGGAGAAAGAGCAACTCACTAACCAAACCCAGTACTCTGTTTCTCCTCAGAACCATACTTAGCTCCTTCTAATTTATTTGTTGAGTTCCATATTATAAGCGCTTGTATTTTTTGCCCTTGACAACCTCATTACAAAGCTACTCCACAAAAAATTTTTTTTAGAGGTGTTCTTTTCCATTTCTATTTAAAAATGTCACTCAAATGCAATGTCCTTTTTCCCAAAATGTCTTCCTTGGCTTCAGATATACATTCCAGGTTTGTACAATTCCTAAGGGGAGGAAAAAAATAGACTTTTATATTCAAGCTACTTTTTTATTCGAGCAGCACAGCCCATTGGACTTAGATAAACTAAGGAATCAGATTAATGCAGTCTGTCCTTTCTAAACCCAAAACCTTACATGCATGTTTGTACATATCTTTCCATGCATTTTAATTTGTGAGAACTCAATCCAAGTCTATTTACTGGAGCCAGCTGTTTTAATGGCCTCATTACTTCCCCAAACCCACATCTCAATAAGTTTGGGGAAGCTGCCAAAGGATTTGGCTGAACCTCTTACAAGGCCCCATGACAAATGGTAACTATCATTTTATTATCTCAGTGATAGGAAGGCCTGGTTGAATTCTCCAGTTCTGGATGATTAAAGAAGAGTGGCGAGTTTCTGCTTTCCCACCACCACCACCAGAAGATTTTGACTGGACATTCTGGCATTTTCTGAATGTGCAACACATACTCTGTCACCTCCAGGCTCAAACCCTGGAATTCTTGTTAATCAGGCAAAACCTCTGGGGTACATTCAAACACCAGAGCACCTGCTGCCTGTTATGTTCCTCAAACAAGAGTTTCAACCTCTGAACTTTGCACTCTGCCAGGAGTGTAGTGCCAGAAAACTCTGCTGGTTTTCCACCACAGCAGTTAAGTGAAGACACTCACCCAATATCACACAGCACAAAAGAGTGACAATAGAAGCACAGAGAGCCCCAAAGGTGCTCCCTCAGAGATCAAGCTCACTTCCCACACACCTGAAGCTGACTGGTTCACTTTCAGACTGCAGAAAATCAGGTTTCTGAGCAGACAAATGGGAATGGGTGCAGTTCTCCAGAAAACCCCAGAAAGGAGTGCTTCTGAGAAAATATATCTGCATTAGTGCCTGTTTTCATGAAGAGAGTTGTTTTACAGGACCATTCTGTATTTCAGTAGAGAATTAACCCTACCCTGCTATTCAACAGAAAGAAAATAACTGTTCTTTTTTTTTAATCATTTTTTGATATTTTATGAGACAGAAGGAAAACTACATATGAGAATAAAGAAGTTGAAGTTGCTTGACGGTTTTATCAATTTTATCCAGTTCTTTTAGAAAATAATAACTTCCACTTATTGCACTAGAAGGAGCCCAAATTATGAGAGCTTTGGCACAAAACTTTATTCTGAGACTTGCCTAAGATGAAGCCTGATGTGCGCTGCCTGCCTCCCTGCAGCCTTCTGTTTGCTGGCCCAATCGTATTTCCATCACTTCTGACGTGTTACTTAAAATGTTGCAATAAAAACAAGCAAGACAACATGGGACGAGAGAGAGCAACAACAGAGACATTTAAAAAGCCCTGCATGAGTCAAGGGATATCTGAAAGAGCAGAAAAATAAGAAATTGCTTCTGTGCAGAACTGCTTCTACTGTAAGACTGCATGCAATTATCACAAAACACATGCAAGACACATAGACTACTCTGAGACAGTTTCTGCAACTGAATTTCTCCTTCAACTCCACAAAGTATTTCAGCTGACAACTTTTCAACTGCTTGACATTTCAAGCTTTTCCTATTACCTCAAAAAAATGACATCTCTGAGCTCCTTTAGATGACCTTCCACAGCACCAAGAGATTCTGTTAAACATTAAAACATTTACATCTGAAAAATCTCACTTATACGATAGAATTTCTCTGATCCTGAGTTTTACTCACCATAACACAGAAGAACTGCTCTGCTCAACAGCAGCTGCACATTACAGGGAGCCCCAGCTCTCCACACCACCAGTCTAGGAACCAGGAATATGCTCCCAGCAGGGACAAGCATAAATGAAATGAAATGAGAAGTCCACTATTTCAAGGTTTCCTGTAATACCAGCAAGTCATCCTAGAAGTTTTGCTACAGACGACAAGTGAAGGAGGCTTCTTCACAGTTACTCTTCAGCAATGTGGAAATCATTCAATCCCTGGGATGCACCCAGACCACATGGAGCTGAGCAAGAGAAGTGGCACCTCTGGCGTTCAGGCACTCACATTCATGTACTGGGACATGATACAGAAGTAAATACAAATGGAGTTTAAAACATCAGAGATGCATCAGAACTCAATCAGAGAAGGAGAGAACAAATTAATTCTCTGTACAGAGATGACTAAAGAGCTGCAATCCTACAAGAGGTCTCCTCTTTCTCACTGGACCATGTTGTTAGTAGCTCCTATCACCCCTCTCCCTCCTCACCAGACCAAGGCTGCCCAGGATATACTACTCCAGCCTTTACTAAAGATAAAATCAAACTCATCCTTCTTACCGCGGATCAACAGACAAAGAAATTACCTTAACAGTATTCTCAAGTTCAGCAGTATCCAACTCAGTTTTTATGACCCATTACCCAGGTATCTCACCACCTGTGTCATGGTGTCTCTTGCATATTTATTAACTATTCATGTTACAAGCAATGTTAACATTTAAAAAAAAAAAAAAAAAAGAGCAACATTCACACTTCTCCTTCCCGGAGTGTCTTCAGACACTTGGCTAGAATTCAAACTTTGAATTTAGTGCTCTTAATTGTGGGATGTTTTCCTACTGGGCTCTGATATTAGACTGCTGGCGCCTACCAACTCATAAATTTGTCTCTACTTTTTTAGTATTTTTCACGCATCTTGTCTTAACAAAGGTTCAAAAGTTCAGTAGAAAAATACTAGTTATCTCTCTGTTTGTTGAAAAGTCTTATGACAGATTATGTCAAGAAATTTAACACAATTATGACAACTAAATTACACACCACTATATAGATCATGTAAGGTTCCAGAAAACATTGTAAGTAATTAACTGTTGTTAAGAGGTTTACACTGCCTCACCAAACATACTGAGACCTAAATATGAACTGCTAAATAGTGCATCAGTAAATTTTGTAAGGAGTCAGACTGAATTACAGCATGGCAGGATGTTACTTAGTTTGCTTATTGCTTTTCTAATTGATAAAGGAGTATTAACAGCTGATTCTTTACTAATATATGCATCCTGGAGGACTTTGTAAAAGACTTTTCCATAGTACAAGAAGCCTGTTTCTCCCTCTGACCCATCAACATCCGCCAACAAAGGCACAAAGAGACAATTCTAAAGTACCTTTCCTTGGAGAAGACCCAAGTGTGGAAGGAAACAAACACAGGGTTACAACCTGTGCTTGGAAGAAGTTATTTTTCTTTCAAATGGGATGGACTATGCCACCTGGAACAAAGGTACTTTCAGTGAACACTGAAAAGCATACAATGCACGGGAAAATAGAAAAAAACAATCCTCATTTAATGGACAAGGTACCTTCACAGATATTTTAAACTGTTCTTGATTTACAAAAATGAGTATGTGAATAAATTTGAAAAAAAAAGAGAACAAATTAATAAAATATGCTCATAAAAATAGAGTGGTTGTCTCTACTGGATTTTCTTCACTAAATGCAGGGTATTATATGCAGAAATGAATCTTAGTCAATATTACTTTTCTCTCCTACTTCTTGCAAGGGACCTGTGCAAGGAGATTGAGCAAAAAGTATCAACAACAAAAAAAAAATTGATTTAATTAGTAAACACATTCAAGCACCAAAACAATAATTCCCTATAATCAAATTCTCCCTTTTACATTGGGCTAAAAGAAAATCACTCCTGTTGACAGAGAACATTTATTTTTAAATTCCAAACTCGTGTATCCCGTAGCACTTGTATCTCTGAAATACTGTGAGCAATAGACTCAGGTTGGTAACAGTTTAGTGGTTTCCAATTTACACTCCTTCAAAAATTACCATCCACATGTACAAACCTTCTACTGTTGCCTGGTGATGTAAACTGCTTAAATAGGAGCCCACAGTACAGGCCAGATAATGACTTGTTTCAGTCAAAACAGAAAAAAGAACAAACCAACCAACTCTCCCAGGGTAAAGAATAAGTTATCTTTTATTAAGTTGGGACAGATTGTGTTTGTTTGTTGTCTTTTTTTTAAATGGATTGGGATTGCATGGCCAGGTTGTGGTAGCAGAGGGGCTACAGGGGTGGCTTCTGTGAGAAACTACCCGAAGCTTCCCCCATGTCTGATAGAGCCAATTCCAGCTGACTCCAGGGTGGGCCTGCCACTGGCCAAGCTGAGCCCATCAGAGATGGAGGTGGCATCCCTGGGGAAACATTTAAAGAAACTGCTTGGAGTAACAGCAGCCCTGAGAGGAGTGAGAATATATGAGAGCAACAACTCTGCAGACACCAAGTTCTGTGCAGAAGGAGGGACAGGAGATGCTGCAGGAGCCAGAGGAGAGATTCCCCTGCCCTGTGGTGAGACCATGGTGAGGCATCTGTGCCCCAGCAGCCCAGGGGGGTCTGTGGGGGAGCAGGGATCCCCCTGCAGCCTGTGGAGGACCCCAACCTGGAGCAGAAATCCCAACAGAGGCTGTAACTTCATGGGAAGACCACACTAGAGCAGGATCCTGGCAGGATCCGTAGAAAAAAGAGTTCACACTAGAGCAGGATTTCTGACACAACTTGTTATCTTGTGAGGGACCCATGCTGGAGCAGCCTGTTCCTGAAGGACTGCACCCCATGGCAGGGACCCATGATGGAGCAGTTTGTGAAGAGCTGTGTCCCTGGCAAAGACTCACACCAGAGAAGTCCGTGGAGGATTGTCTCCCGTGGGAGGTGTAAGAGCAACGGGGGGTAGGACGGTCGGGATGGAGGAGATGAGAGATCTCTGAAGCCAGGTCTTGGAACTTGCAGTTTATTGCAAAGGCTGTGGGTGCAGGGCCCTGCTTGGAGCTGCCAGCCACAGCTCGGAGCAGAGCCCAAAGAGAGCAAAGTTCCCAAGAGAGGGAGTAAGAGAAAGCGTAAGCATTAGAGTAAGAGCAAAAGTAAGAGAGTGAAGTTCCCATTACAATACAATAAATCTTCTTCTGTGCTGAATATTCTAATTCTCACTAACCAATCTAGTACAAGATACAAATCCTATAGCATTTACGTACAGCCTATAAGAATCCTTACATTACCATACTGTGTTATGTTTTAAACCCTAAAAACTACTCTTTGGACCCGTTCTGCTCAAGCTAGTAGGATCTGCTCTGCCCCTTGGACCTGTCTACAAGCAGAGGGTATTGTCTAATCAAAAGAGGTTTACCTTCAGCCAGCCATACCATTGTTTTCCAGTTGTTCAGTAACTAAGGCTTGGTATGTCAAAGCTTGCCTTCATTTCAATCTTGCTTGTAGTTTCCATATACTCAAAATCTTTTGCCAGGCAATCATATTTATAAGGTTTTCCTGTTTCATCTTCCCCAACAGGGAGGGGCCCCACAGTGGAGCAGGGGAAGAGTGGGAGGAGTCCTCTCCCTGAGGAGGGAAGGGTAGAGACAAGGTATGATGAGCTGACCACAGCCCTCATTGCCTATCTCCCTGTGCTGCAGGGGGGAGAAGGAAAAGAAAATGGGAAGTGAAGCGGAGCCCAGGAAAAAGGAAGGGATGGGGGGAAGGTATTTTAAAATTTAGGTTTTATTTCACATTACCCTGCTCTAATTTACTACCTATCAAATCAAACTAATTGTCCCAAGTTGGGTCTGTTTTACCTGTGACCCTCTCCCTGTCGTTATCTCAAGTCATGATTATATTTTCTCTCCCCTTCCTAGCTGAGGAGGGAAGTGATAGAGCAGCTTTGGCGGGTACCTGGTGTCCCGCCAGGGTCAACCCACCACATAAAGTCTAGTCTTTTTACTGGAAAAAAACCTCTGTGTCACTGGGTTTGTGACAACATTTTAAAGTTCCCCAGAAATTTTACAAAGGCAAAAGGAACAAAAAAACCTGACAAAAATGTTTTGAGTAATTTTAGATTAATTATATTGCCTTCTAGCAAAACTAAATCATAGTTAGGGCCTATGGAAAGATGGATAATGGTTTATTTTCACAACAACATGGAAAATCAATGTCATTAATATGTTTCCCAATTCACTGAAAGAAACTGAAGTTGAACGTTAGGTTAAAATCCTTTTCAGCAGTGCAAATACAAATATTTAGTGAAGTTTTCAATGACTCTTCATACAATTATTACACAGTATCTACAGTTATTAGAAAAGCATTTTCAAGTAAGAGAAAATGACCTTGAATTACTACTTGATGAACTACTGAGGAAAGCAAATTTCATTAACATAATGCATTCACCTCAAAGTAAAGGAAGCACACACATACCTGCAACAGTGAAAGAAGTGATCTAGTTTGAGTGAAATAAGGAAACACAATGTGAGTACTCAGTACTCACTCAGTAAAGCTAGTACTCTTTACTGTGGTAAAAATTACCAAATGTCAGAGAAAGATCAAGTGCTAAAGTCAAAAGCATACACACAGTTCTAAAGGGAACAGGAAATAATACTCAAGAAATCTGGAAAACATCAAGAATTGCTCAAGGCATGTAATATAAACCATTAAAAAAGATAGCATGTGCATTAGGATGAACTGAAAGACCATCAGTCTCTCAATGGGAATTTTGATGATTTTCAAATCACAGGCAAACAACATCCTGAAGGAAAGCAATTGTTTTGTATGTGAAGTAGTAGAAACAATTATCAGTGGTGCCTTGGCCCTGCAGCTGTAGGATGTGCTATGCTCTTATTCACAGCCCTAAACACAAAGGATTAAAGAGACAGGAAAAGACAAAATTCCAGCACCAAGCAGACTTCTCTGAGTTAGTAAATTAAGCAATTTATTCTGTGATCACAAGGACAGCCAGCATCTGCAGAAACTCAGTTTTAGACTGAAGAGAGTAACTGGCCTTTCATCTGCAAATTAAGCAGTATTGTACTGCCACATCCAAAAGACATTAAGTCGTGCCAAATCTCATTTGAGATGGTTCATCCTTTGCCTTTCTCCATGGAAATGCTATCCAATTTAAGTCACAGTCCTGTGCTTCTAGGACACTGCTGTGTACACACATAACCAGCTTCATTCAGCCAGCACAGTCAACAGGAGCAGCTGCTCCAGAGCCACCAGCAGAGACTGCCCTGGTGTTCAGCATCCTGTATCCATGAATGCCAACAGTTCCTCCAAACACAGCCCTGAGCTCAACCTCCACCATGGATCTCCCATTGTAAAAGCAAAACAGAAATTAAAAACTCACCCACAGGACTGCCCTTCCCCACAAACTGTTCAAGCATCTCAACTTTAGAGAATACTAAGTTCTTTTTTCTCCAGAAAGTCTTTTCAGCCCACCTGTGAACAGAACCAAACATTGCAGACATATCAAAGCAGAAAACTAGGCATGAAACATGACAACTGATCAGTGTCTTTCCAAATTCAAGCTTGTTCTTTTCACAACTGGAAAATGAAATCTTTTGGGATGGAGAGGTTTCTGCACCCTATAGCAGCTCATGTTTGGCCTACCTATGCTCCCATAAAATGCATCTTTATGAGCTTTTATTGACTTTTTTTAAGCATCTGAAGAGGGTACTAGAAGTTTCTAATTTTCTCAGATTGCATGATACGGTTACCTGCCCACCAAAGTACAAATTGAAGTATAAGAAGGAAGGCTCACCATGCTCTCCAGAGGTATACAGTAACAGAGGTTTTCAATCAATGTAAGGAGCCAATAAGCAATTTCCTGGATCACACTTCCTCTCTCATTCCTGTACTTCCTCCTACACTTGCAGTGCTCTTAAATGGAACAGCTGCTCCTATGAATTCCACAAGAAGTTGTTAATATACAGTTAATTATTTGCAACATCTGGTAATAACAGTACTCATTTGAAGTATGAGTACTGCTTGACATCTGCATGACATCAGCTGCTTCTGCCCTTCTTCTTCAGTGGGTGAGGTGAATCCTGCCTATGTTCAAGCAACAGCCTTGCTCTGATGGTGTCTACAGAAATAGTGATTCACTTTAAAATTCTGATACAATTTTACCAACAATATTTTTTTCCCATTTTTTCCTCTCAATTTTCTTTTCTGGTTATAAAACCAGGAAGGCTAGGCAGAAAATCTGGCAGCATCTGTGTAGTCAGAGCTGAGGTGAGAGCAAGGACTGTGCCAAGCAGGGAACAGCAAAGGAGAGAAAGTGAGAGCAAGCCCAGCAGGGCTTGCCATCAGTTAATCCCACTGAACTACTGCTTTGCAACCAACCACAACCAGGAGGACACTTATAGCAAGGAGCCATTGAAGCACAACCTAGAGCCAATAGATGAAGAACATCAGGCTGAAGGCAGGGTTAAAAGAAACATAAACACCACAAGATGCAGCCTGTGTCAGTATTTTCAGACCAAAGCACTGCCACACACCTGGGTTAGTGATGGCCCATCCACATTATTACCATCATCTACTCCTGCAGATGCCAACCATTCCTAGCATTTCCCCAGGAGCAGGAATCTCTATCTTATCTCTTCTCTCCTATGTATTTTTAATATATTGTCTCTATTTCTCTATGTCTGCTAATTTTTCTACTTGCAGCCCTCTATGCTCTCACTGACTAACACTCCCACATGTTGCTGTTTATACACCACTAGTATTTGGAAACAGGCGCCTACTCACTTCCTTTCATTATTCAGGCAGGCAGTCTCACACCCTGCCTACCACTTGCCTCAAGATTTTATGCTGAGGATTATTCTACTTTTAGTCTCTGTGTCCCAGGTTGATGCTGAATTGTATCCTCATTCAACTGTTTAGCTCAGAAATAAGTTTTGTACCTTTAAAACTAGATCTGAGTGTGAAGAAGAAGGAGTGGAATGTCTGAGGTGGTTGTTTTCAAAACATAAGATAAAAGTTTTCAGCTTTCCTTCACACAGCCTGTGTTGCCTGCAGCGTGGATAGCGGGACAGAACTCTTTTTTGCTTTTGGTTAGTTTTTAGCTAGCCAAAGCAAAGAAGTTCTCTGGACTGTGGGGTTTATTTCCCCCCTCCTTTTCCTTGGAACTGTTTGAACCTGCTCTGGACTCAAACCCTGCAGAGCCCCAGGAGCTCAGACCCGTGGTGCACTGAGCCTGGCCTGAGCCCCTGGGCCCTTTCGCAGCACAGAGGGACTGACAGCAACTGAGTGAGCCGAGCTACAGCCCATGGGAGAGACCCTGAATTTGTCACCTCTTTGGAGCAGCCAGAGGTTTTGCTGTTTAGTATTGTTCGTTTGTTGTGCTGGGAAATGCTTTGCTTGTTAAATAAATAATTTTTTTCCACTTTTTTCCAAGGAAATTTTTTTCCTGAACCAGCTGTGGGAAGGGCTGGTTGGATTTGCTTTCTAGAGGGATCCCACTTGGAGGTTTCTTCCCAAATTTGCCCTAAACCAGGACACTGTGTTATGAATTTCCTGCCATGTCCCACAGAATGCCAAGCCCTAGTAGTAGGACACTGTTGGTGCGATGCCCCCATCAGTTGACATGGGAAAGACCTTCCTTTAAATTTCACTACAGGACAGGACCTTGAAAGGCCCTCAAAGACCTTGTGTATTTCTGTAAGCTCCTTATACTGCTCAAGGACTCTAAAATATCAAAAACGAGCACCCATTTACATTCATGAGAACCTGTCCCGAAAGCAGAACTGGACGCAGGAGCCCAGATTGCAGGCAGGACCATCCTTTGATGAGAAAAGATCTGAGCAGAACTTTGGGAACAGATTTGGTTCATAGGGAAGTTCTACTGTCATGCAGGTTCAAAATACCATCTCTGATCTCTCAGGACTGGAGAAAGAGAACAGCCCAGCTGTCAGAGGAAAATGCAGACCCAGATCACTATGCAGTAGCATCACACACTACTTGATGTGCTTTTGTACCACCAGGGAACTGGCAGAACAAGCTGTAGGATCCTGTAGCCTGCAAAATGAGGTTGCTTTTCTTCTCTCATTCAGTGTTCCATTGGAGAAGGGCAAGACCAAACACAGCATATAGTGCTGAAAAGCAGCTCCTTTTGAGGAAGATGTTCTTAGGAGCACAATCCTAGCTAAACCTTCACAGTAAGAGCCTCACGTACATATGTACAGACACACAAACACCACAGCTGCAACCACTGAACTGGTGGCAGATAATTCCTCAAGAAGACAGGCAGACCCACACTGAGAAACAAAACTGAATGCTCCTGAGCATGTATTTTGGGCCCTAAATCTCTCTCATTCAAAGCCTTTTTCTACTCTGCAGTTCAGACATTTCAATAGTTCAAGAAAACATCTAGTAAGTAGTATCAAGAGATGTATCAGGAATATATCAAAATATGTCAAAATGCCTTCATCACAGTGTATTGTACAGGAACCTTCATGTGCTTAATATTAAAAATGCTTCCCTCTGTTCCACACACTCTTTAGTTCACAATATTTTTTGTGAAAATTGCTGTGCCAGACCCTGAAATATTGGTCACAGCTTAGAAATGTCTTTAAATCTTTCAGTAACAAGATTTTAATGAAAAATAATCTGTATAATGAACAAAAGATCAACAAAATTGCATACAAATTCCTATTGGGTTTTGTTATTTGGTTTTAAATGAAGGCCATCATATTCTATGAAATGTTCTGAGAGTAGCATTTTGATTATATATGCAGTCTACATAATCAAAAAAGTTAAGTGTATTTTTCATCTAAAATGTGTACCTTTAATGTAGAATCTTTCAAAAACAACATGAGCACATGTTCAAAGCAGTTCAAAGTTCAAAGCAAAAAATAGTAGGCTTTTCCTTTTCTGTGACAGAATATTATGAAAATTCAAGCAAAATTAAAAAGGTATAGCTATCATCACTTTTTACCAGAGCTTTTTTAGAATGTATCAAACAACTGAAAAAAAGAGAAACAGTAAATCTGCACTAATTGTCACAAAGAGGCTTAGAGCTCTAACAGTAGTGTTGAGAGGGAGGGCACATTTCTTGTTTATTTTTTAGAAATAACTTATTCCTTGAAAATGCCATCTTCCTTTTACTCTACAAACCAACAAGAGTCCCAGGGTTATATAGGTACCCTTTTGAAGGGACAGCTACAGATACATTGATGCACAACCATATTCTCCTCCCTAATTACAGAACTTGCATTAAGTTTATGTATATAAAAACTTGATATATAAAAACTTTATATAAAAGGCAAGTTAGCTTTATGCATAGAAAGGCACAAGAGCAGACCTGTTAGACACTGAGCGAACAAAAGTACTGCTACAAAATTGATTGGAAAAAGTGAAAACACAATAAACCTAAAAATGTCAATTTAGAAGAACTTCATACAGAAATTGATTCAAAGTTAAGGTACTTTATAAAAACGTAACTGAAGTACAATAGCAACGAAGAAACAAAGTGTTTTATGAATCTCTTCAAGTTTCTGCATAATGTTTCTACCAATTTTTATTGCAGATGTCAAGAAGACTAGAACATTTCTTCAGCCAAGGTAAAAAAAAACCCAAAAAATTGGTGCACTAACTTGCCTGCTTATATATATGATATTTGAATACAGAATATTCAGTTTCTTTTGGGATCTAGTTTATTTAGAAGTTGGGCCCAAAGGTGCCTAAAAGAAGCACTAAAGATGAAACTGTATTTAAGAACTATTTGAACATGACTAGTTTTCTGAATATATGGGGCATGCAGAATTTCCACTAAGGCCAAAGATCCTAATATATTTAAACAAAATCAGGGACATGTAAATGATATGCACTCCTTTCAGCATTCACATACTGATACTGGCCCTAACTGTGCATATAAGGTGTATTCCCTTCCATTTCCAATTTTCATGTGACTGATATATATATAAATGATATATACCTTCTGATATATAGGTAAATGAATGTGACCCTGAGATATAAAAGCAGATCATAATTAATCATTTTATAATGGATACAAGTGCCACTAAGGTAATAGAAATTCCATAACCCCTTAGATTCAACACAAAATTCACCCACAGGAAAAAAGCACGTGTGCTTTGGAAGGGAAATAATTTCCAACATTTTATAAAATTCCTCTCTTAATCAAAAATCACAGCTGAAAACTGCCTTGATTCAAGTGACTAGACAGATGAAGGCATATTTAAAACCATAGGAAGTCATCATAAGAAGTTTTACTGTTAAAAGGAAAAAGAAGCTTAAGTTCCAAGAACCATAAAATATTACAAAATTCACAATCAGTATTATATTTTAAAATTTGCTATGACGTTCCCCGATTTAAGTATGGAATGTTACTCTTCATCTTCTCATATGAGCAGGACAAAAACCTCCAGACTTCTAGACATGCTGGCATTGTGTTCAGATAATAAAGATAATCTCAAGAAAGGCAAATAGTTTTTTACCAAAGACATTCAAAACTCCAAATTACACAAGAATCAGCCTCATGACAGAAGTCCAGTGAGGTTTGTTGTCCTTTATTCACTTTGCTAATAGGAGTGAACTCACTAATAAACACCCTTCCTCATCCCTTCTGCTACCATAACAGTGAAATCACATAGGCATAATTTCTTACCTTTTGGAAAATCAACATAAGCAGAATAGTCACAGATCTTTTTCTCCAGAAACAGCTACAACATTCAAAAATTACTTTAAGATTCAAATATGTACTTTTATGGAACAAAATAGTTTAAGATGTCCTATAAATCTGCCCTTCATTTAATTTACATATGTCTTGAGGTCTCCCAAATTAAAGCCATGAAGTAGATTCAATGATAAAATATTTTTTTCAATGGTTATTTAAAGATTAGTGGATTGTAAATCTGGACCTCTCTTGTTAGAAATCTTCTTGTAAAGCTCATTACCAAGCTTACTCTAGGCAGTTAAGAAAATGAAGAGTCATCACTGGCATTGAATGAAATTCTCATGTGGTAAAGGACATCTTTAAGCCTTTCCACACATCTCAGTTTTATTGGATTTACCCTGCAGATGATCTACTACGCACTCCACCTTTAAATCATATTAAATACTAGTAAAAAAGGTAGCATTTAACATAGATGCTTACAAAAAATGCAGCAAGCACGTCTATGACTGTCAGCTGCCAATTTTTCTTTTGCTCATTATTACTCTACAACACCCATTAGCCTGGCTGCAACATGCTCAGGTCCTACTGAGCATCTGACAACCTCTTCTGACAAAAAGTTGCTAAATTTTGAGCAATAAATAGCTAATGTACCAAACTGCACTTAGGGCACTCTAAATGCTCATCATGTCATTCCAGCAGCTTTAGTCCTCTGCATCTTCTGATGGTTTGCTGGGTTTTTTTCAGACCTACTGTTTCCAGGTGTGCCAGGTGAGAAGAACACAGACCTTCTGAAAACAGATGGTTTGACAGAGATTGCACATTTCTGGGAAACTCTTACCTTCAGTGGGAACTCACATCTCATTCTGAAAAACTTAAGTGTAAAATGTTTTAGGAGGATCTCAAAAGATGAAAAATCTCCTAGGCAGCATCTTTTATTCAAAACACTTACAGTTAACACAAAATACAACAAAAATACCAGGATCTTATGAAAATTAAATAATGTACTCTCAAGTTCACCACACAGCTGCAGAGAAAAGTTATAAGCTAGAAAGAGTAGAAATGCCTCAATTTGGCAGTAAGGCCAAAGCAGGACGCCCTCTGCAACCAGGCAGGAGTGCTCTGTAGTAGAGAGATTGGTGGCTGCCTCCATGGCTGTTTGTGTCTGATTTGCCTTCAGAGCATACCAACAGCACTGCCAATTACAGAAATAGTTCTTGGAATGTGAATATGGGTGGTCTGAGAACTGGACTGAGACTAATAACTCATTTTGCAGACATCTAGCTAGTTATTTGGATGTTAATGTTCGTCAGCCAGTAAAACCAAGACTGCATTTAAACCAGTACCCTAAGAGAGAACAATACCATTTCCTCACTGCCTACCTCATCAGCCACCTAATGCTTCCCAAAGCACTACACATTTTCAAGTGCAAATATTGCTATACCTCCAACTGTTGCTATGCAACACCAGGTCTTATATTTCCTAGAAACATGATGAAAATTGGACTCCTGATCCTTAGCT
Organism: Certhia americana; assembly: GCA_018697195.1. Lineage (NCBI taxonomy): Eukaryota > Metazoa > Chordata > Aves > Passeriformes > Certhiidae > Certhia > Certhia americana. The sequence goes on from CM031858.1 coordinate 17,148,095, forward strand.
TAACTAGTATTACTCACCACTATATCATACATGATTTGGATTAATACTCATTGAGGAAACCATGTTATAGCCTCAACAACTTACACAATCCAGGCTCTACTCCAATGTATTTTCACCCCTCATTTAATATTTGATTCTTTTGTGAACATGGCTTGCCCTGCAATTTTAAGAGAAACCACCTGAGCTCTTCATTTAGCTATATTATAGCAATTTAGCTTCAGAATTACTCCCAAAACAGTACCAGGCATGTCTTAGGGATAATTGTGTTTTATGGTTATAAAAGTTAGTGTTGCTGGAATGCAAGAGGAGTAAGAGTACAGTGCATGCACAAGGTTCAAAATGCAGCCCTTCTCACACCCACAGAAGAAGGAATCCCACCCCACAAACAATCACACACACACAACTCATCTTCAGGAATTCTGGACAATAAATCACTATATCAATCAGCATAACTTTCAGAAGTATAACTTTCTTTCAGAGTAACAGCAAGAGGGATTTTTTTTTTTCCTTCCTTAGGCAATTTTTTTCTCCTCTGTAGACATGCAGACATTTCTAGTGCCACTTCTGGGTGGCACTGGGATCAGCTCTATCAGACAGATAGTATAATTTTTGAAACAAGTGACATGGGCTCTTTGTTTCACCCTAAATTGGGGCAATTCGTTTTGATAAGAATTTAATTCAGTTAATACAGATTGTTGGCATCTGGTTTTATATGAATTGATTGCACAGAGAAATCAGGTCAAGATCAGCTCTGGGTAAGAAGACTGACAGATCCAATGGTGAACTCCTGTCAGTGCACATCAGCATGAAATTTAGCTAACCAGAGTATGACCATACCACAGCAAAGACAGAAGATGTTTTATGTTTACCCACACCAATGCATTTGAAAAAACAGGTAGAAAAGGGAGAAAACTGGTAAATGCTTTGCCATTTCACTTGAGTAGACACATCAGCAGCAGAGTCCTTTTCATCATGTCTTACAGCCATGTTTCTTGGTATCTGGGCTTAGCAGTGCCTCAGTTAAGAAGATAGTCAACAAGGAGTAATGTTAAGACTGATACAGTTTCACATAAAGTACATACTAAAAAGAAAAATTAAACCATGTAAGTGTAGTAGATTCAATTTATCAAAATATAATCAATGATCAGGATCATTGAAAGTTCCAAGAACTGCACAACATTCACGTTTTATGCACAATAATTTCCAAAGCAATTTTCACCAAATTGGTTCACCTAGTCTTGTTCCAGACTTACTAGGTGAGTGTTAATTTCTTTGCCACATAGAAACCTTGTAAGTGAGGCTGTCTTTGGGGGAAAAACCATCTCAGTTCAAGTTAAAACTGCAGACAGGTTTTGAGAATTTGAACAAAATTATGACCAGACCTCAAAATATTTACTTTCAGATATGGTATATGCAGGGTGCAAGACTACAAAACTGATGTATTGCACAGTAGATTTGTCCATCCTTTGCATAATAATACATTTGATACATATTCAATTTTCTATTTACATTATTGTATAGCACCCAGACTAGACCATTTGAAAGCAGAGTTATGAATCTAATACAAAATGGACACTTTTCTGCACACCTCAACTATTTTCTAATGGTTCTGCTAGAGTCACAACCACAATGAGAATAACAAAAATGCTTTCCCACCAATGAGAAAAATCAGTTCACCATTAAGCAGTTTCATCATATAAAGCTCTTTATTCACTGAAAATTAAGGGAGTCAGGTCCCCAACTTACAAAATCATCACATAAAACCAGCAAGTTTATGCTGTTCACTGACTATACAGTGCTCCCAAGCCTAAGCACTGGAAAAATATCCTGACACAAGGAAAAGATAGTGTTTAGCAAAGGAAATTCAGAGGGGCTTTAATTCAATCTTCACACATTCACATTATTCAGTTATGACAAAGACAAGGAATTATTGGCACTTGTGGAACTAGCGCTGCATCTCCCACAATCACAAGACTTGGAGATGAAACTGCAGAGAGCAACACAAACGACTGGGTAAAATCTCAATGGCTATCAGAACTCAAACAAAGCATTTCAGCATCCCCATCACAGCCAGTAGCCAAAAACCAGCTGCAGGTTATTGACAAGTTATGACACCACACTCCTTTGTGACTTTGTGGCCCCTTCACACATCATTGAGTGGGTTCCACCACCACCTTCCCCTCCACGGGTTCCATGGGAAGGTTCCTGGCTCAAGTTTACAGTCAAGTTTCTTTAAGCAGAAGAGAAGGAAGATAGACGTTCTTTCTAATGCATCTGGGAACAGCAGAGGAGGTCAAGAAAGGGGAGACGGGAAAGAACAAAGCCAGGAAAATAGAGGACCTACAAAGTTTGTTGTCTTCATTCAAACACTGCAATATGTAGAACACTTGGAGGACAAAAAACTAAAAAAAAATCCTGCAGACTGAGACTGAATCTTCAATTCCACTAAAATCTGGGTTTGCCTGAAGCAGTTATTCAACTTCTGCTTGAAGACAAAATAAAGTAAGCCTAGAAAATTCAGTTCTTTCTGGTGATCTGCACTTCTTTGGATTTTTTACTTTAATGTGAAAATAAGAATTTTTGTATACCTTGAGGTAACTTCTGTTGCAAAGAGGGCACCATTCAGAATATTTTTTTTTAATAATAAAGCATGAGTATAACTTTTTTAAAGAAAACCACTAAAACAGTCAAATGACATTGCAAAATCGTGTCTTTTTGAAACAACACTGAGAGAAAAAGTGCTTTAAACCACTGTTAACTGCCAAACTTCTGTTCTGTTTGACAGAAGACAACAGAAATGAAACCTGAATTTTTGTACCAACTGAGGAAACAGTGGTGTATTTACATGGAAATTACTAGAACAGGAGTTTGGAGCTCCTACCAGACATTTAGAATACAGAATACATGATCTCCTAGTATATTAGGAGTAGAGAAGGATCCTCCTTACACTCAGCTTCAGTTCATACAGATTTTTTTTTTTGAAGCAAGTTCCTTTGTGCTGTACTTTGAAGGACATTGCAATGAACCTGCACTTCACTACTAACATCAAATTTAGCACACTATTGTGACATTTCAAACTTAAAAGTTATTAATTCCTGTATGTCTTAGTTTTATAGTAAAAGAGTGGCAAGTAGCCACTAATAACTTCTGGCATTTGGTCGAAGTAAAACTTGTAACTCTCCAAAATCTTTTAAAATACCTAAGTATATAGTAAACACAGCAAATAATCTCATCAAAATGAAAACTGATGTACAGCTCTGACAGCATAAATCTTCAAGCTAAAACTGCATAAGAGAAAGATGAGGAGGGGGATCACATTTTACTTCAGGAATACCCCAGCAATCTTTCAGCAGCTACAATGAAAGGACAAGGCCCATTTTATTCCACCCTCTTTAGCTGTCTATGGATACCTCTGAAGGCCTCTAATGATTTGTGCAGCTGAGAATTATTCCACTGTCATGGGTTGCAGTGCAAAAATGTAGCAAAATTCTGTATTCTATCACCATCTGATGAAACTGGGGTTTGGGTATGGTATAATTGTCTGTCAATGGCCAACTGGCAAGAAACCTGCTGGGGCAGTTTTCTTATCTCCTCACAACCCAGCCTCCCTCCAGGGAGAGATCTTCTGCTAATGGGCCATTGAGTCTCACTGACAGAATTCCATCATCCCACTGGGGAATGATCCAGCCAGGGGGAGGAGCCGAGAATTCCTGCCTGGATAAAACTCTGGGAGTTGGAACACCAAGGCAGCCTTTTCACTGGATTCTCAGAGGAAGTCCAGGCCCATCTATCACTTCTGGACCTTCAGTGAAAGAACTCCACTCTTTCTAGAGGAGCATCACTTCAACAGAGCCACATCTGCCACTGGGACTGCAGCCACCATTGAATGGCACTGCCACCAACACCCTGACCCACAGGATGTCAGGTTGTATCCTGACTCTCTCTGTGGGTTTGTTTGTTTTATTGTTTCTTACTGCATGTGTTTTTGTTTTATTGGTTTTTTTTTATTTCCTCGAATAAAGAACGTTATTCCTATTCCCATATCTTTGCCTGAGAGCCCCTTAAATTCAAAGTTATAATAACTGGAAGGGAGGGGGTTTAAATTCTCCATTCCAAGGGAGGCTCCTGCCTTCCTTAGCAGATGCCTGTTGTTCAAACCACAACATCCACCTTGCTAGTTAGCCTGGAAAATGCCTCCAAAGTGTGCCATATCCTTCTGCAAGGCATAGTGCTGTATCAGACCTCAAAGTCAAGCCCTCAGCAAAACAGATATATTTCATGGATGTTAAGGCTAGGAAGGACTATTCAATCACCTAGTCCTAATTCCTGCACTGTATGAAACATTACATTTCTCCCTCAATCCCACTTCAAGCCCAATGGCTCTTTAGAAATATCAGAAAATGTTTGTCCCACAGGTGGAATACCTGTGATATGATGGAGAGTTGACAACCTGTGACCAGAGTCCCAGCACATGGATGAGTACCAGCATACCTGATTTGGGGAAGGGAAGAACATGCCTTCTATAATCCCAACCTTATGACCACATGGGTAAGAAATGTCATGAGAGGAGAGGAGAGTTTGAGGAGAGAAGAGAGTTCGAGAAGAGAAGAGTTTGAGGAGAGTTCGAGAAGAGAAGAGTTTGAGGAGAGTTTGAGGAGAGTTTGAGGAGAGTTAGAGAAGAGAAGAGAAGAGAAGAGAAGAGAAGAGAAGAGAAGAGAAG
>CM031858.1:17152824-17277382 GCA_018697195.1 Certhia americana
AGAAGAGAAGAGAAGAGAAGAGAAGAGAAGAGAAGAGAAGAGAAGAGTAAATAAGGAGTGCATGCAGCTCTGCTTCATGAAGTTGAATGGCAATCCATCCACTGCTTTTCTTAATCAGAACAAGATTGTTTTTTCCTTCAGATTGTTCTCACATTTCTCTCATGCTTCACACAGTATTACAGTGACTATTGTTGTAACCATCATTTTTGCTAGATGAAAGAGCAATACAGACTTTATCACTGGGAATATAATAGGCTAAAAATATTAGGATAAAACCCAACAGAAACAAAATGAAACAAACAAAAAGATCCCAACACCCTTTCAATTGCTAAGCCTCTTGCATTGTTTCCTGCCTTAGGTGCTGTTGAAATCTCTCTGAACATCCTGCCCTCTCCATTCACCTTCTTCCAATTGACAAGGCAATTTTGCACAATTTGAGTACACAAGATCTTCTCACTTCTGTTTATTCACTCTCCTCATTTTCTGGGACTCCTGGACAGAAATCAAACATGCCAAAGTATTGTTTTCTATTACTACTGTTCCTTCTCAGTGTTTTCCAATCTCCCCAGCATAGGAAACATATAGTGTTATGACTACGGAGCACTTTATTATTTGCTGTATTATAGCAAAGAGTAGTACTATGAAAAATTCTTGCCCTCACATTTGTATTCACAGCTCCTGTGCCTGTATCCCTCCCTTAGTTTTCTTTCTGAATTGCAGCTGGACAAAGGAAGAAAGGCAAGAGCTTTGTATTTCTAAGAGAAATAAATGTACCCAGGAGGCTCCTAGGATCTAAATCATAAATTGGCTGGGAAAGGACAAACAGATAGTAGCATGAAACTGCATTTCTTATGCATCTTTAGCTTGGGACAAGCAGAGGAAACCCTTATTGTGCCAGGATGCTTATTTGCTGTAACAGGAGCAGTAAGCAAATCTCCTTTCTCCATTCCCACTTCTCTGAACAGTGGTAGAAGTGCCTTGTGGCTCCTGACAATGAAAAGAAAGGATATTCAGAAGCATCAGCTATGTCTGCCCTGCAGCCTGAAGCTGAGTTTTGTCGAAGTCTGATGTGTCACCATGATCACTCCTGGTGGCAGCTGCTGGGTAGTAGCACACCAGTGCCCCTGCCATGCAGCAGGGCTGGTGCACAGCAGCAGAAGGTGCCACAGGGTAACCTCCACACCAGGAAAGCCCCAGCACCTCCCTCCATTCCAAACACAGCTGAACAGTGCCCCAGCTCTCCTCTAAAGAGAAGGGCTTCCTTCTCCTAAGTGCTTTCACACAGAGCACACACACATCCCCTCTCCTGCCCACTCCTGTATATGATTCCTTATACCCCCATCTTGTGGGCTTGAACTGTTCTAACAGGATTTTAATGTCAGTGGGGGAGGGTAGCAAATGAAGAAGCAACATGCTCTGCCTTTTGAGAGAGAAAGAAGACATCCCACCCACCTCGGAGGGTGTGTAAAAGGTCTATCTACTGTCAGCTTTTGGAGGACAGGTCTTTTTTGGATAGAAGGAATTTCTGACTTTACAAAGACTTGGAAAGGAAAAATAACTATTTCATAAATTTTTTTTTAAAAACTTCAACAATTAAAAAAGTCTTCATATTGTATTTCAGGACTTTTCTTGCACTTTAAAATTAGTTTTAAATAAAACTGCTTTATACTGCAGTTAATCAACAGTATTTCTGCAATTAACAAAAATTCCCTTCGCTACCAATGTACAAAAAAATTCTAACTGCTTGTTCTCAGAATAAAATTGGTACAAGCTAAGTATGCAACAGCTAGACTATAAAAAAATCCACCATACACTCTCACCCTGTCATTCCCAACCAAGACTAGCCAATTTGTGACAATTAGCACATTGTGCATAGCACAATTCATCTGGCCCTTCACGGGGCTGCCAGACAAATTCTGGGTGGCTGTTTGCATTAGTGCTTATCAACAGTGCTGACAAGAGATGCCGGGTGTCAGCAAACACCTTCTAAAATATGCAGGAGTTTGGTTGCTGTTTCTACCTGTCAGCCACTTCTCAGTGAGCCCTTATCAGGAGGAAGAACACTTAATCACAGCTCTCCAACAGCTAATATTAAAGGAGAAGACAAGATGACGTCTGGCAAATTAAAGTCAACTGAATTTATCACCCTTTCCCTCATGGCCACACTGTTTCCCAGACCAGTGTGGGATAGTTTTAATCCTTTGCTGCAAGATAACCACAGGGGTTTTTCTCCCTTTTCAATTGCCTTTTCCATGAAAGGCTGGGGCTTAGCAAAGAATGAACCTGCAGAATCTTAGCTTGCTAATGCAGGATCTTGTTTCTCAATCCATAATTTACCTTACACTGAATATTTATTACAAAAATATCCCTACACAACAAACTAAAGGTATAAAACTTATAAGCAGCACCACATTCTGAAAAATATTCACCATATTATTTACTTAGTAGCTAAAAAATTGCTCATGGATCAGAGATGCCTTAACACAGACATATCTTAAATATAAATATGTATATATAAATAATGCATAATAAGATCTCAAGGAAATATAATACATAGATATAAGATCTATAATACAACATCTTTTGGAGAAATTAAGTGAGAGATGAAGTCCTTCAGGGACTCTGGTACTCAGACATGATGCCTTTACAGATTTTCAAAAGATTTCAATTTTCTCCTTTTAAGAGAAGAAGAAAACCCACACATCTAAATGTGACCTAGAACTCATTTTCCTTCAAAAACTCCACAAAAATTTATGACAGCAAAAATGCCTAAGAACTTCTACTTCTTCCTTCCTTTACTACTCCTATCTCAAGATTAAAAGCATGATATTCCCCACAAACCTCATTTTTCCACTAATATTTTCAAGAAATTACTGCATCAACAGCATGACAAATGCACTCGTGAGAAGTGTGAATTACAACATCCAGGGAGTTGGGTTCAAACTCTGATAAATCAGTCTGAGAAAAAGATTCTGGGACATCCATAGAATTGTAAAATTCATTTTCTTCTTGAATCCATTAACAGAATAAAATAGTTCTGACAAACACGACATGTTCTGACTGACCACAAAAAAATTCAACACTGAAATGCGATCTGAAGGCACTCCTATAGCTGTATGGAAAATAAACATTTTACAGCAAGGTTTGCACTGGATTGACAGAAAAGAAGAGATAAACTTTCAAATCACAGCAGCCACGTGCCCTGGATTCTGTAGCTTCGCTTCTCAGCATAAGCACTGCCACCACATACCAGAGATGTGACAAAAGGATCAGGGTGCACATCTGGGAAGTGGGACTGTGCCAGCTCTACACGTCCTCTCTGGGGTCGTCTGCATCTCACAGCAGCACTGTGGGCTCAGCTGCCCTCATACCCTGCAGTCCGTCCCACTGCCAACAGCAATTTGCAGTGATTTGTTAGCAGAGAACTCAAAAAAGAGGGAGGAAGCTGTTCTATTCTGGCAGAAATCAAGCTTTTCTGAGTATCTTGTCCTCAAAAACCCAACACATCTGAGGCTAGTGCTGCAGCAGTGATGACTAACCAGGACAGCTGCAACATTTCTGCTTACTCAAACAGAACCAAGAATTGCCACGAGAAAGACCACAGCAGATCAACGTATACAAGGACTCCAAAGAGGAGCAAGATTAATTTTAAATAGGGCTAAATACTTAAACAAAAGCAAATATGAAACAATAACACAGACAATTAGGAAAACCAAGTGTATGTTAACATATTCGTGCCACACTACCTCAACACTACACCCAGAGCTCTTCAATTTTTATTTGCTTTATTTGTCACATAGAAAGCAGTGCACACAAGCTCAGGAACCCTTCAAGGTGACATTTCACCAAAATAAAAAGAAAACCTGAAGTTTAAACTTTCCCTTTGACACAAAACAAGGTATATCACTGAAGGACATGCTGCAGCAGGAACTGGTGTGGGTTTCAGCTGGAAAATGAAGCCCCTGAAATTCAGGTCTGTGCATCCAGTCCCAACACAGGCCAAAGAAAGTGGACAGCTGAGCCCCACTCCAGCCAGAGGAGGTGACTGTGCTCCAGGTGGCCTCATGTCCTGTGACATTTCATTCCTGCACAAGACTGTAGCTGGAGAAAAACAGGACATTGTCTTGTTCTTTTAGCTATCAAACTCAAGAGCTGTTCAGAACATCACAGAATGGCTTGGACTGGGAGGGACCTTAAAGATCATTTCTTTCCAAACCCTCTTCCATGGGCAGGGATATCTTCCAGTAGAGCAGGTTGCTGGTCCCTGGATACAATTCCTCCCCATCATTAGGGGATCCTAAGCACATATCCTGATCCTTGTGGAGTGTGATCTGGAGTACCAAGTGCTCCAGGACAGGGACTCCCTTTTCCCCTTCCCTTAATCTGGGGCTCTGCACCAGAATATACATGCCCTGCTAAACAAGGGGTGTGATGGGGGGGAGGGGGGGGGGGAGGGGGGGGGGGGGGGGGGGGGCGTGTCTCTTGTTCCAGGAGGTGCCCCAGTGTTCATAACAAACAAAACCAAACAGTACTAAACATGCTAAAGGATGTACCCTTTGTACAGCATCAAGGGAGACCTTCTAGCCATAGCTCCACAAACTTTCCCAAGGTGAGAAGACACAGTTCAAATTCTACTGTAAGGCAGAGATTAGAGTTGAAATTTGATTACTTCCTTCTAATATTTTACTTATCAAGGTAGGGACATTTCAGTTTGTGGGCCACTGAAATGTAATGACATGCATAATAAGGAATTATTTTTAAAGCACATTGATACAATAGACACAGAACTGTATCAGCAGTGCAAGAAAAGCCCATACATCAATATTCACATCTTTTATTTATATATTTTGGTGAGACTAAAAGCGAAGATATTTTCAAGTTCCCGTAAGTATAATGTGGGATACGTATGAGGATGAAGATTGCAGGAGCTATGACTGTTCTCAGGTTCCTGGGTATAATAAAAAAGACTGATGGCACTGGAAGAAACCTTCCTATGTACACAGCACCAGTTCAAGGTTTTTCACATGTTCTGATGTAGACCATTTGGTTAAATAGCCAGAAGAGAGAGTTATCAGGTTGGGCAGTTGTATTGTTTTCCTTGGGATAATTTGAAAGGTATTTGCTGTGCCCATTTTTTTAACTCATGCTGCATGCACGCAAAAGACAGAACAACACTAAAAGGAAGGACTACCGTAAGAGCTGTGGAGAAGGGGAATGGCTCTCTTCAACCAAACAATGTATTCATCAATCAAAGCAAAAGGGGTGTTTTGGCTTTTCTTCATTTGCATGGCAAGTGCTGCCTCTCTGGCATAAAACTCATCCCAAGCGATGACACAGAGCATCCCCAGCTTTCTGCTTCAGTCAGCAGCACAAACCAGCACTGCACAGCATAAAGGAGACTCCCACACAAGGACTCCACATGATGCTACTGACTTTGCTGTTCATGATCATCTTCCTGCTTTTTGGGACATAAAGCGATAGCGATTGTGCAGTTCTAAAAATTTTGACTTCAGATCTCTAACCTGCTTTTAAACATAGGAAGGACCAAAGACAAGGCCTAAAATAGTTAATGATTTTCCTATGATAAATGTGGATGTGTTGAACTACTACCGTATTTTTCAACTGAGAGAATTCTCACTATTCACTATTGAAAAAACCACTAGCTGTCAATGAAGAGGCTACAATAACTCTAGAGAGCATTTCTAATGCCTGAGAGCAGGCTCAATGTGATTTTGAGCAGACAGTCACTACAAAAATTATTTTAACAGTGTGCTGGGCTACTGAACTCCAGACTTCATGCAAAAGACACAGATGGAATTTTAATCATCACTGGTATCTGTGGCACACATGCAAGCAACACTGAGTTTACTTATCCACTGCAGCCAGTGAATCTGATGAAGCTGATTAAATAACTCAGGGATTCCTAGGGAGAATGATTCCTGAATGAAGTTATACAGCTACAACTTCACCTAGGTAAAACACAAAGCAGAGTAATAGACGGAAACAAACCTCTAGCAAGTTTGAGGATGATTTTTTTGTTGTCATTCAAAGTACCATTAAATGATGAAGCGCTGGCATTATTTATTAATTGGGTTGTTAATTTAAGAATCTTCCTAGAGAGCAACCATAAGACCAAATGTTTGTACATAAACATAGCACTGTAAGTAGAGAGTTTTATTTTGAAGGAGGTTCTTGCAATGCTAATCCATGATTTCCACTTAGAATTAAATCCTTTCTATGCAGAAACCCTTGTTATTAATATTGATAAAGTGCACTTCAGTTGCTAATAAAATACCTATTGGGAAATGACAGCTTTCAGAAAAAGACCATGCAAGCTATGCTGGAAAGGAAGTTACTGATTTTGCCCTCTGAAGATCACTATTGTTCAAGGCAGAATTAGCGAAGGTATTCATGGCTGGAGCATTCCACCAAGATGAACAGTTCCCTGTGCAGTTTTTCCTCTGTTCTCACAATGCACATTTCTCACCCTGTCTGCCAGAATTCAGATCTGTTTTAGTTACGAGACCATCTGTTTTTTGAAAGGCTTTTTTTTTTTTTTTGATGACAGATGGATGAGGTTCAAATTCTTGTTGTAAACCAGCAATGAAATGTCACAATTCATTGTCTCTGCTGCTTACTGTCTTGCATTAATTACTTGAAAGGAAGAACTCTCAAGGGGAGAGACAGTTTTCCAAATGCATACAATTTTTAAACCAAAGTACGCATAGAAAATAAATTTCTGATTAACTACAAATACCCTAGCTTCAGGTTTGTAACTTAGTTCTGTAATCCTGTATTGGCCCAGGTTTCTCTTTCATGTCCCAGAATAAAGGAATGTGGAAGCAGAGGGAGTACTTTAAGGAGCTATCTACAGTGTTATAAGCATCTTATTTTTCCCTCCAGAGTCTTACAATATCATCTGTCTCTTTCAGTCTTAGTTCTTCAAGGCTGATGTTTGCAGAAGACACGCACTTACTTTTGAAAGTTCAAAAAACACCAAAACAGTAGACTTCTAGCCCTTAATATTAAAGGCATAAAAACATTAAAAGCTGGTAGATGGATATATGGGTTTTGCCTAAAATCTTTCATGTTTAAAAAAAATCTCCATTTTTATTTCTCATTTAATACCATTTTGCAGTGACAAGCTTGGAACAGCAAACAAACCTTCAGAATACCACTAAAATGTAGTCAAAGAGTCCTCACTAATACCATGCTGGCAAGTCTGGCAAGCCTTGATCTGCAAGCCATAAATCCACTAGCCTCTAGCTCCCTGGTACATACCTCAGCAGAAGGGAAGTGTTGGGAAGTGTACCACTGAGAATAACAGGATTTGGGGGCCCTGTTGCTGACTGCAGCTGTAGGGTTTGTGCCCTGGCTCCAAATCAATATCACGATATTTCCCTCAGACTCAGCACTGCTTTACTCCCTGCCCCATGGCCAGGGACTGGGATTAACCACCAGACCCTGCCAGGCATGCACATAACCCCAACGGGATGCATGCCTGGATCAGGGAGAGCTGCAGGCAGAGCCCCATACTCCTTTTACTCTGCTTTAACAGGAGCCATAATGTCTGTGCGGACAGGGCATGGAAGGGAGGGGAGACAAAGAACAAACCATTGAGCAAAATGTTAACCAGCCCTCTAGTTCACATCCCCAGGTTATGCCACAGACGTGTTTCACCCATGGGAACGGTGAATGGTGTCACATTTACATTAATTTCTCAACAGTAAATGAGTGGTGCCCCTAGAGCTGCAGGCCCCGGCCTCACTGTGCTCCAGCCTCACAAATGCACGGCCAGGAAGGGCCATGTCCGGATCCCAAACCAGGCACAAACGCTACAGAAAAATACAGCCCAGATCAACAACATTTGTCCTTTATTTTTCATTCACTATGGCTCCTTTGTAGGCTTCAGTCTTGGCTTCAATGAAGCAACTGTTTCAAGAAAAAGAGAAATTCTAAGAAGCAGAGGAAGCATAACAGCAGATACAGAAGTGAAAAAATATCTAACAAGTGTTTTGCTCCAGTTATTTCTTGATTTCACAGGATAATCAAAAGAAGAGGCTTTATTTACTGTTCCCATAGTACTGTTTACTGTGCCTTCATCTATTTCATGAAGTTATTCCTATTTTTCCCCTCTCATTTACTAATAAAAGAAATGAAAGACACAAATAGTATAGACATGGAAAAGAAACAGACAGATGAGACATTTTTCATCATGTTAAAAACAATTTTCAGGACAAAGTCCGTACTAGCCATGTTCTCAGAGAGCAAATGCCATAATTACTCATCACAACAAGTATAGTCTAGATGTTTCCAAGCCTTGTAGAACTACTCAGGTTTGTGGGTTTGGGGTTTTTTTAGTGTTTTTAAAAACCTCACCCTAAATCCAAGAAAGAATATTTTAATTACACGAGTATTCCAGCACTGCCATGATGACTACTCAACATTCACATCCACTCTGGAGCTATGACCATACTCTATGCATACTTTTCAAATCTTGATTATTTTAATAGAAAATGAATATACCAGAAGGAATGTCTGTATTGAAGACCTTTGTCCTGAAGGCATATTGGATCCAAAGTAGTCAGGACTATATATTACAGGAGCAATTAATTTAAAATTAAGATAGCAATAAAAAAGGTACATAGAAAAGCATTTGAACATCACTGACAAATCTGACTGATGTAATGTTTTCCCCACTCTATATCTCTTCATCAAAATTCCAGCAGTGATTTTTTTTTTTCAGATCCCTTTGGATATGCCAAAGGGTAATTTTAAAACAACTCAGTATGAGATGTTACTGACAGATACCTGCTGCATTTTACATTTGTTTGTGCATTTCACTGCTCCACAGCATGTTCCCCTGAACCTGGGTGGCAGTGACAGCCCTACATTCTGCTCCTTGCATCTCACCAGACATTTTCAAGAAAAAATTGATAAAAAATTTTTGGCTCCCTTAACACTCAAAGGCCAAATAATCTCTTGATACTTCAGCAATGGCTCAGTTCATGGCAGAAACTGGATGGGAGACTCACAGTGTTCAGCAGAGGATAAGTGATGCTACTGACTTCTCCCTGGCTGTGGCCAGCAATCAGAAAAATATCAGGAGCTTCATAGCATGCCCCTAGACCCTCCTGAAAACTAAAAAGCTGTAGGAATACTTCAGCCCCAAAGTTAGATGGAAGGTTAGCAGTAGAAAAACAACCAAACTGAAAATCCAGAGAGGAAGTGGTGAGTTGGCACAAAACCGGGAGGGAGCTTTGAGGGAGAATTTAAGGCCTTTCCAACAATAAACACTCTGCAGAGGAGCACAGGCAGTGCAGCTTGGGATGTTTCCTGAAAATGGTAATAGTTAAGAAATGGACAAAACACCTTCAGGAGAAAATGCAGAAGTGAGGGGTTGGTCCCAGGTTCAAGCTTCTGACACAAAATGTTACTCAAAATCAGACTTCATCCTGATTTGGGCAGGAGGCCCTGTACATCACAACAGACTAACACCAATGTCAGCCCTGCAGGAATAACAAACACCAGCTGATCATTAACTGGTGGAATTTGAATAAGTAAAATTTCCTCACAGAGGCAAAGGGAAACCTCATTATCCTGACACCTCTGTCTTCAACCCTCCTGTCTTACATTAATGGAAGGGGCTTCAGCTTCAGACTAAGATCCAAAGTTTCCCTAATCACACCCCCCACCACTAGAAATACATATTCTTCTACAGTTCTCACTGCAAAACTACCTACCGTCTTCAAGTTCACAAGGGTCCACAATCCACCCTCCCCTATTCAAGAGGAAGGAACGTCAGGAGCAATCAGATGGTCAGAGTCCAAGACACCTTTGCAGCCCATGAGAAACAAAGATGAAGAAATCAAGCAGTTCCTCAAGGTGTCACCTCAGGGGAGGACTGGCTGTGTTAAAAGAGAACATTTTTCTCCTCCTCAGAAGGTCCTGTAAATCATTTTGAATAGAACAAGGGAAAGAAAGAAAGAAAAGAACATCTCCTCAGCTCTTCATGGTGGGAATCAACACCCAGCTGGGTGAGGACTCTGCTTCTCAGGCTACAAGCTGGGGTCTGTTTTCATCTTCATATGCAGATGTCTCTGCCTTGAAAATGGGAGAAGACTCATTGCCTAAGGAGAAGCATGGTGCCCTGGGGCTCACCATGAGGGACTGTCCATTTACTATGTTAACACTGCTCAAGTCAGCCCAGCTATGCCCAGCCCCTCAGGTCACTGTGATGGTAGTAGTCTCCTTCTTGACATTTCAGTGGAAGACACAGCATTTCTACAGCCTGGGGAGAAAAGGGTGGAACTAACATCTCAAAGAAGAGATAAATTTAAGTCTACAATTAAAACAGACAGCTTTATGATTACATCAAAAATATACTAGAGCAGTGCTGAGGGCTACAGAACTGAGGCTAGAGTGAGTGGTCAATGAATCTGCTCCAGCATGAAAAAATAAGGAGGAACACAGGGCCTCTTTATCACAGCTCTCTTCAGTGTGTCACGGTCCAGGAGCTACTAAAAACTATGTCTTGGAACACAGAAGAAAAAGAGTAAGAAGAGTCTTGCAGTATTTGTTTTTACAGGCCATCTGCTTCTTTCAGGATGTTGCACTCTTCAGAAGAGTATTTTGCAAAATTTAATTAATAGTTATGAGTAAAAGGTTGCGGAGATAAGGAAATGCTCTCAGTGCCAAGTATCTTGACTTGCTAGGTGTGAGAACAAATACAGACTGATGAAGTAAAGATGTTCACACATATATGTACTTTGTAAAATATTTTTTTAAAAAACAAGGTCAAGCTTAAAAGATCAGGAAATTGGGCATTTGTTCAGGATGCAGTTTCCCCCCATACAATTCAAGCACCTCACAAGAACATCCATGACACAAGTATCCCACCACAGGATGGGCAAAGGTTACAGTTATCCCAGAAAGAAAGGAAGGAAATTAAAAAAAAAGGAGGAAAGGGCTAATAAAGAAGTGCCATAAATTAGAAAGTTTCCTTTGATTTCCAAAGAAAGGTGAAAGCAGAAGAGAAATGCAGAAACCACACAAGTCAGAGACAGCAAAAGAACAAGGAGAGAAAGCAATCCTGAGAACAACACCCTGGCAAAGGCAAAATCTGTAAAGGAAAAGAATTCTGACTCATTTAAATGACTGCAAGTCAAAATTGTTTATCAGGTACATCTGTTTTACTTATGCACACAGGCACAGGAAGGACACGATGCAAACACCTTAGGCACACTATCAGAGAAAGTCTATTTCCAACTTGGGCACTTAAAATACAAACACCAACATAAATATATATGCATAGATAAGGACTCAGAAGGAAAACTTGAAGCAAAAGATACCAGAAGCACACACACGCTCTACACCACACTCAGGAAAAAAAAAAAAAAAACTGAAAAAGAGAATTTAAAAGAAAAACACCCTCTGAACATGGAAGTTTGGTAAGTGATGAGCATGTAATGCAACTAGCCAAATATATATAGTGAATATTCATAGCAGCAGGAAAATATCAATAAATATTGATAAAGTGACAAGATTCCCTTTAACCCCATCATTTTTATAGGGTTGTCCAAGAAAAAGCCCAAGAGTGGTGCCAGGGAGGGAGATGAATAGTAGTGCCAGGTTGATGAAGCTCAAGCTGCTCAACAGCTTTCAACTCCAGCTAACCCAGCTACTGCAGCTGCTCCCTTTCAGCTCCTAAAATCACTGTACTGTGCTGGAGCAAAGCTCAGAATCCCCACAAGTTCAGCCAAGGCTGGGAAACTTCCATGTGCTGCAGCTCTGCCTCACCACTTAACCATTCCCATTTTGAGATTAGGTTGCCTAAAACAAACCTATTTCATCTGGTATAACCAAACTGGTGAAAATCAGTTATTTGCAAAACCAAGAATCAACCTGTAGTGAATGCAGTCATGGCTGGCATGTGTGAATCAACTGACCTCCAAAGAATCTACTACTAGAAAATGTTCACACCATTAAAAAAAAACTATAATGCAAATTTCTACTGAACTACATCTACCCTCTTCCAAATAAAATTAATGAAGTGAATAATCAACTGTGGAAAGAGGGTATTTTTAAAAGCTGAAAAAATATTTCCTTAAAGCAGATGCAAAAGGTTGTAGTGTCACTATCCAGACATAGAGGGAAAGACTGAGATACCACCTTCCCAGACCCCACTTCAAAGCTTTGCTATCTCCCAGCTTCGGCTGGAAGCAAAATCCCAAAGGGGAGACAATTTTCAAGTACTAAACCTACGTTAAAAAAGTGCTTCAGATTCAAAGGTGTCTTGCAGAGAGTCAGAGTCTGTCCCTTAGAACTACAAACACAGCAGTAAGGTGAATTTAAACTCAGCCTGTCTCAAGGCAGCTAATAATGAATGCAAAGCATGGTGAACAGAAACAGCTTCAAACATTTGAGCTAATAGCGTCACAGAATCTGATGACAAGGTAACTCTATTGGTCAGATCTCAAGATGAGAGGAGCAGGCTGCTGACATCATCTACCCAAGAGGCAAATAAGAATACAATCCCTCCAGGGGCACAGACTGCAACCACAAACTTCAACACGTTTATTACCTGAACAGGACCTGGTCATCAGTTCAAGAGACCATTACTAATGTACTGAGACTGCTCTGCTGACACTTTCACACGCAGCTTCACATCAACATGGATGACAACAATTCACATTTCTTCTCAGCACAGCAAACACCCACCACTGCTGCAAATCCTCCCAGAGATGTTGCCCCAGTGCACCAGCGCTCAGACACCAGAACAACAGCCCACAGACTGTGCTTTCAAGGTCACAAAGTGGTACAGTTTTACAAAATAACCTATTAGCCCTGACCATGCAGACAGATCTCTCACCCATGTAGTTTCTACCCTAGTGGAAGGCAGGACAACAGGCTCAGACTTCCTCTGAATTTGTGGTCCTGTAGACAGAAAAGCCTCTTCCTCGCAATCAGGTCTTCCCAAGCAAGATGATGGGACAAGACAGGAAATAATCGGTTAACAATATGGCTTTGAAAGATCATTTCCTGGGAATCAGATTATTTTTCAAAATCAGCAGCATCTCCATCTATCCATTAATTCAGACACTAATGATGAATGCCCACCACTGGATAAGTAAGCTGGCACTTGCTAAAGCAACTACAGTAGTAGATTAAAAATATAAGTATTTGGCCTTGGGGAATTCAGAGAATCAAAATGCATACTTTTCAGAGCCTAACTGAAATCCAAAAGGCAACGGTCCATCAGTAATTTACAAGTTTCCTGAACCAAAGGTCTGAGGAGGTCCCAGCTTCAGATTGCGTTATCTATATAAAACAGAATAATTTCTTCTCAACTCTGCTTGGCATATTCAGGCTTCAGACTGCCCAAGAAAGTTTTTTTGTTGTAGAAAAACCAAGAGAGAATATTGACAGATACCCCTGTCCTTCTTCCCATACATATAGTTAAATCAAATGATCAGATGTCAATGAGTACTTTAATTGTCCTTCCTCCTGGACAGCTGGATCAATTTCTAGAGCCATTCCCTTAGACCCATGGGACTTGTTGTCAGGACTATTAGAAGGATCTAGGTCAAGAAGCTGACAACCATCTATAAAACCACAAACATTAACATGAAAATATCTAGATGTAAGCAGAGTTTTCTGTGTCTTCAAGACTCCCTAGCAGTCATAGTGATCACTGATAAAATTGTAAAGAAAGGCCCAAGTCCAATTCAGGCATTGAAAACAGCCAAATGCCTTCCTTAGAGGTGCAAACAGGAGGTCCCAGCCACTCACCACACCTGTTTTGCAAGAAGGAAATGATACAACTGGAGTACCACACAGCAAGTAATTATTCCATAACAGGTAGCCGCATCTAACAAATTTTAGCAGTACATGGAGGATGTGATGGGGCTCAGAGCACATGAAGGAAATAAGCAGTGTTCATGACAGAAAAAAAAATAAGATTTCCAGAAATTAATTTTTTTAAGAGGGGAGCAAAAGGGCATTTCAGATGCACCTCCTCTAACCCACCTTCCTCACCCCAATGTTTATCTTTTGCATATACACACACATATATATATAAAAGACAATGAAGGCATAATTCACCACATAATGAGAATCTCCAAATCCTATTAGTATCCTCCCTATCCATCTAACACATAATTAGAGGAAACTCCAGAGGAAACTGTCCACAAGCATGTCAGAAACAAACACATGCATCTGCCACTTCCCAACAAACTGTTCTGCAATGTACACAAAGCCAGGAGAGGGTGATGAGATGCACAAGGAGGGGCTGATGAGATCAGCCCATGTCACCAGGTTTGTGAAGTGTTTTCCACACCAAGGGTGAGGTTTCACTTACCCAGCTCTCTACAGGGGAGTGCCACGCTCCAGCGGGGCGGCCGGGTGGCTCTGCCATGAGACATTCCGGGGCATCACAGCACAGGAACTTCAGGAAACCTAAAACAGGAAAGAAGCAAGCCCAGAATGAGTGTGATGAACTCCCTTTGGAAACCAGCACTGGCAGGATCCCCACAGACAGCCACAGCTGAAAACCCTGCAAACAACACTTCATCAAGGCCGACTAAACAAAATATTGCTTGTTAAGATGCAATTAAAGCTGCAAGTGTGAGCAATTTAACAGCTATTTACTTCAGAAAAATATTGCAATGATCTCAAAACCAAACATTTTCAACCCAGCAGAAATGCCCTGCAGCAGCTGAGTGACAGCAAGAAAAGACAGTCAGGTCTTTGAAACCTATTCCACACACACACACACCCACTCCCTTGCAATTGTCTCTGGCTGGCAATGTAATTTTTCTTAAGATTAGAATACCAGGTGGGAATTGCAGGAGGAACTTCCAGGTGGATCGCACCCCCATCTCTTCCCCAGGAAGAGATACCTGCAGGGTATATCCTGTCTGAAGACAGGGAACACACACTTTTGGACAGGTGAGTACCAGTAAGATCCTGTCATGTGCAGAAGTAAAATCCAGAAGCAGCCACAGAGGTGCTTTGTAGCCTTGTAATTGTGCATTCTGCAGGCCACAACTTCTATGTTTCTAATTGAACCTGCTTATAGACCTCATTATATTGTACACTGCATTGGCAATATTTAGATAGTGTATTAGCAATAGATCATCCACAACCATCCACATAATCGGTGTCATACTTCACACTCCTGAGTCTTCTCTCTGCTACTCTGCCACAAGTTAGCAAACAAATGATCCAACTTCTTAAAGCATCAGCTACCCTTTCATCACAAGGCAGAGCTGACATGTGCTCCAAGGAATTCTCAGCATTTCTAAAATTTTATTTTACCTTTACCCATTCATTTATTTCACCAATACCCATTCCCAAGCTTCATCCATTTGTTAGTTCTAGTCATTTCAAATAAAACTTTATACCTAGAAGCAAGAAACTAAAAAAGAACAACATTATTTCCATCATTCAAGAACAGTACGAGTTTACAGATTATCAATATCATTAATGTGAGTTAGGTTCAAGGTGACATTATCTTGAAA
Organism: Certhia americana; assembly: GCA_018697195.1. Taxonomy (NCBI): domain Eukaryota; kingdom Metazoa; phylum Chordata; class Aves; order Passeriformes; family Certhiidae; genus Certhia; species Certhia americana. The sequence continues at coordinate 17,168,346 of CM031858.1, forward strand.
TAATGATCGTTATTAAAAGTATACCAAAAATTAATGTGGATCTAGTGAAAGGCTGAGATATAATTATGCAATTTGCCCTTTAACTTGTATCTAAGTGGTTTAATGGATATTTCCCAAAGTCAAAGACAACATTTTATATTCACAAGGCCTTGTAGGCTGATAAACACAGACTATGATCTCAAAATTTCAAAATACAAGTCGTTTTAAGGACACTGCTTAGCAGTAGGGCATCACTGGTAATACCTGCAAAAAGTTGGCTGCATTAGTGAGATTCCTACTACCCTAAGAGAAAGCAAAAGACAGAATTCCAGTGGCTCTGCCTCTCCTTGCCCCACGTTCCCATCAAAAGAGTGTGGCACTGACAAAAATGCTCCAGTAGTGCCTCCACATAATTTTTTGGAAAAAGCCCAGAGAATCTGTTAGCAAGAACCACAGACTCACATCTAGGACTGAAAGGGCCAAAGTACTTGAACACATACAAATAGGTGAGCCAGGAGAAGGAAAAGCAGCCAGAGAGAGTAGCTGGGTTCATGTCTTCAGAATTGAGAATAGCAGCACTGCTTATTTAAACCAGTATGCAGTCTATACAATCACAACTGGTAAAATCACAATCTTTTGTACACACTATACTTGAATAAATTAGGTTAATTTTAATTATAAAATTGAAAAAAAAATTACTGGTTTAAAAAATAACATAAAATATCCTTTATCTAAAGAGTGCTGTAGTTGGAGGAGAACATAGTTCATTCTCCATACAAAACAGAAGAGACTAAATTGCCTGAACACAAAAGATAACTCAAATTCATCTACCAAGTCATACCAAGCAACTCTGTAATAATTGCATACAGAACACAAACATGCTTTGTTGAGAACTCACAATATCTAATCAGCTATAATTCTCAATTTTATTTTCCATTTGTGAATTAGCAAGGGAGCAAACTACAGAACAGGGAAGTAAAATAATATTCTAGCTGGAAATATTTTGCTAACACATAAGCTTCTACCCACCCCTTCTCTAATGCCTGCAAGGCTCTTCTGCTTCTGAACTTATTTCAATTGTTAGTTTCTCTTTGAAGATATTTCAGCTATAATGCAAGCAATGCTCTAATGAATTCTCAGTGCTGTGCTATCTTTTCCAAACAGTTCTTTTACATCAAATTTAGATGCTGAATGTGCTTGCTATACTCATGTGTATCTCTGTTTCTGAGGAATGTCAATATTATCATCAAGTGAGAGGTTTCAAAGTTCCTAAACTTAAAAATAAATAAAAATCAACACAACAAAAAAGATCACCAAAAATACACCTTCTATGGGTTGATTGCTTACTCGCATTAACCTGTGTTGGCACTTAAGCCATCCCACCCTTCTCCACCTGTCCAATTGCAGAATGATCCTGCACAGCTCTCTGGAGCCAGGGAAGGAGGTTTGCAGGGTCCTATGAGTAGCACAGCCTGGGCAGAACCACAATAATGAACTTCACCCCTCTCCCTTACAAGATTCATCCTCTGAGTAAGCAGATTTGGTAGCTTGCACTCCTCCCCAAACCTGTTTCTGCCAACAATCATTTTTCAGATTCATGAGTAGTCGCTGCCATCCTGAGCTCCCAAAGCACCAAGAGCTGTCCTAATGTACTGGGTACCTCAGCAGAAAGCAGATGGCAGTTGCCTCATGCTTGGAGCATGCAGAGACCATAGCTCTTACTGCTAAGGGACACTTCTGATATTGTCCTATGTCATGCCTTCCCTATGATAGCATCTGAATACATTTTGCCAGCAATTGAGGTCCCACTGTGACAAGGACCCTTCTGCAAGGGCAGTGGCAGTGGCAGCATAGCTTACGCCTTTGTCTCCTGCTACAGCAGTGACAGGCAGGCTTCTCAGTGAAGGAAAAGTATTGTCAGCTGCATCTGTACACTGAACTATCCAAAACTAATTTAAGTGAGTTGAAAGGAGAATATTATAAGAGGAGAACAAAAAGCTACTGGTTTGCCTTATGAAACAGATTTTTTTAAAAAAGCCAAAACATGCTTCTTTCCGGCCAGCAGTCAAGAGAGCAAATATCTTACTTCCACCAGCCCAACTGCAAGAGCTATGCCAAGCTCACTAAAAATGCAAAAGCAAACAAAAAGCCAGAAATTCCCTCTATTTCATAGCATTCTGACAAGTAATTTATCAATGAATGAAAGAATTAAGCCAAAATTAGCAGTCATTTTGACACGGATAATCATCTTGTGTTCTTTAAAGAAAAGCAAACATTTCCAGGTTGCAAAAGAACAATTACAAAAATGTCTCTTTTTGTGTAACCAGCAGCTGACAATTTTATACAATAAATAATGCTATTTTATAGTAATAAGTACAATATCAGCAACACAGTAAAGTTAACATATTAACACTGACAGAAATTATCTCTGTTCTCTATTAATCTGCATTCTTTCCAGACAGTTATTTATAAAAATTAAACATGAAACTGAAAGGTTATCTATGGCCACATTAGCAAACATCTGCTTGTGATTCTGATTTCATGTTTGCATGCTATTCTTGGAAAAGTAACCCTTTTTAAGATGTACCAGATGTGACCAAGTGTTCTTAATTGTAAAATATTTGTTTCAGCAAGATAAAAGTTCAGGGCCAGTAAAGAAATAACATATTCTGAAAAGAGCAACTGCCTAATACTGCTGAATTCTCCAGAGGAGAAGAGTTTCTGAAGAGGGAAAAATGCAGTTTATTTAGTGTGCCACTACAGATAATTACTCATTTTAAAATATGAATCAGTTAAATATATAAACATGGACTCTGTTTCAACTTTGAAGCAGGGAGGTTATGCATTACAGGAGCTGCATCACCTATTCACTCTCCAGCATGGGACTGACACAGTAACCTTCAATCTCCAGTGGCAGCAGCTTAAGCAGCCTTCCACAAACTGACTTTAGAAATCTTGACTTGCTCCCCAAATGGCCTCACCCAAGATTTTTCCTGCTTACAACAAGAAAGAAACAGTTAACTGTGAGATGGGAAGGTGTTGCAGGCAGCAGATGAGAGCTATAGCAAGCAATATGAGGGAGATAATGTAGACCAAACCAAGGAGAGATGGGTTGTTCAATTCTTTCTTACTGTCTCGCTATAACCTATTAACTGCTTAACCTATTTCCTAAAAGTAATAATTATATACAAGTGTTCTGGACCATCAATTTATTTGTTCATTATGCTTGATAGCTATAACCTTTGAATGAATAATACTGAGCTATAACCTTTGAATGAATAATACTGTTAATCCACAGGAAATAGATACACAAAGAAAGGAAATGAACAACATAAAATGGAACAGCTGAAGATTAATTTAATGGCAAATAAAGAGATTAACAATGAAAATTAAATTAGAAATGTTAAAACTTTATACATCTCAGAAAACTGAGCTACCCCAGTTTTTCAAGATTTGCATTTTACTTTTCATTTTTTAAGATGCCCCACTGGTTCACAGGCATCTTAAGCCTCAAATTAAGTCTCCAAGAAGGGAACATACCATCCTTCATAGACAGCCCTGGAAGGCACAGGAGTTTGACCATGGTGGCCAGGCAGACAAGCTGGCAGGTCCTGCCCCAGAGGTGCAGGGCCAGGGTGCTCACCAAACCTCCGCATCTCCCAGCCACGCTCTTCCTGGCACCAGAAAAGGTTTTTCATTTGAGCCTGTTGCCCAAATAATATTTGGGACCTGGAAAAGATTCCTCTCCACCACCACATTAGGGAAAAAAAAAAAAAAAACCAAAATCTGTAGAAGTGTGTTTGGCCGGCTTTGCTTCCCCTTCTGTGAAGCACAAGAATTCAAACAGGGTGCAAATGACACAAAAATCTGTCACCACACACACAAGAGGCAGGTCAGAGAGCTGCCCTGTGAGAAGGGGGCTCTGTTGAAGGGAAAGTTATGCCTCAGTGAGCTATACAAGTCATAGCTAATCGAACTGCATAGCTCAGTGCAAACTGGGAAGAGCCTGCTTCCACTTCCCAACCACGGAACAAGCAGAGGTGGTGCCTGCAGACACAGAACAGAACACAGAGCACCCCTGACACCACCCATGCAGGAAGGCAATGGCTCAAGGACTCTTCCTGTGACAGTCAATATGGTGGGAACATGCAAAAAAAGAGGCAGTAGCAATGGAGCAAGGGCAGAGGAATAGAAACATCAGAAATCATTTATTTAATGCAAAAGCACAAGCAGATCTGAAATCCTTCCAAGCCTCTTCAGCAATGATGTGCGCTTTTGTAAGCAGAAGTAGCTCTTAACATACTTTCTGCTTGAAATGAATTCCTCCTAATGGAACACATTTCAATTTAGAGCTGAACAGCTTCCATTTTGGATACATGAAAGCATCCAAATGGTGTTTCTCACACACCTCTATACCTTTGACATCGTTTCAGATGCACCCCAGACAGATGAGAAGTCACATACACACACAAGTGGTACATTAGCTATAGTGAACTGGAACATCTGCATTTAGCTATGGTACCTTGAAATCAGTAATGTAGCCAAGAAAAGAAGTATTTTCAGCAATCAGATAAGTCATAAATCTATTATTAATTCATATGGTTTCAGTCTCTGTTATTCCTTAAAGTTGTTCAGGATAGAATCATTTCGTTTGGAAAAGACCTCTGTAGTCATTGAGTCCAACCATAAACCTTACTCTGCCAAGTCATACAACCGCAGAAATCTAACCATAAGTGCATGGCAAAATCCAAGTAGCAAGAAAAACCTACCTTTTGTGAAAGTGAGTAAAAGTATATGCACTATATAAGAGTCTTCATGGACACACTTTAAAACTTTGTAGAAAGTTGAACACCCCTAAAAAAATGCAGAAACTGAGTCATAGGAAGAATGCCTAGACTCCTCAGCCAGCCATCAGCAGGGCACAATTGAATTTGTCCTTCCCTGTGTTCAATCTGCTTGGAAAGAACTTACTAAAACAATGTTTTTATTTAATGTCTTCAAGTATATATCTCCAAATAATGCAATTAAGCAATTAATTGACAAATACACAAAGACTGCTTCCCTCTTTTCCAATTGACATTAACAGATCCAGAATAAGCTTCCCAGCACTATCTGGACTATTAATTTTCACACAGCTATCAAATGAAAATATGCCAGCAAGACAACTGGTATCCTTCCTAATATTCAGCACAGGTTTTCATTTGAGTAGCACCACTAAAGGCAGGAGAGTGGAAACAAAGTATAGAGTGCTATACCCTCCCTCTATCTGCCACACTGAATTCAGAGTAGCTGTAGATGGTAAAGCAGTAAAAGACTGGGACTAAATCTTCCCACCAGTGCTCCTGTTGCTAGCAGCAGCAGAACTGCATTGATGCTACAGCAGCAGTGGCAGATTTTCAAAGCTGCAGCGTGCACAGAAATGCCTTACACAGCCAAACAGAAAATCTTCCTTCCAGTTTCCTCTGGCTTCAGACTAAAGAAGCAAATTCTAAGTCAAGACAATTCATGAGCACAAAGGGAAAGGCAGATGCTCTGTTTCTACCTGCACTAGAAAACATCATGGTTAAAAAGTTCATGCTGGTACAGCTTCACTGAAGAATCAGCAGAGGATCTGAGCACTCTGTTCATGATGTAGCACTGGATAATATAAAATCCAAATCTTACCTGCAAATGCAGCTACTCCAACACTGAAATGCACACAGTGTGTGCATTTATATAGTGTGTAAGTGAAGACAGAAGAATTTGCTGAAAGACAGCCGCTTCTATTTTGAAGAAAGATGATCAGTGATATATTATTAACCACCAAAGTCATTAAAATTTTATCACAACTGTAATATCATTATTACTTGTATTTAAAAATAAAAATGAGAAGTCAAAGTTGTTCCTTGCATTTTTTAAAACATAACTCTTAGTACCAAAAATGCTACTATTAAAGAGGAACTCATAGCTGAACAAAAACAGTGTTCCACTAACCTTCAGAAAAGCTGTTAATATTCAAAATTCTGCACAGCAGGCTAGGGTTGAGAAATTAATCCTTTTAAAGTTGAATTTCAACAACAGACAAAGGCATGCGTTAGCTGAATTCTATTTATGGCAATCATCCAAATACCAAATAAAGTTTTCCTGGCTGTGCTTCAGTCATCCCCCTTTATAAAAGCTAAAGAGTGCTTTTATAAATGTAGACAAACAGCATAAAACCTGTGTCTTGTTTGCATCCAGATATACCCATCTCAGAAAGAGAAAATATTACTTAGTAATTGTCACTTCAAGAAACATACCAGGAATGACTTGCTGAAAAGTCCATGCTGTACAGTTGTAGACTCCAGACAAAAACCCAAGAACTTAAAAAAGACTACTAAAATACCACAGTGGACAAGGCAGAGCAACTAAGGAATCACAGAACTGCACATATGTGAATATAATAGGGTACCACTCTGCTAAACAGTAAAACACTTCAGCAATGTATTTTAAAGGCTTTAGCACATGCAAGGAATAGAATTTAAAGATGCATACTTCTCTCATAAACAACACAAAATAGGAAGTAGTGGTGGTGTGGAAATCAATCTGTGCACAACATCTTATGAATTAAAAGTTTAAAAAAATCCTTAATGTTCCCATATTTTACTCTTACAGCATGCAGGAAAATGAGCTAAGTTTATGGAAAGAACCCAAATATGCTACATATGAAAATTCAATTAAGAAATTCAAACAGCTTCATTTTGCCATACAACACTGTTGTTAAAACAATGGTATTTCTTTATTCATGATTCTATATTAAACTGAATTCTAAGGATTCTTGGGTTTCTCCTCATCTTCATATTCTTTCTCTACAAGGATTTCATTTCTCAAATACTCAAAGAAACCCAAACACGGTATGACCAAAGTATATCAATAACAGCTATTTATTGACTGTTTTAAAACATTGCTATGGTTTCAAAGTCAAAGTTCACCAGAAACAGAGAGGTGATGAGGTGTGCCAGCCAATCATGCTGGTTCCTTAAGTGCAGTGCACCATTCAGATTCAGATGCACACAAGCCCACCTGAACCTCCATTTATTTTGTCATCTCTTACACTTGCTGTAGAACAAGAAAGGCAACAGCAGCAATGCATGAATATAGGCACTTTCTCCTTTTGTGGCTACACCACAACATTTGAGATGAAGAATTAAAGCATAGAGGTATTCAGACAGATTGTCCCTACATTGCAGCCATCTCTCAGGTTCAGTATTTTATTATGAACCTGGATGTAGAGGCTATGTTTGTAAGATTTGACATGTCCTAGTAGTTACTAGTATGATGTCTAGCATCTTGAGCCCGCAAACTGTCCTCACATTTCACCTTTACTCATTTTAGTAAAGCACTGTTTTTCAAAGGTATTTTCTTACATCATCCCCAAAAGTAAGAAATACTTATGCTTCATGCAACCATTTTGGTTTCTACTTATAACTCAACTACCAGGTTGATAATAAACATAATTTTTGAAAAGAAACATGATGTACTGCTTCTTAAACAGTACTTCCTGACACAGTTAAAAGAAATCTATGCTAAAAGCCTCACATCTGTAACACCACTGCTAATAAACTAAGTGATTAATATGAAACAGATATGCTGCATGAAAGCAATGGAGCTCAAGACTCCTGTATTACACCAGCTTCTTTCTCTGGTATCACAGATTCCAGATTAGGAGATAAAATTGTATCAATGTTTAAAAAAACACATATAAAGCAATGAGAGACAGCCTGGATGCTTCATTTCATACAGTCAGAAGAGAGCTCAAAGCATGCCATATGAGTTCCAGAATTCCTGCTTGACTTTCTGTCATATTCAGCACCACCAACAACTACTTGGAACATACACATGATGGAAACTTGGGGGAAAAAAATAACAAGTGAAAAAGAAGATTATAAAACCCACCCCTTTATAGTAAGAACCTGAATGATACAGCAGAAGCATATATAATGGACAGCTTTTGTTCAAAGTAAGCTTTCATCAAGCACAAGGTGATACAATTCCATCTCAGTCTCTGCATCTACAGTTCTTTCTAAAAGCAGCACTGCCAATGCACACAAAAACATCCTTACAGTGCACATAAAGATGGGTGCAACCAAGGATGTGCATACTCGGCTACAGGCAAACCTGTGTGATAAACACAGCACCTGAAAGGAATTCCTCAAGGCTAAAAAGGTGTAGGTTCTTTGCAAAAACAGGTTATGAAACTATTACACAAGTTCTGTAAATATGCTTACATGTGGGTCTCAGGAGACAAGGAGGAACCTAAGCTGATGACAAAAAATGAATGAAAGCTTCTTTTCTGTACTACAGAGCTAAAACACCAACAGAATGGGAGGAAGACAGCAATAGAAGTCAAGGGTATAACTGCTCTGGAACTACCACTTCGTGGAAAACTTAAGGCAGGCTGCAAACATTTACTATTTATTAGCCCTCTTCTTGTCTCTGATAGCAGCAAACTATAGGAAAAGAAATAATAAAGTTCAGAAGAGTACTTCTATTATGATACCCTCCAGTTTCTGACAATTCGATACAGACTTGCCACTTTCACCTTCTGCCCCACTTCACAAAGCAACTTGCACGACCCTTTCAGTTAATGGTCACATTAGTAGGTCATGTTACCCTAAGCACAAGAAAAGAAAATGCTCACAGCTACTGAATTCTGCAGCCTCCTGTTTTCCAATCATTCTGTAGTTTTACTACCAAAACTTCCTGATTCTTCTACTGGAAGAGCTGCAAGAGGCAGATGTGTGCAGTACGTCCCTCACTCAGCATTGCTTGTCCAGCATGGCACCTCTTAAGACCTACAGAAAGCAGGCAAGTTTTATTACAGGAAGAAACTAAGTGTTAATTCTGTTCCTGAGAACTGCTAGCATTAGTTCCAAAGTAAAAACACCTATTATGCATCAGTTCCATCAGTCACTGTCTTGCTAGAGTTATCCTTTGGAGCATGGAAACAAAAAAGTTCTTTTGTAGAATAAATCAATAAATAAGTAAATCACCAAACCCCAAATGTTGTATCAACAATTCTCAACAATCAACAAGCAAATTGCAGTCATTCAATATTTAACCATGAAGGAAAATTGTGGTTTGACTATATGACATCTTTAGAACAACAAAAAAAAAAAAAATATTTAAGACACTACAAACATTTTTCTTGTTATTTCCACGTGACAGAAAGTCTCAGTTTTACAGTTACTCAGCTGTGTAAAACAAAATTGGGGGGCTGGGATGGTGAATAAAAAGTTCTGCTCATGCTTGCTGCAATGCAAAAAACACACTTTATTAGTACACACATATAAGTTTGAAATTCTTCAAAATCAATGTATCAACTAAATTAATTACACATTTAATTAGTTCAGATTTAGTACCTGACATTTGGTGAACTATTATAGTCACAGTACTTCAGCTCTTCCTGGTTACAATGAATAACTAACTTTGCTATATTTGAATGTTTCATGTGATATTCAACCTCAGAATAACTAGCCATAAGGTTTCAGGTTTTATGCCTCAGTGATTTTTGCCCTAAATTACTAATTTGTTTGTACATTTAAAATGGTTTATTTCAAAAAGGACAGTATGTTTAAAGTCTGTATCTTTCTAAAGTAAGGGGGCAAAGGTGTGAATATGGGATTTGACTCAAGCTGCTACACATGGTAGAAGTTACTGGACACATCAAATCTCATAAACATAGCCTTTCCATAGAGGTCTATAATAAAATACTGAATCTGTCAGGTGGCTACAATTTAGTGACATTTTGTCTATGTCTATGAATACCTCTATGCTTTAATTCTGTATGTCAAATAACATTATATAGCCTCAAAATTGCTTATATTTTTGGGATTACCATTGCATTTCTTCTTCTAGAGCAAATGTAATACATGGAAAAAAATAACCCCATTAGGAAAAAAATTGTGTAAATCTTAAAAGGCTGAGAAACATTGTTCTGAACATCAGTAAACTGAGGGTCAGGAGGACTTTGAAGGGCACAGAGCACCTGAGGAATTAGCATGACTGGCTGGATTTGCTCTGTGTTTCTGGTGAACTTTGATTTTAAAACAATAGTTATGTTCTAAAGGAGTTGATAAATAGCTATTATTGATATTCTTTGGTCATACTGTGTTTGTGTTGCTTTGAACACTAGAGAAATGAAATCCTTGTAGTGACAGACTGTGAAGATGGGGAGAAAACATAAAAATTCAGCTTAGTACAGAATCACAAGTAAAGAAATGCCATTCTTATAACAACTGTGTCCAGCAGTGGTACATGGCAAAATGATGTTATCTTTGAGGGGGTGGGCAACAGAACTTGAGACAGATTTTCACTGAGTAGCTCAATCCACCAAAGAAATCATAAACAAAATTGTGATTTAAATATTTACATCACCGTACTTCGTATCTTTGAATCTTAATAATTTTCATCTTATTTGGTGCCCTTTGTTCAGATATTCGTTCAGAATTTTTAAAATGTCAGCCACAAAAATAAAACTAGTAGGAAAAAGTACAACTTTATCACTCGTTGAAAGCTGCTAGCAGCTCTCGAAACCGGCGGCCTGCAGAAGAAAGAGCCTCTTGTTCTCGCCCTTCACACAACGCCCCACGTAACCTTTAAAACTCGGCTGGACACATAAAATAGCATTGATGCTCCAGCCCCGGCGAGTGGCAGATGTCCCGGCAAGGACAGGCACAGCCCAGCGCGCTGCCCTGCGGCACCGCCTGCCGCTCCCGTCCCGCCCGAGCACACCGAGCCTCAGGGGCACAGGGCACCGAGCGCTTCCTCGGTGTCACCGATCTCCTTCCATTTAACCTCAGAGAGCCCCGTTTCTCTTATCGCTCCTCCTGCAAACGCGAGTGGGATTTTCTGCTTCAAAACCATTAATTGCTGTGCTCGATGCTAGTGAATGGGCTAATTTTTTTGTGAGTGATATAAGACATTCAGAGGTCTGGTCTTTACTGAGCAATCCAGAGACCAAGCTCTGTGCCAGAGGCCATGAAGAGAACCCCATAAAAGAATTGGTTACAAGACTCGCACCACAAAATAACAGAAGTACAATAATAGGATATGAATAGCTACCCGTGGAGACACTTGTTTTACAAAGAAAATCTGTAACATTTAGCAAAAACAAGACAACATCTTGAAAACAGTAAAAAATGAAAAGGTTAACCTACCAGTAAATCTGCATTGATGAGTAACCTATGAGGCCCCAAAGCGGCCTCACAGTATCATTTGGAAACTTTTAGATGTCACTGCAATTACAGTAATAACATCAGAAACTAATAAATGGTCGTGGGTTGTTAGATACCCAAAACAACAACTCTAGTCAAACAATTCCAGTGCACAGTGCTGCTCTTAATATTAAAGCAAACATCAAAAGGAAGAATCTCTCACAGACTCACCTGCCTCCAAGCTTTTTCTCTCAGGTTTTCTCTCGGTGAGCTCCATCCATTAGGGTCTAAAGAGGAGCTCAGACAGGAAGCTAGAGTGCAACTCCTGCCTTTTCAACAGCTGTGTCATTTAGCTGTTTTAAGGATAGTTAATGATGCTTATTAGCATGCTGACAGCTGATGTATCCATCATTAATACCTTTAGTGAATACACCAGCAGCTACACACTTCACTGTAACACAGATAAAGCCTGAGAAACTGCATATGCAGACAGTGAACTCCAGCTCAGTGGCACAGTACTCATAGGTCCATTTTTCTCAGCATTGCCATCACTTGAAAAGAAAGAAAATAGCTTTATGCTTTCTTGCCCCCAAGGATGTTGGTTTGTTCATCCAGCTGCAGAGTTTTAATAGGAGACACATAAACAGACTTCAGCAAGTTACAACTCTAGGATACAGAAGTGGGTTTAAACTTACTTAGGCTGAGGATTTGCTGAATGTTTTTCTCATTTTCCTGACAAGTGGTGCTGAAAGTGCTAACTAGGGGCTGAAGTAATATGAATTCCTCAAATTGCCACTCACAGAATTACCTAGTACATCTTAGAAGAACCTACTATGGAAGAATTGCTAGTTTGAAGGCAGCAATGTAAAAGGTATCATAAAACACTGCTGAAAAGTTCTTCAAGCTAACCTGTTTGTCTACTACCAAAAATCCCTAAAGTATTCATAATCAGGTTTCATGTTTCAGTAGAGCAGAGATAAGTCAATTAAACAGCTTTTCTAGCTGCACAACACAAAACAGACAAAGCTTCAGGAAGTAGGTCCTGGTCTTGGCCCCACATAATGCTTTGCAAATGCTAGACTTTGGACTTCTTGCACACCCAATACTTGGCATTGTCTCATATGCCTAAGCTCCATGGAGACAGGATATCAAATATAACACACAGAGTCTTTCCTCACTCTCTGTGTCTCCTGCCCCAAGAAGTGCATTTTAATTCTAAGTGCATTGGATTCTAAGGCACCCAAATTTTCTGTGCAAAACAGAAAAGCCCAAGCACCTAGGTGAAACACTTAAATCAGGGATTTTAAGATCCCCTTCTTCTAAAAATCAAACCTCAAAATCACCTGACAGGCAACACAAAGAACAGAGTCAAGATCTAATGCAGATGCACGCACCAGGCACACAGGCTGGAGAAACCCATAACCCATAAAGGCATTTTCACTGTGAGGAGAGTCAAGCAGCAGCACAGGTTGTCCTGAGAGATTTGAAAATGGAGACTGCACAGACACGATTGTATCAAGCCCCAGGCAACCTGTTCTGACACCACAGCTGCCCCTGCTGTCTGATGGAGGCCACTCTAAAGATTTTATGAGGTCCCTTCCAGCCTGATTTTTCCCATGAGTTCTTTCCATACATGCCACAATGTGTCATGCTATTGGACTTTGATGTTATTCTAGCTTCTGGAAGGTACTATCATGGAGTCACACACAGATTAGTTATAAGTGATTCAATGAATAAGCCTTTGCATCTTCCCAATTTCAAAGTTCTAATCTGGCACAAATTTTCCTTTCTATTGGGAAGAGGCAACACAAATAATTTTGAAAATACTATTAACTATATACTGCAGTTCTTCAACATAATTTCTGAAGCAAGATATTTGGAAAGCAATTTATGTATAAAATGCACTGTCTTCATCCAAATTTTATCTCACCCCAAAATAAAATAATGAACTGTTCCTACTGGAAAACAACCAGGCACTAGACCACAACTCCTCAAAACCAGAAGATTTTAGTTTGGAAAGAGTCACTAAACTACGAATTAGATCTTACTTTTTTTGTGATAAATATTAACTTTTCTAAATAAAAAAAAAAAATTAAAGTACTGCATTCTTCTGAAAGCCCTTATTAGGGAAACAATGTTGCCTTTTTATGGCTATTTATTAGACACTAGCTGAATTTCAATAATGAATTGTAATTCAGCACCATATCATCTATTTATATCCAGTGTCCCGAGCCAACTGCAGCTTACTGCATGATTTTGAAGATTTTGGGCAGGATTTCAGCATAGTTGGCAAATGGAAGCTGGCAAGCTCTTAGGCAATTAAAGTCTTTATAATTACTATAACACCACATACAAGAATAAAAGAAATGGGACTGGATGAAATCTAGAAATCTTGTAGTCATGCTTATAGCACGTGACTCCTTCAATATTTCTTTGGTGATTTTACAGTAGCAGACTACAACTATCCCATCAGTCTTTAAACTGAAAATGTTTAAGTATTAGCTCCATGTTCTAATTATGTTAAGAGAGGATTATCCATACTAAAAAGTGGTTTATTCAAACAAATGCTACAATGGAAAGCATTTTCTCGCTAAATGCATAATACATGTTCAGCCAAAGTACTAATTACATACTTCATGACTGAGTAACAAATACCTATAATCCATCCTTATGAATTTCAAAATGAAGACAAATAACTTCAAGAAACTTCTTCCAGCAAACCTTTCCAAATAATCTCTGTACAAAGTCATAGCAATAAAGGATAGAATATATTTCCTAATCATGGAATTTAGACTCTTGCCAGACAGAATGCTGTTTCCAAGGTAGGACTTGTCATTACTAAAGCAATATTCAGTCCTAACTATCTTGACAGTCCATGTTCTCTTTTACATGGTACCAAGACAACCTTGCTACTTTTCTCCATTGGCTTCCTAATAGCCAAAAATGCAATGCTGGTACTCTATTTTATGCAATACAACAAGAAAAAAGTTGATTTGAACAGAATATAGTGAGTTGATTATGACGACAGAAAAGTATTGCTATGTTTCAGTCATAAAACCCTTCCAAGAACAAAAAGCTATACACAACTAGTTTCTAAAACTAAAAAGTAGTAAATACTTAACTATAAGTAGTCTAGCATACTTTGCTGTATGTATTACCTGAGTAATGCAGCAAACCTGGATTTTTACAATATAGTTTCAATGTATTCTAAGGAAAGTACTGAATAGCCACCCAGTGAACACCACAAACTGTAAATTAATTGATATATATGTATTTAGTTTCCCAGAAAATCTTCTCTTTAGACTTGGGACTCCAGCTAGGGAAAGGTCTGTTTGAACTGCATATCCAGACTCAGGGACAGAAGAAGTGCAGCACCCACCAGCATCAGTTGCACTAGGAAAGGAGGAGGACAATGCAGGGATATTTGTGTTCCAGAACTCCTAAATCTGACATGATTAAGCTGTATTCTTCTGAAGTTAAGGGGTCCTTTAGTCAGTAGTGCAAGCAGGGCTTCCTTCTCCATCCTTGTAAAGGAAATTAGGATTTCAAGGTTTCTTGTGCCATACTCTTTTGGGATAGAGATCACAAAAAAACACAAAAAACTGAATGAAAGGAAAGCACCAGGTAGGGCAGCTGAAGAATAAAATTCCAGCTTTTGTGAGTTTGAGCAGCATAAAGATATATAAAGCACCTTAGCAATAAGCAAACCACCAAAGTTTTTGGTTGTGGTGGGTTTAACTTGGTTTAAATTGCATCTTTCATCAAATACTCATCACAAATCACAAAGATTTTAAACACTCCTCTAAAACTCCATCTCAAAGGAATCCACTTTTTTTTTTTTTTTTTTTAGCAACACTGACTGACTACAGGCTACCCAAAGAGGGTCTGGAATCTCCATCCTTGGAGATGCTCAGAAGTCACCTGAACAACCAGCTCTAGGTGGGCCTGCTTGAATAGGGAGGTTGGACAAGATGACCTCCAGAGATCCCTGTCAGCCTTAGGCATCCTGTGGCTCAACTGAACTCCTGCCAAATTCTACAAAGGCACCATTTCACATCTCACTGTGCCCAAAGAAGGGATGTAGAAATGTAACAATTTCCACTGCATCTCAAAAGATCTAAAAACTGATTTTGGTCTACATAGCATGAAAAGGAAAAGGAAAAAAAAAAAAAAAAACCACGAAAACAAAAACAAAACAAAAACACCAATAGCACAAAACAAAAAGAAACCTCACACACACAGAGCACTCATATTTTAGACAATTTGGGACCTAAAGTAAAAAGTTGCATGATGCTACGGGAGGAAGGAAGAGATATAGGAAAAGAACCTAAAACTACTCCATTTCAAAGAAACACAGAGTCCCCAAGATTTTACAGACTTCCCATTAAATTGCATAAATCGAGACACTGTATCAAGGGATTTGGAGATACTCCAGCCTCTCAGGGCTTCCTGAGAGATTTTCAGTGGGGAGCTGCAGAAGGGTTTGTTTCCCCTCTTCCATCCAAAGAAATTGGAACAAAAGGGATAACAATCAATCATTTTAATATCACCTTAGTTTATAAAAAAAGAAAATCAGGAAAAAAGCCCAAAAGCAAAAACAACAACAACAACAACAAGAAGCCACCACCAATATTTACTATCAAGGGATGGTCTCGGAATAACCACTGCACTGTCCCAGTTGATTCTGCCCTTGGCACAAAACCAGCTCTTCTCCTGGCATTACCCACCACCCTAGGACAGACAATGTTGTTATCCCAAGATCTAACAGTATATTTTAAGGTTAACAACAAATATCTCATCATTTTCTTTTTGTGTATATGTGTTTAGAGTTATTTCATTTCATGCTGGCTTGGGAAACTACCATTCCATTATTTAATGAATTCTGAGGCATTCAGGAACATAGCCAATTCCAGCTTATATTGGATAAAATATGGAAGAAACACTGTTATTCAACTGTGCTGAGGGAAAAAAAAAAAAAAAAGAAAGAAAAGAAATAAAAAAGAGAAACAGTCTTGCATATATATAAACTATGTATATAAGTTCTGAGGCATCTTTAGTGAATCCAAATCTATGAATACAAATCTAGAAGGACTTACAAATAAATCTAATGTCAAGTGTTATAGGCAAGTCTTCACTGAATCAAGACCAAGGACCACACCTTCTGCAGAGGCATTGAGATGTCTGGTATCACAGAGGAATGTCCCTTTGCACTACAGCACAAAATATTGGAGGAAAAGCAATTTATTTTTTACAGAATTAAAGAATCAGTGATGCCTAGCTGGAACGCAATGCTTTGGAAGAGGCCCAAAAGCTCAAATAATTGCAATGGACTGGAAAGGCCTTCACCCCCAGGTCAGCAATTTACATTCCAGTGAGGCTATTTATGAGACAAAGCAGTTACCACCAACCACTCTCCGAATGATCAAGCTGCCAATTTCGGTAGCATTGCCGAGGTGCAAACACACACAAGATACCATGACAAACCAGTCACATGCACTATTGCAATAGAAGAGACCAGGACTGAGGTGGTGCACAAATTATTTAGTTGGTTACCACAAGCCAGCAAAGTTGGTCTGCGATAAAATTCCTTTCTATAGGCTTGAGATTCTACCCGCCACAAGAGTGTCAAATACAGAACTCGCATGAGGAATGGTAAGTAAAAATAATGTTGTTCTCCATGAGATTTAAACTCATTACAGTTTGATATAAATGATGAGTCAAATAGAAAAGAAAGTCCATATTTTTTCTCTTTCCCTGCCAGCTAACATTAGTTCCACCCCACTTTCCTAGTTACTTTTTTTTTTTTAGTTTTCCTCCCTCTCTGCTTGCTTTGCATCCTCTGCTTCTTGCTCCAGAGCATGGCCTTTGATCTTCATCCCATATTTACCACCCACAGTCTACCTTCTCCTCACTCCTCTCTTCACTGCTTCTAACTTAACTTCCAGTAGCCTGCAAACTCTGACTAGTCAACGTTAACTGTTGTAAAAATGGGATAGGATTATCTCTAAGGCTTCTGTATCTTTAAAGCAAATGCTAAACACCTGGGTTGTTGGTAAATGCATACATTTTTCTGCATGTTTGTAAAAACTTCAAGAGTGTTAGGGATGCAATAAAATATTTTTTTAAAAAAAAAAAAAAAAAAAAAAAAAGTGAAAAATCAACCATGGATGAGAATTAGAACAGGAACTAGAAATAAACATCCCCATTTTCAACTCTGAGTGAAAGACAAGCTTCAAAATCATTAACTGTCTCCTTCTGCTTACAGCAGGAGGTCACAGCAAATGTCAAACACAAGAGAGCTGTTCAATTAAGGGCAACCTTACAAAATCCAAACTGTTACCAACAGCAGCCTGGACGTCATCTTTGCCCCAACAAAACCACTGTCCAGACAGCCCCTATTACATAAGGCTTCACACTAAAGAGCTGCCAAGCTTTAACCTTCAATGAGGAGAAATTAATTTATTCACTCAAGAAACAAAACTGCCCTGTGAGAGCACTGTCTTCCTTAGGCATATGTAAGGGGGAAAAAAAAAAGAAGAAAAAAAAGAAGAAAAAAAAAAAGCTAACTTTTCCCACCTCTTTCTATAGCCTAAACCAAAAAGTAAACACATGGAGTACCAGTACAGTAATTCAGTAATTGGTCACAGAGCAATAAACAGGAGATTGCTTTGTCAAGCACATAACATAGGTAGACAGCAAATAAGCTAACCAGAACATCTATCTGTTAAAAAACAAAAAAAGGCACAAAACAAAAACAAATAAAAAAAAAAACTGGAAAAACCAATGATGAGTAAGAATGCAAAGGAAATGCAAAGGAATTTTTTTTTTTTTTTTGGGGGGGGGGGGGGGTGCGGGGAGGGGAAGAAGTAACCAAATGCAGGAGTTTCATTTAATGGAAATTTTATTGTTGCACACTGAATGCTTTAGAAAACATAACTAATCTGAATCATAACAAATTGTCAAAAGAGTTTTAGAATAATTTTTCTGCCATACAGGGAAAAAAATAAAATATTTATATAGTTCCAGACACATGAACGTTAAAAATACTCAATACTAAACTTCCTCCTCTAATTGTGCAATGATCTGAGGATAAGAGGATAAGGGTTCTCTAAAATCCAAGCCTGAACTCTGGCACTATATAAAGTCTTAGGGCCT
Organism: Certhia americana; assembly: GCA_018697195.1. Lineage (NCBI taxonomy): Eukaryota > Metazoa > Chordata > Aves > Passeriformes > Certhiidae > Certhia > Certhia americana. The sequence continues at coordinate 17,186,654 of CM031858.1, forward strand.
ATGCACACCAGTCAGACCTCCAGGTACACACAGTACGAAATGAGAGGAGGTTCTGGCTGCAGAAAGTGTTGTGCACTATCAATGCTGCACCCTGACCACTGTACATACAACATGACCAGCTGTATGCACAGAAATTCCTGCATGCATTTGTTTGGGTCTTATCAAAAGAATTTGAGATTAGGTTTGGCTTGGTGAACACAGAGTTAATGAAAAACAAAATAGTTGGTATAGTTAATCAGAGATCTGGCACTGTATGAAAATGTCATTCTTAGAGAGCTAGAGGATACAGGTTTATATGCATACTCACTACACTTCACACAGTTCACAAGGTCAGAAGGAAAAATTAAATAATATGGGTTTGATATCCATCTTTAGCATGCAGAAAGTCAGTTTACCAGAAGTCTACAGGATTACATCTCAATGCTTGATATTATGCAATATACTTTGCCTAATAGTCTAACTGTGCTTTCCCAGTAAGCAAGAGCTACTGTCCAGGCATCCTTCCTGAGCAACCAGAGACGTGCAAACGAGCAGCTGGTGATTTCCCTGGGCTCTATACAATGCTCATCTGCAGAACTCCAAACAAGGATTTTGAAGGCATTAGGACAGAGAAAGAACAAGAAATAAAAGCACGTTAAGAATGACTGATTTTAAACAGCAGCACAGATACGCAGCACTAAACACGACATTTAAATATTCCCAGAAGCTGACATCATCACACTGCCCAGTACTGCATGCAGGGGCTGAACTTTGCCAAACGCGAACAAGCCAAATCCTGCTATTCTTGAAGCTAACAATAGTTTTTCTTGAACTCCAGAAGCAGCAGAAAAAGTTGACTCTCGACTGAGAGTCGATCATACCTCAGGTCACACAGATGGGCAAAGACACGCAAAACACCCCCCTATAAGCATCTTTCAAACCCTCACACGGTCCCTGCGATCAGAGCAGCAGTTCTAGGGTTGCGGACCCCGCACCCGGAGTGCTTGGAGAGCTGCACTTTCGTCTTCAAAGGGCTCAAAGGAGAAGCTTCCGACTCTGAATGCACATTCCTAAAGGATTTAGGTTGGGGTCCTTTTCCTCCAAAAAGCACAGTCATTTTGTTGTGGAAAGCTTCTGACAGTCAAAGCATGCAATACACATACACATACACACACACGCCACACACCCCCACCCCCCCCATCATGTTTTCGGGGGAAAAACAGTTTCTGCGGTACTCCCTGCTTAACAATAAGTAACTTTTAAGTTTGACACATTCCTAAGTTTACTCACAAGCAGAAGACTCGCAGGCACAGGGACGGCCCGACCGGCCGGAGGATGCTGTGCTCCCGAGCCGGCGCTCCGCAGCCGCTGCCGGTGCCTCCCCCGCGCCGGGAGCCGCCCGGGCAGCGCTCCCCGCCCGCCCTTCACCTCCCCGAGCCGCTGACGGCACCGGGAGGCGGCGGCGGGGGCAGCGCCGACCCCCGCCCCGCTCAGCCCCACCTGCCCGCAGGGCGATCGCCCCAAGGTCACCCCGTCCCCCGGGAAAGCGAACTTGGGGACCACTCACTTCGGCGGAGCCGGGATGCCGCCGCCGCCGCGGAGGGCCGGGGGCGGTGCGGAGCCTCCGCCGGCTGCAGCGCGCAGGACGGGCTGCGCGCTCCCTCCTCCGCCGCCGCCTCGTCTCTCTCCCCGACGACTTTCACTTCACCTGCAGGCAGCCCGGCTGCGGAGGGGCGGGCGGCTCGGCAGCTTTCCGCGGGACCGCAGTCACTGCGGCAGCGCCCTCCCGCACCACGGGGGGAGCGGAGCCGAGCCCAGCCGGGCCGGGCCGGGCCGGGCTGCGCGTCCCTCCGCGGGCCGGGGCGAGTCCTGCCCTGCCGGTACCCGCAGCCCCCGAGGGGGAAGGCACGAACTGTGGAGCTCCGAGGGCCGTCCCAAGCCTCTCCGCGAGTGCGGATGCGACACGACCCTACTACAGGCGACCCCCGCCCCGGGATGCTTTCCCCGAGGCGGCTGCTTGCCTGCAGATGCAGGGTAGGGATTGCCCCCGTGCTGTCAATCACCTCCTCGGTGAGGGGCTATAAATATTTATTAGGCATCCTAGTAGCCGCATCTAGCTAAGCGGAGCATTTTAGTCGTGTCGCTCCTGTGCTTCGAACCTCCCAAATCAGTCCTACACGGGCATAATTTGAACTCGCTCACGCACTGGCCCGGCCGGCTCCACACCGGGGAAGGGCTCTCCTGCCACAGCCAGGGGGAGACATATGCCAGAGGGCCAACAGCCTGTGCCCCAGCTCCTGAAATCTTCTCTCTCCTTTTTAAGGAGATCGCTGGCGTGAGTGGTTTCTATCAGAACAGGGAGGTGACAGTCTTCTCCTATGGGAACATCGTATTAGCAGTTCTGTTCGGACAAACTGGGCTTTCACACTCTAACTGGGCCATGTGAAATGTCTTAAGCAAGAACCTAAATACACGAGGAGCCCAGAAACAAAAATCCGAACTTGGATGCAGCTGTCTGTGTAAACTGATGGAAAATGAGGATAGGAAATGATGGAAACTTCCAACAATTTCATACGTGTTTAAAAAAATGTCAAACAAAATAAAGTTGCTCTCAGGGCAGAAAGAAATTTATAAGAAGGAAAAATATTAAATTATTTAAAATTTACTAAATACTCTTTTTCCTTGCAGTGGTTTCCCTCATTACCCCCATAAAAATTATTCTTGATGCTGTATGGAGCCAAACTGGTATTGCAATCTTGCAATACCACCTGGAACAACTCCTAAGCTTGTAAATTTTGTTTATCTGAGAATTTTAAGTGGGAAGAGCAAGAAATATCAAGACGGGCAACATTTAAAAGCTCTGATTATAAAGTCACAAGCTTGCTTTAGTTTATCTTGATGGAGGATGATGTTTTTATTTTGCAGGTATGTTTAAAATGGAATCTGCTAGTAATGCAATTTAGGTTTCTGCTTTTCTGCACCTCCTGTTCCCAACTAGCTGACACTTCTGTCTAGAAGGCAGACAGCCTGAACTTGGCCTTTCTATCAAAAGGCAAGAAGCTTTGTCTGCATTCTGTGCTGGGCAAAACCCAGCAGCTATGAAGTTGCACAATCCACTTAAACATGAGATAGAGCAGCAACAAAACTTCAATAGGGTATATCCTTCCAAACTCCATGCTTGCTCATGTAAATAAGGTGGTTTCTCCATCTCTGAGTTTTTAGAGTATGAGATGCTTTGGAAAGAGCTCTTATTACCAGGACATTGGTTTTGCCAAGTATGATACACTGCATTTTTATCTATGGTAAGAGGCAGTATTTGTAACACAGCAATGCATAAAAGCTGCAGCTAAGCTGAGACTTGGTTGGGCTTTTCACTGACCAAGCAGGGAGAGAGAATGCCTGTCTGGGAGACTTCCAGTCCAGACTAGGCAGATAAGATACGCAAGCAAAGGCAGGGGAAGCAAAGGAAGGTGAAATAACTTGACCAAGACCATGCAGGAGGTGTCTCTGGCCCAGCAGTCCATACAGCAGTTCCAGTGATGCCAAGAATTTCTTTAAAAGATGCATTGATGGGTTGAGTACAGTCCTGAAAATCAAATGTACAAACTGTGGGTTTAGTAAGACTGAATGTGTGTTATGGTGCATTAATTTAGTGAGGTTTTCTTCTTCTTCTCCTCAGCAGTTCTAAGCACTAAGAGCAAAAGGTATTCAGTACAATTTCATGCTGGTGTCCTGAAACCAGGCTATTTCAGTTGAGTTCTCTTTCTTGCTAAATATGCCCATTTCTTGCTGAATTGCAAAATTAATGAATTCCAATTGGGTTTTCCAAGAGTTAGTGCAACTGAATTATTGCCACTGAAGATGCTTATGAACAGAATAATTTTTGAATGGCATTTGATTTTACACACCAGAAATAAAAATAGGTACCTTTTTCCCTATATACCCTCATGTAAAATACAACAGTGGTGGCTTAGTGTTTTTATCATAATATTGAATACATTTTTCCAGCTATGAATTTTTCACTTAAACTAATGCTAAGGTCTTGTTTATTATAATTACTTAGAATGTCTCTTGGGCCATAAATTCATACAGTAGAGACAGTGATTAATCCTAACTGGGTAACTGTAAAGGAAACTTCTGAAATTGATACAATCATAATAATAATGGTAACATTGTAATAAACTCAAAAGGGGGAAAAAAAAGTGCCTTTGCATTTAGCAATACTTCAGATTATTTCATTCCAAAGCATCTGAAATTAACTACCTCAGCATTCTCAAAGGAAGGGATTCAGTCCAGCTGAGACCAAATCTGTATAATTTCTTTCCAGAAACATAAGAAGGAAGCTGTGAGGGACTGGAAGGAAAATGCTGCCTTGCAAGCACCCATCTAAACATTGTTGTGTGCTGCACAAAGAGGTCCTGCTGCAGATTTCTGCTCTCACCAACACCAGCAGTCAAGGGCTCCTGCAGTCTCGCAGGATACTCACTGAGCCTTGCCAAAAGGCATGACTGAACATCCCACAGTGACCTGTACATGGAAAATTACTTCCTCTTGTAAGAAAATTATGGTGATGTTCATCAGATTTAGTACAGGACCAAAGTCCCTGTCTCTTGGCCTAACAAGCAGAGCCCAAAGCCTTTTAAACACATAATTGCAGCAAATAATTTATACCAATGGAGACTGCACTGAAGAAATCCTTGTCTGGGGTTGATTTAAACCCATTAATAATAAACTTAAGATGACCTTAAAAAAGCATATGCCTGTCTATTATTGTGAATTTTTTTTTTTAATTCTTTTGAATTGAAATTTTACATTAAAATAATGCATTTTCATTGGCAGACAAGTAAAGTGCTTTTTTGTGTGTGTGTATCCCTGTTGAAGTAAACAACTTTTTCCTGCAGGCAGAATAAAGGCCTTAGAGATGCTAAAAAGTACCATCTTCTACATTCATTGGGATTTTTCAAAAGGAACTAATTTTCAACATTGTCCTCACGTAAAATTAGTTATTTGATATCTGTTAGCTGTTCTATACAGCTCCTGTAATGCACAAACAGGAAGATACCCAAATGCAGCCATTCATGAGTGGAAAGCAGTAAGCAAAATGTTGAGACAGATGGAAATATTCTATTCTAGGATGAAGTTTTACTTTGGTATTCACAATAGAGTTCTTGTGCAGGTGTGCTGTGATTCCCAAACCATTTGCAAGAAAGTTCTAATTGTTGATTGCACCATGAGAAATGAAGGCAATTTTTGTAGCTGTGATATCCATAAAACTTCTGCATTCATTGATTTTATTGCTCTATTGTTTTCCTGAGACAATCATGAGGTTGCTTTAAGTTACTGTTATGTCTAAACCTTATTAGCTTAAGTACAACATGCCTAAATAATCCCTTTTGTTTTCCAAGAGTCAGGTAGGGATGAAGACTACTAAAACAAAACAAAATGAAACAACACCAATACCACCACCTAAAAAACATTGCAAGAAAAAAAACCCACCACTGAACAAAGCAATCCAAACTTCCCCAAAGTTTTAGCACCTTTTGAAAGGGCAGAAAAGTCTGACACAGTATTTTCATTCTTTCTTTCACTTGTGTTTCACTATCTGCTTTTCTACAAAGGAATGCCTAACTTTTCTGAAAGGGGGCTAAATACATTCTCTTGATCTCTGGGTCTGTGCAGTGACTTTCACACTGGGCAATGAAGTATTTCTAGAACCTGAACTGATTAAATATAGGATTGCGCTGCTGCAGAATTACTGAGGGAAGGAGCAGTTCCCAGAAGTCGCTGTTCACAGCAGCAGAGACACTGCAACAGAACCAAACCTCTGGGGAGGCTGTGAACTTGCAGTTTGGCTTCTGAGCCAAAATCATCCCCTTTGCAGCACAACCTGGCAACCACCTCAATGGGAAATTCATTTAGCCTTTTACATTTTCTGTGGCTAGAGCATGCACTTGTTTTCATTGCTTTCTTATGGAATGATCTTTAAACTTTAATAATATTTTCCTAGATTTAATTCAGGTCTCCAAGCAGGGAGCTCTGCAGAAAAAAAATGTCCTTCAGAACTTTCCGCATTTAAAAAAAAAAAAAAAGAATATCGCAGGACACAATCTCATCATGGCAATGTTCTCCCCTGTTTTGGAGCACACAATATTCCTTTGAACTTCAACCAACAGGTGGAAAAGAGAGGTTCAGAAAAATTAGGAAAATACACAAAAAAAATTATGTTTATCAAAGATCATCACAGGGTTTTGCAACAGTGTGTAGCAGAGCACTCCGCCAATTTCAACAATGTTCTAAAGCAAGAGAGAGGTATGAAAAATAATTAAATTCCTATGAAAAACAACGTCTTCAGTGTCCACACCCAGGACAAGACAGGCAGGATCCAGCTATGTCCTCTCCAGTGCAGCAACTTTTCCCATGGTGGCTTTTTCCTGAGTTACAAGTTGTTCTGGAGCACTGGCTTTTTCCAAGAACCACTGGTAAACACAAGGTCAAGTCTGTGGCAGTGGCCAGATTTGTCCTACACAAAAGCTGTGTGGACACAAGGAGAGTCCAGGCTGGGGGGTCAGAAGAGCATCTCCAGCTCTAGCATCATTTCATCAGTATCTCTGATGAGGGTGTTTGCCACACTCCTGGTTCTCCCTTCTAGACCTAATTCCAAACCTGCATTTTTCTCTACTTCTGCTAGAAAAAGTCCCCATCTAAATATTTCCTTTCAAGGCCACATGGCCTTCTTGGATGACTCAAAGAACTGAAACTTCTTTTTTCCTTTCCTCATCCCACATATTTCCTGGTTTTAGCCAGAAGAGGACTGATTGACTCCTTACTTTGGTACTGAAGTAGAAATGGGCAATATTCTGCCCCTCCCAGCAGTTTCACTCACTTTGCAGTTTAATTTAATTGCATATTTTCTATGCATTGCTAAGGAACACTGGGTTTCTGATGCTACATGACCTTGGAATCATCTAGTTTTTTAATAAAATACACTGAAAAAAAAATTAAAAAATAAAAGCTCACAGATAAGTGAAATTTATGGTTTGAACTCTCTACTACGCTATGTCCACCAAAATCACATTAAAATGCCAAAAGTCACAAGATTTCAAGAAAATGGAAATGAAACAATGATATTAGTATTATCAGGAAGGCAACTCAGATATTCTCAGTTCTCTTCCCAGCTAAGTCAGGTGTTCCCTTCCTCGCTTCAGTAAAAGTTCACTTGTAGATGAGAGAAAAGCAATAAGAAGAATATGTTGGAAAATAAACAATTTTTTTTCCTGGTAGGATATTGAAATCTCCTAGTTGTCAGTCTTCCTGTGGAAAGTCAGAGGATGGGGACAAATGCTGTATCCTCACCTTCACCAGCAACTGTTGGCAAAAAGATGTCTTGATGCTGCTGAAGCATTGTCAGTCATGGTTTTGAGCAGGAATTGACAAATAACTGCTCTGCAGTGTAAGAAAGATGCCAGAGTGAAAGGATTGTGTGTGTGTACACGTTTGGCTTACATGTCTGTCATTTATGTGCCTGTTGTCAAGGAGGGGCAGGCAGCTAAACTCTCAGTGTAAAACCAAGCAATGAAAAGCAATACAAAAAAAAGGAAGCTCACTCTCTCTTCACCCGTACAATAAGGACTAAGAAATGTTCCTGAAACACTGACATGAATCTATATGTACACTGTCAGATTTCCTCCTGGAAAACCATATCTTTTAGACATCATGGGGTTTCAACTATGTGTGGCTTTTGGTAGGCAGCTAAAATCCCTTTTAACTATTCTATTTGTAATGGTTTGCTTTTAGAGGTGCTGAAAAATATCTGTAGATAATTCTCAGCACAATTTGAAGCCTATTAGAGCCTAATAATGTAGTAATAATGCCTCTGTAGAGTTCCCACAGAGAAGAATGATGCCTCTGTTAGAAAAACTGACGGGGGATAGAACAATCTTCTTGCAAGGAGAGACTAAGACAACCTGAAGTCCCCAGTTTTTAGAAAGACAAAACTGGGAGGATGCAACCAAGGTATTAAAATCATGGATGATATAGAGATGAAACATAAAAAATAATTTTTGCTCTCCCTTATAATTCAAGATCTCTTATACACCAATTGAAATTATCCAACTTCAAGTTTACTTTAAACTTGTCTAACTTAAGTCTAACTAAGACAATATCTGACTCAGCCTGAAATACAAATATTTGCAAAATCACTTAGGTTTTTTACAACCAATATCAAATGAGAGCTGCTGAATACAGCGAAGTCTATGCAGTATTTGCACAGAAGTCACCAAAGTGACATAAGCTTATACTTATTTTTGCTCATACTTACTTTCCCATAGTGATCTGCCACTGGTGACCATTAGAGAAAGCGTACTGAGTGAGGTGGGCCTTTACTCTCATCCAATTTCATTACTCTTATCTCATGATTAAGCAGTTCCCATCAAAAGAGAAGCACTCATGATAAAATGCTAAAAGTAATGGTGTCTTTTTTGACTTATGGAAACCTATGACAAATACATGAAGCATAAAATGATGTGCTTATACAGTTATTTCTAGATTTATAGACTATTCTGTTTTATATTTTGAGTAACTGAAATGGCGCTCTGAGTAGAGAATGTTTGAAAATGGAGCAAATTTCATGAAACAGGAAATCACTATATGAACACTTGGAGCTCCTGCTCCCAAAAAAGAAGCTCTTGTAAAATTGGCTAATGGTACGAGCTTCATTTCATATATTCAATGATTAGCTACTTGTCAACATCTCAGAATAGTTTATAAGTACTGACAATACCTGTTGGCTTTATAGGAATTGCTATTTCCAAAAGACTAAAGAGAACACAAAGTACATCGAGACTGTGTATGTGATTACTATAGAAAATAAAGTACTGAAATTGTGTTTCTGCATAATTCATACACTAAGCCAAGATGACATGCTGTCTTTTGAATGGTGACAGTGATGACATGATTCAAAGCTGAAAATTGGACATTCAACATCAATAACAAATAGTAAGATGTTGAAGGTTCTTTGCAGAAAATATCTCTCAAATTGTATCTGTGCCTGGAGCTAAAGGAGACTCATTACATAGACAGGTTTGCAATCTAATATCTATACTGTATTATATTGGTCTGCAGTTTATACTGGTTCCTATATTTTTTGATCCACAGAAATCAGTCAATGCTAGATTCAGTGATGCCCGAAGCACTCCACAGGTGTGTTTGGTTACCATCCCTGCCCAAGACCACACCATTTGAAATCAGAAAGCAGCCACCAATTCAGCTGTAAACTTGCAACTAAAGCTGTATTTTCGATCATTCTAAAATTCAGTATGTAATAACAATTTTGTCAGGACTCAGATGAAACATTTTCTTCAGCTGAAAGCTGCAGCATCACCGTGTGGCGAAGGGAATGGGAAGAAACCTTTCCCCACTACCAGAAATTCCAGCAGTTTCCTGTGCCCAGCTACATTGAAATGGCTCTCATATCAACTGTCAAATCAAATCATCTTGCCAAGTCTGGAAAAGCTTTTGTCTTCTGGATAGGCCACCTTCACACACATGGTCTTGTGGATATGCTGTGCACATGTCATGCTCTTATGGGAACCATATAGGTGACTGCGTTTCTCAAGGCAAACTCTGATGACACAGAAGTTGTTCTCTTCTTTTCTGCCTTTTAGGCCTCTCCTTATTTGTTTGGGCATATAAAAATTGCTATGGATAAAAAAAAGAAAACTACTGTGACCTAGATAGGTCTCCTTTAAGCACCAGTGGTCTCAGCTGAAAATCACAATGAGATACTGAATGGTGGTACTATTGAAATGTTATTTAGTCTTCCCAGAGGCAACTAATGCAGATTCTGGTTTTGGCCACATCACATAATTCTATTTACTTATTAATTTTGGGGGGTTTTTTGGTTTTTTTTCACAGGCAAGTAAGCTAAGATGGAAGATCTAAGAGGAAGATAAAGCAATTGAAAAGAGAAGGTTTTTTGGTAAACAGGAAAGTGCTGTTACTCAGTGGTTTTAAGATGACTGACTTGTAATTTTAATATTCCATTAGCAAGAAATTTTTAAAGGCATGATTTTCCTCTTAGGTTGGTAGCATTTTTAGAACATACCAGATTTGTATGAAAGAATGCTGCTCACAAGGAAATAAGAACAGCAAATGGAAAGTATTGGATAAATATTTTATTGCAGGCAAATGAGACTTTTTCTAAATTATACCATCCAGACAAGCACCCTTTTCAGTCTGAAAACATGATGTTACTTTTCATATATCTTTTGTAGGGGCTGCCTTCAGCTGTATAGCATTTGATATTAGATGCTAGAAAGAATCCAAAATAATCTGAGGTCAAATGAAAAATCAGGGAAGAAAGGATATGTGAAAACATTTTCTAAATTATCTGCCTTACTTTGAGGTTACAGACAGCCTGTACTATTTTGATTATGCTCAAGGACTTAAAAAGCATGAAGCAAAGAGCATGGTGAACCACATAAAATGAAGAGGAAAGGCACAGCAAGTGCTCCTGTCCTCGAGGAGCAGGATGAAATTCACTGCTACATGCATCAATCACTCTTTGCTGCAGGGCCTTCTGAGGGGTACTACAAGGCTTAGTACAAAGGAGAGAGACAAAACTATTTGTCTGCTTGGTTATGTTCAGTTGGCTTATGGAGTCTTTTACAAAGGGTAGCATTCACTGCACTGCCCCACTGCTTTGATAGCAAACTCACCTTGTTGTTGTCCATGGTAGCACTCAGCTGTTCAAAATCCTCTCCAAACACAGACTGATATTCATTGCTATACCACACATTGCAAATTCTGTCAAACATTCTTGAGGAACTACTAAAAATTGTGGAGGTGCTAGATTTCTTCTGAATTTTGGAACCTGATAAATTTAACTGCATTCTATCACAGATCTACCTATCAAAGATCTGCTACATATTCTGGAGAAAACGCCTAAGGCAAACCCTTTTTCCAAGCACAGTCCCTCCACACTCAGGTCTGGAAGTCATTACTCACATCATGACTAAGCAGGACTTTCTCAGCACAAACTTTTATACATACAGACAGTTTTCGTTAAAGGTATGAGGCAGGTGAGAGGGAGGAAGGCAATGGTTATATCCATGTGAAAACTGCTATCAAAATGATCTGTCCCTAATAAATAACACTGCTTCAGTACCAAATTGGTACAGGTGATAGGACAGCTTCAGTTTTTCATTACTTTCATCACATGTTTTGGTAGAAACTAAAGCCCTGCCCATCCTTTTGCCCCTGGGGGCTGTGGGTCCAGGAAGGTTATTCCTTACTTTGTGGGACATGCAGCTAAGTGAAATCCAGCCTGTATAGGACAGAAACAGCACAAGCAAGAGGAAAATGATCCTATAGCTTATGAGCACTCAAACAGGGAGAGTTCCCAATACCTGAGCCTTCCCTGCTGATCATTCTATTTCAGTCAGGCTTACCTGGGTCTGACATACAATTCCCTAACAGCTGCAAGGACTCCAAATGGCCTGCAGGAAGACCTGTAACTGAATATTCAATATTCAAAGTGTTTTACTTCCTTCCTCTGTTTAAAAGGAGTAAGACAACAGTAAGAACTCAAAAATTTTTACACCTTTACTGCACTTAGCTCTGAAAATCAAGAGCAGAAAAACACAGAAAATAACAAATTCTTTACTCAGAATATTTTGGGAAATTATACACATGTGAATGCTCTGCTTTGATTTCAACTCAAATAGACAAGCTGCTATATTTTGTGGATTTCTTGTTCCTTTTATTAAGTTGTTCTCTATCCTTACTTTGTAGTTTATTTAATATCTATTGGTATAGCATAGGTTTAGGTTTTTTCTCTTCTATGTCTTCTTATACTAAAACAACCAGGAAAAATTAATGTCTTACTCTAAACTTCATGTCTTTTCAGCTTTCTTTGTTAAGCATGTATCTAGTTTCTCCATTTATTGTAGAATAAGTTCATGCATATTTTAAAATAGGAATTTAAAGCTTTTAAGGAATTATTTAGACAAAATTCATTTTAAGAGAATATTCAGCAATATTTGGAAATTCTGGAAATGGAAGTTTAGAGCATCACATTAAAAACAAAGATTATTTATTCCAACCCAAAGTTAATTAAAAATGCTGATTTTTTTTTTTTTTCTTAATACATCAACAAAACAGCTAATTATTGCTGTTTATCCAGGTGTCTGAATGTTGGTTGTTCAATTAGGGTAGGGAGGCCAGTCATCATCTGACTCCAGATCTTCCAGGATCCTGTAAGTACCTGAACCCCCATTTGTTGTTTGGCTGCCTCTGGTTTAAATCTCAACAACTCTTCCATGATACCAGACAATGTTATGCATGTTGGTATTTTTCCTATGATGGGCAATTTCATGAAAAATGTGCTGTTTATTTCACAGGTTTTGCAAAGCTCTCAGACAGTAAAGCCTCACTGACCCTTTTGACTTGGAAAATATCTGAGCCAATTATGTAAAAGCTGAATGTCTTTGCCAACTCCGTTACCCATCCAGCTCTTTCTGTAAACAGATTATCCAATTTTATGCAGTTTCTGCACTGGCCACATTTGGATTTGAGTTCACAGAGAGAAATTCAGTGATTTTCTTCTCTTCCCAGCCACATAAAAATGTTAATATCTTGAGAATGTATTACACAAACAATAAAAAAAGATTTTATGAGGATGGTAGCTAAGATGAATAGCACCCCTGAGATGCATTGGTGTTTATTAATAATAGGCTCATTTTAAGCATTGAGTATATTTTTGTGTGACAAAGTGCCCTAGCAGAAGGCTGCTGCCATGCAGAGCAGCCCACGCCTGGCAGCCTGTTGTCAGAGCAGGTGAAGAAATGGATCGGGCTGGTTAGATAAGGCTGCTCTCCAGAACCATCAGGAGACACACTTATTCAGTGCTTCCAATTTATTTGCAGATTCTTTTAGCTTAGTCCATTAATTCCAATGTGGATTAACAACTTGACTGGATTTGTAGATAAGGCAACCTCATTTTTTGAAGTGCCCAGCACCCAAAACATTATTTGAAATCAATGGTTATGGGAGTACACTTAGTACCTCTGAAAATTGAGTTCAAAATTAATTGTAGATGTAAAACCAGTGGCAAATAATTAGTTTGAGCATTCTTCTAATGAAGTCAATGCCTATAGTTTTATTGATGTTATTGTTATAAATCAAGCTCCCTATCAGGAGTATATCTAGTGATTTTAAAAAATGAACTTTCCATCTCATTTAAAGATTCTCTGTAATACATTCCTATACCTTACCATGTAGTGCCTCTATCAAGGAGACTTTTTGAAACTTTCTACATTAAGGGTAGTGTGGACACCAAACTGTTTCTGTTTACTTCTCCAAATAGATAACAAATCTTCTTTTAATAAGAAACCACTTCATATAATTAGTGTCCAATGGTGGTGTTTTGAGACCCATTCTGATTACAAAAAAAAGGAGGAGTACATTGAAAAGGTCTTCAAAAACTATCAAAAATTTCGATGAGAGATAGATGTGAGACACCATCTTATATGAAATCTACTGCAAGACATGCATGTATTTCAGTTGCTGCTTAGCCCTTATTCACCTGCCTGCACCAGCCCCAGCAGGTTTTAAAGGAACCTAAAGTTTTAAAGGAGCCTAAAGGAGTTTTATTGAATTGCTCCTGAGCTGCATTCTTCAGGAGCAAAGCATGAAATATAATACTTGCATATGGAAAGGGCATATTTCAAGTAGCGTCATAGAACTTCATATTTACAAAATCAATCCACAGGTTGGAAAAGACCTCTGAAATCATCAGGTTCAACCTCTGACAAAACACCACCATGTCACCTGGACCAGTCTTTCCTTAAACACCTCCAGGGACATTGATTCTGCCACCTCCCTGGTCAGTCCATTCCAATGTTTAATCAGCCTTTCTGTGAAGAAATTCCTCCTAATGTCCAATCTGTCATGTGACCTTTATGTGAAATATGTATAAAAATATGTTAAAATCCAGTTGTGGTAACGCAAATGTCTGGAATTTCTGTCTTGTGCACTCAATAATTCAAAATACATCAAGGAATACAAGTTTTAGCACATTAGTTTGGGGCTTAAAATAATCACAACAAATCTTTATCTAATTCTTTCTTACAGAGAAGTAGGCTGTCCTTTACATCTGAGCACAGCAGGGCAGATACTATGACTGTTCAAGAGGAATTTTGGGTCTCAGGTTCAGGATGAAACAGCTCAATTTTTAGAGGGTCTCTCAAGCTTCTGTTAGACTTGGTTATTCAACAGTCATTTAAAAAAATACCACTGAGAAATTCCTAGTGAAAGGTTGTGGTCCTGTCATGTCCCGAGCAAAAGCTTATTTTTCTTGGTCCTTGAAGTGCTCATTGCAGCAGCATAAGGGGCTTATTTATGGCTTGGGACTGGTCTGAACAAGGAGGAAAAGGGCAGCAATCCTCTTTAGCTCAAGGTGATGCCTTGTTAAATGCTGAGAAAATGTTACACATTCACAGCTTGTCTGCTGGGTGTTTTCCACAGGAAGCTCACTCATGGCTATTTAGGCATGGTGTGAAGTTGCATAGCTTGTCATCTATTTGTATGACCCTGTACATCATTTCTGCAGCTCCTGTGCTGACACACATTGTGCTGCCTGGGGCAGGCATGTGAAAAGCCTCCTCCTCCCCTCAGAGTACTGCAGAAATCACGAAGAACAAGTAAAACACAGCATCTTTTTGTCCCTTTCCAGGGCCCTTTGAGATTATTTTGCTGTCATTTGACCCTCCCTCAAAATAAGCCAATATCTCCCCAGCAAAATAATCCAATTCCATCCTCAAAAGGCTCCCAAAGCAAAAACACCCAACTCCAAAATAACCTTACACCACCCCCCCAAAAAAGTCCCAAACTATCAGGAAGGCGTCTTTTAGAGGGAGTAGAACAATTGATTGAATAAGTCATCCTCCTTCTCATTTGCAGTTTTCTTTTTCCCCTTTATTTCCCCATTTTCCTCCATTTTAGCTTATCTTTTGTTTAATTAAAGTTAATTCAAGAATTTAAATTAGTCCAATTATATTTTTGCCTCATTTCAAAGGATAGCCATAATTCTAGAAGCTAGAAAAATCAGAAAATGAGTCATGTGTGACTGCTCTTTTTCCCAGAGAAAGCAAATACATCTTCTTGTTATGGAGCTATGCATTAAGACACGTTCACTTTAAAACGTCTCCTTAGTCTGTAAGAATATTTTATACAAGGTAATTCAGACATCTTTATGTAATGCAAGAGTCTGGCTAATGTTAATGTTCAATCAGTGATGACAGAATACATACTCTTCTGCATTTTGATTTTCATAGATACCTACTCTGTAAATATTCAGACTCTTCAAGTTGAAAGACTTATTTGAGGATTGGATCTTTCACTTGTCTTCAATTTGGGGAAAAGGGGAAAGGAAAGTCATTGCTAACTTCCTGGTTTCAAGAGAGATGAATCAGACATTGTCCTAGCACTTTCCCATGCTGCCACCAAAAAAGCACAGGCACAGAGGAGAAACACATATCACCTTTCTTCTGTTGGCAGCTGAAAGCTTTATTTCTGAATAGCATGGGGGGAAAAATCTCTGTCTTGAGTAATACTCAGCTATGTCTTTGTTGTGTTGATTAGTCATACAAAACACATACAGCACAAAAGCATTGGTGCACTGGGAAAACTGAATTTCTGTGAAAAGAAAGCTCAGGTTATAGTTCACAATGTACAACAGTTTCATGGGAGAATGAACAGTGCAGATATCTGAGAAACAACTGGAGTGTAAGGTATGTTTTAGAAATATCTATCCTGACATTGCTGGAGTAAGATGATCAGCAGCCCTGTTTCTGGCTGATTCTTTGCAGGATTTCAATGAGAATAACCACGCAAGTCCCTGTCTTTTTGGTTCTAAAGGCAGCTTATCTATTTACTGCAGCTGAAAGGGCTGATTTAGAGGTTTCTTGCCTTTCTGCCTTCTGGGTTTTGTTGCTGGCATCTCAGTGCTCATTCTCACGTAGACTTGCTTCACCATTTGGTGGCCTAATACCCAGCATTTTGATAAAAAGAATCCTATACCCCAGTATTACACCATAGAAACTATCTCAATATGAAAGAGCTTGAGCTCTAGCATTTGTATTTATCAGTGGACTTCCTAGTTCATGATATAAGATCAGATCCTTGTAAGAGCTCCCTGTCTATATCATCTTTCTTCTCCATTCAAATCCCTCCCCCTCCACAGACCCTTACAAGTTTCACGTAAGACAAGCCACGAAATAATTAATAACAGTTACAATTTGCTGAATGACTGTGCTTCTTCATTTAAAGTCAGCTGACTCACTTCTATGTGACTGATTTACCAGAAAATTAAATAGGAGGAACATTACATGTTAAAAAACTCAGTGCTCTTCAAACAAGACTAAATAATGCAGCTCTACTTTCAGTGGCCATCCTTTGTAGACTGTTTACAGAGAAACTTGTTGGTTATATAATCTGTCAGTGAGATGTTTGCTTTTTTCCATAAATTTAATTAGGTTTTGATAGATTCATCAGTTTTCATCTAAATTATTTTTGGTGAATTCTAATTGGCTCCTGCTGTGGCTTGGCAGTCACATAACTGATCATATGCCTATTTAATCCACTCAAGGGATATTTAACAAATTGTTAGCTATTTCACTGTGCACTGAAGTGTAGCTCTACCAATTCTTTTTTCCTGTCACGCTACTGGGGCTATTATGACAGTCCATTATGTGATTTATTTTGTGAAATAAATGTGAAGTGTTGCAAAAACAACAATACATCATAATCTTTACCCAAAATAAAATAAGGTCAAGAGATATCTCTTTGCTTATACATGCAAAACAAAATTACCTTTTTATCTAATATGTGGACAGTAGTTCACTTTTTCTGACATTAATGCACTAAGTAAGATATACTGCAGTGAAATAGTTATGTGATAATTCATTTTATCCTTCTAAAGTAAGTACTTAATTGGTTAAGAGGAAAAGGAATAGCCTATTTATCAGATGTTTAGGCTTGTCTACCTGGGGAAATAGCCTGGAATAGTTATTGCTACTAACTCTTCAGGAGGACATTCTTAATCTATAGTGAAATTGTCCCTGTGTATTTAGTTAACCCACACTGGGAATGAGTACAGACAGACTGTTGCACTTTGAATTCACCCCCTGCACTAGTTCTGCAACAACTCCCCCACACAGACAAATTTTTAATGAAAATAATGTAAGGAGTTCAGAAAAATAGCTGTAAAACTTAGTTCATCTTTTATGCAGTAACAATCTCACTCTCCTGCCCAGGATGCAGCTTGCTAGGCAGGACAAGAGATTACGTGGAATGTGGAAAGATGTTTCAAATAGAAGTGCCTGAGGTACAGATCCATATGCTCCCTCTTTTCCCCCAACTGCCCAAATTATTTATCCTAGGTGTTGTTAATTCTTCTCTTTTCTAGTTGTTTGGGGTGTTGTATGGGTTTGTTGGTTGGTTGTTTTGGTTTTTTTCTGTGGGATGAAGAGTATGCATGGTGCTCTTGAATTTATGGTACTTGCTCTGTTTTTCCTAGTAGAAGGTGAGCTGCTTGTGTGTTTGGTCTGCAGAACAGTCCTGCAATACTTCAGCTCTCAACAGGAGATGTGGCACTCACTCTTCCTTCTGCTAGCACAGAGAGACCTAATCAGTGAAACAATGGTTTCTGGTAAGACCTGTTGGTGTGCAGACCTGTCAGTGTGCAACTCTGATTCTCGCTCTTTAAAATAAATCAGGGTAATGATGCTTGTAAAATGGTGTGGAATTTGGGAAGACAAATATGATAGATGTGAAATCATAACAAATCATCTTCTCAGTAGAAATAACAAGTTTTCTCAAAATGTGGCAATTTCTCTGTGTCACAATTCACATATTATCAGACTTGGGAAATGCATAGCTCAGATATCATTAAACAAGACAGAGCTGTCAATATGCTAGTCCAACAAACAACATAAAGTATTAAACTTTGCTGTAATTCACATGTCATCAGAGACATACAGCAGCTTCTGTATGGATATACAGCCTGTTTTCTTAACAGACTGTAGTAAGTGAATATACAACAAGTGCAGTAAAGCACTGTCAAATCAAACCATTAGGAATGACAGACCCCAGTGGATTAAGTCATGATGGCAAGGTCAGTGGGATGTGAAACTTGGCTAATGATGTCATGCCCTTGTCAGCTTGCATTGGCTAAACACGTTAAGGTTTACCAGCAAGCCCTATGGCTTAGTGAACACTGCTAAAGGGAATTTCGACCTGAAATAGGTCAACGTGAGCAGAATACAAATACTTGTGCTGCAAAGACTCTTGTTGAAAGCCTGGCACCACTAAAGCCAATGGGAGCTTGGCCAGTGACCTCCATGGAGCCAGGATTTTGCCCTTTGGCTTTTGTGGATATGACATTCAATTAAATCCCTTTGCTTCCATTTTGTAGATTGTAGATTTCATCGTATGTCATGAGACATTTGTAGATTTCAAGCTGTGTAACAGGGAACAGCATCTCATTAAGGATTTGTACAGATACCGGATCAATGGGACCTCAGTCCTTCCAGGGCCACCTCACACATGCTGAAGAACAAAGCAATAAAAGAAAGCCCATCTGCAGTGCAAGAATGATCTTGCTGTAGGAATTGGTTAGTTTTTATCATCTGAAAATGACTGCCCAGGATGCTCTGTGCAGCTGAACAGAGCAGTGGGTAAGTGTAGAAGGAGCCACAACCAGCTTCCCCCTGTCAGAAAACATTATGGTGAACAGGGCTCAGAGGCAGGAGATGTCTCCCAGCCAAGACCCAGCCACTCTGACAGCTGGTGCTCCAGGAGCCACCCAAGTACTTCCAAAGGGGAAAGGGGCACTAAAAGAGGGGCTGGACAACAAGGCAGGGTGAAATTTGTCTGTGTCTCTTGGAGGGACAGAGATCAGTGGGGCATCTTATGTTTCAGATAAGGAACCAGCCTTGAAACTCGTCTGTCTCGCAGAGTGGGGATCGTGTTTTATAGCAGTTTGGTTTGGTTTTGAATCAACACTCAATGAATAAGTAGTAAAGCTAGTTCCTTCAGACAGAAATTTTTTTTGTTGTGTTTTTTTTTTTTTTACTTCTAGGCATAGACATTGCTAGGTTTACCAATTGAGCAAAGCAAAAACACGCCTCCATAGCCAGAGCCACAAAAGCCAAGGCCCCCTTAAGAGGCCATAGGCAGAGATTCTCAGAGATCATACAGAACCATATTTGAAATGTTGTGCAGGCAGGAACTCCCCCTGTGATTTCATACAGGCGCAGGTGTGCCTAGCTCTGCCTAGCTCATCTAAGGGCAGTAGGAGGCAAAGGCTAAAGGCAGTATATTTAGTCCTTCTTCAGTGAGTTCTGTTACACCTTTCAAAGCAGACTTCTAAACTTTTCCAGATATATTTTTAGAAATATTTTGACTCAAGACCCTCAAAGTTTAGCAGAATCCCAATGGCCGGTGGCTATGAGGGAGTTACAAATCTCATTCTGATATTCAGATCCAAGCTTAGATTCCAAGACACTTTGGTTTTGTGTTTTTTTAATTGCAAATACACAATGGTTTAATTTCCAAGAAAGTTAAGTGTTTAAAGCATGCTACATTATTTGCTTAAAAAAAAAAAAAATCTTTTTTTTTCTCCTAATGAGGTAAATAAAATAAGGTAGGAAGAGATGGAATTGACTAATTCTAGAAAGGTGGGGCCAAAGTCTTAGATACATTTAGGCAACCAAAACTAAAGAAAACTTTAGAAGTGCCCAACAGTATAGAAGTCTTGCTTCTGCTAATGTCAAAGATTGTTTTACTCTCAGACTGCCTAAAGAATGGCAATCTGAAAGATGAGATATTGAGTATTATTAGTGTCAGTGTCAAAAAATGTTAACGAGCAATATTATCACAAATTAAAACAGACGCAGGCAAGTAGCTAAGAAGAAGCAGGTTTCAGAGAAGGAAAATCTTACACATAACAAAAATTTATGTCATTAAATAGTCTAGATGTGCACAACATCTCCAATAATATTAATTTTAAAAAGAATGTCATGGAATACAGTGACCTCAACAGATAGTTAGAGTAGGGAATTAGCTAAGAGTAATAATCTCCTAGTGTGAAGGCAGATGCTGTCAATCAGGAAAAATCATAAGTAAAAATGGAGAACAACAGGACTAAAAAGGGACAATTTTGTTTGCTATTGCCTCAGCTTTTCAGCTGCCCATGAACAGGCTCATGAGACGGACCTGAAACAGGGACATTATGAAGTTCTTGGGACTGAAATGTGAAGTCTCTTCTCTGAAACACAAAGAGCCATATTTTGCTACTGACTTAGCCCTCCTCCCAGTTTCTGCACATGTACAGATAAACCTCCAAAGCCAGAAGTAACAGAGTAGATAACATGTTTCAACAAGATCAAGTTCAGCAAAATTTGAATGATTGTGAATATCCAAAAGCAAATACGAAATTCCGGGAATTCACTTACATTGTGAATAAGCAGAAAGGAGCAGAAATTAAGGTATGAACAGGGAAAATTTATGGGAATATGAACATTTCAGGTAGGGCAGAGAGGAACATAGAAGCTTTCTCTCAACAGGTACAAAGATGAAGCTCCACAACAAGAGAGGATTGTTGTCATCAGCAGGCAGAATAGAAGCAAGCCCAACCACAGCACACCCCTAGCACAGCACAAGAGCCAGGAGATTATTTTAATTCACAACAGCCTCTATACCAGAAGCTGAGCAGCATAACCAAGTTACCAACATAGAAATGCTTAAGCAAACAAAGGAAATACTTATGACCAGGAATAGTCAAGTCCCCAGACTGAAGGCTGGGCAAGTAGCAAACCAGAAGTACATAAAATTAAACAGCAAATAGCAGTCAGAAGCCAATATGGGGGTGCAAAAGGGTCTGCAGAAGAGCAATGGAGCAACCAACAGGCATAAGCATAAAGTGAACTACAAATCAGGTATAAGCAGGTGAGAGGAAAGGCATCCAAGTAGCTTCATCTATCTAGTTAAAGAAAGAGAAGACTAAAATACTATATTGTGCATTTTACAGAAGCAAGCTGGCACACTTAAAAAGATTAAGGCATCTAGTTATTTAGTATAAAAAAATGTGTCAGAGGAAATGTAAAATTGTTTTTACAAAAGAAAAAGCAGAATATGCTGTAGAAGTGTTCTTATAGACATGTATGTAGGACCAAAGAGTAAGAAATTTAGCGCAGAAGTGTGTTCAGTTACAAACCTATATATTTTCAGGATTATGAAAATCAATAAGAATTTTCCTTTCTTTACTGAATAACAAATCAAAAAAAAAAAAAAAAAAGAAATTAAAAAGAAAAAAGAAAAAAGAAAGGAAAAGAAAGGAAAAAAAGGGGGGGGGAAAAAAGAAAAAAAGAAAAAAAAGAAAGGAAAAAAAAAAGAAAGGAAGAAAGAGAACACCTTCAGCAAAGTTCCCTTGTTCCAGGCCAGTAAAATAGAGTTTGAAGAGCAGTTTTCAGAGGGTGTAAAAACCTCATAATTAATCATTTCTTCAAACACATCAGGAGCAGGAGGCTATAGAGTTTGTAGGCCCATTAATTGATTAAAGCACAAAAGGAACTTCCAGAGAAGATAAAGCAGAGGAGGAAAATTAAATGATTTTTTACAGCCTTGAAGGAGTTTGGGGAAATATCTGGGCTGGAACCTTTCTCCATGCATCAGAGGGGATATGTCAAAGGAACTACTTCACAGTGAGTTCATTAGAAGGATCTATAGAAGAAATTGTCAAAATTAAGGTAAAAAATTGTCAGTTTTAGATGATTTAAAGGCTGACCTACTAAAGGAAGCTGCGAGGCATTAGAGCTGTCATTGCACTGCAGGAATGGAGGATGGGAAAAGTGACGACAAATTGTTTTGAGTTGCAAGGCGTATCTGTAGAGCTGCAGCACCTTCTAGTTTGACAGCTGTATCAGGAGCATGGGTGGGACTTAAATAAGAGGATATTGGGAAAGTGCAGTACTCCAGAGCGTTCAAAGAGGGGAGTCATGTCCTGCAAACTAGACAGAATTCTCTGAAGGCATCCAATAATACAGCCAGTTAAGAACATGGCCATAAAAAAGGAGAGGAATGGCCAGGCTGGATTTGCTAAGAATCCTGTCCCCAAAAGCAAATGCCTAGGAAAGAGAAGACAGCCAGGACAGATGTACAAGATGGTCCTGATGAATGCCCCTAGGGCTTCCAGTCATTCTAACTTCCATGAGTGCTTTAGGCAGCCTTTATTTCTATACATTTAGTAACCTTCAGTGGATATGTGATCTGTGAACTAGACCAGTCTGTCCCTTGAATCCATAAATAACAAATACTGTCCACGTTAAGTATGGCAACAAACTTTGAAAGCTAACTACACCTTGCATGAAGAATCATTTTGCTTTTTTTTTTTTTTTCTAAATCTGCCTCTAGAAGCATCCTTCAGTGTCCCCTACTTTAGGCACGAGAAGAGATAGTGAACAAGCAATTCCCATCCTATCCTGCACATACTGATTGGGATTCAACCTCTGGAATTCCTGAAAAGTATTTGACAGTGTCCTTCACCAAAAACTCTTCCTACCACAGTAAAGGAAAGGAACTCCTTTGAGCAATAGGTAAAGCGTTAAGGTTTAGAAAATGAGGAATAGGAATAAGCAAGCAATTTTCTCAATGCAGAGGAGGTACCAGCAGAGTATGTGATAAGTCTGCCCTGTTCAACACACTTCTAAATTACCTAGAAAAGGTGGTGAGTAGTAAGATGGCTATGTTTTCTGTTGATAAGAATTTAGCTCATGGAAAAAAAAAAAAAAAAAAAAAAAGAGCGAGAGAACTGCAGGAAACAAACTGACTGGATGATTAAGTGGCAGATGAAATTCAAAATAGATAAATGTAAAGTATCATGTACAAGAAAAACAATCCTAACTTTATATACAGAGTGACGGTCTTTAAATTGGCATTCAGGAATAAGATCTTGGAAATATAATAGTCTATGAAAGTGCCAGAGGTCAAAGTTCAGGATTAATTAAAAAAAAAGCAAATTGAACGTGAGGAATTATTAAGAAAGGAAAAGAGAAGGGAGAGAGAGAAGATCATCCCATGCTGTATAGATATGGAGCCACCACACCCTGACTACTGTGGGCAGTTCTGCTCCATCTCCATAGTGGACAGCAGGTCTGAAAGGGATTCAAAAGTGGAGTATTAGGATGACAAGGGTACCAAATGTTTTCTGCAACTAAAGTGATTAAATAGATAAGGGTTTTTCAGTCTGAAAAGAATTGACTGAACAAGACTGTAAAAAAGATCTACGAAATCACAAGTGTACAGCAAACATAAGCAAGGACTTTGTGTTCATTATCTTTTCTAATTCAAGAATCAGAAAGTAGCAAAGAAAGACAAAATATGACAAATTCAAAACAAAGAAAAGAAATAAAGCACACAATCAGCTGCAAGAAATCTTTCCATAGGTTTTCACCAGAGTTTCCCAGGCTTCAGAGAGTGATGAGTCAAAACAGGATAAGTAAAAAAATCAATCCAGGTCTATTAAATATGGAGACAAAATGTGTAGCCCAGGAAGAACCATGGTTCTTCAGAAGCTATTATGCCAGGGAAGGGTTTCTGGCTTCCCTGGCTTTGTACTCCTCTCAATGCATCAACAGATGCTGCTGCTATCAGAGAGAGGATAATGGATTTAACTAATATTTTGGCTGTACAAGTTTAGGTTTTCTCACGTGCTCAGTCAACACACTCCAGCTTTTAAGATTCATAGCTAGTAAAATACTTTCATTCTTTAGTCTAGTACAATAAACTTATCTGGTATGTGTCATACTGACAGCACAGAACCCCACTGGACTATGACGGTATTTTTTTAGTGGCACTTTATAGTTTTAACACTTGAAAGCTGAAGGACCACTTGTGAAAGAAATAAGTGAACAAATTGACACAGGAGAACTGCTTCAACAGGAGGTCTATCTGTAGCACGTCTTCAAGTCTTCATGGTTGCTGGAGATGGCCAGTTATGTTGACCTTGGCATACTGATTTTGGTGCAAATGGAGTTCATCTCATTCATTGAAGACATAGTTCAGTGGTGGGTATGTTGGTGATGCTGGATTAACAGGGGGACTTTCTTGATGATCCTAGAGGTCTTTTCCAACCGTAACATTCTGCAATTCTACAATACTCCTCAATTTTAATTCCATCAGATATCAAGAGGGCAGCTCAAGTTTTGGGGTGTTTTTTTACAGTTACTTACTTTGTAATAGCCATAGACTGCCACAGCAGAGTTACAGAGCTCAGAGTTCAAACCTTGTTCTGCTTCTACTCAATTCAGTAATACTGGCTGGCAGTATTTCATGGCATTGATGCCACTGAGTTCTCTCCTGGAGTCCCAGCTGGGAGGAACAGCAAAGAGATTTGTAAATGGGTACATCAATGGCAGAGGTGGAGAGCCTGAGAACAGGTCAGGGACTTTGTAGCATTTTCATAGTAACAGGCATGACTGAGACACACATGGGAATACCACTTCTTAATGTCCTCCCCATTAAACAAATTAGGAGCTAAAAAATGTGCCTGTCTTTGCTTTGCTGCACAGTGTGTGATGGAGCAGGCACTACTCTTCATGCCAGTGGAAAAATGGGGTCCAGCTGGGAAGTGCTCAGTGCCACAAGATCAGGACCCCAGTGCACACAAGGGTCTGGCATACACACGTGTGTGCACACACATCCCCAGCAAGGAGGGAACGGCAACCAGGCTGCTCCCACTCCAGGGCAGAGGGCACTTCCCCACCATCCAGTCCCCAGTGGGAAACTCCTCAGGCTGGACAGAATCTCTGTACCTATTTACTGGGTATTTACTGTACCTACTTACAGAATATCTAGAGTACTTTCTTAACCTTAATTGCACAGGGGAGAGGAACAGCCCATTAAATTGTGATCCATCAGATTGCAGACAGAATTTAAAACATAGTCCTACTTTAGGCAGTATGTGCAAAGTCATCCTACCTCACATCTCCCGGCAAGTTTGACAATCCAGGGACCATCCTCCTCAAAAAGAGAGCATTGTTTCAAGTTTTCAGGGTTACAGTGCCCCAGCAGTTCCAATTACCTTCAGCTACAGTTAGTGTTAAGCACTCTGAAAATCAGAGCCTTAAGGCCTTGATTTTCATGGGTTTTACCTGAGATGCAGCTGAAAATGCTCAGCCCATTTATCCCATCAGTGGGAAAAGACACTGAAGTGGTTTGGAAATGAAAGGAGACTTTGCTAGATCTTCTTGCTCGTATCTTAGTAAACTTCCCAAACTGGAATTTAAGAATGGAAACATCTCATGTCTCAGAACTGTGGCAGCATACAAAGTCTCAAAGAAAAATGAAATAATGTAAGGAATCTCCATGTGTTCTTTGCCAGATAATTAAAAAACATCCTGCAAATTGTTCTGACATGTTTTTGAACTTGCATTTTATTCTGTGAATTGATGTTAAACTGTGACCCTTTGCTGGGCCATTTGCAAATAGAAAGATTGTCACATTAAATCATTCTAAAATACAACCACATTTACATTCCAATTTTAGTCTGCATTTCCCTAGTGATGCAGACAAAATAAGAGTTTTCTTTAATTGAAGTTACTCCCCAGAATGCTAATGAGCACTTGATTGAGTTTGGACATTTTCATAATTCTGATGTTCTTATTTTGCTGACAAAAAAAAAAAAAAAACAAAAAAACAAGGATACAACTGACCTTCTCTAATGTCCTCCTGTTCCATAGAAGGCAGTACACAGGAAATTGTTTTGGGGGTTGTTTTGGGTTTTTTTCATTACAAAGGTTGTTTCCCTTGTCTGGATATTGACTGAAGGTGATAGGACAAAACAGGAATGAGTGAAGTTATCATGTCTTTGTGTTCATATTTGCCCACTGGTAGGATATTTTTCTGAGAGCATAGGCTGTGTTGAACTTAGAAAGGAGAAAAGTAATTTGGTCATTTCTGTAGTGGCATAAAGCTGGCCTTCCTTATCACTCTCTACAACTACCTGAAAGATGGCTGTAGCCAGGAGGGGGTCAGCCTCTTCTCCCAGGCAACCAGTGACAGGACAAGAGGACACAACCTCAAGCTGCACCAGGAAGTTTAGGCTAGATAGTAGAAAAAAAATCTTCACAGAAGGAGTGCCTTAACTTTGGAATGGGCTGCCAGGGAGGTAGCTGAGTCACCGTCCCTGGAGGTGTTTAAAAAAAGACTTAATGAGGCACTCAGTGACATGGTTTATCTGATAAGGTAATGTTAGGTCACAGGTTGGTCTTTTCCAACCTAGTTTGTTCTGTGATTCTTTTCTTTATAAGGCAGACTTCAAAACAAACAGAAGCAGAAAATGTGAAGGTTTTTCAGCACAGTGTTTTGTTTCTACCAGTTGACAGATTTTGTTTTCAGCAGAAACAGTGATTAGGCCAAATGCTCCCATTTGCATTATATGCAGTAATGCACACTCCTGCAGAGCAGAGCAAGGTTCAGCATAAGAACAGGGGCTTGTGCTTTGGCTTTGCACAGCTGCAAGTGAAAACCCACCCTGGGCAGCAGATGAGAACTCATCCAGTGTGTTTGCCTTCCATATGGTACAGCCAGATCAATCCAAGCTACTCCTCCTGCCAGAGCACTCCTTTCTCCACCATGACACAGCCAGATTAGCTCCTCCCTCCTCTCTCCAAAACCCAAGGTGTGTAACCAAAGATGTAATATTACACAATCAACACAAATGAGTGTTAAACAAACATTAAGTGTGATAAAATGCAAATAACATGCAAGTCAGTTATTCTCCAGAGTTTGTTGAAATAAGAGTCACGGCCAGATGTAGATGGCGGGTAGGGTAGATGGCGTCCAAAGACAAAATGGAGAAAAGTCAGGTACCTGGGAGAGAGAAACAAATTGTTGACACCACAGTTGCCTTGAGCAATTGGGACTGGTGAGCGTTAAGTCAGGAAACCTTTCATACTCTGGAAAACTCCTGGAGCCGCAGATTCCAGGAGTCTCATTCAGTCTTTGAGCAAAACAGCCATGTTATCATCCTCTTTAGGGAGAGCATGATCCTTTAGCTTTGTTTTAAAAATTTCAAAACAGAGCATTTTTTTGAGCAATATTTTTCTTTGCTTTAGCATTTCCAATCAATGCGTGGGAGTTAAACAGTTTTAAAAAATGGAACAACAGACAAAACCAAAATGGTTTTTGTCAGTATTCTAACTATCTCACATGCTGATTGGAAAGAAACAGAATCATAGAATCACAGAATCATAGAACCATAGAATCATAGAATATGCTGAGATGGAAGGGACCCATCAGGATCATCTAGTCCAGCTCCCTGGCCATGTGCATGACAATCCCAAGAATCACACACACCATGTGCCTGAGAGTGTCCAAACCTTGTTTGAACTCTGTCAGGCTGGTGCTGTGACCACCTCCCTGGGGAGCCTGTTTCAGTGCTCAGCCACCCTCTGGGTGAAAAACTTTTTCCTAATATCCAACCTAAGCTCCCCTGACTCAGCTCCAGGCCATTTCCTTGAGTCCTGTCACTAGTCACAAGAGTGAAGAGATCAGTGCCTGCCCCTCTTCTTCTTCTTGTGATGTTGTTGAAGACCACAATGAGGTCTTGTCTCAGTCTCCTCCAGGCTGAAAAAAACTATTGACCTCAGCCTCTCCCTATAAAGCTTCCTCTCCAGACCCTTCACTATGCTCAAGCTCCTCCTTTGGACACTCCTTAATGTTTCATGTATTTCTTATATTGTGGCCCCCAGAAATGCCCCCAGCACTTGAGGTGAGGCTGCCCCAGTGCAGAGCAGAGCAGGACAATCCCCTCCCTTGCCCAGCTGTGCCTGATGCCCCCAGGACAGGGTTGGCCCTCCTGGCTGCCAGAGCACTGCTGGCTCATGGTCAACTTGCCATAGACCAGGAACCCAAGGTCCCTTTCCACAGGGCTGCTCTCCAAGCCCAGAAATGGACATTGACTAGGAAAATCAGCTGTGAGGACAGTAAAAGCATATCTGAATAAACAAGAGCTGACACAGAATCTTCACTCTATTGCCTAACTGAAGTGTTACAGATTCAGAAAGCTGAGATATTTCTCTTTGTCATGTCCTTGTATTTCCCTATTTAATTCGGAAGTAAAAGTCATAAAAAAAACCAGACAGATGTTATTTAATTTCCCTGGAAATAAAGGACAAGTGAATCTTTGTGGAAAACTTGTCTTTTCAGCTGCCAGCTACTGATGTGACAGGGAGAGAAGCTCCCCTGAGATTTAAATACATATCCACAAAATTTTGCTAACTGTCCAAACACAGCATTAAGTGACTACTGATATTGTACAGAGGTTTTCAGCTATAAGAATAGTCTCAGTTAAAAAGGGGGAAAAATAACAAAGCAAAGGAAAACAAAACAGAAAGCTAAACCAAAAAAAATCCAAAAATAAATTAAAGAAGAAAATCACACTTTAAAAAATCCAAAAAACAAAAAAAAAACCACTTCAACTTTTCCATGATTAACATTTTCTTCAGGCTGTGCAATATGACAATGTGGAAAATACAAAATACTTTGCCTCTTTACTTAATAAGTCATCTTGCATTAAAAGAAGGAGAGCATTTAGCATTTTACCAACAGAGAAGTGTGCTGGAACAAGGTATTCCTAAAGCAAACCGTTCTCAGGGCAGAAGAGGAAGGACTTGCTGGCATCAGCAGGCTCAGCTGTTAGCTCTGCACAGACCTTAACAAACGTGTACAGCCTGCTATAGGTAATTAAATGTTGAAAGGCTCATTTTGGAGAGCAAAGCCTGCTAATTCTCTGCCTTGAAAATATGCTTGTAACAATGACAGGGCTTTTTTTAGTTCTAGCTTCATGTTAGCACAAAGTGCAAGGTTATATCACACTTCAATTGATTAAGTGCTGATCGCCCCAGTAGACAGATTTGATTATATTGCAAGTATGAGCCTGGAGAGAGTAATTAGTAGTTTCATCCTCATTCTGCATCCTCCTTTCCACATTTAGATTATGAACAGAGCCTTTCAGGCTTCTTAATTTATTTTTACAAGGTATCACAGATCCACAGCTGTTTGGCAGCAGATGCAGAAGAAGGTGCATTTATGGAATGTATTGAGCCCTTAATTATTAAGGCATTTCTTGTTTTGGTGACCTCTATCCTTGTTCAACTTATCTGTAGTCACAGTCAGCAATAGCTGTGGAAGAAATGGAGCAAAGACAGCTAAACTGTTTAGGCAGCAGCATTAATGCTGACTTTGATGGCTTTCTTCACCTGTTCACTTTCTTCTATTTAAAATTGTCATGTGGCTGGCAAAGCACTCAGGAAAGTTTACATTTGTCCAGTCATGATTTTCAGAACACAAACTTTTGTCCTTGACTTTTATTCTTTTATCTTGCAGGGACACAGGCACAAAAAAGGGTTGTGAATTGTATGCTAACCTGATGTTAATGAGAGATAAGAATAGCCTCTAACATCCAGGGTGTCTCTATAAAATATTTCAGTGACTAGTACCCAGTAATGCCCAGTATAGATGTTATCTATAGTGGTGACAGGAAGAAAAAAAAGCTTTTAAATACTTTCATAGTAGCTTGCCCATAAGTAGCCCCTAGAAAGGATCAAAGTTTGGTAGGAAGAATTGCTGACCAAAATGCAATATGCGCAACCAGTAAGTAATTTATCAACCTCAGTAGATTTACTTAAATGCTACAGGTGGAATGGCAAACTGAAACATAATTTTTGGGATACTACAGGAGTGCATTTCTTTCTGCCAGTATTTTCCTCCAACCAGTTTGGGGCTTTGAGTGCAGAACATTGGGTCATTTACATATTTCCCAGGCAACCACTCCTACCTGACTAGCAACAGTGATCTATCTTGACTGAGCTGTAGCCTCAAGAGAAATGTATTCTGGATTTTGAACATCTACATTGATAGAAAAATCTCCCTCTAATGATTGCTTAAAATCTAGAGATACATACTCATTTCAGAAATATCTTTCCTGAAGGTGATTTTTCTTTATTGAAAACATCAGTTGGAAGTCACAAAACAGGTCTGAATATTACTTAACACATTCTTGGTTTAAAAAGTCATGTCAGCAATGTGCCATAGCCTTAATTACTGCAGAGAAATTAGCAAAGAATTATATGCAAATAAATGAAGATAATCAAGGCTATTAGCACATTTTGCTACTCAATCATTTCAATTGCTTTAGGCTATGTGACAGTAAGTATTGATATGGGAGAATCAGCTAAAAAAAAACCAAGATAACTTTATCATGTGAGTACCCAGCATGAACATTTCAAATATAGTGCTGAGCCATACAGTGTCAAACTGGGCTGGCTCTGGTAGTCCATATTACCTACATTGTGAGCATGGTTTGGTATGAAAAGTGGGGTTGGCAGTTCAATATATCCTATTTTTTGGTTTCTTCTAAGTGCATGTCTATATAGTTAAGATATTTCTATGCTGCTTTTTGCTTCAGGCAGTATTAGTTACTGGGACTGTCTGGTTTAATGTTGCTGCCGAAATGTGTCTATCATTTCAGGATGCAAGACTTGGAGAAATCTGTTGTTTTACCAGTGTTAAAATTTCTGATGGCAGAAGAGACAAATCTGGTGCTGCCATGTTTTGACACAATGGCCAGTTCCTGCTTCTGAGCTGCAATTTTTCTGCCCTGTGATAAATCTCACCAGTTCTTGCTGGTTTTTCTAAATTTCTGGGAAGAAGAATGCAGTTTATTCTTGTTGGGTGGAGACTTCTATTCTCACAGTACAGTTTCCAAGAATTCACTTTTCACTGATCTTGTTCAAACTGTTCCAATGACTGGGAGGGCACTGTCCGCTTAGCATGACTCACAGCCTCCAGGACACCCAGCCAAGGCAGATTTGTCTTTCATGGGTGTTCCAGGCTTGGTGAGAAGTGGAGATTACTCAAAGAGAGGAGCCAGTTTCCTGGGAAAACTGATTCTTGATGCTGGATGGGAAAAAGACACTGGCTGCCCAAATGGAATGAGCCTGAGCCAGAGGGAAAAGCAGTCTGCAGCTGAAAGGGGATGTGACCAACTGGTGAAAGAGGAATAACTGGGAGTTCAGGAGAGCAGGAGCCAAGTTGAAAGATAGAGCTTGGGTGGTGGGAGATGCAGCTCCCTGCTCAGAGAGGCTCCCTGTGGGGAAGGTGGGAGCAGCAGCAAGATAAGCTGAGGCACTCAGGAGCAGTGCCAGACAGGCAGGCCGAGGGTAGGAGCAGAGGGATTAATCTGGATATTAATCATGCTGACACTTGCTTTTTGTTCACCACAAGTAGTTGCTCACTTAATTGCTCTCCAGAGGTTCACTCTCCCCACGTGCAGGACTGGGTTCTTGGGGACTGTGGTTCACAGGAATGACTCCAGGGTTTAAACATACAGAGAAAGAAAATACAAATGTAAGACTTTGACTGTGGTACAGTTCTCATACACACACATACTCAGCTATTATTTTAGGACTGTTTCTCTCCTTGTGCCAATACTAACAAATTAAACAGTTCAAAGGAGCATCCCCAGGCACTGGAGTTGTCACAGTTGCCTCCAACAGAAGGCCTGGCCTGGCCTCCTGCTCTCTCAAACCATTCCTAGATGCATATTGGGAGTTAGTGCAGCCTGGGTTCCTTCCCATTAGATGTGACACTTTATCCCAAGGTCTGAGGGAATTTAGTAGATGTGGGTCAGCTGCCCTCTGGGTCCAGGTACTATCCTGGAACACTCAGGTGACAAGACACAGTTTTTATACAATGCTACAGTCAACTTCCCATTCATCGCTCCTCATGCTTGATGGGGATTTTATTATTATTGTGTGTTTTTAACATATGTTATGTCTTAGAAGAGAAAAAATTCCAACAGCTAATTTTTCTCAGCTTTGTCTAGCTCTAATTAAGCTCCTAGAAGCTGGCTCAGATTGAGCATCCTCAGAAATTTTACAGGTATTAGAATGCAAGAACCTAGTTTGTAGTGCTGTATCATACAGCTCCAGAATGGTGTCACCCTTACAGTAGTAAGGATTATTTCTTATAATGCCTTCTATTATTTCTAATATTTGCTCAAATCCTTGCCATAATTGCAAAGAATTGTAATGTTCACTTTTATCATTGTAGATTGGATCCTCCTACCCATGACTCAGGTCTATACTTGGAAGATTCCTTTGCTCATGAGAGCTCTCCATTCATTCATTAATACACTCTTTCATTCGGGCACCTCCTCATGAACTCACCCCTCATAATGTTCCTCCATTTTTTTTTTCAATGGGTCAGAACCTCAGGTATTGAAGTACTGAACTACTGAATATTACTTCTCACCTGTGAAATGAGAAAGCCTTGGTTTTTACAGCTTGTGGATTATAAATGACAGACGAGTCACTGTTTTCATAGCCTGCAGAGTCACCACATTTATATATAATGTGTAGTGTTTCTAGTGTTGCAGAAATGGAATGGCAAGATTCTTCTTCGTATTAAAGCAGGAATGTCCTGTGGCATTTTTTATTTATTTCATTATTCCATTAGTAAAATTTTTAGTCCTTACTGGACTTAAAAAAAAAAATGCTAGGTGTGTCAACATCTTTTCTATCATTCAGTGAAATTTTGTCTTTTCATTCATCAAATTTTAAGAAAAATATTTTTCTGTATGTATCTTTTGTCAATTTAAATAAGCTGATTTTGTTTATATTTTAGCAGAAATCACAAGCATATGACAATACAAGGAGAATCAGGGTACCTTGTACTTCTTTATATGTGGGAAAATGACATAAAATTTGGAAAACCAAAAAAGTATATTAGATGCTACATCAGATATAACTACAATCATATGCTGGGTCTTTATTTTCCTACTTCTCCTATTTCTAGACACAGTTAATAATTTATATACAATAAACTCATTTGCATAACAGATTCACTGGGCACATTTAAATTCTAAATAATTACCTTGAACAACTTGGAAAATGCTACAGTAATAACAAAGTAGAAGAACTACTCAGAGCATCTTCAAATCCTTGAAAAAGAGAATTTTTTACAGCAGTTGCCAGATCAAGGTAATTACAGGACCAGTACACCACTCTATATATGTCAAAGGAATGTGTATTTTTAAATCAAGCTAAATGGCTGTATAGGCTATTAGGATCATTTTATGATGCTGCTGTAGCTGAGACAACATCTCTCAACAGCTTAAATTTATATGTGTAATAATGGTCTGCTTTGTTTAATACTTATTTTTGCTAAATTGGTGCGACCTTTCTATTTTCTAATGTAGATTGGTGGCAATGTGTTTGTTTTAGGAGAGAGGCTCTGCTCCATAACATTGTTTGTGCAGACTGTGCAACGTTACCCAATAAGTGTTTACTACATGGGGCACTAAAACTCAGATTTATGCCACATCTTTAGAGTGGTAGTCAACTGCAGTTGCTATTACAACAATTCAATTTTTGTATAATACACAGTAAACCTCCACTGAGAATGGTTTTATACTCTTTTAATGCACTCCATATGCTGAAAGGAACAGTTTGAGATTAAGGGAGGCTTATGGTTGATGCTGCTAAACTTCTTGTTTTCATTTGGAAGCCCCAGAGGCCCATAACATCCCAGTGCCAGCATCACACCCTGGCCCAGGGGCGGGCTGGCTGCCACCTCTCTTCACCATCACTTGTAGACCTGCACAGGGGTTGTGCGGGCCCAAAGAGATTTAAAGTCACAATCCAGCCTTCTCCGGACTACTGCTTCTCACATCTTGGCCTCTCCCACCCAATCTCCCACTCATCTCATACGTGTCTTGTGTTTTGTCCTCATGCCCCAGTTTCGTACTATCCAATATAAAAACCTGCCATGAAGAAACTTTTCCTCTAATGCTTTTTCTCTTATACTGGCATATTTTTTATGTATATACACACAATTATGGATCTATGCTATCTTTCTTACCCATAATGCTCCAATTTCTGTCTCATTTTTACGTAACTTAATAATGTGTTTGGCTGTAAAGGAATATAAAATATCTTTTTATATTGAAAGTGAAATTTTGAAACAAGATAAGCCAAAAAAAAAAAAAAAAAAAAAATCAGAGTTGTAGATGAACTCAATATCTCAATTACTGACCTCAGAAAATCAAAAGGTAGGCAACATGTCCCTGTACAGAGGAAGACAGATGTACCCCTATGCTGGGCAGATATACAGAGAACTATGTATCAGACTTAAAAAAGCAGTTTCTCATGCAGGTGACCATGTGAAATTTACAACAGGGACTGTAGCAGATTGGTTTGTGAAGCAGGCTTTGTTCCCAGAAGAAAGGAATTGTCTGTCATGATGGAGCAGGTTGGATAAGAGTAACTTCAGCTAGGACAGATCACAAGAAACAGAGCAATATAAAGGCCTCCAGACCTGGAGGGAAGAGTATCACCTCTAATGGTGCAGCA
The DNA here is from genome assembly GCA_018697195.1 of Certhia americana. NCBI lineage: Eukaryota > Metazoa > Chordata > Aves > Passeriformes > Certhiidae > Certhia > Certhia americana. The sequence goes on from CM031858.1 coordinate 17,221,105, forward strand.
TAAATCCAGCTTTTAGTTCCCAATCCAATAAGTACTTGGTGACTAATTTTGTAGATGTTACATCAACAGATACAGCCACACATCTACAGTAGAAAATAGAAAAACCAAAAAAAATGTATCTGATTTTATGTATTGGGCAAATCAATACACCAACAGTCACAGAAAATCCTGAAGTAGCATTGTTCAAGGACCAAGAAGAGCCTGGCTGCAGCTTCCCAGAAATATCAGAGCAATGATTTAGAAGAACCAGAAATGAAAATTGCAATAGCAATTCATGTGGTAATTTGGACATGGTCAAAGATTTCAAGAGAGCAACAGTTGGCACAGGTCTGGGTAGAGCAACTCACAGCCCATCAGGCAGAGTTCACTGAAAGGCAAACAATGTCAAAGCCAACTCAAGTTGGAGAATGAAGTAGAAGGCTGATTTAAGGGAAAGAAGTATATCCCAGAGAAGAAACAGTCAAACAAACAAACAAAAATGTTTAAGGGTGGAGGAAGTTCTTTCTGAAAGTAAGCATGATTATGGTGTAGTCTGGAAAGTGAGACAGCGAATTGAGCAGAGGGAGGGCTGGGTTGAAGAGAGACACAACTGTGCTGTTCAAAAAACAGTTGGAACAGTACATTTGGAGACCACTCTGAGTAACACTAAATTAAATTACATTCCCTAGAGACGGTGAACCTTAGTGAAAAAGCCTGTATGTAACTCACTTAGAAAAACAGTGTGCAAATAAATAAATGTTCCCGGAAGAAACTACATTACCACTGGAATTAACTTATGTGAAATTTGTCAAGTTAAATGCTTTAGTGATACTGGTTTCACCATATGTTTCTAATTTTTTTTTTTGCAGAGCAGCTGGTATTTTTCTAGGATGTTCAGGTCATGCCCCTATTGTCTAACCATGACTAGCAACATTAAGACATTTCCCAACAAAATAATGTCTGAAAGCTCTCTCTTAACTAGCTGCACTTTATTTTGTTTCTTTCTCTTTGTTCTTCAGATGCAGTTCAGAAAAGTGTGAACTCTTTTTTAGGAAATCAATCCCTCTTTAAACAATTGCAATTCGGGTTTTTTCAAGCTTAATCACTTTGCTGAGAACGTGACTGGGAATTGAAGACATCATTATCAACATTTTGCGGGGAAATTAAAGTGTGTGAGAAGAAAAGGGTTAAAGTGGGTATTGCTGCTGTAACAGTGCTGGGAAGGCCAGGCAGCCTCTGCAGCAACATGGGCTTTTGGCTGATGCAGTTAATAAACAGGGACCTGACAGATTGGCATGACAGCTCCTTCCCTCTTGACAAGAAACTGCTTTACACTATCACCAGTGACAGGGAAGAAAATGTAAAGTTTATCCTGAAGCTGAGAGAAGTCAGTGGGTAGTAAAGAATGGGGACATGTCAGTAATGCAGAGTGAGAGAGGTGGATCAATTTATAAAGCAGGTGGTACCAGGCAACACACATTCTGAAAAAGGCCAAAGCAAAATTATACACCTAAAAATAAGAATGATGGCTTGTATTATGCATTAATATTCTCAGGAAAATAATTGCTCTGCAGGTAACTGTGTATAACTGATTGAACATGAGCTCTGAGCAATGTACTGTCATGCAAAGTTATTTTTGGATTGATAAATACATATATACCTGTGAGTCTGTAGAAGTCTTCGGTGGGAATGACTTTAAACTTTATTCCTTGTCTAGACACATTTGAAGGAGTTTTGCAGCTCTCTCTATGACCAAATGAAAGCTACTTGGTGGCTAGAGTCCAGCAGTTATGTTGCATCTAAAAGTTTTGAGCATACCTGCATGCTGCATGACAAATTTAATGGGCCCCCAAAGTGGAAATTCCCTTTCTGTGCCCTGCACATGCACAGAGGTCTGAAGAACCACAGAAACGGCAAAGATGACAAAGCCTGGAGTAGTGCCCTGCAGTTACCAGCAGAAGTCCAGAAACTGTTCCCTGCATCAGACTGGCACAGCAGCAACAACCCTGCCACAAGACAGGCTTTGTGGTGGAACAGCACAGCAACAGAACATGCAGTTCTCTGCAGACCAGCAGATATGCCGAATTTAATGGCTTTATCTCAAACAGCCCCTCCTTTGCTACATTGTTTCTGTTAGCACACTGTTTTCATGAGCAGGCAGACCCTGTATAGAACTTTCTGTTCTGATATTCCAGCTATGGCTCCTCTCTAACCTTATTTTTTATGCCTCTCAGCTGCTTAATGGGAACCCAAAACATGCCCTGCAGTGAGGTGCCGCCAAAACCGTGGATACACCTCTCCCTGTGTCCACAGAGCTGCAGGGAAGATGCCTGGAAAGTTTTCCAGAAGTTGCTAGCAATGACAGCATGGTCCTCCATGGATCTCCTCATGGTCCTGTCACACCAGGGCTCTCCCAGCACCTGTGCCAGCCTGTGCAAGCTGCTGCTTCCTGTGCAGAGCAGCCAGAGACACCTGGACAGCAGCGAGGAAGCGACTGGAGAAGGGGTGTAAAGCCCCAGTCATTGTGGTACATACTCATTGGGCAGGGCTTATCTAAAACCACTGCCAGTCCTTCCCTGGGGAAATGCCTTGAAAGAAATCAGGAGGTCCCCAATAAATGTTCTTGCACAGGGTCCCCTGCATGGACATCTACATTGTGTGCTGTCAGATTATCTTTCCTCCCAACCTATTTTCCTCTGCAATGGTGACTGCCTGTCCAAGTTCATTGAACGTGTCTCTATGCAGACACCCCCACCCTTCTCTGGTCAGAAAAGGGCAGAGTTTACCCCAAAGTTGTGCCAGATGGAACCACCACTGACATTGCTCTGCCTTGAAACCAGCGATGGCTGCAAACTCCTGAACCTTCTGTCCAGGGAGGCAGCGTGTTTCCATCCCACTGCTTGCTGCCAAGGTTTATTAAGGAATTCCCATCTCCTGTGATCAAACCAATCCTGGCAGGAGATAAACTCCAGTTTTAAAGAACTACTGCCTTGTCTTACAAGCACTCAAGACCAATGAAATTTGTCCTCACTCCTTTAGACAGCCTGTGTATTCTTTTGATTTTTGCCTGAATGGCATTCCTAAAATCTTCTCTGGGTCTAGCTGCCAGCAGTTTGGGGTTTGCTATTCAACAGTCAGTATTTCCACATGGACTGGAACAGGGTGTGGTCTCCACAGTTGCTTCAGGGGAGCAATTAGGGTGTCAATTCTCATGCCCAGCTCTCCCCCTCTCCCTCATTCTCCCTGCAAAGCCAGAAAGCTCCCTGGAGCGGTGGAGTTCGGGTTAACACTCCAGCCGGAGGAGAGGGCCATAGCCCCACAGCCCCCGGGCACAGCGCTACTTCCTCTGTGCCGTGGCAGCTGCCTGGCTTTTCTCTCCAGTGTCCGAGGACAGCACACCAGTGCAGCACTGCCAGCGGTGTCCCCAGCGCTGCCTCCGTCGCTCCCTGCTGGCGGAGCCGGCAGCTGGAGCGCAGCTGTCTCACTCTGACCCCGAAAACAGACAGCGCTGTAAACGCCGAGCTTCTTTTCAGACCACACAGGCAGTAATCTGGAAATGACGCATCTTTTTCTGGACACAGCCCTCCAGCAGAAGAGAGAAAATCCCTCTCTCTGTCCAGCCTCATCCTCGACCTGCTGTCTGGCTTCACTGCATTCAACATGATAACAAACATCTGGATGAATTCCCCATCCCATCTGGCCTGTTCCAGTGGTTTCCCTGCCCCAGCTGACATTTCCTTCCTCTCCTACTTTACAAGGAATTCTTATAATACTTTCTACATGTTTTTCAGAGGGAACAAGAATTAACGAGCACCTGTCTCCATACTCTGTATGTAACTACGTATGTCTGTAACTATCTTTCAGCTTAATAGACCTGGTGCTTCCAGTACCCAGTTTAGGGGGAAATTAAATAGAAACATGACATACCAGAATCTTGAGGTATCAGACAGAAATTAAAAATGCTAAATGGGTGGGAAAGTCTAACTTTCCTGTGGAGAAGGCAAAGCATATTCTCTTTGCTAATGCTTGGGGGATTAACCTTAAGAAGCACTAAGGATACCTTTTTTTCCCCCTTCTCTCTAAAGAAGAGCCCTTTTCTGCTTTTCCAGATTGTATATTAAGAACAGAGGATGAACTATTTTATTTATTTTTTAAGATTGCTCTGAAAGCATATTTCAGTAATACATCTGAGAACATAGGATGTAATATTTAGGGGGGTTCTGGAATGTTACATAGTGTGAGTATTTGGAAGTTATATTTAGGGAACTGAGTAATATATGAAAATAAAGGAAAGTGTAGACAACATGACATCAAAGAACAGCCAAAGACTGGAAAGGCTTCAAGAATTCAGCACAGAAAAGAAAGGTGACTGTGGTTTCTAACCTGCAAGATTAACAATAAGGATTTAGTGATCTGGATGCTCTTGAGACAATTTTATGAGCACACAGACAAAATGAAAGATACTTTGATCTACAGTTCCCATTTAGGAAACCCTAAAATTAGTTACAGTATATCTGAGGTGCTGAGTGTATCTCATAGACCACTGAGCAGGTCTGTAATTAACTTTGGTTCTTTGAGTGCTAAAGGACATGTGATTGATTCTCATTCAGACAACAGGCCTAGAAAATGCAGCTCCAAATGGATATATGAATATATAATGGTCCCTGCTAATTCTAGTTCAGCTATGTGGTTAATATTTGGACAAATTGCTCAGTTTTGGAAAACACTATCTTTAATTTCAGCTTTTAATATTAGGATTAATATTAAAATAGTATTAGGATTAATAAAAGTGCTCTGGAGAATGAAAGCTAGCAGCAAGTCACAAAGCAAAGCTCAGGATCAAAGCCAGGGGTTTCTATTCGTAATCCTGATTCCAATCAAAGAATATTTTGGGGAATCCTCTCAAACCAGCTCTGGCTAAGGGCCAGGAAGTGGTGTGGCCCAAGGCAGCATGACTCTCTGCCCAGGCTTGTCTGTGCAGTGCAAAAGAGGCAGCAGGCTGAGGTGAGGGAAGCACTAAATGCATCCTTCTGCCACATCTGCCAGGCACCACTTCAACACCTGCTGAGTTGAAAAGTCCCCAGAAAGGCTCCCAGAGTTAAAAGTGGTCTGCAACAACTTTGGCAGAGTCCTGAAGTACTTCATCGACAGGAAAAATCTGAGGGAATGTTTTAATTCCTTGTTATTAGACAGCATTGAAAGTTTTACTGTGTTTCTAACAAAATATTCTTTAGCAAAAGGGAGAAAATATTGAGGTTTCAATTAACTTTACTGAGCTTAGTCCCATTAAATTCAAAATAGTTGCTGAGAAAGGTTCACAGCTTTTCAGCACAGAAATCCTCTCATTTATATTACCACTAGGTGGCTCAAAATGAAAGCAAAAAGTACACCACTCGCTGTTCAATCTATGACCAGAATGAACACACACGACTTAAGGACTGCTACAAGCTGTCTCATAATTGCCATGCTTCAAAATTTCTATAAATCATCAAGTTCCCCAGGTTAGTGATAAATACTCACTTGAGAGAGCAGAGCTGTCATAGCCTCAGACATGTTATAGCTCTTAAAGACAGATGTTGCTTGTGAATGTGTAGGAGAGCAACTTACAAAAGAATAATTTGAATTTTTCTCCTTCTTAAAATCAATTGCTATTGAATAAAGTTACCAAGTGACAGAAAGTGATAGAAGTTGTTTAAATGCATCTAAAGAACAGCATTATCACATTACTGTATTTTAATTTATTTTAACAAATCATCTGAACAGGTAATATGTTTTGTTTCATAGTAATTGCCTTTATTTATAACAGCAGCTTATGACTCAGGGTTTAGCTTTCCATTAAACATTGGTTTAGATTAAGGACAAAGCTTGCAAATCAAACCCATCCTTACTTGAAAGTAACTTACTGATAGGCGAGACTCCTGGGTATAGATATATATCTGCAATCAATCAAACCTGCTGGCTTAACAGCACTTTGCTCTTCCCAGGTCAAGTAAAATAAATAGAAAGGACAGTTTCTGTAGAACTTCAAGAGGCAGATTATGTTATCTACTACCTTACAGCCAGCCATTATCCTACCACTGACATATGAATTGCCTCCTATTGAAGATAATGGGACTTGTTAAATAGGAGGGTGTCAGACAAAGTGAGAGAGGAACATAGAAAGGATTTCTATTTTCTCTTAACTCAAATACGGTTAGTGTTGCATGCAGATTCCTATTTCTTATGCAAGGCAAGACAGCCTCGAGTTTCTCCTGTGAGCATCTCCTCACAACCATCCTCACATTTCCCATGCAAATAAAACAATCACAGAACAAATAAACACTTAGAAACAAATAAATACTTACAAACAAATAAAACACTTTCAGAAGCTGTAATCTGAGCAGTTAAAGTACTCTTGGACAATAAACATGCTTTCATGTGACTCACTGAGGAAGATTTTGGTACCTATATGTGATCATCAGGGCTTTAACTGAGAACTATTGAAAGAAAGAACTCTCCAAGGGGACAATATCCAGACCGATACCAGATTCTCACCTACACAGTCTTCCTTGGCATCTCTAGAAAAATAAAGTTTTGTATTTTTAGAATACTAAAATATTTAGAATGTATTTTAGGAAAAAAGAAACAAAGTTCTTGCTTTGTTCATCTTTCCTGTTTGACCAGGCACATTCAGACCTAGGGCACTGTTGTGTGAGAAGCCGAGATGGAGCTAAGGGCCTTAAAACCTGCATCAGGCTGTGGGACCTCAAATGGATGTTTCCTTAGGCAAAGGAAGCTCCCTGGAGCACACACCAACAAACCTCCAGCCATAGGAGGATAAAAACTCCCTCTGTCCTACTAAAATAATGGAAGGATCTTGTCTTTCTCCTCCTACAGAGAAAGACATTCAGAGAGCAGCAATGCCAACATGAAGGAAACACACAGAATAACATCCCTCCCTTACAGCATTCCCCTCAGCTGGAGGGATCAGTCTGTTAAATGAGATACACCTTCAAAATCTTCTCAAGTGCTTTGCAAGTTGCCCTCTGGGGACAACACGCCACTTTCTACCAGGACTGAGTTGTCCTCACAGTGCACACCAACTTCACCCCCAGGCTCAGAGGCACAGCACGTTCACATACTTTGGATTCTGGAACAAAGACCCTGCCCAAAGATCACCCAGATGGCTCTGAGCACCACACCCGGCTCCACAGCAGATGTTAGAGGCAAGAAGTAGGAATGGCTCCTCCTTTAGGGATGCTGAGCTATCCGCATTGCTTTACCTACCCAACCAAAGTCTTTCCCTAGAATTTTTCCTTAAGAATGGAATTTGGCATTGGCAAAATGCAAGAGAGCTTAACTTCCATGGTACAAACCTTGCAGTAACCTCATTGGAGGCATGTGCAGACCTTCTGCAGACCTGTTGCAATAGGTAATAAGCTAGGAGATGTAGCAACTTGCTACACGAAATAACAAGTTCCCCTAGATACTTGTTTTTACTAGCTCTTACATGCCTTTCATAGCTCTCATGCTTGTGAAACCTCTCCAACAGTCCTTGCTGAGGATGTCACCTGCTGCCCCCAGATCCACAGAGGCAGGCACTGCACACCAAAGCAGCAAGCAGGAAAACCATATATCCACCACATAATGACTGTAATTTTTGGTTTCCAGCATACGCATCTAAAAACTCTCATCAGTAGTATCTTGATAAGGAATAACATATGCTGGTCTTGTTTTGTATGCAATTGTTTCCTTCAATTTCCATTGTGCTGTGTGCACGTGTGCACACAGGTTTGCTGTACTTTTTGGTTGTCTGCCAGCTCCTCCAGGTGCTGGAGGTGCTGTTCCTTGAAGATCTCATTTTGATGGACCACACTCTGGGGCACTGCTCAACACCCTGCTCCTGATGCAGAGCCCACTTCAAGATGCCTTTCCTGATTTTCAAACTCTCCGTGCCTACTTATGCCTACAATGACAAATGGTTTGTCCTTCTCATGAAAACAAAACAAAACAATAAATCCCATGCTAATTTGCTGAACTATAGGAATAAAGCTGTGACCAGAAAAGCTGAACCTTCAGGCAAGGTCCAAAACAAAGTAGAAATAGACACTAACTGCACCAAATCCAAACAAAATATGAAACCCACCCCTGTGCTCTCACTACTGGAGCAGGTTCCCAGACCAGGTCACATTGTTGCTTCTCAACATGAGTCTGGTTCTTATGGCTGGGTGCAAACGGAGATCCCTGTCTTTAAAAGCTTTTGAATACATTGAAACAGCACTATGATAGATGCAGATGTGGCTGTAACCCACAAGTTTTCTTCTGAAATGTGTGCATCTGGCCTGTAACATTTGCAAAATTAAGCCTTTACTCTGCAGTTAAATGGTATACAGGCTGTGCAGACATTCAGGATATTGTACTTGCTGTGTCCCTAAAGTAGGTGCTGGATATCCCTGCAGCTCTAGGCCATTATTTCTGAATCCAAAAACCTCTCCACAGCATAACCATGACTTCTCATAGGATGCAGGAGCCCTTGGGAAGTCTTCCTTCCTGCCTAGCAGGGCCACCACCTACAGCACGGTGAGAACAAAGGGGCAAGGTAAAGGATCAAGAATTAGTTTAGGCAGAGATAGTCTGAAGGTTTGACTGGAATTAAGAGTTGCAGGGCTGAGTAATAACCCTAAGCATTTTGTGTAAAGACCGGTTTAGATGTGTGTCTCTCTCTGCCTTTCTAATGAGCATTAAGGGTAGACCTGTGGAAAGTAGATGCTGTCACAGGCCAGCCCCAACTGGGAAAGAAAAGAGCTGTAGTTCATGACTCTCCAGCCTGGCATCAAACTGGCTGGACTTTCCCACATCCAGCTAACTGCCCTGCCCGTGGTGTGGGCAGTCTGCCCACTGTGGGCAAATGTGCGTCTGCTCTGCTGGAAAGGGTAAGCAATGCCCTGGTGCTCTCTCCAAAGTCCTCCCACCCTGAGGAAGGAGGAGGAATAGCAAAATGAGAGCAAATATGTGGGAAAATAAGGTTCACAGCTTACAACTGTGGGGTATTTTTCTTTTCCTTTCTCTTTTTTTCTTTCTCTTATTTCAAAGAGAAAGACTAAGCAGGCATTTACCATCTTTCTTATCTAGAAAGGGAAATGTCTGTTCCTCTAGTGCCACCTTCAGTCCTTTTTTGCTTATAGTCTTAATTGTACCTAGACTGTTTAATTTTGTGGAATTCTAGTATTTCTGTTAGTAAGGGCTCAAAAAAAAAAAAGAATTTATGTATGTTTCTCTTTGACAGTAGCTCTTATTGTTAAAGCATAACACTTTTCAGATTGCCTCTTCAGGAGGCAATATCTGAACATTTCTGTCAGAGGATCAAGCAATGGAGTTATTAAATATTTATGGCAAATATACACTGGCAAGTTCATGTGCAACTTAACATTTTGCTGAACACATTTATCCTTGGAATTAATAAATTTTATACCCACATCATTCAGTGCAACTCTGGCAACTGTTTTGTTAACAAATGCATGAATAGAATCTACAAAGAATGGGAAATATATTCTTAATAGTTTTTGTAATTGAAGCTCATTTTTATATGGGGCTATCTAGTCAATAGCTATACTTAAAGAAGTACTGTGCTGTTTCCAGGATATAAAGCAGGTCTCACACTTTTCTCCACACCACATACTGACAAAGAGATCCATGGTTAGCTTCTCAGAAAACAGAATTTTTGGAAGTTCATTAAGTAGGAATGTTTGTGTCAGCACTTGTGCTTTGCTCACAGGGTCTTGTCCCCAGGCATTGAAGGTGATGTTGCATGTTCACAGTCTGCATCAAAGGCCATGGCTGACAGTGACCACATGGCCTTCAAGAGGCCACAACGTAAGGAAAGCAGAGGTTCCCACTTCACAGAAGAGCCTCACTGGAAGGTTTTGTGCTCAGTGCTGACTATTGCCAGAGCCTCTGTCTTCCCTATTGAGATGAAAGGAGCCAACTCTTCAACACCCTGGGCTCTCAGAGGCAGCATAAATGTTCTCTCATTTGTCTCTCAAGACAAATGTTTACAGCACAGTCCTGTGCTGGCATGAGGGGCTGAGGCCAGGGCTGTCAGATCCCCCAGCCAAGCACCAAGGGTAAAGGTGGAAAGGAGCTGTTGTTCTGTTGTTCACTCACCTATGAAGAAAGGAGGTGGCAGGAGCTTTCCGAGGGAGCTGGGAAGGGCTGCAGCCTCATGCCTTGGGCATTCCTAAGGACAGAGAAGACAGAAGTCAAGGGGATGCTAGTCTGGTAGTTGGCTGCAAGAACTGTCTTTATGTTATGTGTGTACATACCTCTGTGTGTGTGTGTGTGTGTGTGTGTGTGTGTGTGTGTGTGTGTGTGTTATGGATGTAAATTTATTCAGAGTGCAAAAATGGCTCCTGGTTCGTGCCAGAAACAAAGGTGGGATTCAGAGATTGAGGTATCTAAATTTAAGCACTTAACTGAAAACATTTTTTTGTGAGCTGGGCATCTCAGCTCCTACTGTAGCCAGTAGAGATCAGCCAAGATTCAGCTGCAAAGGGGTCTGATGACATTAAGATGCCCTGGAGTTTTTTGGCTGGCTTCCAGCTGCTGCTCCAGAGGACCTAATGTCTCCTGTAAGTCCTGTATCACATCTGCAAGCCCTATCTTGATGCCTAAGGTAGCCTCAGGCATTTGTTACCACTTAACTCTTTTAGTAAGAGGACAAAGGGAACTTCTCAGTGTCTACCTCACTGTGGGCAGACTCAGCCTCCAGACCCCACCATCTCTGCTGAATATCCCTCCCTTGAGATTTGCAGACTGGACCTTCACCATCAATAGTGGGAGCTTAGAAATCTCATCTACAAAGTATATCAGATGACTAATTTTAGTGTCCCAGGCTGTGTCCTGCCCAAAGTGTCTGTCACTTTGCAACGCACTTTCTAGCTCATGACTCAGTTCCAGAAGGAAACTGTGAAAATCCAGTTGCAGCATGCACAGGGGAAGGGTCTCTCCTTCCCCATCTCCCAAGGGATCTATGCTGCCAAGTGTGGTTGCTGGGGACCAGTGATGCAACTAAGGTCCAGGGAGAGACTGAGCCTGAGATGAACAGAGCAAGTGGAAAGGCACAGGCTGCAGCCTGGCCTGGCACCAGGGAAACTCCCAGAGGCTCAGCCAGCAGGGCTTTGCTTGCTTCCAATACTAGGCAAGCTCTGGAGGAGCAGTGGGACCAGCTGGAAATCCGTCCGGGCAAATTAAAAAAGGCTCTTTACCTGTCTTTGCTACTGGCAATCATGAAGAGGAAAGAGAGGCCGGCTGGGCAGAGATAGATGGTAGGTCACATAGATAGCACCTCTCTTGCTGACAATTCCTAAAGCACTATAGGATAGGAGATCCCACGGACACTCAGTGCTACTTTGTGTGGACACATCTGGGGCATGTGGGAAGTACAGTAAAGACACCAAATGTAGATGTGAACTCCAGCTTGAGATGCTTTCCTAGTTCTTTCCCCTGGAGCAATCTGACAAAGCAGTATACACATGGCCAGTGAGACTATGTCTTCAATCCGCATGCATGCGGGTTTGTTCTAGCTAATAAATTCATGCCTTTTTTGTCTCCTGCCTTGAAGCAAACATAACTGTGTTCATGTGGAAATGAATGTGACACACTGTGATTTCTATTTACTAGCATTTTATGCCTATACTACCCAGGATAAGCAGTTGAAAATGGTTTCTGGCACTGTTCAGACCTTAATGTAACTGCATCAAAGCCAACTTCTTCTAATGGACTGAAACACCAAAGTACTTATTTTATTTTAAATAATTTAGAAAATGAACCTAGAAATAGAAGCATTTCACCCAAATGCAGTGCATATCCTCCCAGCAGTGACAGCCAATTCACCAGGGAACATGGTCCCAAATTGTGTCCACAATCCCTGGACAGTCCCCATCACAGCTTCCCAAGCACAATTTTATATTTTATCCTATTGTGTTGGAAGGAAATTACTTCATACGGATTCTACCAATGATTACATGAAAAAGCTAAGATTTTTTGCCTGCCAAAAAGGACTTTCCACAGTGCATTACTACCAATGTTCCACACTCAGCATGGGGCTCCTAAAAAGTGCATCTCACTACCATCAGTTTCCAGAGGAGTGACCTTTCTCTTACTTTGCTTCTCTATACTATAAGAAAAAAATAGAACAGATTATTGTTTGTTTCTGTCTCCAAAATATGTCATCAAAATATCCACATATTTTCTATGAAAGTGAAGTTCTGTTCCAATATTTTTTATCTAAAACATGAGAATAACAAAGTGTCATTCACAGATGGCATCTGGTGTAAACTATTTTAAGACGATATTTAGAAAAGGGACTGAAATGTCCCTATCTTCTGCTTTAAGGCTCTCTCATTGATAAAAGGTTTATTTGTATTGATTCTGCCAAGTACATTCTGAACTCCACAGAACAAAAACCCTGCCTGTTAATTGACATGGTATTTGAGCTTCAGATTAATATCCTCTTGATTGTTCTCCTGACAGGACTCCAATGAACCAAACAGAGCAGCTTTGCCTGGGAGGAAACTCATAAAACATGAATTGGAGAGCCAGTCCATAAATAGAAGTATCTCAGATTGTGTATCCAGTCCATTATAGTATTAAAGAAATTCTCATCCAGGAAAAATGAGCACATCCCACTTCCTGCTGGAGACATTCATCCACCTTCAACTCAGCCCACTTGCTTCTTGAAACTGACATTAGTTCTAAACCAAACTGATGATCTGAAGCAGGGTGATTGCTTGAGTTTCATTTGATTTGGGGATTTTTTTTCAAGGAGGGGAATAATGACATGGTGGGAGAAAATAAGCCAAGAAAATGAGCCAAAAGTAATTTCCTTAATTTCTCAGTAAAAAGTGAAATGAGTAGAGTAAACACAGGCAAATCATTTAAGCACAAAAGCAAGGCATCCCAGGAGAGCACAAATGAGAGCTTATATAAGAGACATTACACACCTCATTATGGAATTCAAAATATTTGACAAGCCAAAGCCTGTTGAGATCTGTAAATAAAGTATGAATGTTGGTGCTTCAAGGCAAAAAATGAGAACAAGCAGATACCAAAGGATACAAAGGTGAGTTTAAACTCCTCCATTTAAAGTCTTTTAAAACACTCTAGAGGTGCCCAAGTTTTTCGGTGACATCTTGTTCATTCAGTGTAGCAAAATGCTGAGGAAGTAAGAAGCAAACTAGATTGCTCAGAGTGTAGAAACACTGCAGTAAAACAATTACCTTGGTATGTTAATGGTCACCATAGAACATAAAGCTATTTGGCTGGTGCTTAAATGAATGCAAGACGACTTTATTAACATTTTTATGAAGAAGAAATACATTCTTGCTTATAATTTAGCAGCAAGGTGATATTGATAGAGGTCTAGTGGATGAAAATGTCTCATCACTGAACCTTGTTTGTGCAAGGTTGTTAAAAGAGGCTGTGCAGTCCTTAGTCCTGCAAGCAGATGTGCTTACTTTGGTGGGATAGCAAAGGTCTGCATCCCTTCCACTTTTTTATATATTCAAAGCTCAGAAGACCCAGCTACCTCAGCAAGGAGAGGTGGCAGCACACCCACGAATCGAACACTTACATGCCTGCTACAACCTGGTGCTGTCGTTCTCAGAGACACCACAAACAGCTCCTAATCTCTCAAAATGTAATCAAAGCTGAGTTTCAAGGGAGATTAGCAGAATGCTCAGCTCAAGGGCACTTTCTGAAGGTGAAGGGCTCAACAAAATTCCCTTGCTTGCAAAATTCGAACCTGCTGCAATGTAATATGAGCAACAATTTTAAAGCACTGATAAAGGGCAAACTAACTGATGAAACTGCCTGTTCAATGTTAGTAGAATAAAACAGGCCATGTCTTTACTTGTAACTGTGTTTTTGCTTTTCATTTTTTAAAAGTACATGTTTGTCTAGCAGAACATAACTTAGTATTCAATTTCTATACCAATCACAGAACCACACAGCAGAGCACTAATTGTAAAACAGCACATTATCAAATACCATGCAGATTTACCTTAATGTAAGAACTTTACATTACACTCACAGTTCATCTATTTGGATTATTAGCAATCTAATATTTCTTGATTCATCATGCTTTTAAAAGAGGTTATCACTGATTCTAATGCCAAAATTAAACACACTCAGCCCTCTAGATAAAGGAAAATATTCTCATATTCTCATAATATAAAATTAAAAAATAAAATAATCTCTAATAAAAAAATTGATGTTATATTGGGTATACAGTACAGACTTACTGTAATTGGTCTATCTTCTGTGCAATAGCAACCAAAGAAATCTTCTCTGCAAAGTCTGTTATATGAAAAAAGATATGGAAAGTTCTATGCACTGCGCAGCAGAATAAACTGAACAAACGATTTTTTCTACAGGAAGTCTGTGACAGAAGTGCTTGAATGTCATTGCTAACTTGGATTTGGAAGCCCAGCTCATCCCTCTTGGCATAGGTCAAACAGCTCAGGACTGTGACCCTGATGGAGGAGCAAATGAGTATACCTTGGACAGATTGCTTTGTCCTCCTTCTTTCCCTCCCCAAGGCAAGAGAAACACCAAAAGAAGTTTCATCCTATCTTGAGTTCAGAAGACTACATACAGAGCAGAGAGAAAGCTTCACCAAAAAGCCACATTCTTTGGTCTCAGCAGCAATTGCATGTCAAAGGCCTTACTGTGGTTTGAGCATGTAACTGAGCTGTCCATTAATGGGGACTGTGTCTGTATGCCTGCCTGTAACAGCACCTGCAGTTAAACTGGTAACAGGACTTTGCATACTGTATTTCTCCTAAGATAGAGGCGCAGACATATCCACTGAACTAACTTTAACAATTTCAGAAATCAGCCACATATGCAGGGTTTGATACAAGAGACCAAAGGTATAAATTTAAAACCAAACCTGTAAGTTGCTCCCTACAGGCAGACAGGCACCCTCCTCCTGGTTTAGCTTTAGTCTCACGCAGGTTTGGCAGACCAGGGCTGTCAGTTCTGGGGCCTCATCCACAGCACTTCAGTGCCAATTCATTGAAGTTTTGCACTGGAGCACAATCATATGCTCTGCTTTGTTGTGAGTTCCTTTCCTAAAATCTTGTCTGATTCAATCTACCTTTGACTGAACAACCATTGAATGGATGGCCTCTAGAAAAATCCACATTAACTCTTATGGCTCCTTACTGAGTGGCACAAGGGATTAATCCCTTACTGACAATGTTTATACTTAGAGGGATGGATTTTTTTCTTGTATGCATTACCTCATAATTATTGACATTGAACTTCCTGTGCCATTTCATTAATCAGTCATCTCTGCAAATCTGCTCAGACAACTTCAGGTCAGACTACTCTGAGAAAATATTGTGTTTTAACATTGTCATCACTTTCACTCATTTTATTTTTCAAAGTTTCTTACCATATCCTTTATGTCTTAAATGGCATAAGCCCAAATCAGGTGATAACCCATCAATAACCTCCTATTTTTTCCTACATAGAGCCATGGAACACCTGAACATGAAGCAGGCTCAGAGTCCTCCTCCAAAAGCCTGTGCCCTACATTCTCCTCCCCACTGAGCAGTATCCCTGCCCTTTGCAATGTGCCCTCCCACAGGCTGTTACCCTCCTTTCTCCTGGATGCCATGGAATGTAAGTGGGGGGACACAGCAGGGCGAGCTGAGGCGCAGAGCCCTCATCAACACACTTCAAAACTACACCTGTGACATTTCCAACCAGCAGCATGAGGTGACAGCAGCAAAGCTGGCCCAGGCCAGCTGCACACATCTTTGAAAGAGAGAGGAGCACTTCACTCTGTCCCTATGACTCTGTCCTTAGGGATATCTTTGGTATCAGGTTCTTGGGCTTTTGTCTTGACAGCTCCCACTGTCTTTTCAATTCTACTGGCTTTCTTGGTATGGATGTCAGGCTTCTTAATCTGTAGTCTTTCAGAGTATTCCTCAACCCTTTTTTTGAAGACCTGTGTCCCATTTGCAGCCTTCCATTATTTTTTGTTTTAAACTGTATCTCAAACAGGACAATTGCAGTTACCTAAAGCTCCTGCATTAATTTGTTGTGGCCCTGGGAAGAGATTAGGCCCAGTTTTGTGGTTTATGCCAATCAGTTTCTCATACTTGTCTCCTGCAAAGAATGACTCCAGCGGGAGCCTTGCTGACCTCTCCTGTAATCAGCACTAATACAAACACATAACTCAGCTCTGCTGCAAGGTCCAGTCTTCATAGGGTGCCTTTTCTACCCCTTCATCATCTATTGGTCCAGTTGACTTTCTGGGCAACTGTCTCCTTTAATGTTTATAAAGCAGATTTTATGGCAGCTTTAGCACCTTTATACTAACTCCCCCTCTAAACACTCTCTGGCCTACTCTACTGCAGTGGGACACTCAACTTGCTACAATTTATCATATTTTCCATTTTCCTTGTTCAGATAAGACTTACACCTTTTTTAAAAAATGCCTTTGATTTAATTTAGCATTTTCCACTGCCTTGATGTTTGATCATGACAACATTTTGTTTTCCTTTCAGTCTTTCAAACACTCTTCCCTGGTAGGAGGTATACTTTCACTCTATGCTTCTAAAACGGTGTTCTGGAGCAGTTTCCACACTGCCAACGCACATTTTCCTGTTTTTTTTAACCTCCTGGTTTCCTAAGTACTATCTCATTGATTTATTGCTGTCCTACTTTGCAAAAATCCTAAGTCAGTTGCACATTTCATCTCAGATTTTTGTTGCTTAAGAACAGAAAAGCTACACTGATTTGAAATACTAACTTCTTATGGGAATAACCCCTGCAGCATGGACTCCTCCCACAGGATCCTAGTGAAGTCAGTGGACTAGCATGAAACAGGGCTTTGAGGAACAGAACTCTGAACACTTTTTCCCCAAAAAATTGCAACTTTTTTCATGTTGTCATTTGTGCTTTCATTGTATGCCTACCACTCACTTTTGTACATTTGCACACCATAATAATCTTTTGAATTTAAACAACATAAATTAGGCACAGCAGTTTTTTTCAAACTGGAAGTTTTTTTCAAAAATGGAAGATTTCTTCTTGGGGAATTTTAATTCAAAAATTGTTATATAAAAGAAAGGCATGTAATTGAGCAGGAAATTTAATCTCTTCCTAAAGAGTAAATCTGTATTCCATACACTACTGAAAGTTGTGTCTACTACACACTACCTGAATTGCTGCTTTCAAATAACTATTTAAAGATCTCATTAATTGTCATCTCCTCAGGATACAAAAGCTTTCTGTGGACTGGAAGAGAAAAAAGTTTTCATGAGGCCTGTCTTTTACTCCCATGACTCACTTCCTAACATGCATGAAGGCAATAGCCACCTGAGCTGTTGTACTAATAGAGGGTAGCAACATCCTACAGCAGAATGTGAACTGTTGAGGTGTTCAGTTTTGCCTCTTGAGGTTCTGACTTTGAGAACCATGCCTGTGAAAGATAAGAGGCAATTTTTTATCTCCTGAGGGAGCACAGAACTGAGGCTGTGTCTGAACTCCTATGCCCTCATGTCCCAGGTGACTCCTGTGGGAAGAGGGTGAATTGTAGCTCAGGTCCCCTTTGGCCCACAGGCTCCAATCACCTTCCTGCAGAATTCCAGGCCCTGCAGACAGACAATGCGCTCTTGCATCTTCTTTCAGTGGAATGTTGGGACACACTAGGGTATATAGGTGGTCCCAGATTCTGCAAGACACTGTAAGATACTGTGTTTGTGACCTAACCTGAGCACAGGATCAAAGATAGATTAGGGCAGCTCTACTTCATGTCACACTGAAGCACAGCCTGGAACGTCACCCATCCACAGGAAAAGGAGCCCAAACCTGATCCACCATTCTGCCCCCAGGCATGAGGTACTTGTCCCTGCATGGAGAACAGAGACACCCCAGCAGCTCAAGGACGAACAGGGAGCTTGTGCTGAAAATGGTCCTGAGTAAGGAGACACTTGTTTTGTGGCTCCTCCAGGTCAATAGATCTTGCATGCATGACACTCTCCTGATTTTCTTACCACATTGGTGTAACCACTATGTGATTTGTCTGAAATCAGTGAAGTGTCAGTGACTGAAACAGATAAACCAGAATAAACTTTTCAGAAGAACTGAAAAGTCACTTTTCTTTTGTAAGCCTTAATTGACTTTTCCTCCATGCAGCTAATGGTTCCCATGGGCTCTGTAATGTGATGCTGGTTGTTATTTTTCAGTTAGCTGTCAGTCATGGTGGTCTCTGTCTTCTCCTATTATTTCAACAGAAGCAGAGTCAAGTCCTATGTGCTGGTTCCTGCGTATTTATGGAAAATAAAATCTGAAATAGTAGCCAATGTCCCAGTGATCATGTGCAGCAATGAGCAAACTTCAACACCTGTCTCAAAATAAACATTGAAACCAGAACAAGCACCTCAAGAGCAGGCACAGAGGTCCAACTGCATAGGAGCGGTTTGCTTCTTTTTTCACAGATGTGTAAAGGTGGCTTATGAGAACCAGGTGTGGGACTCCCATCAACTGTGACACAATAGATCTTGAGGTGTATGGTCAGGTTCCCAAGAGTCCCCATGATTTTGTGATTCAGCTTGCAATAACACCTGCTATTCAAAAAGGAAGTGATTTCAGATGTTCACATGAGGCAGTACCAAAAGTGTGCCAAAGAGGATTGCAGAGAATGTCACTGCAATCCTGCACATCCCTCAGGTCCCTCTCAAGTAGAATTTATTTGTTTCTTTTGAAATTTATCTCAGTCTTCTACAGAGGTAAGAAATATCATAGCATTGAAGGTTTGAACTCTCCCAATGTACATGCAACAGAAGTTTAAATTTAAATGCATTTCAAACAAGGATGATAAACAAAATAGCCCAGAAAATTCTTAAAACAAGGCTGAGTAAGAAGTCTAGCAACCACAACAGATTACTTAATGTATATCCTGAAAATTCCTTCAGTAATTTTATTCCCCCACTGGAAGAAGTTCCATTAGAGATACCTGAGAATGTACTTTTAGTTTAGTCACATTTTCATGATCATGCTGCAGGTAGATTGGTGGTTTTAAGATTAAGCTGCTTTTGAACACCAAATCTATGTGACTTAGAGGAACAAAAAATGCTACCAGTTACAACACTCTGGGTCTACTTTTCCCAGAACAAAATAAAATTGCACAACAGGTAATATTTTCAGGTCTCAGTAAGCAAATCACACAACTCAAGTTTCAGTGAAAAAGAACCACCTTGTGCTCAAAACTTACAGGCATACTCCAATGAGTTAAATATCTCTACTCTGAAATTACAACCAAGTTTTGTTTTCTGTGGCCATCCTGTGCTTCACTAGGTCTGGCAGGAGACCACCTCAGTTTTGTATTCATTAGTGACAAATTGTTTTGTATAACATTAGTGACAAATTGTATCAGAAACTTCAACAGAAGAAAAGGGATTTATAAATGTATCTACAATATATTTCTTCAGTATCTACAACAGAAAAGCAGTCCTTTAACACCTCATCCAATTATTGGACCATGATGTTTTATAGAGCTGGTTTATGAAAACATTTAGTCAGTATTTTTGTTTCATTCTAGTTTGGCATTTTCTGGAATACTTGCAGCACTTGATCATATTATCATATATGCCTGTGATCATATTATATTGAAATTTTGTACAGTTCTCCTACATACATCTTTCCTTTCTCATCCAGCTTACTCCCCACTACATGAATAAGGGAAGAGATAGGTTTTATTCTAAAGATATCCTCACAAAGGAGTTCTTCCATGTTTCTTCAACTAGCTGAGTACAGATTTTTCTGCTGATGAACAATTCCCTTAATTGACTTCATTCAAACCACCCCAGGTGGGTGATTAAAAGATTGATTAGGGATTTGTCCCCTGCCTGTCAAATCTGACTGCAGCTCACTTAGATTAATAGTGCATCTCTTCTCGAGCTTGAAATGATAATGTGCTGCTTGATTGACTGAAGTGTCCATGGGTCAAATCAAATAGGACAAACTGATGCCACAGAACATCTCCTTGGCTGGCATACAATATTAACTACTTTTCAATGCACAAACTATTTATCTTCTATTCCCCTACAGCATTCCATGACCACTGAATCAGAGAAAGAAAATCTCTTTAGAGGTGGGGAAATGGAAAGGGAGGAAAGAAAGTAATCAACAAAAAAGATGGGTTTATTAATACTTGCTTACCCACCAAGAACCAATTTTCCCCTGGAAAGATTTTTCTCTAAACACCCACTGGGTTTCTTCTCTCCTCATAGAAGTTTGGCATCTTTAACTAGCAGTTTCTGTCAGGACCACATGAAAGGTCATCACCTTGCATGCCCTAGTGTTCCTCTAAACCTTTCTGGGTATAAAACATTTGAAACTAATGTAGTTCCTTTATTTCCTAGAATCCAAAACAGGATATTGCAACAGCAGGGAAGGTAGGAGGTTGGTAGGATTAATTTGAACACAGTAAATCAAAGACTTTCTCCCAGGAGGAGATTCCCACCTATCTGTTACCTTCCTTCTGGGGTGAGGCAATATGATGCCTATTCTCCAAATGAAAAACTAGGAAATTATGAGAAAAAACTTCTATTAAGTGGAAGCAATCAAAAAGTGGAATAAAAATACTCCTCAAAAGGAGATATCTCTCAAGTGTGATTCTGATTTCAGTTGGTGAAAAAAGATCAGCATCAGCAAGGATGGCTGCAGCAGTCTTTATGGCTTTAGTACCAAAGGTGACTGCATAGAGATTTCCATAATCCAGTGAAACAAAGTCCCTAGAAGTTGAAAAAATGGATTGAGATGAGGGTGGTTTTTTGGAAGATAAAATTTATTGACAGCATCAGAACAAACTCAGGGTGAATTGTAACCAACTCAAAGTGGAGAGCAATCAGTTCTCTGGTGGCCAAGGGGTGAAGCAGACCTGGACTGGAGCAGCGTTTGCAGATACAAAGATGGGGATGTAGGGCCACTGCAGAGGCTGGTGCTCAGGAGTAGCTGAAGAATAATGATCATTAGAGAAAACCCTGTGCTGAATCTTAGACTCTGAATAAAGCTTTTTCCTTTTCTCCACAGACAGCAGGCCTGGCTGACTGGTTTGTAGAAAGCCACAGCTCAGTTTTCAGAAATCCCTGCTACAATCGGAGCCATCTTGATCCCCTGGGCAGCTGAACTGACCTCTCTTGTGCTGGGATCATTACTCATCTGCAGCTCTGTCAAGAGACAAGAGGAACAGGAATTTCTCATCGGAATTTCTGAAATACAGCCAGCCATCACTGACCTTTCTATTAAAAACAACATTAAACTGATTTCTCAGGCTCAGTACTCCTTGAGAAAGAAATGCAAACTGCACATTTCTCAGGGAAGTGGCCACAAATAAAAACATGTATTTTGACATTTTTCATTTGCAGATACATCTCTCAGAGTAGAAGGGTATTCAAACCACTGCCTAAATACTCAGGCAGAGATTATAGCACAACTTTTCTAGTTTTCCACCCATTACTGAAATATAAAACAAGGCAAAATAAATGAGAGGTCTAACAATATGACAAAATACAAGCTCCCCTCTCACATTGCTACATGAATACATGAATAAGGGAAGAGATAAGAGAAAGCAGCAGCCCTCAGAAAAGTAGGGCAAAGAGCATCCAGTACTCTTGGATGAGAAAGTCCACTCATCCCATCATATCCCATCCCACCCCATCCCAACTTGCTGTACACCATCCCATCGAGTACAGCCCACTGCATTCTTGGGGAACACTAATAATTAGGCAGGCTGCCAAATCAAGGCACTCTAAAGAATAAATAATCATTACGAACATGAAGAGATTTATTTCTCATCATTTCCGACTGAAAACTTGCTTTGCCTTTTACAGCAGTCATTCTCTGCACATAAACTGGCAAAGCACAGCTCTACTGCTGGGAGAGGCATTAAAAGAAAGGCATAAAAGGACAGGACTGGGGATGGGATTTTTATCCCTGTAATCAGATCCTGATAACACTTGGTGTGCATCCCATGCTACACACAGCAGTTTTTGAAGTATCAGGGATTGTGTTGCAAAATCTTACAGTCTGGATCTTTCTGTGTTAAAACCTTCATGTTTTCTATGATCTGCAATGAGCTGAAGCCACTATATTTGCTTAGGAAGCCTCAGGTATTTCAGCAGTTGAGGAAAAGCATTGCAGCAGCTGGTTCGTTGGGTTTTTTTTTTTCTTTTGTAAGGAGGACAAGTGGTTTAGTTTTTTAAACCTTGTAGTATTTTTGCTTTTAATGGTAACTTCTTTGGTTTAAGAAGGTTTTCTTTAAATGCTATGCAAATTTAATCCCAGCTGGCAAATAAGTACCAGCCAGTGGGGAGGAGAATTGATCAGCTGAAAGCCTTAAGAATATTAGCTTTAGAAGGGTCCTTCTAAAACAAATTGTCTTAATGCCCTGTTACCCTAAGTTCACCAGAGTCAGGTAAAACATCCCTCATTCAACATGAAGCTATGGCTTTATCTCTCTGTTCTAATTAAGGCATACTTAATGCCCAGTACACTGCCTATGCTTTTGTAAAGGCAGGTATGAAAAGGAAAATGATTAATGACTCATGATTGATATTTCCCCCTTTTCTCCCAATTAACAACATTTCCAATCATTTGTTCAATTTAGCCTAATGGTAGTAAGACCTAAGACCATTAAGTATTATAAATGAAAGCAGGAGTCACAATGTGTAGCAGCTTCTTTACATTACTCTAAAAGCTCCTAACTTTAATAGACCTTGAATGTTCCGTTAAAAAATTAACTCAAATTGTCTTTTTTTGTCCTGTGAATTTTATATACAATGCCTAATGATTTATTCTGCTTAAGAATGTCCATAAATAAAGTTTCTGTGGTATCAGAATAATTCTAGAAGCAGGATTCTTTAAAATTATGATAATGCAGTAATGAACAGCTGATAAGGGTGGAAAAGTAACAGTTTAGTTTCTTTGCAGATGGAATTGTATCTTTGTGGGGAAAAAAAGCTTTCTCTTATATCTTCCTCAATTTGAGCTCTCTATTTACTGATTTATTTTGATTCATTTTCTTGATGCATGTTTTTGTTCAAAGAGGGAAACAAGTAGCTGAATATGAGACTGACCTTAATTTTCCTAATACTAATTCATTATGCAGCACTTCTCTGTGTCTGTTGTGGCCTTTTGTTTAAACAGCTAAGTTAGAAAGATCTTTAATGTTAATATTAATTTATTTGTGTTGTTTTGGTAGTGTCTTAAATTATAATGCTATTACATTTGAAATGACATTTTATAAAGAATGCCTATTCTATTTCAATTTTATTTCTCTTTTATCCAGCATTGCCTCCAGGCTGAAAGAGACCTTCAAGCTAAAGGTTAATGCTGACATTTATGGGTCAAGATTTTTTTTTAAACCCATAACTACGTAAAAACAAATGAATCTCATTTCCATATACACTTGGTAGCAACAATTTTCACCACCTCTTTGCATGTACCAGAAAATGTTTTACTGCTGCTACTCAAAAAATGGTGATGATAATGAGTTAAGCAACCTTTTGAGCAGAGGCCAATTGCAGAGCTCTCACAGCATTATGCAAACTTTAAAAATGTAGTTTGGTTACCAAAAATCACATTAAGCTGTCATACATATTATTTCCCCTCACAATATAATCGATTACTCAAATATTTTCCAAAGATAAGATCTTTTATGATTCACTTTTTCAATTTCCTCATATACTTATCAACTTTAAATTTCAAATCATACCTTTGTTAGTTAGTGATGCCAAAATGTTGAAATACACTTGAGCACATTGAAGAGAACAACCTGAAACCATTGTCTGTCAAATTAAGAGTCAAATACAATATGCTTTGTGTATTTTCTGTTTCCCATTCAAAATCCAGTAAATGCAACAAGCTGCTTCTTTATTTTAAATCATATATTACCTTACTATTTATTGTTCCTTTCTGTAATTAGGTCTTTTCTACAACTCTTGTGTGCACGTGAGAATAAGAGGCTTTATTACCAGATTAGAATTTCATCCTTGTTCAGTCTGCAAATATGTGCAGGCCTCAATTCAGAGTCCTCTAAATCGAACAGACATGCCACAAACTCATTTATCCCATCAGGATTAGCCTCCCTTCATATGTAAATGCAATAAAGAAAATAATTAAATTATTATTTTTCTATGGTTATCTTACATCCAACTCTTTTGGGATGGTAAATATGATTCATTGCCTTGTAGCAACATGAAGAAAAAACTTGAAAAGAAGCAAGTTTAATTCATAGATCAGTTACCATGACACTCTCGTTGCACAGTAGCCAGCTGCTGGATGTGGCTGATCTGCTCAGTCCAACATATGTCTTCAGTCAGTCAAGGGTTTCCCAGGGGCAACATCAATCTCAGAGGCAGAAGAGAGCAGCAAAAGGAGAGAAGAATCTGAATCATTTTCCTGACTTTGCTGCTGCTCTTTCTTTCCCTTCTCTCACCTTAGCTACTATGCTCATATTGACTGCCTGCTATCCAAGGGGGAGCCAGACGGGTGGATGCCATGCCCAGCTACTCCTCCCAAACATTTTGCACTGTACACAGTCACTCAGGTTGTTGTTCAATAGGATTTGGATGACTGCACTTGGCACTGGACCTGGAGAATTCATTTCTCTTTCCCACTGCCCTGCCCAGAGCCACTGTGGCTGCACTTCAGCAGCTTTTTCAAACACTTGTACTGTTTGCAACCCCCCTGCCTAGAAAATATAAAGCTGGCATTATGTTAGGGAAGAATTAGAGCTGATAAGTGTCATTTCTACATGCAAAGAGCTTAAGATTTAAAAAATTTATTTTGCAAGAGAAAAGTACGACAAGTTAAATGAATTTGGATTTCCACACTGTGTGATGGAAGAAAATCACACACTGCTTTGTCCTGTGTGCTTCTCTTCTGTTAGAGAGAAGCACTGCACTACTTAGATGTTACAAGTCACTGGAAGACAAGTTGTCCAAAGAGTAAAGAAGACTACCACTGATGCCTTAAGTTATAGCTTTTATATTTTTTAGATTCTGTGCTGTTTTAATGTGTAGTTCTGGGCTTCATATTAAATGTTGGTAAGCTCTCTTCACGGGGTAGGTAGACAAAACAATTCCTTTTCTGTCTTGGGACCAAGGACAACCTATTGTTGTCCAAATTTCAAATTTCAATTTGAAAAATCAACAAATTTCAAACCCAAGAGCATAAACAATGGTGAATTGAAGAGAGAAAACCAAGGAGGATGAAGCTTAATAACCTGAAGCTATAATTGGACAATTAACTCCAATATGCTAATGGACCAAAACTTATAAAAGTGTGGGACCTCGTGACTGGTTGTCCATTTTGCGACCATTTTGGGATTCAACCTGGGTGTAGTCTGGCCAGGCTCTTGCACTGACCAGGGTGTACCCATTGAGGCCTTTTAATAAATACCTATTTTATTCCTTTTGCTCTGTCTAGTCTCTGTTCCAGGTCAGCCTCTCAAGGCATTACCACAATAACACTTAATTTCCATAGTGATACACAGAGCCACCTAGTAAGAGCCAAAGTCTGTCCAAGCAACACCACCAGTACTTAGGTTTATTAATTACCTTACCTTCCGAACTGGCTCAAATCCTTTTGGAAACCTCATCTAGTCTTTTCAGAATAATCACCATGCTGCTTATTCTTCACATAAAGGAGTGATAGCATTTAACACCTATAATTTCCTTACTGTTTTTCTTTTAAAGGAAGAAAAATTTCCTTTAAAGCATTTTTTCCCCAAGAAGTTCTAAGAAGAAGCACAAGAGAAGTTTCAGCAGAGAAACAGAAGGCCCCAACCCCAACTTTTGAAGCGAGGACAGCGCAAAGGAGACAGAAGCCCCAAGCTCACTGCAATTCCATACACATTTCGAGTTGATGTTGCAAACTTACAAGCCTTGTTGGAAACATACCAGTTTCTTGCATAACTTCAGAGGTAATGGTTAGCTGGGTAAAATACTTTTCATTGCTGAATCCTTTATACTCCATAGGGTGTGAAAAATTCAGGTGAAACATGCCTTGCTAGTCACGCAGGATACATTGCAATTCATGACAAATTTTTAAGATGAAATGTTAGAAAAATGTCAGAAAGACGTATCATATAAAGCTTGTATTTCATTTGGCTCATGGCTCTAAGTAAAAGAAACGCAATGTTATTTCTGAACCTGTAATTACTGTCACAAACATATTTTGAGCTACAATTATGAACTGACTGTGCATATATGTGTGTGTGTGCGCTTTACTTAAATGCTTTGTTTTCAAAAGGTTAGAAGCCACAACATTAACTATAAAGTGTATCCCCAAGCAGCAAGCTGGTACTTTGACTAAACTACTCACATCATTATTCTGATCTCCTCAGAACATGGAAAATTGTCTAAATTACTTTATTCATCTGCAACAAGTCATTTTGCATTTTTGTAAGTTTTCTGACAGGCAGAATGGACTTGCGTATCTGCTTATAGAGTGCTTAAAACAATCTTTGTCAGGGCTCCTGTATGTTACTACTGTACATAGTATGTAAAGGCATGTAAACCACCAATTTATTTGGGGTTGTGTTTAGGCATACATCTACTCTGTAGGATCTGATCAATCCTGTAGAATTTGTATTTATCTTCTCAAAGAGAAAGATGCACTTGCAAAATAAAAAGGAAGACCAGTGGTTTGAAATTTTTTTTTTAACTTGGAAATATTATCCCTTTGAGAACTGGATGAACACCAAAATTTCTGGTTTAAAGGAGGGGAAAAAAAAAAAAAAAAGAAAAAAAAAGAACCTTCCAATGAAATCAAACCACCATATGCGGTTTTGGTTTTCAGGTTGAAGACCAACACCTTTCATAGTTCTAGGAAACCTCAGAGGCTGTTAACAAGATCAGATGTAGACATGCAGCATTCCATAGCTCAATAGTTTCAAATGAAAGGACTGCCTCACAATCCAATTAGGGCAGTAAGAAGAACATAGCAGGGTGAACACAGAGGAACATAAAACCTGGCATACATCAGCCAACTCTAATATTCAAGCTGTAAGTTCTTCAGGAAAGAATCTCAGGGACAAGGATACAGCCTTTGTTACTGACACTTCTGACTTTAATTTCTAGCATAATGTGGTCAGAAAAAGAAAATACCAGCAACAGCAAGAAAGCAGAATATACAGCTGTGATATGTTCTTTGAAGGTTTCCTCCATGGCAACTTACAACCCATGTGTCTGTCATTCTTTGCATTTAAATGCTCCATCAGGAAAAGTGACACTTACAGAAGAGCATCTTCACTTTGAGACAAAGTACAGGAAAGGTTCAGGAGAATTATAAACCTATGCATGACCTGACTTGCATCCTACTTGGAATCAGATAGTCTGTTCTATAGAGGCTGGCCTAGACACAAAGTCACCCAGACTTCAGTACTAGGAGGAGATGAAGTGAAAAGCCCTAGCACAAGAGACATACATCCTAAAAACATTGAAAATGTCCTAAAGACATTGAAAGAAAGATAAAAGTTACATTTCACCTAGAATTTCTCCAGTGCTGAGCACTGTCTGTATGCAAATATAAATCATATATTTACTAAACTGCTAAGCACATCTTCTCTTTAAAATCCCGTTTCAGTCGAGTCAGCTGCAGGATGTTTCACCTTGAATGTATTGCTGGTTAAGCTTTTACTCTATTTCCGTTTGATTCATTTCAGTTTTGGGCTTTCAGTGCTCATTCAGTATCACTCACTGTATAATGTTCCACTTCCACCAGTGATTTCATCCTTACATCAAAAACCAGTGATCCCTCCCCATTGCTATAATTTAATTTTAACTTCTATGACTGCAACAGTATTTAACAAAGTATTGCTGCTTCTTATAATTTGTCCTAAGAAAATGATCACTGACAAAATATAGAACACAGAACTCAAGTAGGATAACTTTGGCCATTTATTGCTGCTACTAATTATACTAACCTTCTTATCATAATTACTTATTGGCCTACTTACCCAGTTATCCTAACGCTGCAGCCCTGACTTCCGCTATCCTCAAATTCAGTGCTAGGAAAGCTTAAGCCTTTGTTATTGACACTAAATACAAACTGAAAATGGAACACAGTGAGCAGTAATTCAAAAATAGCATTCCTTCCACAGCCATTTTCTTAGCAGTAACCGTGACCACCGTGAACTCAATGGCACAAGAAGTGAGAGTTTGTGAGAAAGTCTTTGATAGACCAACTGTTACAGAGGGGAAAAAAAGCTTGCTGATGGTCAACCCTTTCTTCAAACAGGGCATCGATATTCAAAGCTAAATACAAGTTGAAGAAATCCCTGTGATTTTAGATTGGTATGTTAATCATCTGAGAGAAAAGGTAACTGGAGTCTCCAGGACAGTACTAATGAGGCCAGAAGGTGAGATGTTTATCTCCTACAGGGAAACAGGAGCTCCAGGTCATTACTGCCTGTGGAACTCCTTTGGAAAGCTTTTTTTCTCTATTTACACTGATACTACACTGGTTGTAGCTCTTCTGAAGGTTCAGCTTCATCTTTTTAACATGTTCTTTTGCTCAGGACTGAGAGGTCTGAGAGGGCAGTATCTGATGGTGAAAAACGCTGGTACCAAGCAGCCAGGAATTCCTGCCTGAGTGCAGGAGTGATTCTGCTTAATCTATGCAGTTTCTCTGAGGACTGTGATGTGAAGCGGGAGATGCAAGACGTGGAAGGGTGCCCTGCACAGCCAAAGGAAGCTGTAGATGCAAGGGAATTCATGGGAGACTGCCCATTGCTTGGGAAACCTTGCAAGAGAAAGGGTTACAAAACAGACCAACCCACCAGACAATCCCCTTAGCTGTGAGCAACCACATGCGGGGAAAATTTCAGGGGGAAATATCACGTATGCTTGGCCTGTCCTTAGTGCTCCATCCAGGTGTCTACTTACAGTTACTACAAGAGAAGACCAGGTGCTGCTAACTGCTCTGAATCAATAAAGCAATTCCTATGTTCCCCTGCAGAATGTGAGCACAGGATCCCGACTATCACAGCTGTGTGCTGTTCTCTTTGCTGCTGAGGCACAACTGGATCCCTTCCCTGCAGATACTTCTTTATTCTTTAACAGCAAGTTAAGTGACACAGGGGTGTTTGAAGCTGAAAGAGCAATTCTTGGAAGAACTGGGGAAAAACCCCAGAATGGATTTTTTTCTGATATGGGTTATAAAACTTTAATTACTTTCTGAACAGGTTCCAAGCTACCAAGAATGTACAATTATTAAGAGTATAGCTTGGTATTCATAGCTCTGAAAAATACAATCATTTCAAAGGGGTGTTGTAACTAGGAAAAAAAATTTTCACATTGTAAAACTGAATATTGAAAAAGTTAAGCTTGGATACCACTCACTTGGGTCCAAGGGCTCAACTGTTTGCTGCAAATCTGTTAGGTTTCCTTGAAGTGACTGCTGTTGCAGTAACTGTTCTGCAGGCACTGCCACATTGCCATTATCCAAACACATTTTTCCATCACAAGAGGAATGGAGTTGCTTGGTCTTAACTATATGAATGAGAAGTTTAAAAACATTAGAAGTTTTACATTGCTAAGTCATTTTTACATCATGAACATTACAAGAAGCACATTTTCATATAGCTTTTGGCAAATCCATGACCATTAAGAGCCATACCATATATATGGCAATAAAAGCACACTGCTCAGTAAATCTACTGCCTTCTTTAATTGATGTATAATTGAAAATAACTCCAAAAATGTTTTCCATGTAAATTCCAATTTTTGTTGAAATTAACATTGTACTTAATAATATTTCACTACATCAGTGGTTTTTTTCACTCCTTGATTCTCCCCCTCTCTAGCAGTAGGTTCTCTTGGTGTGTTTATAATACATGTTCTGGGTGTGTTTAGGAATTCTGGCACCAATAATGTTTTCCACGTCAGCCAAAACCACATCTACTCGTAAGGTTGGAAAATGCAAACCCACATACCCATATCTTCGCAAATCAAGCAGTGTAACACCTTAGACTCCTTGTGCTTTTAGTTGTTATGAGAGGTTTTTAATCCTTTAATAATGCTCCCCTCAAACTGTAATGTAATCTCTTAATCACTTTAAGAAGCTACTAAATTCCTCTGTCATAAGCATCTGTTTGTAGTGACATGTGTAACAAATGAAGATTGTGTCTGTTTTCAAGATTGTGGACTTCAGTGCACATTAACTAAAGGCCAC
Organism: Certhia americana; assembly: GCA_018697195.1. Lineage (NCBI taxonomy): Eukaryota > Metazoa > Chordata > Aves > Passeriformes > Certhiidae > Certhia > Certhia americana. The sequence goes on from CM031858.1 coordinate 17,251,318, forward strand.
AAAAATGGAAGGTAGCAAAGTCTAGCCAAAAGCACACTTATCTCACTCACACTGGCTGGTGGGATTGAGCTTCAATTCTGCTAGCTAAAAAACCTGTGAGGATCTCCAAAGAGTAATGAAACACAAGACAGATCACAAACAACCTAACTATTATTCTCATTTCCATTATTTAGGTGACTGATTCATTATTTACAGGTTCAGCACTGTAAGGAACTGGAGTTCTGATTATTGGAGAAGTAAGCAGGAATTGTTATTACAATGATATGCAGCCCTATGCGTGACACTTATTATAGAGAAACTATTTTTCCACAGGGTTGAAATCACACAGCAGCACAATATTTCGATATATATAGGTACTGGTAGAATTAAAAGTCAAAGGTACATGGTACAACTCACTTTTTCCTTTCTATTTTTAAAGGTATTTGTGTTGATGATTATGTACCTACTGCTTGAGAGAACAACATATGACAGTACTGCTGTTTTCCTACAAAATTGTTTACCCAGTTACATGACATAAAAAAGTCTCAATCACACCTGTTGGTGGAATCTAACATACTGAGGGGGTTTAATCTTGTTTTCAGAGGCATTAGAAGAGATGCTACAATAAACAACACATAAGTTTAGGGACAAAAAGGCTTGTGAATGTGTTTCTATCTCTAATAATATTTGGGAGATAAAATATCTTATCCAGCAAAGTCAAACAAATTAGTCATATGAAACAGCCTGAGAGAAGGGAACTTTGCAAATTATTATTAATCAAAGAGCTAGCACATTTTTCTGTCTTTGCCAAAGTACAAACAGTATTACTGGCCCTACCAGAAATGGATGGCAAGTGTCTGTCTCTTTGAAAGTTTAGAACTTCACTGAAACAGATGTGGGTTTAATGATAATTATATTAAATAGTTTTAATGTAAATTGAGTTAAAGGCACTGTTCTCTTCAAATGCAAAACATTGTTGTGGTATTATGTTCATTAAGGCATTTTAATTGTTACATATTTGAACATAATATACTTACTTTGGCTTTTATAAAGTGTTTTCAGCATCCAGCATTAGTAACTGGATTTAGTCCATATGTTTCCTCTTTTATCTGCAAAGATCCATGAGAAAATGTTGTATTTCTGTTACTAAATTTTTGAAAATTAATGCTATATTTTAGTATATAAATAGACAAATGCATAAATATCTACTCAAAAACAAATTCAAAGCAAGTTTGACAGAAAAGGGTTACAGCCTAAAGGAAAACAGCAAAAGGAACCAAACAGAATGAAAAACTAGAAATGCCAAATGTTTCATTCGCATCTATCATGAGTTTGCAATTTACAAGCACAGAAAAATAAGGAAAAATAAAGTGCATGTATTATATCTACCATGACTCATACCAACTCTATTGTACCTTCTGCTGTTTATAAAGCCTGTTAGTTGTAACTCATAGAATCATAAAATCACAGACTCATGAAATGATCTGGGTTGGAAGGAATTTTAAAGATCACCTAGTTCCAAACCTCCCATCCCCAAGGGCCAGGACACCTTCTGCTAGGCCAGGTTTCCCAAAGACCCATCTAACCTGGCCTTCCAGGGATGGGGCATCCACAACTTCTCTGGGCAACCTGTGCCAGTGTCTCACCACTCATAAGAATTTATTCCTAATATTTCACCTAAACCTACTCTCTTTCAGTTTCCAGCCATTGCCCCTTGCCCTGTCACTACATGCCCTTGTAAAAAGTTCATCTTTCTTGTGGGCCCCCTTTAGGTACTGGGAGGCTCTATATAATCTCCCTGGGGCCTTCTCTTCTCCAGGCTGAAGGGCCCCTACTCTCTCAGTCTGCCCTCATACGGAGCTGTTCCAGCCCTCTGATGACCTTTGCCACCATCTTCCAGATTCATTCCAGTAGGCCCACGTCCTTCTTATGTTTGGGACCCCAGAGCTGGAGGCAGTACCCGAGATGGGATCTCATGAGAGCGGAGCAGAGGGACAGAATCACTTCCCTCCACCTACTTGCCACGGTCCTTTAGATACAGCCCAGGACACGTTTGGCTTTCTGGGCTGGGAGGCCCATTGCTGGCTCATGCCCAGCCTCTCATCTACCAGCACCCCCCAAGTCCTTCCCAGGGCTGCTTTGTCCAACCTTTGTTTGGGATTGGGACTGCTCCAACCCAGTTGCCCTTGCATGTGGCCTTGTTGCACTTTATGAGGTTCTCACCTCATGTCAAGCTAATTCTGTGAGGAAGTTGTTCCTTGCTTCTCTAATATGGATTAATTGAGCAAGAGCAGTTGCCTGACTGTCACAGCCATGAGCCACTGATGAAGCTGTGGATAGAGCTGTGATACTGCAGGAATCCTAAGTTACAGTTCCCAGACAGGATGAAAATTTTATACGGTACCATGTAGACTACAAAATTATTCAAATGAAGAAGAATTTTCAGTGTAACACAGCTTTTTAAAACCATAAAATAATATGCACCTCACAAATGCCACATTTCCAAGGGATGGAGAGGCATCATATCCTGTCAGTCCTCATGTTTCCAGGAAGCAGTAACTAAGACACAAGTAAGCCCACCAACTGCTCAGTTTACTGAGGTGTCTCACTCACCTCCTTTCAAGCTGCAGGCTCTTCACAATCAGGTATCTGGTGGGCTTATTTGTCTGCAGTGTCTACAGTTCTGATCTCTCTGGCAATGCTAGCAAAGCAGAAGATGATGCTAAAATCACCTTTGTTAAAGCTTTTGGCAGTTACCAGTGACTATGCAATGAACTGTAATATAAAACTGTAGTTTTATAAAAAGCAGGATGTAAAATAATAAAAATTTCATCAGACCTTTCTGCTAGTGCCTAAGCCTTCTTGGCCCTGAACCAGAACAGAGCTGAGCTTTGCCAGGCCTGTGCAGAACCAGCCCTTCCACAGCAGCTCCTCTGCTCTGCCTACTCCCTGCCTTCCACTACAGCCTTCCTGCCAACAGCAGAGATTTGTAGTGCTGTGAAGGTTTGCAGTTGCATTCAAACTTGTCATTTGTTTAACCTACTCATGAGTACAAGAGGAAGACAACTTTGTTCCAAATGACTGCTAGATCCCACTGTTAATAAGGAATCCAGTTCCTACTAGGATATCACCAATAAAAACAAGGCTTGCTGTTAATAAGTGTTGCTATGTCCTCTTGAAAAACAGCTGTCACTCTGTGACTCAGGGGCTTTAGATCCAGCATTACTAGAACACCTGCTGTGAAAAGTAGTAATCGCCACTGGGAGTGATGCATGCTGCAAGGGAGAGGGAAGAGGCACTGGGATCAGACAACAAGGATAGGTTAGCAGAAGGACAGGGAGAAGGGGTTGAGAGGGTGTTGTTGTTTAACACCAGCCAGCAACTGAGTACCACGCAGCCATTCACTCACTCCCCCACCAGCAGGATGTGGGAGAGAATCGGAAGAGTAAAAGTGAGAAAACTCGTGGGTTGATATGAAGACAGTTTTATAGGAAAAGCAGAAGCCCTGCATGCAAGCAAAGCAAAACAGGGAACTAATTCACTTCTTCCCATGGGCAGGCAAATGTTCAGCCATCTCCAGAAGAGCAGGGCCCTATCACATGTATTGGTGACTTAGGAAAACAAACGCCATCACTCCAAACATCCACCCCTTCACCCTTCTTCTCCCCACTTTATATACTGAGCATGATGTTCTATGGGATGTATAGGATATCCTTTTGGTCAGTTGGAGTCACCTGTATTTCCTCCCAACTTCCCAAGCACCCTCAGCCCCCTCCCTAGCATGGCAGTACAAGAAGTACAAAAGGCCTTGATGCTGAGAGAGTGCTGCTCTCCAATAACAAATATCTCTATATTATCAACATTGTTTTCAGTACAAACCTAAAACACAGCCCCATATGAGTCATTCTGAAGAAAATTAACTCCATCCCAGCCAAAAGCAGCACAGGCAGTAAGAGCAACATTAGAGGTAATGCAGCAGAGGGAGGTGGGAATACAAACTGGTGGGACAGTGACAGGCTGCCTGGGATGATGCCTGGGAGTGAAAGGCATATTTTTCAATTAGCCAGGGCAAAAAAACATTTTTTGTATGTGCATTTGGGCTGCATTTTGACCTTTTGAGTTTATACATGATTTTGAGAATAGTCAAATTCCTCCTAAACCTTTGGGGGGTGGGAGGGAAACACCCAAAAAACCCCAACAGCCTAACAGAACCAAGTTTGCATGTTTCACAGAAATATGACTGTGGAGCATCCATTATTTTAAACCATCCTTCTGTGCTCTGCAGTTGTAGTGTATGTGGGAGGTGACAATTCAGATCTTTGAGTCCCAAGAACTGGCAAAGTGGGCAAGTCACATTAGCTTGGGGCTGGGAAGCAGCTGTTATGTAATTCCCTCTCATCTCCACCAGAACTGCTGAGAAGGGGTTTATGTTATTTACAACTGCTATAACATTTTCCTGCTTGTAGTCACCATGGCTTCCTATTAAAAAGCAATTTGGTTGTATATGGAAGTTTAATATGTAATATAGTATCTTTAACTCTCCAGGGGGGCTATCTATTCCTCATACAATTATTGCAGCTTGATATTGCAATATTGTTGCATGGCAGCTATGCACCAGTACCTTCAAACCGAGTCTATAGAGTAAGATCCTTGGTCCTTGGGACCTATGTTCCCAAGAGTTGACAATGAACCTTGTCAGAGTGCCCAGGACCCTGTGCATGCACTGACGAGAGACTGAAAAACCCTGGGACTCAGGATCCTACTCACGTTCTTCAGAGACCTGCTTTTTCCTTCTACATAACATTCTGTGCTGCTGCTGCCCCTGCCGAGCTCCATGGCATCTCTGCACAGCACTGTGTTCTGCAGAGAAAACAGCCCCCGAAGGACTAGCACAGTAATTTTCTTTCTTCATCTTACTGGGCAGCATAGAAGGAAGAAAAGTCAAAAATGACATTTCAAACGTGGTACAGGTGATGATTGACCTTCCAGACAGCTGTAGGTATTACATTATCCCTTTCAAAGATTTTCTTTCAAGAATCTGTGTAAACAGACTCCACATTTAATTTCTCATCTGCAATATCTAGAGGCAAGGGCTGATCTTTTGGGAAGGTGACAAAGTTCAGGGTTTTGCTGGGATGAACTTGCCCAGCAGCACAGCAGCAAAGAGCTCAAATAAGCTCCATTCTCAATTATTTTCCCCTGAAGAAATTAAATCTGGAAATTTACAATAAAGCTCATAAGAACAAGAAATATCATATTCTTATAACATCCTATTCACATATTTCCCATTCAAAATTCCCTTACTATTTATCAAAGTTAACCCACCTGTAAACACTTACTTAAAAATACTATAAAAGTGAAATTAATACTCCTTTACAAACATACTTTTCACAGCTCTGTGCTTGAATTACACCATAAAAGTTGTGAAACTGAAAACAACACATAAATCATGTTTTATAAAATGAAATTTTTTTAAATACATTTTGGACTTGACTCCCAAGAAACAAGATCTCTGTTCATATTTAATCTCAAGGTAGGAAAAGGAAATATGTTGCAAAAATATATAAAACCAAATTTTGTGCCAATGAAACAAAGGCAAAGTTATAAGTGAGATATAAAACCCACAGGTCAGAGCAACAGAAAGTAAAGCTGCCTCACATGCTGCACTTTCATCTCAGAGACAGACACATCACTTCCACTTTTGTTGGCACATTTTTGTTGGCCCTCTCTTCAGCACATTTAGCAAATGCATCAGCACATACTCAACACAAGAAATATTTAACAAAAATAAGGCTCTCTAAAGAAGCCTTTCAGTCTGAAACTATTTTTTCCAACTGTTAGTCCTTTTACCAGTGAGAGACTAGAAATCCATTCTTAACCTTTTTGGTGTGTATACAAGCATTTTTTGTCTTTCTCATCCACAATCCCTACAGATATCTGTTTGCAAAAAAATCTATACACAAGGCCTGGACTTGTATCACAGCTTCCCTTAAAAAAAAAAAAAAAAAAAAAAAAAAAAAAAAAAGAAGTTAAAATGTCCATGTCAAGACCAAATTTCAGGCAGTTCTTTTCTGGTTTTAAGTAGTCATGGAATATTCCCTACCATAAGGTGCTACCCTACTTTCCTTTCTAGCTTTGATAGCATACACTAACATTGGAAATAATTCCTAATATTTCCTCCCTATGCTATGGGAATAAAAACTCAAAGTTAATGAAAGGATTAAATACTTAATAGTGATAGTAATCAGACTGAAATAAATATTTGAGCAGAAGATAAATCAGAATCCAGAATTAAATTTGGTAGAAAACCTATGGCATCCCACTGAAGATTTCTATGTGACCAAATGTCTGTAGCATTTTTAGAGCTGGAAAATGCCCCAGTGGCTAGTTATAAACTCTTTGCGATATATTTATAGTTCATAGAAAAAGTAAATAAATTTTTAAAAGTAAGTATAACTGACTTGGCACAGATTTGTATTTTTTCTGGTGAGAACTTTTGAGTGAACAGAGAGAGAACTGCTTCCACATTCCAGTGGTGTACAATTTCTTTTTCCTCACACTTCATACTAGACAGAAGAGAGATAAGACACTGCTGGAAGCACAGGATTCTCTACACAGAGACAGTACCTGCCTCTTGTCTACCTCCTTTATCAATATCAAGTGACCCAAAGAGAAATGATACAGCTGCTGGCTGGCAAGAGCTTAATCCAGAGAGCACTGAGATAAAGCTCAGAGGCTTGAGGAAGCACCAAAACTCTTAGCAGAGATTAACTCAATCCCTTGACTGAAGTAGAGCATCTACTATTACCTACTTGGGCTCTCAGGGCAGAAGCCTAGCTGGCAGAATGATTTCCTGTAGATGCTAGGGCTGAGGCCACTGCCAAGGTTCATGTTATATAACCTGTCTCTGTGATGATGGTTCCTCACAAACACAGCCTACCCAGAGCAGCTTCCCTTGGGTTTTCGGTTGTAAAAGTTTACATTTTTCTTTGGGGATTCTTTTAGGTTTTGTTTGTTTGAAATTGTCACAATCTCAGTGTGACAATAGTTTTGAAGAGCATATGTATTACTGTGTCCCAGGAGTCCTCTTTGCAATAACATATTTGGTGAAGCTTTCCACAGTTACTATTTCTCTGGAAACGCTTCTTTAATTTACCCAACAGAGCCCAGAGTTGTCTTATTTATCCATTTTGGAACGTTTGTCTCTGGACAGGAGGAGAATCTGATTGCATAAATGTTATCAAATAACTGAAGTTTGAACTGTTTGGTATCATTTCTAGCAATTTCAGGTGTTGCATAGCCTCTTCAGGGCAACTGCTGTAAAATATTAACTGAAAATGGAAATCAACCAGGAATCACATTCACATGAATGGCTCACATGAATTATCATGAGTATATCTAAAAGCTACCTAAATGACAAAATATCCATAAATATTTACTTCCTGATAAGTAAGATAACATGCGTGCAAAAAAAAATTTAAAAACCAAAAGCAAAATAACTAAATGGAGATTAAGTTTCAGATACCTGTAAAGCGTGTGCTGTTATAATGCTGCTTCCCATCTGAGCCCCAGTGGGGCTGCAACTTTGCTGAGCCAAATGCTCTACAGTACAACAGGTAGTTTTTTAGCCAACTCTTTATTCATTACTTTGATGAGTACTAATCTGAAGTAAAAGCCCTTATTCTACATGTATTCCATTTACTAGTTCAGGGAGAACACAGGCCACATGCACAAACATTCCTTACCTAAAGCCAAAGCTCTCTTTCACTGGATGTTAAAATGGTGGGAGATAAATGGAAAAAAAGCAATTACTTCTAAAAGCAAAACATTATTATCTTTCTAGTACTAGTCTCTTGTGTAGCAAAGATATCCTGAGTGTAGCAAAAATCTAATTTGTTGTGAGACAACCTTATGACTTAATTAAGAAATTATACATCAGCAGTCACAATGCTGATCTATAAGCTGACATAACCATCTTACAGAGCAAAACAAGTCCTTTCACAACCACTTCATTTTGGGCACCACCTTTCCCTTGATTGCACATAAACACCAAAACAGTTGTCAATTCCTAAACTCACTCAAATGTCCTATTTAATTTGGTTTACAGCATAACTAATTTCTAAGGTTAATCCTGAATAGGCATTATGATTGACAATCAATAAAATAACCACAAAAAGAAATTTTAAATTTGAAGATAGAGTTTGCAGAAGTAATAGGAATTGTGTTAGTAATTACTGAGACAATAATTTTATCATTGCTCCTACCTTAAACCACAAAAGGCAAGGTCAGTCCCTGTGAGTAACTTATTCCAGTGGAGCTGAAGTTTGTCAGGAAAGCAAACAAATCATATGAACACTTCAGTTAACTGTTTAATTTCTTGGTCATATCTCAATCTTTAAGTCATATGGAAGACAGGCAATAGATATACAACATATTGGTTTATTTATTTATTTATGGAGTACATTTTGACCACAGGCTCTCCCTAAAAAATATCAAAAGAAGCTCAGTTGGAGTCCCAATGATCATGTTATTTCTAAAAGCAGATATCTAAACTTGAGTACAGCTTCAGCAATGGGAAGAAATATTGCACCTTGTGATATTGGTTGATTAAATTGACAGACTTTACCAAATTCCAAATCTTACTCAGTGATCTGTAATCATTATTTTCTTGCTCAGGTACATTGGTTAGTTAAACTGGAAAATTATGTTCTACAGTCAGCAAAAAATAGAAGTTTTGTGCAAGAAAAATGCTGGATCCTTGTACCTGTGAAAATAATATGGTTTTGTTAATGTAATTATAAATTAATAAAAATAAAAATAAAAAAGAAGGTATTTCAGCGTACTTCAGCATTTGACTCCCAAGAATCTTTTAACATGCTTTATGTGATATTTTTAATTACATTGACCTTTGCAAACCATGTTCAACCATGCTTTAAGTCTCTGAAATTCAGTTACAGTAGTTCACAGGAAGAAAAATGCCCTGTCTTTGCCCATGAAATCCTTCCCATTTTTTAATGAGCGTTGCATCCTTTCCTTCATTTGCTACCCCCAAAAGCTCAGCAATACAAGAACTCCATAGCTAGACCCCAAGGAGCAGCAGCAGCAATGATCCTGAAACTGTCACCAGAGCAATGGCACAGCACATCAGTATCTCCCTGCTGGGGGTGAACAAGGGCGGGTGAACAAGGGAGATGAAAGGATAGAAGGAGACCTGGGCCCCTTCACAGCCAGATCCCAGTTCCAACTTTCCTCCTACAATTGCATTCTTCCCTGCAGATGCCACTGTGTACTCATCTTAACTGTGCTACAGTGCTGAAGGTTCAAACACTTGGTACCAACCATGCCTTGTAAGAACTCAATAGTTTGTTTTCTACAACTTCCAGTAAAAGTTCTATGAAATAAAATAAGGATTAAAAGCATAATGGTTTAAAAATACACACTAAAAATGCAGGAAATGCCATTTTTTAAGATCACACAAGAAAGATGAGCTCACCTGTGTGTACATTCATGATGCTATTACAATTGCACAGTCACCTTTTCTCCAGAGAAGCCTGACCTTACTCAGTAATTAGGACAAATTTATGAGAAGATGGAGTAATGACCACTCGTGCCACAGAAACCTGGAATGTGACAGTGGTTTATTTCCATTGATTTGCAGTCTGAATACCATCTGAATACGTGTACTTGTATAAACAGATTTTAAATACTAACTCCAGAAAAAAATGGCTGAAGTACAATATACTACTGCATTGCTGTATCTTTTTTATTAATAGTATAAACTTGCTATAAAAAAGACAGATGAGAAATTAAAACTGAACAGGAAATATGAAAGCCACTTTCTTTTTCAACTGAAATACACATGTACATGTTATAAATCAGCCTGTATGTTATGAAAAATTCAAAGTTTAAATTTTTCTGCTTCTTTAAAAAGTTCTGATGACTACACAATTGCATTTGGCAGAGTTGATGTCCTTTTAAACAGTTACTCACAATCTCACTGTATGCTGAATATTTTCATACAACCATGCAATTCTGAAATGGGACAATCTTTTTAACACTGAGGCTCAGGAATTTTTTTCATTTCACACCATTTTGCGCCAACATCCTAGGAACACATCACTGCATATCAATAAACTGTTGAATAACTATAAAATTAGGGTATAAGCAAATTATAAGCAAAAAATAGCTATTGCCAGGTACTTGTCTCTGTTGTGAAATATGTGTCACCATTTTATGCTTGGATTCAGAAGCTTTGCATGAGCACATTGACAAATCACTAAAACAAAATTGAAATTTTATCCTCAAAAATCCTACCAAGTTATTCTGACATCATAAGAGCAAAAGCAGACAGCAGAAATATTTGTATTCAGGTGATTTTGTACATGTATAAGAAGTATTGAAACACACCTTTATTTACAAGTGACATTAATGTAAAAGATTTATCTTGCACACATGTAATTTATCAGCCAAATACAACAGGACAGATAAACCACAGCAGCTGGCAGTAGACAACTTCTATGTGTCCTAAGAAAGTTAGTAAGCACAAAATGTCATCCACTAAACTTTCTGAAGAGCAAGCCCTTGACTGTGATGGAGAACAGTGATACTTAACATAAATCTTCCCTTTCCTACTTGCCCATCACCTTTATTTTGGGATGCCTTCATTGCAAACAAATTCAGTTCTTGCAAACCTTGCTTCATGTAACAAAGTCTGTTTAACACACATGACAATTTTAACACATCTCTTGCACATTTAGTTACAGAATGTCAGTCTTCGGGACTTAAGAAACTCCTGAAATGCAGCATCCAACATGTCAACTAATTCACAATTGTATTATAAAATATAAGCAAAGATGGCATCACAAAGCTTATGCTCCCACAGACTGAAGTCCACATTAGCTCAAATTAAAGCATTTTCTACCTGATTTATAGACTCGTACAAATGGCACATTGAAAATCAAGCTCTTTTTCTGACTTATTGTCAATAATAAAAAGTCTGTTGACCAAAGTCCCCAGACAGGTCTAAGGATTAGGTGGGTTATGCAAGTGATTAGCCAAAGTTAAAATAACAGGGCACTGCAATTATGATCCAGAAAATACATCTGTCCTTCCCTTGTTACTGGAATTGTTGAACAGAGGACAGTAAAGGAAAACTTGCATCTACCTCTGCTTTTTCTGGGGGCAAGGGTAGTGTTACAAGCAGTTTTGTAAAGCTCTGTCTACATTAGGATCACTGTTTCCATAAAATTTGTCCATGAAACTCCCTCTGCTCCTACTCAAGCAAGACACCACTAGCTTGAATCTGAACCTAGTGTCTCAGCTGAATTTAAACTACACAGCTATTAACCTTCCATGTGTCCGAAATATCTGAAATGACATTTTTATATTTTCCTTTTAGACACAGTAAGTAATGCAAGCTGCAAAAACAAGTGCCTTGTTACACACTTCAGCAATACACCCTCAATGCCTTTGCAAACTAGTTCAACAAGTAACCTAGTTTTTTCAAATTCCTTAAAGTTATCTGCATGCTCCTGTGACTCATTCAGTAGATAAATTGCTGAGGAACTCTGTGGGAACCCATCCCAGGGTCCTGCATGGTTGGTTTTTAACACAGCTTTATTTGTTTGTGATGTTTTAGTATCATTTTTATCGCACAGAGTGAACACTATGCAGTACCAATCCTTTCCTCTTAGCTTACAGAGCATTTCTAAGGTTCATGTTGCAAAACACAGACAAAATTTGTGATCACAATTCATGATGCAGCTGGTAAAATGGTAATTTTAGAAGATATAAAATAAGTGCGTTTGGGGTATTTTTTAAAGTTTGGGATAGTCACAACTTTGAATGAATTAATCACATCCAACCCAAAACCTAAGCAGCCTGGATAAAATGTTTTTAATCAGTCAACACATCACTGATATTTAGTAATGCTGTATTAATATTTTCATTTTTAGAGTCATGTAAGTAGCCATTTTCCCCATAAACCTCTGTTTACCTCTGTTCCTTATGAATACATCCATGACTGCATCTTCGCCATGCTCTCACCTCAAAACTCAGCCTTCCAAAGATTTATGGGTTAAGCAGTAGTGGACTAGAAAGACCAGGGCTTTCCCACCACCGTTTGCACTTTAAAGAGAAAGCACAACTGGGTGTAAAGAGAATAGGGAAAATAGTGTATTTGCCAATATTTTGAAAATAGCATAGTATTTAAACCTACTCTTTGTACCACATAAACCAGTAACAAATATATGCATCAGTCCTGCAGCTCTTTATCACCTGTGCTCAACTAAGACTGATACATTTCAGCTATTTAGTTACTTTTTAATCCCAACTTTAACCCAGTACCCCTCTGCTGTTTAAGGATGGGGCCTTTCACTATTTTGAGATCAGGGTCTGATTGGTAAACAGACATGCACATTTGTAACCACATTTTAACAACTTGCAATTTCCATCTTGTGAGGGGAGTGAAAAGCTGTATCTCCTTATGACATTAGTTCTACTTGAGTAACAACAGGATGCCAAGGTATCACTACTGACAGGACAAACCTCAACCAAGTTTGGGGCAAACTGCAGAATGTCCAAGACCAAGCATGAAGAGAGCTGGCTCGCTGCCAACCTTGGTGTCACCAGCTCATGAACTATGCTTGAAAACTCCTCTTCTAAGGCATGTTAATATAGAAAATTGTTTCTCACTAGCAAACAGACAAGATATACTAGAATCTCTTGCAGTAAGAAAATAATTACAGATATTCAATTGTCTTTAAATGCTTGCATTTCTTTCTTTCACGTACTGACAGACACCAGAATTATCAGTGGTTCAAATTTGTAAAGGACTATGTCCCTTCCTCCCACCTCTTTATCGGGCAGACTAAGACAGAGAAGCTAAATAAAGATCCTGTGAACCCACGCACAATTCTTCCCCACGCCAGGTAGGAATGCACAGGGCAGAAAAGAAGAGCTCAAGTAAAATTATATTCTTTATTCATTCCATTTTAGCTGTGAATATTCCTATTATACAAATACAGTATAAATTCCAAAATCACAATATATTACAAAATAAAAAAGTACAAACTGCATTACTTAATAAATATATCTAACAAGTTAATCAGAAAGTAGAAGAGACAGAATCCAGATTGGAAACATTTAAATGTTTGACCCAGCAAACCATACAAACCTCAATTTAAGTATTTTTTTTCTTTTAAACCATAACGTAGAATACCATTCCTGATTTCTTGATTAGAAAATAAAGTCACGTGAATAAAATGTTGTGATCAGATAATGATTTGTTGGTGAAACACCAGTGCCAAAAAAGAAGCAGGGCTTATACGAAAGACACCATAAACCCAGAAACAAGAACACAAACACTGAGGTGCAGCCAAGGCAATTACTGCCAAAGCAGGAGACTATTATCTAGTCACAACATTCTATTGCAAGTTAATGTGCTGTTATTATAGATAAATAATATAAATGGAGCAGAGGGTGAGCCAACCAGGCAACAAGAGGCCAGTTTACTCAAAACAGTAATTAAAAACAGAAGAGTCAATTGCTCCCTGCACTGTTCACGTGTAGCTGCATTCCAACTGGCTCAAAGGACCTGTTCTGTGCTCCAGGCAGAGAAAGCAACTGTTCCTAAAAGCAGTCTGTTCTCACTTTGCTGCACTTTTACAAAAGCCATTATTTTAACTTTGCAAGAAAATACCCACAATATTTTCATCAACTGGGGGGGGGGGTGTCAGTTTGACATCAATTTCATTTGGTAAAAATATAAGGTTTATGGGTAAAAAACACAGCAAAAAATAGCTGTTACATCATAAGCCTTATTTACAAAAAATTGTTTACAAACGTTTTTGGCTGTACAGCTGAAAGCCAGATACTAATGTAAGATGTAGAAGATGGAGGTAACAGTTTAAAAATAGTGTGCAAAAAATACATTCTTATAGAAAATAGACACTGGGGAGGGGAGACACAAACATACACAGAGAAATCTGCTTGCAAATAACCCGAGGCTAAGTTTTTACAACAGAATATTACAAATACATCTGCATTTATCCCCCACAACCTACAGTCCTTCTCAGTCTGGGGTGCTGCTGCTTCATTAAGGATTAAGGCATCACCATCACAGCCAGCACACCTTCTGTCTGTCAGTCCCTGCAGCAAAGCTCCCAGCCTGTGGCCCAGACGGTTTCATGAGCAGGCATTCTGCTCAATGTACATCTTGGACAAGGACACTGCCATGGACTTGGCCAGCTCCTCGTCCCGCCTGCGCTGTACCTGAGTCTGTCTGCACCACGCCTCGTACTCTGGGTTGGGGCACACGCGGTCCAGCACAGCATCGTAGTGCCCATTGCTAAGCCAGCTCAGCCAGATACTGGGCCGTGTCGGGTCCTCGGGCCCCAAGTAGTGCACCATGGTGGAAACGGTGGGGCTCTCGGGCCGGCCGCCCGTGGTGAGATGGATGTTCACGTTCAGCATCTGCCCCATGGCCAGCAGCTCCGGGTAGCCGGCCCAGGCCCCGTCCTGGGCGGCGCCGATGAGGAACTCTCCCACGTCGCCCTCGATGATGGGGTTGAAGTGGTCCAGGTGGTCGGCGATGTAGTGCACGGTCTGCTCGCGGAGCTCGCCGTGCAGCCGCTGGTCCCCGTACACCGCCTTGCAGACGGCGCGGTACAGGCAGTTCCCGTCGGGGATGATGTGGAAGCGGAACCGGCCCTTCTGCCGCAGGTACTTGTCCTGCTTCTCCACCTCGGCCAGGTACAGCGCCAGCTTCTCGCTGCGCTCCGCTCTGCCGCCGGGTCCCCGCCGCACGTCGGGCCCCGCCGCCTCCTCCTCCTCCTCCTCCTGGCCGTGCGCGGCGCCGCCGGGCTGCGAGGGGGCCCCGCTCCGCTCCGCGGGGCCGCACCCGGGGACCAGCCCGGGCTGGGCGCCGGCGGCCGCCGCCTGCAGCGCCTGGCAGTGCTCGCTGAGCCGCAGGCTGCGGTTGCTGGGCTCCTCAGCGGCGGCCTCGCCGTCGCCCCCGGCCTGCCGCACGCTCTCCAGGATGCCCTCCAGCCAGGCGCGGCTGCGCGGCGAGGCCGGCACCAGCTCTCCGGCGGCCTCGGCGCGCTGCACGATGCGGATGGGCACGATCCGTTCCAGCGGCCGCCGGCGGCTGACGGTGACCTGCGCGCAGGAGCTGAACTGCGGGCCGCCCGCCGGCCGCCCGGCCGGGCCCGCCGCGGGGCCGCTCGGCATCACCTCCAGGCAGGACGAGAAGGCGGGCATGGCGGCGGCGCTGCTGCTGCCCCCCGCGGGAACGAAGCTGTCCTTGCCGGAGCTCTCGGCGGCCGCGTTCGGGCCCGCGGCGGCGGCAGCGCTCGGTGCCTCCGCGGCGGAGGGTCCCGGTGACAAGGAGACCTTGAAGACGGCGGCGGAGCTCGGCGAGGCCGCGGCGGCTGCTGCGGTCGCGCCCGCCGGGTAGTGGGTGATCACGGAGCTGTAGAGCTGCATCCTCGGCTCCCCGCGGGCGGCGCTTTATAGGCGGCGCCGCCGTCGGAGCTGGGGCGGGGAGCGGCAGCGGGGGCCGCGCTGGGGCTGCCGAGGAGGATGAACCGCCCGGGTAAAAATAAACAAGGGCATCACCGCCCACCCCGCCCCGCCCGGGCCCCGCGGCCGCGGCAATTCCGACTGCGCCACCGGCCCGGCCCCCCCGCGGGCTCCGGCCCTTCTGGAAGCTGCGGGAGCGCGGAGCGGGGCGGGGCCGCCGGGACGTCAGCGAGCACCGCCCCTGCCCCTGCTACGTGCGGGCGGTGTCGCGGTGCCTAATTTGCGGCTCGGGCAGGGATAATATTCATTGCATCCATTCGGGTTTGGACAGTCCCTGTCTGAAGGTGCTGTTTGTCCACCCGCAGTCCCACTCTGGGAAATGCAGTGCATGCACACGGATGTGTGATATAAACCAGCACATATTAACAGGAGGCACGTGGTCCGAAATGTGGTCTCATCGAGATCATTGATAATTGGTTTATTAATGCCTATAGCACTTTTAAAATGAAGCCATGTCTTCCAGCCTTAGCTGCGGTATAAATAAAGTCATACCTGAGCCTTTGTCCAGGGACGAGGTGTGATCTGTACATGCTCCGTTTGGTTACGTTCTGACAGGCATGCTGACCAAGAAACACCAGTTTGTGCTATGATCAAATGTTAACACAGACAGTCATTCCAAACAAAATGGGAAAAAAAGGTATTCACATTTGTAAGTTCAAAGTGATAATGTAAAAACAATTCTGGATTCCATCCCACAGCCTCAAGTATCTTCAGGAAAGTGTTAGTAATACAAGCAGATTGTAGAACTTTAAAAGCATACAGACAAACAAGAAAACCCCAACAAATAAAGAAACAGAAAACCCTTTATTTGGATATTCTGAAAAGTTTCTTTTCCTCATTCCATTTACGTTAATTAAAAAGACAGAATAGGAGGATCACTTGCAAAATATTGCAATGTCAAAAATAACTGTTTCTTTGGAGCCTTGGTTGTATTTCATGTCAATCTTTAAGGATATACTTCCTATATTCAGTCTTTGCAGCTGATTCCAGGGCTACCAGTAACACAATATGGAATTTCATTCTCTTTGCATATTATGACTCATTGGGCTAAATTGCATGTTGGAGAAAAAATGCTCAAATCCTGCATGCAAAGTAATGTGGATATTTATGGGAAAATATCCATAATATGGGGAAAAAATTTATTCTGGATAAAACACAGTAGTTTATTGCATGCAATATTGGGAACCTTATAATAAAAATTTACAGACTAAATATATATCCAAAATTTTTGCCTTCGAAGCTGAAACATAAGTATATCAGATATGAATCAAAGCTCAAATGTCATCAGTTACCTGACAGAGGCAGCCAAAAAGTTGATATCATTAGAACAAATGGTGATGGGCCTTATCCAGGCGCATTTCTGGCAGCCTGTTAGAGTGGGATAAGATACTACAACTGCACTGAAATTACAGAGTGACTCTTGTATTTCGGAATGTTCAGAACCTTGTTTTAAATATAGTTTGTGAGCCCAGTCAGTGAGTCTTTATTTCTGGACTAATCATTACTTAGAGAGGAAAACATATTTAACAAATAGCAGAAAATTGAAATCTTCCCTCCTTGAAATGGAAGCTTGGAGCAAATGAAAGATTCCCATCTATTTTATTTCTTAGTCAAAACTTGACAATGTCTACTTCCAAGTTAACATGTATATGTTTATATATACACTGATAGGAAATTTAATTAAAAACTACTGGAAATTGCCCCTTCCAAGTGTTTTAAATATGCCAGTTGTTCTTCTCTGTGTTTGGTCATTTATAAAGACATATAATGTATATTATTTAATGGTCGCCAGTTATTATTATTATTATTATTATTATTATTATTATTATTATTATTATTATTTTAGTTCATAAAAGCTATCTGTGGTTTGGTTTAGTGAATGTTCTGTCTGCTAGTAAATGTCAGAGTTGAGTACAGGATGGTGGTTTAAAGTCTTCAATAGTCTGGCAACAGAGAGGGGTGAGGGAGAAAGGCAGCTCTTTCTCTTAGAGAACAGTAAATGGATGCAGCAGAATAAGAGCACTTCTGGCAGAAGCAAGTGCTTCATTTTGAATACTCAGTACTGCAAATTTCTTTCTTCTAGGATATTATAGAAATTCCAGCTAATGACTGTTCTGCTTCTCCAAAACTATAGGTTATTTGGAACAGTGGTACACTAATGGATGGGCAGCTGTTTAATTCTGATTGTTGGTTACAATGAGGTACAATTTGAAGTTAGTGGTGCTTCATTTGAGGAGAGAAACAGATTTTTGTGTGCCCAAATTACCCTTGTACTAGTATTCTGATGCTCTAATGTAGCATGTTCTGGATAAGAAAACTTGTTTTTCTGAACAGAAATCCAAGGAATATCCTGAAATACAAGCTAAATATGCCAGCAGGTTTTTGTAATGGTAGATAGATTGTTGGGTTTTTTCACTTTTTTGCTTATAAGCAGATATAATATCTTTCCTAAATTTCCAGTTAAAAATGCACATAATAAGCTTACTAATAAGGTTAAAATAGATTCAAAATCTGTTGCTAGGTAACTGAGAGACAAAACAAACATTGTAACCACTGTCTTGGTGTTAATAGTATACTACTTTTGATATCTTTATTATGTCCTGTATGAAGTAAATGGAAAGAGAAGCTCACCTTGCTGTGTTTTACCTGTGCTGTTATTAAGTACCGACAATGTAATGCAACCAACATTTTTCATAACTGAGCTGCCAGAGTTAGTCACACGTACTTGGCCTGAGGGGAATCTGGTCTCTCTGGATGACCAATGACAAAAATCCCATTGAGCCTCTGCCACAAAAGCATCCCATGGTTAGCTTTCAACTCTCATCCTAGGAGCTACCAGGAATCAGCACTTCCTAAAGGTAATTTTCTTAGATATCTGACAGATTTTAACAGTAACATCCTAAACCATGGAGATCTCCCTACACCAGGGAGTAATCATAGAATAGCCTGGATTGGAAGGAATCTTAAAGGTCATCTGGCTCCTGGACACCTTCTGTTAGACCAGGTTGTTCAAAACTCCATCCAGCCTGGCCTTGAACACTTCCACAGATGCGACATCCACCACCACCAGGTGCAGGACCAGGAATGATCAAGTGCTATGAGTACAATTCTGGTGAAATAGAAATTTCAAAGAAATATTTGAATGCCTTTAATGCAATGGTATCTCTAAAAGCCAGGGGCACATGGTTCTGCCTTTAGTGCCTTTTACTACCAGAATATTTGCCTTAAACATTTCTTTCAGCTACATATAGAACTGCTGTTAATTCCATGGGAAAACTAAATTTTCCTTTATTGTGACCCAGCTAAAAAACAACCCATGTACCGATTACTTCCAGAATACTGCTGTATTTCCAGCTTCTGTCCACTTCTGCCTACAAGTCATGGCCTCACAAGCACTAGAGGTGTTTGGAAAAGTGAGGAGAACACAGTATGGGCATACCCTTCACTGTTTTCCACAGAGTAATATTCCTGAGCTTCTGGTTCCCTCATTACAGGGTAATGTATAGTCCTTTGCTCTTACAGAATAGATCTCAAAACAAACTCTGCAGTAATAGAGCATAAACATCTCTCATGGTTAAAGTTTCTCTTGACATTGCTGTTATCACTGGTTACCCTGCACATTCCAGGAATAGTTTAGATTGTTTAGAAGGCAAACCACAATCACAAAAACAGCTGTGGAACAACACTGGTATTCACTGACGTAAAATGAAATGCATGAGAGTTGAACTAATTTTAACTTTAATATGTAATAGATATATGATTGACATAGAGGAAACAAATTAATTACATCACCAGAAGCATTTGCTAGTGAAGAAAGAAGGAAAAGTTGGCTAAAATGATGTCGTGAATTAGACTAAATAAGCATTTCCATTGCTTCTTTTTTGTTTTGTTTTTGTTTGTGCTGATATAACAGCCCTTCTAACAAAGATACATCTGACTGAAGTACTTAATGAATTAATAACTTTTTGTATGTAACCGGAAGATGAAATGTTGAATTTATACTAATAATTTGAAGCAGTATACCAAGGAAAAAATTCGAAAATCATTAGAAAATAGAAAAATATATCAAGAATCTTCCAATACATATACAACTAGAAGCAACATACTGACAAAACATCAGTTTCATCCTCTGTCGCCTGCAGATGATCGTATCATAACATCATGTTGTATCACATATCGTCAGTTTCATAAAATTACCAGTTACAGGTAACTTATTCAGGGTATAGTCAGTGAATCTATAAAGCTGTCACAAGGCAACAGAACTGACAAAAGAACCAATTATGCTCTCTCCCATTCTCAGTCTCTTTTCTACTCCTGAGGCCAGCTGCTTTGTGATGGCCTAAGTGTTAGTATTAACTAAAGTACCAAGTGTATTTCACCCTTAGCGCTAACATAAAAAGGAGGAAAATTGTATCCACACTTACACTGAAGTGTGAAAATGTTGCATATAACAAGGGCTATGTCTCAGAGAGCTTTGCCCAACAATTTGTCGTTCAGCCTCTGCATATATTAAAATTTTATTCACTGTATGGGTGCACCAGGAATAAGCGATGCAACCGGTGCTATGACATCATGTGGCAAGAGTTTGTGGAAAAAGGGCTGTTGGTGATAAATATAGGCATTTGCTCATGTCTCAAGGGCTCAGTTAGTATCCCACTTGATCAGTGAGTCTCTAAATGTGAGCGATGACGCAGGTCAAGCCTCACATTTCTGCTCAGAAGTGTAGATGGCATTTGTAGTGATCATTGTACACAGGGCCTTAAGATGATACCAGGAAAAAAAAAAGGGGGGGGGGGGGGGGGTGGGGGGGGGGGGGGAGGTGAATATACAGTGCTGTTTCCTCTGAGAAAAAAAAGTGTTAATAATGTGGTAATAACATTACATAGACAAACTTTATAATGTGTATGATGTTTAGAAAAATATTTTTATAAACCTTATGAGATATAAAAGTATTCACAATGTCTATTTTTTTGTCAGTTACAGGAAATCAGTCACTTTCTCTCCCATTCATGTTGGTTAATGGCAATTTGGGGTTGAGGAAAGTAGATAGTTTGGCTAAGACTAAGAGCAGAACACAGTTCTGACAAGGACAGACTGTGAAGGAGGTTGGGGAAATGGGCAATACAGAAATACCAGAAGCAGGAAATCACCACTCACAATTACAGGAAATACTATTAATAGATTAATCTTGATAAAAACTGGTAGCACAAAATAACTGTGGTAGAAAAGAAGGTGCAATACTGCCTACTCTTGAAGTGAAAAATACTCCGGTGAGGTAGCAAGCAGCCAGCACTACCATGCGTGGCCTCACAACCTAAAGACTTTGGAAACAGACTGATTTCATGGAAGTGTCATCCTTCTATCCTCCACAACATTGCAGTGCACACCTTTCCCTGCCTTTCTGCCATCAATAAGCAGCAAAAGGAGGAATCATCATTTTGCAGCTAGAAGCAAGTGTCACAGAAAACATTTCATCATTCATGCTTTGAGAGTCACGGAATAGCACGTAATTGCATTTACCAGCTTTGTTGTTCCCTTGCCAAGTCCTTCCTGTGGGAAAGGGCTGTGGTTATATGCTACACAACCAGCTCAGCAAGTCATCTCAAATCCCTGATGAAACGTAGAGAGAGAGAGCTTACCTCATCACAATTAAAAACCTGCTCTGTTTCCATTTATGTAGCACAGACCTAACTGTTATGGCAATGTTGGATCACAGCTATTTAACTCCACTGTCTTGACATTAAAAAATAACACAGGTAGAGCCATTAGAGAGGAGGGATGACATCAATTCATTCTGACTGATGTCCTACTCTGCGTAAATAACTAAACCTTTCTTTAACACAGTTTACCATACCTAAGTGTACAATATGGAATTATTTTTTCTGATCTGAATTTTATAAGTTCTAACATTGCAAGAGACAATTTTTTAAAAGCATTCATAACAATCAGCCTGAATCTGAAATATTTTTCACAGGAAGAAATCAGGGACGGATACTCTCCAGTAAGATTTATACTGGTAACTCCAGTCAGAATGCAATCTTTATTTAGCCTGAAATATAAATTAGTATTCCTGAGACTTACAGCGACTATCTACAGAGGTTTTAAAATAGGATTTTAGCAATTTAAGAGTTTCAGTATTTATTCAGTGTAATAAAAGCATTAACATAGTTGCAAAGAAGCACTAGTTATTAAAGCGACGTAATCTGTATGTGCAAATAAACATTCTTCAAGTTGTGGTTTATAGGTAAGCACTATTTTATGGAAATTAAGCATTAATCAATTAGTAATTCAGAGACAGAATCCCAAATACAGTCAGCTTACTATATCAGACCTGGACATAGAGGATTTTGTGCATGTCTATCTGAATTTGATTTTAAATTTAGGAAATTTAGTATATCTAATCTTGCAGTATCTAAATAAAGTTTCTGATACTGCATGATATGAGTCATTACCAATCCAATGAAGACAGGGATTAAAACAAGAAATGAAAGATGATGATGGGGAGAGACAATTAAAATTATTTAAAGAAACAGTTACACTGAAAAAAACCTTGCCAGTGAAGTACTTCAAAGATCCATCTTGAGTGAGACTGACTTTAATATTTCCATTAATTACACCAGCTTTAGGTGTGCTACTGACTTAAAGATTCAGAGCTGAGCAGCATTTAAAGAAGAATTTTTAAATGTCATATGGGAAACATCTGAAGATATTAAACAGAATTGCTTATGTGACTATTTAACAGTGCAAAATGAAAGGGCATCCACCTGGTGGCAGGTCAGTATTTCTGTTATTAGCATAATCTCAGCTGTGGGAAACCATCAAGATAGAGGACACACAAATGCTACTGAGAGGCAGAATCACTGTACTTTCTGATGTGGTATAACTTCCAAAAGGACAAATGGATCCTAGAACACAGCAGGTGAGTACAAAATAAGTATTTCTTTTAGAAAGGATTTGTGGAAACCTAATCTGGAATACTGTATACATTTCTGCTCACTGCTGCTTATGGATGTTGACTGGAAGAAGAGCAAGGGGGAATGGGATTGATCAGGGCACTGGTGGCTGTCTAACAAGAGGAGACAACTGTTCTTGGCTTGCATTACCTAACAAAGGTTGAGAAGGGATCCCTAAAAATACATCACAGATTAAATACTAGGGAGTAAGAAGAGCTCCTTTGGTTAAAGGTAGTGTTGGCCAAAAAGAAATGGATATGAACTGGCAACGAATAAATTTAGTCCTGACTCACAGCCTTGGCTTTCAGATACGACATAACTGCAAATAGTTTTATGAAAGGATCCTGGTAACAGAATACTTGCAGCAGCATGGTCAAACCAGGGTGGCCTATGAATGTGAGGACCATTATAGTCTAATTATAAGAGAGGACTATAGCTTGGTCAAGATTTTGATCTTAATGTGCAATCAATTCTTATTCCACTTCTTTGTTCCATTTCTTTCTGTTTTCTTGTTTGCCTTTTTTTTTTCCCTGGGTTTTTTGTGGTGCCACAGTGTTCCCTGCACAGAAAGCACAATCCCCAGCCAGTGAAACAGTAACACTCCTGGAGAGATGGAACACAAACCAGCAGAAAGTAGGATCTCATTTTCAAAGATTACAAGTAAACTCATTTCAAAAGTCAAAAGCAGTCAAAAAAGTCAAAAAGCATTTTATTAGGCCATAAATGCTATTATTTTAGATTTGGCATCAGTGCCATTCCAAATCCATTTTCTGCAGCTTCTAACTGGGTTTAAATTATCATAAAATTAATTGCAGGGAATTTGGAGAATGAAGATTATAAACAAACAGCTTTTGATTATTATCTAAGAGAATCAATAGCTGTCCTTGCCCAGGCTAGAGAGCAAAGACATTTATAAATAAACAAGACTATTATGAGTGGAGTAGGTAATTAGGGTGTGCAGAATAGAGTTACTTAATATAAAAACATTCATTAGAATAGTTAGGATAGGCAGAAATATAAAATAAGAAAAGAACTAACAGAATAAGTCATAATATGTCATAAACAAAGTGTTGAGTTTTTCAGTTCATAAATACATATGAATTTTCTGATCAGAACTTCTAATGGACAAAACTCCTTCCTTTCATATGCACCAAAAGAATATATGGGATAAATGAATAACTTTTCCTAATCTGTTATCTGATTCCTATATGTCAGAAAAACTTTGATGTAATCTTTGGCAGTTTTTTCTTAATAAATTTAGATCTGTTTCAAATGGCTAATTAGATTTTTTCCCAAACCAAAAACTATATTCTTCCCTATATTATTAGTGTTGAAATGTGACCTAATATAGAGGCTTTACAAAAGGTTTTTAGAAGACAAATAATATAAATTCTGCCATTCACTTAATTTCCTTTATTTTTCTAACCAAAAGAAAACCTCTAAGATGAATAGGTGGGTTACAAGTATCAGTTTAAATCATTACTCAGCACATCTGACTTAATAATGAAATCTCCCTTTTATATTTATTTAAGTAACATTTGTCAATGTACTTGTGATTTATCTCTCATACTATATGTAACTTACTAAATTTCTCTTTTTTTGCTATTATAATGGAGATCACTTGTTTATCCCTTTTTCAGTTTAAGCTCAAAGAAAAAAAAAAATCTATCATTTAATTATGTTAATATGTTGGCAGTTTGTAACACTTTCCATCTTTTTTTCTGTAGATGAACTGAGATAACACCCAGAGATTGCATAAAAGGTACAATTAGTTAAATTATTTTAATTTGAAAATAAAGTCATATATTTTTCTAAAAGCAACATAAAGCCTGGCACTTCTGTGGACTCACAGAACTTGAAATGGCTTTATTCATCTAATCATGGTGAGTTATGAGTGAGCCATAATGATTATGTGTCACATTGAAGAGGCATTGAACTAGCAAAATTCAACCCCATTAGAAGAAATCATCCTTAAGTTTAAAACTCCTTACATTACCTGTAAGTAATTATTTGCTTCTATATTTATAGGGTTGTGCTATGTTGATGTGATGTTTGATATTAAATATATGGCATGTCTTCAGGTGTAATTTGAGTTCAAAACAGTTTAAGGAATTTTTAATGCAGATGCTAATAGCTATTGAGGTCAAAGAGCAGTATAGATCAAACAGTGTATCCAAACTCACATTAATACTTTTATAGTTTCTTCAGCTACTCCGTACCTTCTGACTGACTTCTATCAAGGGAGAATTATGAGAAAAGTATGCCTAGCTCTGGGGCATCATACTATTGTCTCCTAACCACATAAAAACTAGAATGTAAAAGTCTATTACTGCAATGAAAGAAAACTGGCCATTCATAATGGCTTATACTCAAGTTCGACACCACCTTCCTCTAGCCTGCAGCCACAAACTGCTCAGATTTTTAATTCTTCCTTCAGGGCTAAGGCACTACTCTGTATTTCTTCCACGTTTTCTTTTTATTCTTACGCAGCTTTAAAAATCGATCTAAACGTCATCCTCCTCTCTCTCCTCCAGTCTGTTTGTAAACAGAGGTGAGAAGTTCAGGACTGTCTGTGTGTGGTGGGAGTCATTGCACTGGCGCCACGTTCTGTGCAACATTGTCTGAAACATGCCGTCCTGCGGGGAAAATCCTTCTTGACCTCGGTTACCGGCAGTGCGTGAACTCCGATCAGACGCTCTCCGGTGAGGATCTAACCGGTGATAATTGACTAAACAAGCGCTTTTAGCTGAAAATGGGAAGTGGTCCAGGTTGGCCAGATTTCCAACAGAGCGTTTGGCCTTAAGGCGGGAATTAGGCTAACGGAATGAAATACTCGTATTGAAAGGATGAAAAAACATCGCGAAGGGTACTAGCGGCACAGTTGACTGGACAAATGAGGAAACGCGATCTGCCTCTCGGGAGCTGCGGCACTTGGGCTGGACCGTTTTTTCTCCGCTCGGGAGGCTGTCGCGGGTCCCCGGCGGGCACGGGCTGGGCTAACAGCGGGATCGGGGCTGGCCTGTAGTGTTGCACGGGGCGGGCTGTACGGGAACGGGCGGGCTGTAGTGGGTCACGGGGCGGCTGTAGTTGGGCACAGGCGGGGCTGTCTCATCGGGCACGGGCTGCGCTGTAGCGTGCACGGGCGGGCCTGGAGCGGGCACGGGGCGGGCTACGGGCGGGCTCCAGCTGGCATGGGCGGGCACGGTGCGGGCTGTAGTGGGCACGGTGCCGGAGCTGTCGTGGCACATGGCGGGCGTTACGGCCAGGGGGGCGGTCGTGGGCACGGGCGGGCTTGTACGGGCACGGGTGGCGGGCCCAGGGCGTGGCTGTAGCGCACGGTGCGGGCTTGTAGCGGGCACGGGGCGGTCTGTAGTGGGCACAGTGGCGGGCTGTAGCGGGCCACAGGGGTCGGCGTAGCGGCAACGGGTGCGGGCTGTAGCGGTGCACGGGGCGGGCTGTAGCGGGCACGGGGCGGGCTGAGTGGGCACCGGGGCGGGCTGTAGCGGGCCAGGGGCGGCTGTGCGTGGCACGGGGCGGGCACGGGGCGGGGC
>CM031858.1:17281030-17358473 GCA_018697195.1 Certhia americana
TTCTCTGGCCCATTCAGGTTGTTAAGGCATTTGGGGTTGAAAGGAAAGTAGATAGTTTTGGCTAAGACTAAGAGCAGACACAGTTCTGAACAAATGGACAGGGACTGTGAAGGCGTGGGGAAATGGGCAATACAGAAATACCCGAAGCATGAAATCACACCAATTACAGGAAATACTATAATAGATTAATCTTGATAAAACTGGTAGCACAAAATAACTGTGGTAGAAAAGAAGGTGGCAATACTGCCCTAACTCTTGAAGTGAAAATACTCCGGTGAGGTAGCAAGCAGCCAGCACTCCCCATGCGGGCCATCACAACCTAAAGACTTTGGAAACATAGATTTCCTGGAAGGGTCTCCTTCTATCCTCCAAACATTGCAGTGCACACCTTTCCCTGCCTTTCTGCCATCACTAAGCACAAAATGGATTAATCTCCATTTGCAGCTAGAAGCAAGTGTCACAGAAAACATTTTCATCATCTAGCTTGAGAGTCCAACGGAATAGCACGTAATTGCATTTACCATCTTTGTGTCCCTTGCCAAGTTCCTTCCTGGGGAAAGGGCTGTGTGTATATTCTACACAACCGCTCAGCAGTCAGCTCAAGATCCCTGATGAAACGTAGAGAGAGAGAGCTTCCCTCATCACAATTAAAAACCTGCTCGTTTTCCATTTTATTAGGCCAGACTAAGCTGTTATGGTGGCCAAGTTGGATCCAACAGCTATTTAACCTCCACTGTCTTGACATTACAAAATAACACGGTAAGCCATTAGAGAGGAGGATGACATCAATTCATTCTGACTGATTCCTACTCTGCGTAAATAACTAAACTTTCTTTTACACGTTTACCATACCTAAGTGTACAATCTGAATTTTTTTCTGATCTGAATTTTATAAGTTTCTAACCTGCCAGAGACAATTTTTTACAAGCATTCATACAATTCCGCCTGAATCTGAAATATTTTTCACAGAAGAAATCAGGGACGGATACTCTCCAGTAAGATTTATCTGTTAACTCTACACACATCAGAATGCATCTTCTATTTAGCCTGAAATCTAAATTTATTCCTGAGACTTACAGTGACTATCTTCAGAGGTTTTACAATAGGATTTAAGCAATTTAAGAAGTTTCAGTACATTTTTCAGTTGTAATAAAGCATTAAACATAGTTGCAAAAAGCACTAGTTATTAAGCGACATAATCTGTATGTTCACAGTCACATTCTTCAGTTGTGGTTTATAGGTAGCACTATTTTAGGAATTAAGCATTAATCATTAGTAATTCAGGCGCCCGAATCCCCACTACAGTAGCTCCTATATCAACCTGGACATAGAGGATTTTGTGATGTTCTATCTGAATTTGATTTTCAATTTAAGGAAATTTAGTATAATCTAATCTTGCAGTAGCTAATAAAGTTTTCCTGATACTGCATGATAGATCATTTACCAATCCATGAAGACAGGGATTAAAACAAGAAATGAAATTGATGATGTGGGGAGAGCACAATAAATTATTTAAAGAAACAGTTACACTGAAAAACCTTGCCAGTGAATACTTCAAGATCCATCTTGAGTGCTGACGATTAATATTTCCATTAATTACACCAGCTTTAGGTGTGCTTACTGACTTAAAGATTCAGAGCTGAGCAGACATTTACCAAGAAGAATTTTTAAATGTTCTTGGTAAACATCTGAAGATATTAAACAGAATTGCTTATTGACTATTTAACAGTGCAAAATGAAAGGGCATCCCACCTTGTGGCAGGGTCAGTATTTCCTGTTATTAGCATAATCTCAGCTGTGGGAAACCATCAAGATAGAGGACACAACAAGATGGCTCTGAGAGTCCAGCAATCCTGTACGTTCTCTCTGATGTGGTATAACTTCCAAAAGGACAAATGGATCCTATAACAACTCGCAAGGTGAATACAAATAATATTTCTTTTAGAAGGATTTGTGGAAACCTAATCTTGGAATACTGTATACATTTCTGCTCACTGCTGCTTATGGATGTTGACTGGAAGAAGAGCAAGGGGGAATGGGATTTATCAGGGCCTGGTTGCTGTCTAACAGGGAGACAACTGTTCTTGGCTTCCATTCCCTAACAAAGGTTGAGAAGGGAATCCCTAAAAAAATACATCACAGATTAAATACTAGGGATAAGAAGAGCTCCTTGGTTAAAGGTAGTGTTGGCCAAAAAGAAATTGTATCATGAACTGGCAACGCGATAAAATCTTAGTCCTGACTCACGCCTTGCTTTCAGAGACGACCTACGCAAATATTTTATGAAATTATCCTGGTAACAAATACTTGCGCAGCATGGTCCAAACCATGGTGGCCTATGACTGTGAGGACCAGTATAGTCTCATTTATAACAGGACTATATTGGTCAGATGTTGATCTTAATGTGGCAATCAATTCTTATTCCACTTCTGTTGTTCCCTTTTCTTCTGTTTTTCTTGTTTCCTTTTTTTTTTCCCTGGGTTTTTTGTGTGGCCACAGTGGTCCTCTGCACATAAACAATCCCCACCAGTGAAACAGTAACACTCCTGGATGAGAGGCACACAAACAGCAGAAAGTAGGATCTCTTTTCAAAAAGATTTACAAGTAACTCATTTCAAAAGTAAAAGCAGTCAAAAAAGTCAAAATCATTTTATGTCCATAAAATGCTATTATTTTTAGATTTGGCATCAGTGCCATTCCAATCATTTTCTGCAAGCTTCTAACCTGGGTTTAAATTGAATCATAAAATTATTTGCAGGGAATTTGGAGAATGAAGATTATAAACAAACAGCGTTTTGATATAGTATCTAAGAATCAATAGCTGTCCTGCCCAGGCTAGAGAGCGCAAAGCCATTTATAAATACAAACTATTATGAGGTGGGTAGGTATTAGGAGTGTGCAGCAATAGAGTTACTTACTATAAAACATTCATTAGAATAGTTAGGAGCAGAAATATAAAAATAGAAAGACTAACCAGATAATTCGAAATATGTCATAAACAAAGTGTTGATTTTTCCAGTTCACTAAAATACATGAATTTTCTGATCAGAACTTCTAATGACAAAACTCCTTCCTTTCATATGCACTGTCCAAAAGAATAGAATGGGATAAATGATAACTTTTTCCTAAATCTGTATCTGTTCCTAGATGTCAGAAAAACTTTGATGTAAAATCTTGGCAGTTTTTCTTAATAAATTTAGATCTGTTTCAATGGCTAATTAGATTTTTTTCCCAAACCAAAAACTATTTTCTTCCCTATATTATTATTGTTGAAATGTGACCATAATATAGAGCTTTACAAAAGGTTTTTCGAAGACAAAAATATAAAGTTCTGCCACTCACTTAAATTTCCTTTATTTTTCTAACCAAAAGCAAAACCTCTCAGATGAATATGTGGGTTACAAGTATCAGTTTCAAATCATACTCAGCCATCTGACTTAATAATGAAATCTCCCTTTTTATATTTATTTAGTAACATTTTGTCAATTCTTGTGATTTATCTCTCATACTATTCGTAACTTACTAATTTCTCTTGTTTTTCTATTTAATGGAGATCACAGGTTTATATCCCATTTTTCAGTTTAAGCTCAAAGAAAAAAAAATCTATCATTTAATTATGTTAATATTTTGGCAATTTTGCTTAACCCTCTCACATCTTTTTTTCTGTCGATGAACTGAGATAACACCCAGATATGGCGATAAAAGTTACAATTTAGTTAAATTATTTTAATTTGAAAATAAAGTCAACTATTTTTTCCCTAAAATCAACATACGCTGGCACTTCTTGGACATCACAGAACTTGAAATGGCTTTTAATTCATCTAATCATGGTGGATTATGAGTGAAGCATATGTTATGTGTCACATGAAGAGGCATGGACTGCAAAATTCACCCCATTGAAGAATCATCCTTAAGTTTAAAACGCCTTACATTACCTGTACGTATTATTTGCTTTCTATAGGTTCGAGGGTTTGTGCTATGTTCATGTGTGTTTGATATTCAATATATGGCATTCTTTCAGGTGTAATTGGAGTTCAAAACGTTTGTAAGGAATTTTTAATGCAGATGCTAATAGCTATTGAGGGCAAAGAGCAGTATAGATAAAACAGCTGTTCCAAACTCACATTAATAAACTTTTATACGTTGTTCTTCAGTACGTCCGTACTTCTGACCTGACTTTCTAGCAAGAGAGATTCTGAGACAAGTATGCTACTCTGGGCATCTACGATTGTCTCCTAACCACATAAAAACTAGAAGGTAAAAGTCTATTACTGCCAATGAAAAGAAAACTGGCCATTTCATAATGGCTTTTATACCTCAAGTTCACACCACCTTCCTCTAGCCCTGCAGCCACAAACTGCTCAGATTTTTAAAATTTTCTTCCTTCAGGGCTAAGGCACACTCGTATTTTCTTCCACGTTTTCCTTTTTTATTCTTAGAAGCTTTAAAAATCGCTCTAAACGCATCCTCCTCTCTAAACTCCCCCAGTCTGTGTTGTAAACAGAGGTGGAATTCAGGACCTGTTTGTGGGTGTGGGGAGGGGCATGCACTGGCGCCACGTTCTGTGCAACATTGTCCTGAACATGACCCGTCCTGCGGGGAAAAATCCCTTCTTGACCTCGGTTACCGGGGGCAGTGCGGAATCCCCGATCAGACGCTCTCCGGTGAGGATCTAACCGGTGATATGACTACACACGCTTTTAGCTAAAATGGGAAGTGTACCAGTTGGACAGATTCTCCAACAGAGCAGTTGCTTTAAGGCGGGAAATAGCTACGAATGAGAATATACTTATGAAATGAGAAAAACCTCGTGCGAGGTACGATCGTAGCAACAGGTGACTGGTGACAATAGGAGAAGCGCGTCTGCCCTCGGAGCTGCGGCACTTGGGCTGTACGCGTTTTCCGTCCGCTCGGGGAGGCTTTCGCGGGCCCCGGCGGGCACGGTGTCGTGCTACAGCGGGCACGGTGCGGGCATTTAAAGTGGGCAACGCGGGCGGGCTGTAGCTGGACGGGCCTGGCTGTAGTGGGCACGGTGGGCGGGCTGTAGTGGGCACAGGGCGGGCTTAGCCGGCACAGGGCGAGCAGTAGCGAGTCACACAATGTCAGGCGGGCTGTAGCGGGCACGGGGCGGGCACGGGCGTCGGGCCTCCCGCGGGCATTGGCGGGCACGGGGCGGCTGTGTGGTCACGGGTGCGGCTGGTAGTTGTGCACAGGGCGGGCTGTAGCGTGGCACAGGGCGGGCTGTAGTTGCAAGGGGCGGCGGTGTAGCGTGCACGGGGCGGGCACAGGGCGTTGCTGTAGCGGCACGGGGCGGGCTGTCGCGGGCACTGGGCGGGCTGTAGGTGGCACAGGGCGGGCTGTAGCGGGCACATTGCGGGCTTTAGCGGGCACGGGTGCGGGCTGTAGCGGGCACGGGCGGCTTGTGCGGGACACGGGGCGGCTGTAGTGGGCCACGGGGCGGGCTGTAGCGGGCAACAGGGCGGCTGTAGCGGGCACGGGGCGTGCACGGGGCCGGGCTGTATGGGCACGGGGCGCTTAGCGGCACATGGGCAGGCCGCGCTCGGCGGCCGTGCAGCATCAGCCCCAGGCACGCGCGGGGAGGCCGCGTGGCCGGGCCGGCGGGCAGGGCGGGGCTCGGCGGGCCGTTCCGAGCCGCGCCGCCCCGCACCGGGTCCGCGTCAACTTCCTGCGCTGCCCTGCGAGGCTGTGAGGGGGTCTCGGAGCGCTGCGAGCCTGTCGCCCGGCACCTCTCCCGCGACACCGTGACCGCCGTAACGGGACTCGTCCTGTCTTTAACCGAACTCTGGCACAGCCTTCTCTCTTCCCACCTGCTCCGTCGTGGGGCTCCCCCAGGGGCTGCAGTGGAACTTTGCATCAGCCATGTGCCTCCACGGGCTGCAGGGGAATCTCCGCTCCGGCCTGGAGCCCTCATCCCCCCCTTCGTCCCCCGACCCAGGGGAGGGGGGGGGGGGGGGGGGGCCTTGTTTCTGTCAGAGCTGTTGCTCTCGCGTATGTTCACTCCTCTCCGAGCACAATCGCATTTTGCACAATAACTTTTTTCTTTCTTAAATCTCTTATCCAGAGAGCTGCTGCCACCATTGCTGATGGGCTCGGCCCTGGCCAGCGTTGGGTCGGTCCTGGAGCCGGCTGGAATTGGCTCCGTGGGACGTGGAGGAAGCCTCTGGCAGCTTCTCACAGCAGCCCCCCTGTAGCCCCCTGCTACCAAAACCTGGCCATGCAAACCCAATACCCCCGTATATCTTAAAGAAATGATTCAAGTGAAATTATAAGAGAAATACAGGCACTGCCTCTGAATTTCCATTTCTAACAGAAGATAATAATGCAATTACTCTAATATTGCAAGTGGGTTTTTTCAAATCTTATAGGTTTCGTATCTCTTGTATTTCAAGTGACTTTAAAATAGGGTATTACAGCACTGATATCATGCTGCATAAACAGTTACCAAAGAAATACCAGAATAAAGGAGTTAACTATTGCTATGCCAGCTTTAGTCAACATAAATTAGGAAAGTATCAATAACAGTTTTTCTCATGCTATAAAAAATACTTCTGTCACTGTCACCTCTTATGGAATCTGTTTTGGCTTTTCTTCTGTTTTCGTATACCTACTTCAGCTAAATTCTATAGATTTGTGTTTCCAAAAGAGATTAATATGCAAGTATTAGTAACTTATTTAGAGACTGGATTGCCTGGCTATCTGAATCAGAGAAAATTACACAGGGGTTAAAAGGACTTTAGGTACAAAAAAGATAACTGAAAATTCTGAAAGTTTAGAATGGTGGCTAAAAGCATGGAAATAAATGCCGGCCTGGCAGTTCCATTGGCACTTGCCCAGTGTGGGTTAGAAGTTTGACTTAGCTGATCTCAAACATCTAAGGAGGATAAATGAAATAGTGCAGCGCTTTGGTAAATCACAAACCAAAGCAAATTGGAAAGAAGATCCAAATAATATAATCTATCTTGTCTTGTGCAATTATGTGCGGCTTAGGCAGTGTGTCTCTGAAATGTAAAGCTTTGACTTGGGAGGGAGGGTGCAGTCTGCTCCACGTGAGTGCCTTAGCAATTTGTGCGGGAAGACGGCACCTCTGGAGACCTGCAGAGGGAGATGTGATCCTCCAAAATAAGGGGTTTGTAGCAGTCCCTTTACTGTGTACAAAATTTCATAGGAAAGTGCTTAGGGTTATAAAATAATTATGCGCACAAAATTCCTAGAAAGAATAAGCTTTTCTTTTTGGTTCTCAGTGGTATACAGAGATACGAACTAAAATTAAATGCTTTCGGTACTATTTTTAGAAGGAGTATCTCATGCTACTAATCCCTGAAAGACTCCAGCGTATTTTGCTCATCTGAGCCAGGGGCAAGCAGAATGTATTTCCTTTAATCCTTCACCTGTTCCTTGCTAAAATTCTGATATTTCAATTCTTTTTGTCAGAAAACACTTTGCAGGGTGTTGAATTAGGATTTATAAACAGGCTTTGGCCACTTACTGAGCTTGCATTTTGATGTCTGTATTAATACATATGTGTGGGTCTCATTTGCAGATTCTGACTAGTTACCATCTGGCAGATACTTGAGTGTTCCTAAGTTAGTTATTTTTTGAGAAAGCCAAATATCCTGACTGCATAAATATTCTCTGCCTGTCAAATAGCGAGTCCAAGTATCTTCCAAATATGCAGTACTGAAGATTTGGAGGGGGAGTCTTTAGTTTAACAGAGAACACTTTGTACACTAGTATACAAAACATATTTATATGGGTCAGGTCTCATGCTTTCCTTGCATGGCACTAATGAGATATGTGTTCAATTTTGTATACCCAGGTCTTCCATTTCATAAGTTACAATTTTCTTAATGGTAGTGTTAGTATTAAATTTGTATTGTCCCCAGGAGCGATGCAAGGGAGCAATGCTTACAACAAGCATTAAATATATGTCATTGATACATCTGACTTAGCAATATATGTTAATTTGGGTGCACTTTTATAATTTATTCTGCAAAAGCAAATTACAGTTTTCTTCATGTAATTACTTTTTAATTTTTATCAAACAACATTGTAGTGCAGTATTTCTTATTTTCTTTACAGAAGGCTCCCTGATACTTTATTTAACAGTCAAATTTGTTATTTTGGGTTAAGAATTGGCTCACAGATGAAGAAACATACATTTAGGTGTTTTATGGGAGTGTCTTCCCAAACAGTCACTACAGATCTGTCTTTCTGTTTAGTGGAGATGTGTAAGGATACCTGCCCTCTGCTTCTGGTTGCAGAAAGGGACAGGTTTCCTTCAGCCCCATGCCTTGTTGGCCAGGCCTGTGTGAGATGTGTTTCATGCCTCACTTCTGACACTAAACCATGTGTTCATGAGCAACCGAGTCAAGTTTCATTTGCCTTATTGCCTGTGGCAGAAACTTACTCCCCAAGTTGTTAGGCAGATACTTAAATTTATGTCTTTTGCTGTGCTGGAATGTCTACTGTTGTGCAGTTGGGTGTGGATGTGAAGCTGTGAGCTCTGACAGCTGTAGAGACTTTGCCCAAGTGAACAGTAGGGCACAGAAATGTGTTTAGGTGATTAAATCTAGTCATAGGTATCTTGAACAGAGTAATGGAATAGCCATACTTTTCTTTTGACCAGCTTACTTTCTGTATAAAAATGAATCATTATAAGATTTTTATTTTTAGCTAGTTTGCTCCCTTTAGCCAGATTTGTTCATCTGTAAGAGCATCCGTCAAGAACAATATGAAGAAAATTTTGAAGAGCAGGCTCCAAACCTTTGTAAATACATAAATGACCACTGATAGACAGTGTCTTTTCACATAAATGGGTAAAGAAAAAATTCTTTTTCACTTATATGTTACTCTTTAATAGATACCAGCTTTCATTCATATATGCTTTTTGTGCGGAATAAAACAGTATTTTATTTAATGAAAAGTATTCCATGGAAGTGCTGGAAATAAGGAAGTAAAGAAGAGTACTAATATAGATTCAAAATCTACTGTATAAGGTGTCTTTTGCAAATTTACAATTAACAGAACATTAATTACAATGTGCTCAGCATATTAACAACCACGTCTAGAAAAATATTCTTAAATTGTCTTGTGGTATTTCTGGTAAAATACTTTATAAAAATATTTTAATAGACAAGAAAAGTAGCACACTCCCTGTGTATATAATTTATTTACGGTTCTTTTCCCACTTATTTGATAAAATGCAGTCAGTGAGTGTTGGGTGGCAAATCACAGCCCATACCAGCATTAACTCTCCTTGGAAATTCTGTTGCAATCAATGAGCCCTCAGTGCAAGAGAGAAATATACATAAATCCTCAGATTCAAGTTTCTCATTGAACTTTAATAAAAAATGTTTAATAATGCAGAAAAAAATACAGAAAAGGAACATGAGATTATTAGTTAACTAGAAGAGTGTGCATTTAATATTCTTAAACAAAAAAGGGGAACAAATGAGAGTAGTTTGGTTCAATTTGTAATTGTTCCTCTCCTCTTACTGTGCATCAAAATTCTCAGTAATGTATTACAAATTGAATTGCAGAATAAGGTCCAAATTTAACAAAGCAACAACAGCTATGTGATGAACTGGCTGATCTCAGGGCCAATTTTGAGGGTTTTTCATCATGAGTGTGGTGGTAGACAACTGGTCTGAGTATTACTGTGTCATAAACTGGTTACAGAATATAGCTTTGCACTTCAAAACCTGGAGAAGGTATTTAAATATTTTGTGAGGACTAGGCATTTAAACTATATTTAATAAGAAAAGAAATCAACACAGAAAGTAATTTTTTTTGCAAATACTATATTTTCCTTAGGAATTTTAACATTTTTGAATATAGTTTTAAGTGAGTAACATCATAATTAATACGACATGAATGAGGTATGTTAGCAGATACCTGTGGAAGCATGCAAAAAAAGTGCAGGGTTTAATTTCTTGGCTGGTGAAGACTGACCACAAAATACTCAAGCAGTGTAGGATTAGACCCAAATATGCTGTCAGTGCCACTTTTCCATGTCAGTATAGGCAAATCATGAAGGGATGAGCATGCTTCAGTTCACAGCAAATTAAGGGAACCTGCTGCATTGTCAGTCTGTGATTGGGTCTGTTAGGAGGCAGAAACATAGTAATCACATAAAATGGAGACTGGTTCAATTTGAAAAAAAAAAAACCTGTTTTGATGAATTTGGTAATTGAACTCTTAGGCTCCCAAGTAGCCAATGATGACCAATCATGGGCACTCCAAGTGGCTTCTTTGTGCCCTGTAGGGCCTGTGCCACAAACATTCACGGTAACTAATTGCAGCATATAACTGGAAGAGCAAAATAAATCCCCATTAGGAAGTATGGAATCTAAATTTCATCTTTCTTCCCCTACATACAAACAGAGCGCACATGGCTGTACTTCTTGACAGAACAAAGTCAGTATTTTAAAAAAGGATTATTTAATTCCTTTACTTATGTGCGTGGTTGAGAAAGGTGGTGCGTAAAATATTTAGCAAAATTATTTTCCTGTTTGTACATAGCACTGTCAAATGGAGGTATGTAGTGGCAAGTGTGTCCAGTATATTAACAGCATCTCCTGTGTAATACAGTATATATATAAAAAAAAAAACAATCATGGAGAGTCCTGGAAGGAGAAAAGAATGTGTTTTTACAGCATGAATGATCTCCTAGACATGTGCAGGGACAGGAGAACAGGTGCACTTCTGAATGGGTTTAAGCCAGCATTAATCATGTGGATGTTTCACAGAATAGGATAGAGAAATGTGAAGCAAAGGAGAAAAGTTCACAGAAAAGATACAAGGAGCTGTGAGGCTGAGGAATTTTACAAAGATGTGAGAGAAATCAGAATGTAGAAAGCACTGACCAAGGGACAGAAGATGATATGCAGTTCAAGAATGTTGCAAAGCTTAAAGTGAGTGATTAGAAAAAAATCAAGGGTTTAGCTTTTTAGAAGAAAATGGTAAATTGTGTCAAGAGAGAAACTACAAGGTTTTTTAAAACTTCACAGAGAGTAAAGATGTTAATTTTTTACTTTAACATGTGCTAAGCCTGGCACTCTATTGCTTTTTCATCCCTGCTCTCTTTGTATCATTGAGATGTGTAGTACTAATGAGATCTGAAAATGCCATCTAACTGTGCTGGCAGCCACCTAAGGTAGAGGGTATGTGAAATTCTAGGGGTACAAAATCATCTCACTATCTTTTAAAAGTTCTGGGTTGGTGGGAGTACTTTTAGAACACCCAGATGGATCAGAAAGCCTATAGAGACATTTGTAACTTCACTGGAATTCAGATATTAAACCTTTCATTGCTATTACAGTTCAAAATAGTTTGGAAACAATACTTAAACTGCCTCTCAGCTTTTAGTGGTGAAAGGTCAGTTAGTAATGCTGAATTATTTAGTGGATCATCAGGGATTTTGATACAGCTTTTGGGCTCAGTCTCTTAACCCAAGGGCACTTGTATTAGTGCTGTCATGCCTGTGAACCCACTGCAAAGACACAGGCTGGGGGCATTGACCACCTCTCTAGGAAACCTCTTCAGGCACTCTTGGTAAAGAAATGCTTCCTATTGTCCAGTCTAAACCTCCCTGGCACAACCTTGAACCATCCCCACATGTCCCATCACTGGACACCAGGGAGAAGAGATCAGCACCTGCCTCTCACTTTCCCTTCTTGGGGAGCCATAGAGAGCAATGGGGTCACCCCTCGTACTCCTTTTCTCCAAGCTAGATGAACCCAAAGCCTTCACTGCTCCTCATAGGACATTCTTCCCAGCCCTTTCACCAGCTTTGTTGACCTCCTCTGGACATTTTAAGGACCTTCACATCCTTCTGAAGTTGCAGGGCCCAGAAATGTACATAAGGCTCAAGATGAGGCCAAGGTTAATGAAAAGCTAATAAGTTATGCCATAAATATATAAATGTATTTGTGTATGCAAGTGGGTTTTGGTGCACATACGTGCAATATTTCCGAAGCTTAATATATATTGGTGAGAAAAACTGACCAACAGTTAAAATCTGAATGCAATAATATGAACAAAAAGCTGAAATTGCTAAGAAAAGAAGTGCTATGTGGATGAAAAGGCATAGTCTCATAACTAAAGAAGAGAACATCTATTGCTAAAGACCTGTCTGTAAAATGTACAGTGCATCAATGAAAGAGCTATAAATGGCATCGAGGACAAAATGATAATTCATTGGAAGCAAGGGAAGTGAATGCAATTGTATGAGTTTGCTCTTAAGTAAAAATTGTAGAATCATTAATAGTGAAAATCCTTGGGACAAGCACAATACAGCTAGCTGGCCAGGGAGGAGATTGTCCTGCTCTATTCTATGCTGGTGCAGCCTCACCCTGAGTCCTGTGTGCAGTTTTGGGTGTCAAAGTATAAGAAAGACATAAAGCTATTGGAGAGTGCTCAAAGCGGGGTTGTGAGAATGATGCAGAGCCTGGAAGGGAGCAACTGAGATCACTTGGTCTGCTCAGCCTGAAGAAGAGTCCAAGGGGAAATCTGCATCTTCCTTGTGAGGGAAAGCAGAGTGGCAGGAACTGATCTCTTCTCTCTGGTGACCATAGCCTAAAGCTGTGTCAGAGAAGGTTTTGGCTGGATATTAGAGAAAGGTTCTTCACTCAGAGGTTGGTTGTGTACTGGAACAGGCTCCAGATAAGTGTAAAAAGGTACTAGATCTGTGTAGTCTTTGAGTACTAGTATTAGTTCTAGCCTGCATAGATAGGGAAGTGAACAAGAAAAGTCAAAACACGTTTAAGAGCTGGAGAAAGTGCCCCAAGTTGAAAAACTCAGCTTAAATCTATTTGTCATATAGTTTGAGGTTAATTGATTACAGAATCTGAATACCATGCCAAAGAGAAGATTTGGAGATACTTGCCTAGTGTTTGGAATCTCTCTCTTAAGAGAATCTCCCTCCAGGTCACAAGAAGCATTCTACCAACAGTTTACAAAACTTCACTAATTGGTTTTCATCTCAGACAAACTTCTGAATGGATGGAAACAGCTGGTTGCAATAAACATTTAGTGTCAAATTGGCTTTTTTTAAAAAAAAAATTTAAAAAAAACAAACAAACAAACAAACAAAAAACCTTCATCCTTAGGCTGCTCTACAAGGATTACTTCAGGATCTATACGGTCTTTACTAATCCATATAGCAAAAATTTCTCTGAGATTCACCAGCTTCTCTGAGAATTCTGCATTCTCATACAAACCAGGAAGAAGAAAAGCTAACTGTTTTCTTCTGTCAAAGAATTTGCAATGAAAAGGCTCTTTTCCCTTTCCAGCTCTGACATGACATTAGAAGGTAAATGGAGCTATCTGGGCCTGTAGCCACTTGTTAGTCCCTCCCCGGCCAGTGTCTATGTTTTGTTTCATTTAAAATGCCTCCATAAATGACAAAATAGGTTACAGTGGCAAAAGGATGACTATGAGAATGGTTGCTGATTAGAGCATATTGTCAAAGGAATTATTACATCTTGATCTCCTTCAAGTCCTTGGAATCCCTAATAAAATCAGCTGAATTGAAGATACTGTTTAATAACAGGGTGCATGACTGTAAGGTAAAGGCTTGTATCCAACCAGTGCCCACACTGCAGGTTCCCATGTTAAACTTTAAACTGCATTTCCTTGAAATATACAGTTCTAAACTGTGAAAAATTTACTATTATAAAAATGGGAATGTAAGATATTATGGATAATAAAAATAAATATAAATTAATATTGAAATTATCATTTCCCTTGCAACTCAGAACTGGGTATGTTTGTAAATGAGTGTTTTTAATGACAACCTGGGCAATTGCACCCTCTGGTGTGCACACAGCATGGTCTGTAAATACCTGAAGTTGAGTTTGAAACAGAGGCACGTGATCATTTGGGTGACAGATTCTCGAGACTAGATTTGTTTTTAAGGAAAATTACCAATGTATCTACAACAGTAACAACTTTAGTTTATAATTTTAACTGAAATATTCTCAAATACGTTCTTCTTTCATGTCACAGGATAACATCAGTAATTCACATCACATTTCTTTGCAATAAGAGTGCAATAGTCATAGGAGTTATTCAAAAGGCCGAATTATTATTGTGAGTGTACATTAAGTACTGCAGTGCACCAAAACAGAAGTGCGTGTTTCTCAGTTGCATAGTGAATGGCTGTGTTCTCCCGTATTTACCTGCTTGGCTAGGATACTATGAGTATAGGTGAATGAATCTAGTTGAAGCTCATTGTGCTTCAAAACTATGTGTGCGTATCTGTCTTGTGTTATCAGAAGAGCTATTGTAAGTTTGCAGTACAAAACCTTAGCAAGTATAGAGTAGAAGTACTAAGGCTGAAATATACTGCTTTCCTTTTTTTTTTTTTTTTTCTTAACGAAAAGTTATAAAATGTTGAAATGAATAAATCAGAAAAGGTGAGGAATCTTGAAGTCTCCAGTCTAAGCCATGTTGTGTAAGCCGTCCAACCTCGAGCCCTTTTTTCTTACAACTTAAAAGTTCCCCAGTTTAAGCAAGCCAAACGCTACCGCTGTGGGCAGATGGTAGGGAGAACATTGCTACAAAACCTGCCACTCAAAGTGTAACAGATGACTGTAGCTACAGAAAATTGTCCCTTTGTTCATTTTGCTAATGAGTGTCCTCATTGCAGCAGGAGACTGAATAGTTAATGAGCTGCAGTTCCCGGCCGCGGCAGCCGGTGGCGCTCGAGCGAAGGCTGTCCGGGAATGGCCGAGGGCGAGGGAAAGGCCGGGAAAGCCTTTTGTGCTCTCCGGGTCCTGTCCTTAAAACACGACAGCATCGCCATTGCACTGAGATGCCCTTTGAAACTCACTCAGAGCATTCATTTAAGTCTTTTTTTTATGTTTATTTTATGTAAAGGCTCTTCTTCGAGCATGTGCTCTTAATGCTCAAACACAGCCGGAGCCCAGCAAATACTTAAGCCTTTTAAGAGCTATAGCAGTTACTTAAAAGGTCTTTTGAAATTCTAAGGTTTCTTGATGGTGGTTTAGAGCTGGCCACTGCCAGAGCAGAATGTCAGGTAATTACCCAAATGTCGCATGAGCTGTTCTTAACACTGCTGCTTTCCCTTCAGGGTGTAAGGCTGTCTGCAGGATCTAGTAAAAGTTTCCAGTAAAAGCATGCACTCCCAGTTATCCCAGAGGAATAGTTTTAAATCTGATGCTGCAGAAACTCTGTTTAATATGAACTCTTGATGAAGTCGTTCACTAGAATTTATTAAAAATATTACATGATTAAGAATAACACTTTTCTTACTCACACTTGGTCTTCATGTAACCTGCTACTGTTTCTTCAGTACAGGAGGGGAAACCGCAAACTAATATGAATTAATTCGCAAAGCATTTGACACTTTATTTACACAATTTCTTATAAAATCAATGAAAACTAGGCAGCCAAAACTTTATGTGCACTGGTAATTTCTTCTGGTAAATTGGAGACAAAAAATGTCTTTTTCAAAGAAAAAAAATAGTTATGAACTATATTTTATCCATCATTACACTATAATTTAAGTTTACTTGACATTTCAAAAACTTGAAATTTAATTTTTAAAGGTCTTTAAGATTTTTTTGTTTGGAGTAATTTTTTTTGAAGTTCATATTTTTACCAAGCAATGCAAATAATATCTTGAATTTTCCTTAGCAAGCAAAGCAACTGTTGTGTGAGTCTCCTCTTTTGTGTTAATATTTTAAATGGTTTCAGGAGTTAGTTAATATTCTGGTATTACTATAAAGATCTGTGCCAGCTCTGAAAGCTTTTCTATAATTTTAAAAGAAATATGTGGTAGTAAAATCTAGACAGCCATAAAACAATATATTCAAATGTTTTCAATAGCTTTGAAACCAACAAGAAAAAAAGAGTAGCTGTCCCAATAAGCTTCAGTTGCATAAGAAGTCTTTTCCATAATGGACGTGGCAAGATTTAAACAAAGGACACGCATAATAAAAATGTAAATGAGTTTGCTTTACTAAAACTATAACTTTAAAGTCTTTTGTTGCATGTTATCCTGGAACCTTCTTACAAGGTAATCACTGTTTGCATAGAGATTTAAACCGTAGTCTTCAATAGCATTAAACCCCTGCACGGTCTATGTGTGACAGGCATGCAAAGCCATGTTAATGTTCAGAATATGAATTGCCTCTGGGTGGCTCCGACACCAAGTAGAAAACCAACTGTGTTGATATCAGAAGGCCTGATGGACTCCATGCGGCTCCCAGCCTGAAAACTTCACCGCTTTGACATGTGATGTGCTCCTCATGACACTGGCAGCACTGTCACTGAGAAATGACACAAAGGCAACAAGCCCCCCTCCTTAGCCATGCACTTTGCAACCCCCTGGTGTTGCCTGTCCACAGTCCCTCCTGCCTGCCTAGTTACGGACAGCACTTCATAAACACGGGGGGAAGTGTGGGTGGATAGGCCCCAGCTGCCTTCCTGGACACAGCCTCCATAATAAATTGACCTGAATGATGAGGGCACACAAACAGTATGATATGCATTATTCCTGTCAATAAAATGTCCCCATGTGTTATGGGCTTTGTATATAATGTACTGCAGCCTTTCTTCTAGCGGGGACCTATTTAGAGTCTCGACTTTTTTCTATTCAGATTATGACTCTGTAATAGAATTCAGAAATTATATGATACTGTGTTGTATAATATTACACCACTGCAGCATATTTAAATCCCTGATTCCTTCCTTATAAATTCAAAGCATCACATCTTTCAGGTTGTCTTTGAAGATGATGACCATGAAAAAAAAAATGCTTGAAAAAGAGAATGAGTCTTTTAAATTGCACAATGAGACTTCTCATCTTGAAAATGCCCTGAAACGTGCTGAAGAAGAAAAATAGTTATTAAGTGAAATTTTTAACTGATATCAGATCAAGATGAATAGTTTAAAAGTGTGTAAGAAA
This sequence comes from Certhia americana, assembly GCA_018697195.1. NCBI lineage: Eukaryota > Metazoa > Chordata > Aves > Passeriformes > Certhiidae > Certhia > Certhia americana. The sequence continues at coordinate 17,297,985 of CM031858.1, forward strand.
TGTCACTAAAGTTGGAATTGTTTGCACTTCAGAACTTGTTTCTGGACTGTTGTCTTTTTCTGGTATCAAATGTTAATTTTGTATGTATTTGTAGCAAAATTTATACATACTTATTCTAATGAATATATTTACATATTTTTAGATTATGACAAAGGAATATTTACTGTGGCTTTTGAGACTTCTGATATTGCCTAGCAATGTGACTAGACTGCTTATTTTGTGACAGATATATACTGTAAAGTTACTGATACAGAAAAGTGCCATATGTAGATAGTTATGTTTTAAAATTATGGTCTACTGTTTTACCTTTAAAATATTAAAAGCTTCTCTCTCCCTAGAGTAGTTTCTGAGCTTCTGTGAAATGTGCATTTCTTTCTATAATTAGTTTTGTTCTTCTGGTAAATTTCATAACAGAATCAGTTTCTCTCAAATAAGCTAGCACTACTTTTGATATCTGTGCTTTATTATAGTTTTAAAAAGAAGGTGTTTTTCCAGATGCAATGTACAGTCCTTACCTGCAGGATACTTCTCATATATTGCCAGAGTGAAACATTTAATGGAGGACTAGAAAGTACAGCAACATACAGCAACAGAATAAAATTTGGCTGTTTAGCTTTGTTATGTCCACATAGGTTAGACTCAGTATCACCTTCAATAGTGGCAAGATTTATTTGATACAGACAACATTCCTCATTCCTGTTTATCATCTGATCATATGGAGCCTCTTATCTTTTGATAGTTTTACATGAGACATAAAGAACCACCTGCTAAAAGAGTTTCCATTGGGTGTGAGGAGCAGCAAGGATGTCCAGACCCAGTATTAATGGAAAGCTGTGGGCACTCAGTCACACTTGAACTTACTTCTTCATATCTGTGTGCCCAGCCAGCAGAACAGCAGGGAGGAGGCTGTCAATGTCAAGGGCGGTGGTGAAGGTCACAGTTCTGCCAGGACTCTCATCCCAGTGCATTCCACTGGCTTCAGACTCCGACCTGAAGCAAACATTTTGAATACATTAATGTAGGCATGTGATTTCAGGCGTTTTCTCATTCCCCTCTTGTTTTCAGATAAGCCAGTTCAAACAATGCAATTAAAAATGGAAAGAGATGAGTGAGAGCTTCAAAGGGCCCAAACTCTAGGCAGAATAGTAACAATCTTGGAGTGTAGGCTATGTATAGTCCAAATAATGTTAGAATGCTGACTTTAACTTGACTTAAATTTTGAGTTATGGAAGTATAACTCATTGTAGAGCAATAATGAATTGGTATTCCTTGAATGAAAATTACTTTAAAAAACTGGATATTCTAATAATAATATCAATAAGCAACAGTAAAAGGATTGAACACTTTAATTTAAAAAGTAATACATTCAGTATGTTTTTGAAAGCAATGAAAGAAGATTTGTATAGGTGAATAGCTAGAAGCTTCAAAAAAGAAAATTAATAGGTTTTGTAGTAACCTGTGGCTTGTTAAATATTCCACTATTCCTGAACAGAGCTGACAGTATATGTGAATTATTATTTATTTGCTATCTGAGCAAAACATTATCTGAACAAGATGTAAAAGCCAACTTTTAAAGAAAACTTTCAATGCCAGTATTTATTAATTAACAATTGAACTCAGTAAAAGGTTGACAGCACTCAATCTGGTATAACATCTAGATATCTACCCACTGGACTTCCTATCTTGTGGTAGTCCTCAAAGGACTTTTTTCTACAGTGTATAGTTCTCATTCTGAAAATTAGGAAATAGACACAGGACTTCTTTCTATAACAAACATTTCTTCTGTGACACATTTCCAAAATGTTTTGTAGGTTACTCACTTCTCTGTAATGAAACATAAGGGAAATAGTGGTACTTCTATATTTGAATTCCACTATTACTAAGTTCTTATGCAAATTCATCCTTTTATAGTATAGATATATTTTTGTTCTGACTGGATTTCTAAAATCATTCCTTTTGTTGCCTTTTATTGTACCTTGGATGAATATCCCTGTGACCACATTTCCCACTCCTAAAATAGTGATAGTTATTTATCTTTACAGGAGCATTGAGAGGGTAAATTCATTAGGATTTTGTACATGAAATACAAAATCAAAATTGGAATATTAATTGGTCACTCTAGTTCACTAGTCTGTCAAAGGAGGAATGTGTCTTCTGTCAGCTTTTATCTTCTCTCTGTGGCAGTGCTCAGGAATCCTGCTTAGGTTTGAAGACTCATGCTCAAAAGAAAAGGCCACTCATCTGTTCCTATACTGAATGTCCCTTCTTAGTTCATTTGCAAAGTTCAAAGAGTTTTTTAAAGTACATTTTTTCACCATTTCACAGGCAGTTTTTCCTGAAGCTTACTGTCTGTTTTCTTTCCCTTCCCTTTGTATCCATACAATGGAGGGCGTTGTCTAATATTTAGTATCTCCCCATAGATGCCACCTCAGTACATGGTTTTGAGCAGCAGCACAGGTACTCTTTTCTGTGTGCCACTCATATGATTTGCAAGCACATATCTGTGTAAATTTGGACCACACACCTTCCTCCCTATTGCTCCAGCACAGCTGCCTGTACAGGAGGCCCTTCAGAGTCACGACACAGTCTGTCAGGTGCCAGGGTAGGGGAAGTGCTGTGAGAAATCTTTGGGGCAGTCCTCATTATAATTCTGATAATGAACTAATTATATCTCAATTCTCAAATGAAAAACTACAACTCTTAAGGATTAACTATATATCCTTTGAATGACATCCTCCAGATAGCCAGAATGTGCATAAATTTTTTGGTGAAAAAGTTTTGATATTAAAAAAGAGGGGTTGGGCATGAAAGCACACACTGCTGCAGTACCCAGAAGGTGGACATTTTATCCCAGAAAGAGAATTCACGAAGTTGATACAGGTACCAGTATTCAGTATATACAGTATAAGGAAAAGATAACGCTTAAAAATAGGATTCAAAGCAGATACAGCCAGTCATAAGTGGTAATGGACTAACTAAACTAACTAAAAATTACTGTCTGATTTCTTGTAGGTGGGACTTGGAGTCATGATCTTCCTCTTGTGCCCAGGCAGCTGAGCTGTGCACTGTCTGAGAGCATTGCCTCTCTCATTTTTCTCATCATAAGAGCATCATAAGAGATGGAAAGGACTGAGTTTCTCACAAGGACTGGAGCATTTGCCCAGGGTTCTGATTATTGAACTTAAGGACCTTTGAACCCATAGCTCCATGCACCAGTGAATTAGCTCTGGTTTACACCATGTTCTTGCTCAAAGCTTTATACAGGGAGAGCAAGCACAGAAGTGCCATAGTCTCTCTGGGATGCATGTTAGGATACTTGGCATAAAGGAAGAGGCTTTTCTGTAGATCTGGGGTTTCTGTCTTTGCATTTTTGCTGAGTATTTTTGCTTGGGTTGGGTTGCAGAGTTGGGGAAGGGGGCATATTTTATATATTGTTTTTTTGTAATTCATAGTCACATAAAATGCATAAATAATCTATCAAGCCAAAACAGAGGGTAGTCCCTTTCTCATGCAGTCACAGCTTTGGTATGTCGTCAAGCTCATGCATGAGTATTCTGTATCTAGTCTCATGAATTTCATATTCTTTGTGTCCAATGGCACAGCTTGAACAGAACTGGTGGCTTATTCTCATCATAGAGGGGTAGTTAGGCTACTTTTCCATGACTTGGGATATTGTATCAAGCCCCATAAAACTCACAGCGGCATACAATGTCTGCTGCCCTGATTTGTGGCTGAGCATTCTAGCTTCTAAGTTATTATGCTGAAAGGAAGCATTTCTCCATTTTTATGAAAGAAAATGAATGTCAGCGTTGTACTCAACATTGTCTGGTTTTAAATATGTTCAAAATGCAAATTCAGTAAGTAACAAACTCTGCTCCTGGTGACACTGGCAAATATAGATGTTTAACTTGAGTCCCGAGTGACAGTAACTTTGACAGACAGCTCCAGCCCAGCAGAACCGAGGAAGCTTTGCCATGCAGTGTAGCTGTTTAAAGGAGTTTGGTTCTGGAACTTCTAAAGAATTCATAAAGAATTTTGTGTAAATTGCTCTTTAGGCACATCCTTTGTCCTGAATGAGAAGAGGTGTGTAATTTGCCTGACAATGTTTGTCTCACGGGGACATGTTAGAACTGGCTGCAGATGATACAGACATCTGCTGATCTTTCTACCATGTACAACACAACAGTGGAATTGCTCCTGCAGCTCCAAACTGCCCATGCTGTCTGGCTGGGACAGGGTTCCACAAATGCCCACTTTTCTCAAGGTTTAGGTCACCGAAATCTCTGTTTCTTATGATTTCATCATTTTCCTGCCTTCTGTGACATCACACTCTACTCTGCTTTATATGTGCGACTCTTGTAGCATTATTGAACTCTGCATTAAAGTATGTAGTTCTAAGTAAAAACTTCTATCTGTTAGCAGTTATCACACAAATATTTGTGTGAATGTCAAGGTTTAAACCCAGCCAGAAGCTAAGTACCTGTAGTCTCTTTATCAGGGAGACTGGCCTTTGAAAGGGTTTCTAGAAATTTATGCCTATTTGTAGTATGAAATCCAACACTATTTCTCACACATACGTATTTTAGTTGATTGAAATTCAAGTCAGAACTTGAAAAGGAAAGACCATCAGATAAAAGTCTGGTAAGATACTGGTGTATACATTTTTGTTTGGAACCATCATTTATTATTGCAAGTCTAAAAAGAAAAGGAAAAGTCGTTTGGTATCACATAGATTCAATAAATTTATTTTAAAAGTAGGAAACCTATTTTACCTGTGAAAAAATACAGCAAAAATACTTTACAGTTTTATTTTGTTCTTACCATATTTTGAAAGGAATAGAGGTAAATGTTGCTAGAAATTTATTTTTAAAAAAACTATACTATTTTGGTTTAAGAGGACTTGGAAAATATTTAATAAATGCAACATTATTTGAAGGGATTTGCTGCTGCTGTTTGCGAATGCCATAGGCAATGATTACAGAGTTTTGTCTTAAAATATTTTTGTATTCTGCATTAGTCTCATAAGAACACTGCCTTTTATTTTCTTTTTACATGATCCAGGAACTTTCCAGACGGCTGGTCCTTTATTTTGCCATTTGACTTTTTTTTTTCCCCAGCCTGATTTCGTACTGCCTTTCACACTGATCACTGCTAGTACGTCTTTGTTACAGTAAACTGACTGGGTTTATTATAATAAAAAATAAAACACAGCTTGACTTGCAATCTAAATGTGCTGGAAAAGAATATGATACTGTTTAGAAGAGAAAAGGTTGTGAATAGAAAAACAGTACCACTTCAGTTATTTAAACATTTGCTTTTCTGCAGCTTGTCAAACTTTGTGCCAAGTCATAGCTGCTTTACTTTGTTTTGTTAATCTCAGCACCATGTGTCTTGGGCTTTTTTAATAGAGGACCAATCCTGCAGTACTTACTCAGTTTTCAGTTTCAGTGAGTCTGGGTAAGTACTGTAAGACTGCATTTTTTGTTAAATTAGGGGGGGAAAAAAACAAAGTATAATGTTGTAGAATAGATCTTTCAAAACAATTTGTGAAGGTTAAAAAATCCTACAAAGTCAGTTGCATATTAAATAAATTCTAGTAAACACTTCATAATGAAAATAGTTTATAATTCTCATCACATTTTAAGAACATTTCTTTGACTTGAAGGTGTAAGCAGGACTGCATTAGATAGGAAATAATAAATATAATATTTTAAAATTCGTTTGTCTAAAGTCAGGCCAGAGTATAGACTTCGCTCTTTCAAGGAAAAAAAAAATCTTTTGGGATACTCTGCCAGCACAGAATCCTAGTTAGTTCTAAAAATTACAGTCTGACTGGTATATTTACCAAAAGCCTTTGAAGGTGTAAGATGCTGTAACTGAGAGTTGATTTGCCTTCATCATCTGTTTCTGAAGTGATATGTAACATGAAAAGAGTTCAGACTAATTTCTGGATCATCTCTGAGACACCTAGAAAAATAATTTTAAGTCACAAATTGAGTTGTGATAATTATAGAAATCCCAGTGGGACTTTCAACATCAAAACTTAAGCAGTCAGGTTTGATATAACCTAGACATTAGGAAACTTTATTAGTTGAAGAGAAAAATAAATTTTCATAATAAAAATTGTTTTTAAAGTACATATTTTTGATTAGGCATCTCTACTTCTAGATTATTATTATTACAGAGTTAGTTCAAAATTTTATCTAGAAATGCTTTTTCTAAGGGGCTGTTCTTGGGTGAATTGGGCAAACCTTTCTCTGCACAGGTGTAGTGAAAGTCTGAGTGCACAGGAGTCCAGCCATTGCAAAGGCAGTGGAGTGAGCTTTGGTCTCACTCTTTTCTCTCCTCCTAATTCTAAAATCAAGCACACAGATGTCAAAAATCTAGGACATATTTTGAAGTCTGCTTCTGAGGTCCCCAAAACACGGAGAGCGTTCACAACCAATAGTGGAAAGTGAAGATACCTTGACAGGTTGCAACCCCTAATCGTATTTAGAATTAAATTTTTGGGATGTCATCTTGTCATTGCATATTATCAAACAGGTCAGTATCAAGCACAAAAGAAATACAGCAGTAATGCAGCTAAATCAAGTAAGTCTGAGCAGTAATGTGCAGAGTGGATGGGAAATATTATTGAACAGGGAATGCTGGAAATTCTCCTCTGGAAAATGGCAAGGAAGGAGAAGACTCAGTGAGAACTTAAAAGCTTTGCTCTCTGGAGCTTCTGGTTAGTACTCTGAGTGCATACAAATGTGTAAATGAAAGATGGAAAAGCAAGACAATAAAAACACTCTCAGTGGACAGACAGTGCTCATGAAGGATGAAGTTAGAACATAAAAATTAATATGTCATTAAGGTTGAATCTGAAAATATAAATCCTAGAATGTGTGATTGGAATAAAGTATTTGTGCTCTCAAAAGATCTTTTCTAAGTTTTAACAAGTTCTTAAAGCAATGTCATCAAGATTATTACATAAATGTAATGCTTCCTGTATTACTACACAATTCTGCATATTTTTTATTTTATTTTAATAAATAAAAGAGTTAGTGATAGAAAATGGTATTTCCTAATGGCTTAAATCCTAGAAAATATAACAATGTTAGATTAACATCTAAAAATTAACAATTACAAAACAGAATCAGGAACAAAGTACTGACTATTCAATCACTAGTAAAATCCTGGAAAAATCTTATGGGGAAAAGTATTAATTGATTAAATGTTCCCCTTTTGTTGTCTTTAATGATTCTATCAATATTCTGTTTCATTTAGTTGCCTATAGACAATATTGTTGGTTTCCCATCATCTGAGTAGCACCAATCCATGAGCAGTGCTGAGCACTACACAGAAGTAACTGGCTTTGTTACAACTCAGTACAAGCCAGGAGCTGCTGTCACTTTCTAATGTTGTTGACAGTCCCAGCTCATATTCAACAGCATTTTCAAAGCAAAAGGGGTGCATATTTTCCCTCTAGTTATTATGATGTCCCCATATGGCGGACTGCAAAACGTTTTTCCACTGGCATAGATCACAGTGCTAATACAATTAGCTTTATATCTGAAAAAAAGTCCTATGCCTTTTGAATACACTTATTCACAGATGGCTTCTTTGTTACTCATTTTAATAAAATTTTCAGATAAACCATAATGCTGGTTAACGTTAGACTTTTTGCAAAAGTTTCTGGACATAGTTTTGTTCATATTTCTTGGTGGTTTCTTTTAGCAGCAGAGGGAGAAGAGAGGAGATGACAAGGGAAAAGTGCCAAGTCTCTTGTCTGTGGCACAGAAAGAAGAATGCCATTAACTTTAACTCATTAGGAAAATGCAGATTTTATTACTTAATATTGCGAAGTTCTGTGCCTGTGTTATACCTCTGTTTAATTTTGTCTTAGTCTAGTTTTTCTTTTTCCACCAGTTTCTCTTAAACCTATGTTCGCATTTTATATGTGAGTATGGGTATTGTAAGTAATTACATCCTGTCCTTACATCAAAAAACAAAACCAGTCTACTTTCTTTACGACTATACTTTTTTAAATGGCCTTTTTTCCCAATTTAATCTGAATGGAGTTGAGTAACATCATTACTAGACAAGGACCTTACCTTCTGCCTCTTTGATCCTGTACTCACTGATCCTTGCCTTTCAATCTAGAGAGAAGAGCATGGCAGACCCCCGGATGGTGGTCTGCTGGTGGTCATGATATTTAACAGCTACAGTTATTGGGTGAGTGTCATTCTGGGGTTGTTTGCCTGAAATCAGTTTAACGTATAAGGTGGGAGTATGATGGAAGAAATCCATTTATTACCACTGTACCTCACAGACAGCTAAAAATACTGGAAAATATTAAACAGTCCTCAAATCCTAGTTTTCCCAAAGGAAACAACGCTTTAACAACACAACTATGTGAATCACAGGTCCAAAAAACCAGGATGGTTGGATGCTGTTTGCCATCACACCAATATATTTCATAACCAAAAGCAGCACAAATCCTCCCTTAATGCCACAGTACTGCAGAAGACCAGCAGCTTACTGAGCTATGGTAGTGCCTTCACACAGCAAGTCTTAAGTAAAGGTGTTCCAGGAATTGAATAGGCTTTTCTTTCTGAAGCTGTATTTTTTGGAGTACACCTGGCATCTGAGTAAGTAACTACTGGAAAGAAATCCTCTGTGGGGCCTAAGTGGTGCCAGGAGACTCTTGAGGAATTACTGATACCTGTCACAGAGCTCCTCTAGTTCCTGTCTTTTTATACCTGATGGGAGGTATGGTTCCATTCTCTAGCACTTCACATGTTTTGGCCTTCAAAGCACAATAATACATATGTAATGAATATATACAGCTGAAGAAAATCTGACAAACAAGTATATATATATAGTGATCTTACTGTATTGTGGTTCTCAGTACTTAGGATATTAAGAATTCATTGAACTACCTTGAAAATAAAGATTCTTTCAGACCAAGAAATGTTATTGGAATATAGAAGAGTCTGCAAACAAAGTATACATGACTACATAAATAATTTTTAAGGTGGTTTTAGAGCTTAGTGTAATTTTCAGAAGCTTATAATAATCTATCACTGAAACACTTCAAAATATGCCCATGGAACAGTTCATTCAAGAAATTAATTTGTCCACTATTACATTCTAGTTTCATTAAAAATGACATGAAAGGCAATCCCAGCAGCAGTGGTCTAGATGGTTTTATAACCAAATTATATGTCTTTGAGTTATTCTTGACATTTAGGGATTAAATCTCCATTTATGCTTTCCCTTTTTCATGCTGAATAATCAAAAACACTTCTTTGATTTATTGAAAGTGTGGTCTGCTTTACATAAGTCATCTTCCCTTTCCAAATCCTTACTCATGTAAGTCCTTCTGTACACTTCCCAACTCTGGAATACTTCAAGTAAAGAACCTGTGAGAAAAATAAAGAAAAAAATTTTCGAAATTTAAACAGGATTTGAATGTTTTCCTTTAAAAAGTGCTCTTTCTTTCTTCATAAGAATGATGGATCTATAACAATTATCATTAATTGTTTGAGCTGTTTAAAGGATCACTCTCCTATGAGGTTTCTAAATGTGATCATAAACAAATAAAAATATAATTTGTCATCTATCCATACTACTACATTTTGTCATTTACTAAAGGGGTGGGTACAATGAAACTGTTTGGATTTCTCTTCTGCTATGAATTATATTTTAATAATTTTAGAATGTATTTGCCTGGAAAATGTTTGTGTATATATACGTATGTGTATGTGTGTATAGATATATTTGTGGACTTTTTCTAAGCGTTTCAGAATATTCCTATTATATCAGAATAAAAGTTGTGAACCATTATAAAAACAAAGGATTTTTTAATTGTTTGTATTATCCTTAAAGTTACATTGAATTTGTATTTCACAATGCTTTATTTGAGTAAAGGGTTATTAATATCCCACATCTTCCTGAAACTTCAAATACTAGGGAAAAAATCAACTAAGGCAATGCTTAGAAGTTGATATCTAAATCCATGTGTTAATCAGACTCACTTTTTGAGGCTGGATTTCCTTCAACAGTTATTTGACAAATCCTATTAATTATAGTTAGATTTAGAAATCTGTGGCATGTGGTGAGAACAAGCCATATGCTGAGATAAACTGAACTACAGCACATCTAGGTTAGCTGAAGTATGTGTGATCTTGGAAAGTGGTATTTGATTTATTAAAACAAAAAGTTTGCATACTGTTATTAATTGTCTATTTGTTACTTAGACTTGTGGCTCACAACATTATAGCCACAGAGGAATACCAATTATTGAAAAAACTGATTCATGTTCTTATTTAATGGATTCTGTATCAATTAGGTACTGTTTTGACACTTACCCAGATTGCTACTTGCCCTAATGCTATATTCATACAATAATATCTCAGAAAAAACAACATAAAATTTCAATCTCGGAAGAACAATCCAAAATTTTGACAAAAAGTCTGCCTCCACACTGCCTCTAAAATCTTTTTCAGTCCTTTTAAGGACTGGTCTTCAAATAACCACTTTGATTCTAGTGCAACTTGATAAAATAAGAATTACAGTTTTTCCAGTTTTCTGTTAGGTATAATGTTTGTGGTTGCAGATGCTCTTTGTAGAGCTGTAAGGTTTTGTATTGATACTGAACAGCACTGCAGTGATGCTGCAAGAGAGAAGATCCTCATCCTGCACACACCCTGCTAAAATGTACAAAGCAGAATTATTCCCTGCAAGCTCTTAACAAGAGGGGAAAGGCCCAGACCTGAGCACTCCTGACTGGCCATGGTGGGGGTGTGGGGGTGTCCATACCCCACTCCCTGCCCACTGCCCTGCTGTCCTGGGGGATGGAGCCTCTGGGACACCTGGGACACCCTGGCATGGTATTCCAGGGCTTCCAGTGTACAATGTGCTATCAATGGGTAAAACACACATGATGTGGTGAGGGTTTGCTCTGTGGTTTGAGGGTTTTAAGTTTTGAATGTGGGTTTGAAGGAGCACACAGCAATAATTATATTCAATAATTATTCAGCACATTCAATAACATTCAACTACTTTTCAATTACTATTCAATTACTACAAAGTACACACACAGTGTTAGCTGATCTTTTGTACTGTGTTTGTACCGTTGCAGGTTTGGTTGTGTAATTTTTTTAATAGATAGAGAAGGAGACACCTGCATTCACTTCTGTACATTTTTATGTATCTTGATAACGATTATATTTACACTGGAAAATCCATTTTGGTATAGATTAAGATTTTGAAAATAAGAGGATAACAGTTTGTCCTCTGTTTCAGTGGTAACTGATGACTGCATAATGCACTGTTGATAAAAAGGGAGATAGCTACAAGCAGTAAAAAACTGTTGCACACCAGGACACTAGAGATGGAAACACAAACTGGATCATTCTAGCTAGTCCCATCAAAGGGGAGACTTTTCTTAGTGAGTGGTTTTCACTAGAGAAATAGTTCATATCCAAGTGTTATGATGGGAAGGTTATTAGAGTAGAACAGAAATAGTGTCAGAAGTAATGAAATTGCCACCTTTCTCCAAAAATATGTTTCATACCTTCATGTGTCGTATTTGTAAGTTCAATTTCTTAGTTTCATTCTATTTTCTAACTTCCTTAAATTCGATCCTCAGCTCTCAATATTTAGTATATACTGAATGGTTTCCTTCCTCAGTATTTATATTCTTCGTGGTTGTCTCCTTGTTATTATAAAGCCTTAGAATAAGACAATAAGAAATGGAAAATAATATTTATTATGATTATATATTCTGTCTTAATACTGTTTAGGTTCATAGTTGGGTACAAGTTTGCCAAATCTTTCTGAATTTAAGTAGACTAAAAGGAGTGAATTTAAATTGCAAGTAGTGGAAACTGTAACTACTTCCAAAAAAGAGAACGTTAACCTATAAATGTTCTATTTTCTTTTTTTTTTTTTTTTTAGTAGCTGTATTTTCAGTACTCTAGAAAGAGGAAAGAATATTCCTGAAATTTCCCAAAACAATGATATTCAGTAGGTTACTGCATCTGATATTCATGACACTCTTTTGCATTAGGCATAAAGGGAAAATCTATCTCTGAGCTTGTCTATAAAGCCAAGGTATCTTCATCTCTCTCCAACCTTGTGGCTGTTCAGCCAAAGGGTCTCATTTTAGAACTCTTCAGGCAATTATTCTTGTTGAGGAGGAAATCTAGTATTTTTGAAATGCACTAATATTATTTCTATATTTCTATAACATAACTATGAGTTGCTTTTTGTGCTGAGTCAAGCATCATATGTTGCTTTTCAAACTTTCACCTTGAAAATCGTGGAAATGATTTGGAAGGAGGGGGAGATTTTAAAGGCTGGTTGCTAATGCCCTTTCCTACCCAAAAAGCTGCAGCGCCAGTGTCTGCATGGATGAAAAGCTTAGCAAACATGAAAAGCTTTAGTGATTATATTCTGGCCATGCATATTTTCTCAAAAATTAATTTCATGTTTGATCATATATCTGAAATATATGAAAGGTCTTCCCTGAAATACAACTCTTATAATCACTATGCTAATACAGAGTATCCTAACTTATGCTAGAAGAGCTAGATTTCCTTACTCAAGTTTTGGAATCTGTTCAATGGAATCATAGTTTGGTTTCCAGGAGCCAAGGCTTAGATCAAGGTTCAGTTCTTTTACATTGCCTGAGGTACTGAGGTGCTGTCACCATGCTGAAACACCATCTAAGTAATTGATTCCTTTGCCAAGGAGGTGGGTAGGGCTTGGCTGCACTGAGTGTGTCAAGCAAATTTATGTAATGAAATGTGGTATTTTTGCAAACTATTCATTTTCAAATAACATGCTCTTGTAATCCCCACTGTGTGAAAACTTATATAGGGAGAATACATAGTTATGTGCTGGGAACACTGCATTAATGGCACGGAGAAAGGGTTTCCTGTAGAACAGATGGCACTTGTAGTGTCAACCAAAGCGTTCATCTAAACCAGCATTGTCTGGAGCCAAATGCCCTCAGGCAAGGATCCGACCCAGTTGTGGGAGGCACCATGCAATGCTGACAGATGGCCAAGGGCTGAGGCAGCCCAAGACCATGCACATGTACCAAGGGTGGCTGCTAAGAGCTGGAGCTCCCTGTGGAAAGTACTCTGTAGGCTTGAGCTTGTGGAGTGTCCTACTCTGAACAGCATTACCTAAGAAAAACAAAGGCATAAGAGCTTAATTCAAATGTAAGGAGGAAGGCAATAGTTTCATAGCCCTTCACCCAGGTTTGCTGATACACCAATTGTAGCCAAAAACCTGTCCTGTTAGCTTCAGTTAACTGGAGGAAGGCCTAAAACTTAGTTCATCGTTCTGTAGTAAATAGAACAAGTGGAAGTAATAAATATATTTAGAATGATGCACTCCAAACTTTCAAAAACCAAAAATTTGAAAACTCTAATGTTTTTAACTTTGATGGTTAGTGTGTCTTTTCACTTTTATGTGAAATCTGAATAAAATCTTATTTAAGCCTGACTATGGTTTTAAAGGATACAGTTTAAATAGCAAGGACTTTTCAGATAAGAAACTGACCAAGGTTCCTTCTGTATTAAGAATACGCTGGAGACCCCCTTGAAAAGGGGCAAGAGTCTCAAAAGGGGCAACTTGTCTTCAAAAGTTGAATTTAAACCCAGTTTATGCTTGCTTTTATGGTTTGCCACATCTGCAAAGGTATTAGCTCTTCTTTTCAAGCAGGAAAAGCACAGTTTTGAGAGACAGATGTGACAAAAGAGACTTCAGAGGAGTAAATAGAAGCAGAGTAGAAAGAATATCAAAACACAGAAGTGGCTGAAGTGATCTAATGAGAAACATGATAATGATTTCCAATGAGGAAAAGAAGTGAAAACACATCATGGAGATAACTTATTTTTTAAAAACATTTATATGTTTAGATTTGATGTAACTGCGCTTAGTATTAAATTGGGGGGTTTTTTACCATTTTTTCACAATAAATATTATAGGAAGCATAAGTGCAACTGTCCTTCACTCCTAGACTGTTATACTGAGCTGGAGTTCAGAAGTGCCTCTGTTTCCTCATGAACCAGCCCAAGAGCTGAGGATCTTCAAACTGTGGAAAGTCTTTAGTCATGGTCTTTTCTATTCTATTGTGACCTAACAGTCAGTGAGGATACCAGTAAGGGCTACAGAAGCTCTATTATGCTTCTGTTTCAAGCAGGTGGGAATCAAATCTTGTGACATTTGAGCTGCTTTGGATCATTATCCTGTGGCTTGAATTCCAGCCCATTTTGTGTACAGCTGCAATAGGCCTGATTCTGCTTCTGCAAACTCTCCTTTTACCCAGCTAGGTTGACACTTGACTGAAATCCAAGGTGCTACATCAGTATGAAATCCCTCTGTTGTAAGGAGAATTTGACCATGTGTTTGGCTTTACAGTCATTTATTAAGAGTGAATATTTACAGTGAGTTTCATTTGCAGATTTCTTTTCTTTATTTTGAAAGCCCTGCTATTGCAGTGTATCTGCAATATTATCTGTTAATTCTGGCGTTTGCACCTCTGAATGAGCCACATAGCTACCAGCATGTGTATGTGAGAGAAAGTGGAATGCATCTGCAGCTGAAAAAACAAAATGAGGACTTGATCTGGATAGGGCTACGACTTCATACAAAGCATGCCTGAAAACTTGGAAGTTCTGTTCAAACAAATGGGTGGATGGTGTATTTGATTTACCAGGTTCATGTCCGTGCTCATGAGACCTGTGAAAATGTAACGGGAGGGAATGTGTGTCTGTACTGGGTGTGAAGGAGATAGCTGGGGAGAGGACACAACGAGCATTTCATCTTTGTTTTTTTCAAATTTTGTCTGTATGGAATATAATTTTCAGTTGGAAAAGTTATATATATGACACTCTGCAGAGGGCCACTGGAAGGTTTGTTTATTTGGTTACTTACAGATTTTTGATACAGTGTGCCTCATCAATGGTGTTCTCTTTTCCTAAATAGTAGAAATATTACAGGGTATAAAAACAGGTTTGTGTGCTCATTATTTGTCAGTTTTCACCACTGCAAGGAAGTTAAAATAACCAGTCTGCCAATGCAAAGTGAAACTGAAAATATAATGGCCAAGGAGAAAAGAAAATTGTAAAAGAAGCACCTTATGAGACAGAAATATCTTAAAAATATGGAAAGATGGAAAAACTTACTGTCAAGGTGATCTTCTAATCATACAAGCTAAGTTCAGGTGTAAAGAGGATGGAGACAAGCTTTTCTCAGTGATGCCCAGCAGCAGGATAAGGGACAAATTAAGGGACAATAAAGGGAAAAAAATTGAAACATACGAAGTTCCATCTGAATGTGGAAAATGAGGAAAAACTTCTGTACTGTGGTGATGGCAGAGCACAGGAGCAGGTTGCCCAGAGAGGTCGTGAAGTCTCTGTTACTGGAGATTCAAAACCCACCTGGATGCAATCCTGTGCAACCTATTCTAGGTGAACCTGCTATAGCTCCAGAGGCCGCTTCCAAGCCCAACCTTTCTGTGATTCTGTGTAGATATATATTTACATATGGACCTTTCTAAAGTCTAGGGATCTCACAGAATTATGGCATCTTTAATATTTTAATTGCTAAAGTAGTAGCAATCCTTTACATAGCAGCTTTATCCCAGGACCCTACAGAAATCTTCATGCCGTTTCTGTGAAACATGAATCAGCTTCCAGGAAAGGAGGGTGAAGATACAAAGTCACATGGGATGTGCGTGAGTTATTTGTCAGGATGCTTTGTGGGCACCTGTCCATCCAAGCACCCAGACTGGAAATGTGCCACAGCTCCCTTTTGGTCTGTGTACCTGGATTTTCCTAGTGCTGACTTGGCACTCATCTGAATCAGAGCATCCACACAAAACCAAGATTAGGAAGGATTCATGGTCTCCCAAGTATAGATATAATTGTGAAAATCAGAGTTAGGTCTGAATCTGGAGTTCATTTCTTTGTTCACGTTGCCATACGCCATACAAAGCACTGGTTTTGCCAGGGGGAATTTGTAACAAGAGGTCTTCAGTTCTCATCCATTTAAAGCAATGGCAATTTTACCATTGATGGCAGCAACATGACTGCATTTAATTGCACACAAAGCTGTTTTTCTTATAGTTGCCAAAAAGTTGCCTGTTGAAATCCTTAGAAAGGGAAAAAAAACCCAAAAAACAAAAAACAAAAGAAACAAAAAAAGCACCCTAGAAACAAACAAAAAATTTCAACTTTCAACCACTGACTTAGGTTATGAAATCCTTCAGTTTTTAACAGGAATATTGGGAAAATCCAACAACCCCAAAAAAGGAATACTCTTTCCAAGTATAGCACTGTGTATGAACTTCCTATTTGTTTTTGCATAGTTGGCAAAGAAAATAACCAGTGTTTTAGTTACTTTCAGATAACATATATGGTACCTGAGCAGCAAGCTGGCAAGACAAGCCTGACTGCTGAAATGAAGAAACTCAAGAAACATAAAGGTCAGGAAAGGCAAACCACAGAAAGGTAGAGGCCAAAATTTCTAAGCTGTGCTTCTAAGACATTTAAGAAGCCTCTGTGATGATTTAACTTCTTCTCTTTGCACTTTTTTTTTCTATCTTAAAAAGGAATCTGAGCAAAATAACACAATACTTAAAAGAAATTTCAGATTTTATATAGCAGGTTTAGTAGTATTTCATGATTGTATTGACAAAATACTTCAAGCCTACAGATTGTGCCAATTATGTTTATAAAAATTAAGGTAATTATATACATTATTCAGCTACCTAGCCATTAGCTTTTGAGGATATAATAGCTAGGTTTAAAAGACTGGAATTAAATATTAATGAACTGAGCAATGTACTCTTAAACTCCTTGTGACAATGATAAGCATTTCAGACAGGTAATTTTGTAGACAGTGCTAATAGTACTCAGAGTTCTTAAAAACAGGACTTGTTTTATGTGCTGTTAAACTGCATGGTTTTTACATCTTTCTTATATTGATCTTGAATGAGCTTTTAATCTGATTATGCTTTCTTTACCCCTTTTTTTTTATCTTCTAATGCCTCTCTTTCATAGAATTCTTTTTCATCTTCCTTGTTCCATACTTCATCATTTTCTGTCATCACACTTTCTCTGTCCCAGAATCTCAGCACTTTCTTCTGTTTTCCATGTGATAACTGTTCTCATATTTGCATGCTTTTTACTCAGCCACTTTTCTTCTCTGCTCTATCCATCCTCTCTAAAATCTTCGTCTTCACTCCCTATGTTCCACTCCAGCAGTCCACCCTGGAGGTCACTGGTACTCATCCATACAGGTACAAGTCATGTGTCATCTCTTAGGGCTATGATTTCCTCCCTGCAGCAAAGCATTTTTGTGGTGTATGTCTTTTGTAGTGCATGCAGCATTTTTATTGCCTGTGAAATGTGCAGGGTTTACTAAGACAGAACTGCATGGTGCACAAATAGAGCAGAAAGGTTCAGGAGCCTCTGTTCTAACAAGGGCTGTCAGAGCTCCCAGGGCCCCAGCTATGAACCTAGGAACTAGGATCTGACATCTGCAGGACATGATGTGGAAGTTGTAGGGTTTGCAACCAGAGGCAGTTTACATGTGAGTGGTGTCTGAAGTGGCAGGATAGGAGGCCCTGAGTAAATACCAAATTAGTTAATTCAATGTGTTCTTGGTGGTGTCTCTGCCACTTTTGTAGGCATGATTCAGACAAATGTTAACTTCAGATTTATGGAGTCCTGAAAAATCTATTTAATCACATAAACAGCACACTTAATTCTGTCCAGGATATTTTTTTTCTTTTTTTTTTTTTTTCAGAAATTCAAGTTAACTTCAAATTCATCTGGACTGATACTAATCTTTACTGAACAACATTTCCCACCAACTGCATATCTGCTGTCTTTCAGACAGTTCTTTTCCCTTCTTTTTTTATCTCCACGACACAAATCAAAGGTGTGGAAATGCAGTGATTCCTGTCCTACAAGTGGTGAACTGCAATGAAGACACATCCATTGCACAACAAACTCCAGAGAGTACAGAATACAGAAGTATTGTACTCTGTGCTTATTTAGCTTGATCCAGGATCTCTAAGGTCAACAAATGGTTTCTCAGTAAGTTCAGTATTCATTGAAATCGGCCCCAAGTTATCTTCTCATCTGAAAATAGTGTGAATACATTATGTTGTTGGTTACATAATGACAATGTTATCAGTGTTTTTAGTAACAGTGCAAGTCCCTTTAGAAAAATAAAGATCTATTATTCTTGTTGGGTCTACTTTGATGAGTGTACACTCTCTTACCTGAATAGGTAGGTGGTAGAGGATATTTTTTAACATGGACCATTAAAGTTTTTGTTTAATTAAGAGATGAATGCGTCATTTTATACATAGGTAATGTGTAATTTAATAGAAAAAGAATAGTTTTCATGAAAAGCCAATAAATAGACTAATAAATAGACTATAGGAACATCCTTATTTTTCGTCTACATTTTTCCAATAGTTAAAGAATTATTTTTTTCCTCACAGCATGACTATTCCCCTGAATGCAACCTGTATATTCTTATAATTTCATTATACTCATCAAAAAAACAAAACAAAACAACTATAAAATATGTGAGCCCTCTTGTGGCCAGAATATCTTCTATGAGTCTTATGAATCATCAGAAACTATGGGGTCTGGGGAAGTAACTGCCTGAAAATATCTAGAAAACACTAAGTGTATATTTTTTTAGCTAATACTTCTAATGTCAGTTCTCTTTCATTTTTTAAAACAATGAAATCCATTTAATTTTTCTTTTATATTTTCTTTCTTAATTTACTATTTGTAGCTAAAATGCCCAGGAACTTCTGGTTTTGTAACAGGGGTTTTTACTTTCAGATCTTCATATGTATCAATTATTTCAATTAGGACCAAATATTACCATTAGTCAGAGCTGTCTTTATTTTTTACAGATCTGGAGCTGAACTCTGAGGTGATTTTGAGGTGGAAGTGGAAGAGACTTTATTTCATTGTCACTTATCACTCTTCCCTCATGAATTCAAGACAAAACATGCCAAATGATCCAAACTACAAATTCTTGTTTAAGAAAAATTCTTATCACCTGATGCAATATTTTTCATATTTTTGAGAGTTTTTTGCTTCCCTTAATTAAAAAAAAGTTGTTTCTGCAGTGTAATGCATTTCTTTGAAAAGAAAGAGGAAAAAAATTACAGCTGTTCAAATTAACTCATGAACTGGGCCTTGAGAAATTAGGTAGTAATTTTCATTGATTAGATAAAATATCAGCACTCTGTGGTTAAAGTTATAGCAAATGTGCAGGCAGAAAAGGGATGGTATTTTAAATTCAAACTCTGTGTTCTACTCCTCACAGATTTTTCCACTGCATAAGGTTTGTTACTTTGCTCAAATATTTAATGTGGTATAATAATGGCATTTTAATGTAAATGGGTCCCATGGATTGCTAAACACTTACAGATTATTTGTTTTAATTATGCTGATCAATAGCATTTGCTTAGTTATTTCCCTTCAGGCCTAAAAAAAGACCCAAAAACCTACTTTTTGTTGTAACTGGCTATTTTAAAGTTCCACTGGAGAGTATTGGTTGCAAAGCCTTAATCTTCTTTTCTATCAGTGTTTATGGTACTTGTGTATAATTATTTATTTATGACCTTGATATATTTATATACATGTTCAAGAAATGTAAACAGTCAACATATCTGTTTGTACTTTTCTAGTTTATTCTTGTCTTTTATTTTTGGTTTCCTATATTTTTATTTGTTTTTATCACAGTCATTTTAGTAGTCTGGAATCAGATTAAAACTGGAGTGTATTTTTTAAATCTTGCTCTGTTACTCTGTATCTATTTTTCCCCGAAGAAATGTAGCATACATTTATATAACAAAAGAAGTTCCATATTCACAAATGTAACAGGTGTTCATTGTTATAATTGTTATCACTGTATCCTTAGTAAAAATTCTTAAGAAACTCTTTGCCAAGAGTCACTGTAGAATGAACAGAAATTAAGCCTTCTGGCACCTGATACCCTAGAGAAATTACATGCACAGGAAATATGCAGGAGTCTGTAGAAAATATGTCAGGGAAGAGGCAAAGATTATTGAATTAAGTGAGGAGGGGGAAAAGCCAAACCTCTCACTCATTCATGGTGAAATTAGGTAAGTTTCTCATTTTCAAAATTTGGAGGAATGTAAATATTTATTTAGCAGAGCAGTGGGTAGTAATTCATAGACTTATCAATTTCTTTCATGAAGAGAAATTCGGCTGCAGAACTTTCTGACCAGAGTTACTTCTCATATGAGATATGTTGAGGCTACCCAGAACGGAGATGCTCCATCTATATGTAAGACTATCTTATATTTACATCTCTGAAGAAAATATCAATCAAACGTCCATTTCATTACAGTTACTTTAACTTAATTACAAAATTTGGGAATCCTATTTCAGTATGGTTTTAATTATATATTGTAATTCTTAAGAATGACAACAAGCTAATGTAGGTTACTTTTTAATATGAAAATCTTTTCCACCTGCATGTGGTTAAGAGTGATATGTTTCTTGAAAAAAACCTGCAGCA
Source organism: Certhia americana (assembly GCA_018697195.1). Classification (NCBI taxonomy): domain Eukaryota; kingdom Metazoa; phylum Chordata; class Aves; order Passeriformes; family Certhiidae; genus Certhia; species Certhia americana. The sequence goes on from CM031858.1 coordinate 17,318,571, forward strand.
CCAGTTACTAAGCACTTTCATGTGCATCTCTCAGTGAGACAGCAAATAAAGACAAGGCAACTGGGTTATTTTATATAATGTTTCATTTCTATCAAAAGAAACCTCTTTAATGCATCAAGATACAGAAGCTTGCTCATGCCATATGACAATGGAAATTATAAAACAATAAGTCCAACAAAGGCAGACTGTTAAAGCTGGGTATGCTCAGCTGCATGTTGTAAAATATTGTGTACATAATTTGTGTGTACAAATAGCACAGAAATTGGGCCTTGGCTGGGTAAACCAGACATCCTTCTGCAGTATATGAATGAATCATAGGATCATAAAATGATATAGCTTGGAAGGGACTTTAAAGATCATTTAGTTCCAGACACCCTGTCATGGACAGAGACATGATTGCCCAATGACCCATCCAGCCTGGCCTTGAACACTTCCAGGGACCAGGCAGCCACAGATTGTCTGGGCAACCTGTTCCAGTGCCTCACGACTTTCTGAGTAAAGAGTTTCTTCTGAATATTTAACCTAAGTCTCCCCTCTTTTAGTTTAAAACCTTTCCTTCCTGTTCCTATATCTGTGTAAATCTCCCCCTTTTAAAAGCCCCTCTATGTACATGAAAGGCCTCAGTGAAGAAGGCTGGAGCCTTCTCCTCTCCAAGCTGGGCAATCCCTCCTCTCTCACCCAGTCATTGTGGGAGAGGTGCTCCAGCCCTCTGATGATCTTCACAGTCCTCCTCTGGACCCACTCCCAGAGGACCTTGGTTTTCCTGTGCTCAGGAGCAGACCCCACCCAGGTGGGGTTTCACCCTCAACCCTACAATGGCTCTTTCAGCCACTTGCTGAAATCAGACTCGGACTTTAGGTTGCCCTGACAGAAGGCAGGGAGATCAGGACTATGAGGATTGGTATGTGACACTCTGTTGGTTGCTCACCTTTCAAGTCCTGGCACAGCAGGAAGAGACACCCCTAAAAGCCATCTGTCTTTCTGTTTTGCAGGTGGGTACAGCACAGCAGGCCAGACTGAAATTAGGGACCTGGCTGTTTCCAGAGATGTCAGATATAGGATGATATGTTTTTGTCTAGATGCAGAATTGGCAGTCTGCTTACTCTCAGGAACTGGGCAGAGGAGTCGCTAGTGATTGAGTCCTTTGGGATTTGATTTAAATGTTCTAAGAGTTCAGAAAGTTCTTCAGTCAATCCTTTGGATGGCCTTGGGTAAGCACAAGTCCATATTGTCCCTGTCTCTGTTCAGTTAGAAATACACTATGCCTGGCCTGGAGGGATTTAAGAAAATTGTTTCAGCAAAACAGAATGGGAGGTGTAAATGGATTAAAATTCATTTATTGCATGGCATTCAGTTTTAAAATAATTACTTTCATGTCCTTCATGCAGAGTTGTATGACTTTTGACGCCTGTGGGCTGTTCTGATATCATAGCAGGAATTTCAGGGAAAGTTAACAAGGATGGAGCTTGTCAAATGGAAAACATTTTGAGTTTACCATCACCAATATATGAGTGTTCAAGCCCAGAGTTGCAATAAATAGTACTTGCTGTTGACTTTGTTCCTGATTAAAGTCATATTTAAAACTTGCTTTCAAATACATTCAACACTTAATGTAAAAGATATACAATTTAATTTAACATTCAAGTTAAAACATATTCCCCTGATGTAAGAATGTTTATACAGTGGCAATTCCCTATTCAGTTAGAGTCAACAAAATGCTACATCCTTTTTGAAATCTTTTATGAATCAATATAAATAGAATTTCCCTTTCCTCTTCAATACGAATTATTACTTGCAGGTATTTTATGTTATTGGGGTTTTTTTAAATATTGAACATATTCAAACTTTCTAAGGGTTTGAGATTTTATTCAAATGTATGCAATAACAATTAATTGCCCGCTTCTGTTTTATATTAAGGTGGCTGCAATTATAACCATCTGTATTGTCTCAGTGGGTAGCAAGGCCAGTGTGACCCTGATTCCTCCAGTTCTAAAATAAATGGGAAGAACAAAATTGTTTAATGAGAAATGAGTGAGTTTCTAATGTTATGAACACCACCAATTGCCAAACCAGTGAGAATTTAATTTAATTTTAATCTTGCTACCTCATAAACCTCCATCTCAATAGGCATATTATCAGGGGATGGAAAATTCTATATCCAGTTTGTGAACACAGGTAGAATCTTTATGAGAAATTTGTGCCACTCAACTGAGATTATTGTTTGAAATTCTGATATATAATGTGAACATAAAGGCCTGTATGATATGATTGTTTATTGATGCCTTGAAAGGCTACCTGGAATAGAGACTAGACAGAATTAAGGGAATAAAGTAGGTATTTGTTTAAAAGGCCTTCAAAGGATACATCTTGGGCAGTACAAGAGCCTGGCCAAGGCTACACCCAAGATGGATGCCAATTCATGAGTTTTCACACTTTTACAAGTTTTGGTCCGTTTCCATATTGAGGTTAATTGTCCAATTACAGATCAGGTAATGAAGTCCCATCTCCCAGACAGCTCCCCTCAATTTGCTGTTGTTTACACTTTTGGGGCCCAAAGCTGCAACAGTGTCCTTGGCTTTCAGGCTGCAAAACAATTGTTTTGTCTAACTAAACTGTGAAGAGAACTTGATTGCACTTTATATCAAGTTCAGAGTTATATACTAATGCAGTACAGAATCTGGAAAATATGAAGGCTAAAACTTAAGGCATCCTTATGACAGAAGATAATGGAGCCAATATAAAGCCAGGAAATTTTCATGTGGAAAGAATTATATTGCAGTAAGGGCTAAGAAGAAGATATTGTTCAGTATGCTATAGGTAATTACAGAAAAGCTACCAAGGTTACAAAAATAATGAACTTTCCGTTTTAACCATCAATTCAGACAAAGTGAAAAAAGGAAAATTTTCAGTGAAAAGCACCCTGAAGTATTTTTTTCCAATGCTCTAAACAAGTCTTCGAAAATAGCAATGGATTAATTGACTTTCAGATGCTTCTCTCAGAAGAGAACATGAAAATATCTTAGCAGTTCTTTAAGAAAAGTGAAATTATTTGAAAGGAATATTAGTTGCTTTAGTGGTTAAAATTATGTCTATTAATAGACTACATGGTACACTGGTGTGTCTGTTTCTAACAGCTGTCTGATTCACTGGAAGTGCATGACCTGCTCTAAATTATTGAACTGAATAGAGCTGGGTTCTTTAGCAAGATGATAGAAATGTGCCTTATGGCAAATTGTCAGTCAGAAATAAATGTGAGTACAAATTTAGACAATATAGACATAGATAGAGATAAAAATTACAGAGCTACATATAAAGATTCAGGTATTTATACAGAAATGCACTTTTCTGTGTATATTTATCTGAAATTATGTGTGTGCGTATTTATATATGTGTGTGTGTGTGTGTGTGTGTGTGTGTGTGTAAATATGCAGGCAAATATTAAATTCTTCATGTTCTAGCCTGGAAAAAAAGGCAGGTATAAAATAATTCCAGTTCTCATATTTTAGTGAAAGTATTTATGCTCATTTGAATTAATTAGAGCCCTAAATACTCCACCAAGAATGAAGTTCAGTTTAAATGCTTGTAGTGCAAATATTTCTCAGGGGTTTTCTTCAAGAACTCAGCTAAGTTACTGAGTTAAATTACTAAGCTAAGCAGGAGAAGTGTTTCTATAAGTCTCATTTCTGTATTTCAAAGTGTTTTATTCTTTCTTTAAGAACAGTTTTAATTTAACATCTTTTTCCTGAGTTTCAGATAAACTTAACTATAACTTGGCTTTTTTTGTTATTCAGTCAAAAATAGATTCTAATCAACCTTGATAAAAAACTATTTCTCCTCTATCCATAGAACCACAGAATATCCACACTACAGAGGAACAGCAAAAAAAAAAAAGAGAAAGATTAATTTCTTGGCCTTCCAAATGCAACAAAAATGGAGAGTCTTTGAAGACAGTGAATCTGAAATTTTGATGCATAGTAACATACTCAAAAATTTAAGTATTTCTAACTGTTTAGCATGTTACAATCATACAATTTTGGTGTGCAAAATTAGCATGGGTATGTTGGGGTTTTTTAAAAAAACAGAGATGGTTACATTCAAAAGGACTTGAACTTATCACATTTGGTGGCATTTGTGCTGTCAGTGATGTGTTACCTGACTCAAAATCCAAGCAAAGGAGAGATTTTGGGAAGCAAGCAAAAGAGTTATTTGATCCCATATTTTGAGTTAAAGAACAGTTGTCTCAGAGGCAAAATTCTATTCTTTAAGACACAGGATCAGAAGGTTTGGAGGCAGCTTCTTGGACAATATTTTATTTTGGCTAGCTAAGAAGGAATGTTTGGGATGTGTGTTTATGACTCATTGTGAATGAGGTTTATGATACACAAAAAAAAAGTCTAATTGCTTCAGTGGTTTCACACAGGTTTCCTTCACTCTACAAAGACTGTATAATAAATGCATAAGCCTTGCAAATACCTACTAAGCACAAACTAGTCCAGTTAGACACTTTTACTAACATGTCTTGGTAATTGCTAATGGTTCTGGGAATTTGAGCCAAATGTTGTATCATTTGTTCTCTCACCCAGACGAAAGGACTTCGGGACTGTCTTCCTTCTTTTGCTCCCTTCTTCAACCTCTAATACATTTAGCAAGCTGCTTGTCTTTTGAGACTGATCTGGTCTGGCCATTGGCTTCTTTCTAGCACCATGTCTATGGTAGTTTCCACCTGAGTTCTTCGCAGATGATGAACAGGAAAAAAGCCATGCATCACACAGCCTATGATTCTTTGGTTTTCCAAGTGCAATCTGTGATTCCATCCCAGATCTAGGAGCCAAATGTCATTTAGCATTCTTCAGAGTCTTGCTTACTAAAGTCTCAAGGGAAGAGGGAAGCTATAGGGCTCCAAAAATAGCATAGAGAAACTTCAATGCAACTGCATATGACCAAAAATGCATGGAAAATGTTCTCTACTCTCTTTCAGCAAGACAGAAGCATGTTTCAGATTATGAAGTTGTGGTATGGACTTGGTTTATTTCTTTAGACCTATCGCTCTTCTTGAATACTGAATATTGGATGAATTAAGAAAAATGTTTGTGTTTGGGATTTTTTTTTTGTTTGTTTCAGTGTTTTTTAGATACTGAAAGACTATCAGCTAGATTGTGTTAAAAAGAAGCTATACTTTCAGTAGCAAGGTGTCATGTTTTTCTGATGGTTTGAAAGAGTTGTTGCTACCTTCCCTGGAGCAGTGTGGAGCAGAAAGGAAAATAATGTGGGAATATTCCTATTTCTGAAATACTTCAGCAGTTGCTTCCACAGTAAAATCAGCTTGTCTGGAACATAGTTGTAATATGTTTTGTTTCCAGAACTTTGAAAAGGAAAAAAAAATATTAGTTAGGCAAACAAGAATGTTCACTGCATTATCAGTTTAACTGAAATGAAAATATTCCCTTAACTAGAGAAAAAATTCTCATAAATAAATTCACTATTAATTTCCTTTAGAGCAAGCCTAACCTTGATACTTTAGTATTATTGAAAAGTAGTTACCATAAATTCATCATTTCAGCTATTTGAAGGACCCATGGGAAACTGTGACTCAACAAGGCTCCTCCAACATATAGTCATGTTTTGGCTTCTGCACAAGGCTTGATAACATTCTCATGAATAGTTGATTAGGCTGTAGAGTGCAATGTCTGCATGCATAATTGAAGCTGTACAGAAATAATTGATCTAATTACCAGTGCTGTGTAATGTCATTCTGGTTAGAGACCTGTCCCACTGGCTGATGTCTGCCCTACAGCTTTCTCTCAAAGAGCATATGGGATATTCTGAAGGAATCCTTCATATTTTCAATTATCCTTTGGCCCTGCGAAGTCTTCTTGACTGCTGATAAACTGTGTTGAATATTCTGTAGTAACCAAACCCACCCCTGCTTCTATCCTCAAGTAAGTTTTTGGAAGACATCCAATCTATTTGGACACATGGATTTTCTACACCCTCTCATCATGAATGGTGGAATGAATAAAAAAATACTAAGAAAATGAACAATTTTTAAAGAAGAAACATTCCTCTTTCTCACCTCTTTCAAAGTTTAAATATTGACCTACCTGGCATTAATCACAAGATACACTTGCAAAATACTTAGCCTTTCCTCTCTCATGGAACTATTGCCACAGGCTTTCTGTGAAGATTTTGAACATTCAGCTATCACAGTACATAGAATAAGGGGAGAATTCAAGTGCTCAAAGGAGTTTCTTTGCAAAATCTCTAATTTACATCTCTGTCAAGGCTGATGTCTTGACACATAAACACAGTCCCAGAGTCCTTATTCAATATTGACTGCAGGAGCTTTCCCTGGAGAGTTTTAGGAATCACATACCAGATGAATGTATACATAAGCACACATCAAAAGAAGCAAGTTATCAGGAACTGCCCGTGATAAGTGAGAGCTGAGGATAAGGAAAAGCCTTCTCAACATTTCCAGTCTTGAAATCATGGGTTTGTGTACCTATAGTAACAGAGAGACAACCTACCCTGAAAAAAACAGCGGTAATAAATAAGTAAATAAATAAGAGAGAAAACAGAGGTTATTGAAATAAGTTTTTTAAACTACTAAGCACAGTAAGTGGTCCAAAAACAGGCAAGGATTTACTCTTCAAATAATAGAAGGAATTTGCTTCACATCATCTGATCAAATGTTCAGGGAGGAAAACTCTGAAAAGTTCCAAATTGAAAATGGCATGGTGCAGATTTCCAAAGAAATATATTCAAATACTGCTAGCCCAGTTTCAGAAAGGAATGGTACAAATGTACTTGATTTTAAAATTATCAGTTTTACATCAAGAATGACAAGCTAGAGTTTCTTTTCAAGATACCAAAGCCCTCATAACTGATGCAAACATCAAGGAATGCTTCAGGCATATGATTCCTATTTAAAATATCCTTGATTGATTTTATTGCAAGCTGCCAACTTACAGAAATATTATTGACATCAGTTCAGAAATTTTCACTTAGCGAAATAAATGTGAATTTCCTTTCTGAAAGGGTGGAATGCATCACTTTGGTAACAGTCACAAACTGTGTGGAAGTGAGAACAGTTTCAGTGCTCCATGTCAAAGCACCAGTGAAATCATCTCTTGGTTGTATCCAGATAAATACATGGATAAATCTAGAGAATTCTGTATACCAAGGTAGAATTAATTGCATTAAATCTCAGGTATGTTAATTGCTTAGAATTGTTTTCAGCTTGGGAAATTATTCTTAAAACAAGAAAATAACAATGTTTTAATGCATGGGGGGGGGGGGTCTGTTAATAAGTTTACTGATTAACAATGAAATAATTAACTGTTACAAGTTTACTGATGTTCAATGAAATAAATAATTACTTAAGCAAAGACATGAAAAAACAGAGGCTTAGGAATGTATGATAATATAAATCAAGTACATTTTAGGAAGTGAGCTGTTTCTTTTATCTATTCTTGAAGTTCCTGAATTTAGGATTCAAGTGGTGCATCACTTCCCCCAATTGTCTACCTCCTCATACGAGTTTAATGATACAATAGGATTTATAGTAAAGATAATTTGTGACTTTTTCAGCTTCAATATAGGTCCTTTATTTCCATACAAATATACATTTATTTAAAATGTGGTGTGTAGAACCTTAAACCTTTTAAAGGTAAAGGAGAAAAACATATGCTAGGTTAACATCCTGCAAAAAGAAGTATTTTATAAATGCTTAGGAAACATTAAACCCCTTTATCTTAGACCAGTTCCAGCTTGTACACGTGTCCCCACCTTGTCTATAGACTTTCTCAATTCTTTGCTGCTTTTGTAAAGTAGTTACACATGTAAGCTGTAAGCACAGCCTTGCTGGGCACACGTTCGCAGGTGTAAAGCTCTGCTGTGGAGGAGGCTCTTTCAGGGCTCCGAGAAGTTACTGCTTGCTCGGTGTAGCACCTGAAGAGGAAAAGCACCGTACACCTGAGTGGGTGGTGCATGGCAATGGTGTCGGCAGGAAAATTTAATTCAGCAGAAATAAATGAGGTGCCAACCGTAAAGCATCAAACCATCTTAAAGTTTCCTGCCTCCCTCCCGTCCCGAAGTTAAATTCGTGCCAGGGAAGACGCCAGGTCTACCCTGCTGCTGGGCTGAAGGGGAACTGTGGATTGCACCTCGCTCTGAAACTAATTTGCTCTTTCAACACGAAACACTGAGTTGTCGTAAAGGTATGATGGGAGCCATCGGCAGCAGTGGGAAGAAGACACTCGTGGGCTCCGACCCACCTTCAAAGCCGCTTCCAGCCGCCGCCCCGCGCCCCGGCCACACCGCAGTCACAGCGCCGGGCGGGCAGCCGGCTCCTCTCCAGCCGTGCCCACTGCAGGTACCCACAGGAAGCTTGGGAAATCACTTCGGGGGTTTGCCAGCTTTTAAGGGTGGACCAAAACACTACTTGGCGATATTTAAAAGAGTGTTATTGACAGTAATATCCGATTATTAGTAGCTTGGCAAAATCCATTGGACTCTGTGCTTCAGCTTCGTCATAGATAATTTCCCCTTCATGCGGTTTGGGTTGAAGTTGAGAGTTTTTGTCTGTGGACATTTTTTACTTTAGTCTCATTTTAATGTACGAGCACAAAGAGAATGCACACTTTGCAGCATTTTTTAAAAATCTCCATGTAGTAACTCAAACTCAATAGTGTAGGAAATGCTGAAAATCTGCCCCTGGAAGCACCTCTCAAGAACTGAAGGATCCTGTTCAGGGCCCAGGAACCTTCAGTCTTCCAGTGATGTGAAAGAGCTCCACTAGATTCTGTCATAGCTTCACAGGATAATCATAAAAGTACCTATAAAGCCATCCCGTCCAGGCCCACTACCTGCTAGCTGGATTCATAATCAGCACTGTACCTATGGGTAGAAAACAATGGTAAACTATCTTTCATTTAAACTTACATCTGCCATCTCAAAATGATGCTGCAGAGAGATCCACCTTTAAGAATGGCAGAAGGAAGAGTGCAACGCTGGAAGGTGAAGTTTTGCCACAATATTTACTCTCTTCCTTGTTTAAAGATGATAAAACCGAACACCTACAAACATCTATGCTTTCCATTGTACAGCATCCAGGGCTGTTGATTTTTATGTACTCAGGGAGAGTTTTCTCACAGTCTGGTGTTTGCATCTATTGACTTTGTAATCTATAGACAGACTCTTAATGAGCAGAAAAGACAAGAATCTCAGTGATAAAGCCTTGGAATAACAGTGGGCCTTTACAGCTTGTCAGTAGGAGAAAGCTCAAACATAAATATCTGATTTACAGAAGTAACACAACTTATTTTGATAGATTACATTGTTTCTGTTTCAAATTACTCTGTCAATCGAGAAGGAAGAGGTTAAGAGGTCATTTTTTTAAAAATGCTTGAAAGGGCTCTTTCAAGGGGTTTTTCATAAATTTCACCCCCATAGTTAATTGCTTATTTGTGATGTTGCAGAACCTCTACTTTGTCTGACAAACATGCTGATTTTATGAAAAGTTGCTTTACAAATTCCCCCAAACAGTCAGGAGCGGGACTAAACTCCCTACACGTGGACTGAAATGTAGTGATTTGCACCACGCAGTAGTTCCTGCCATGTCTTCGTCACATCTTCGTTTCAAGTTTTATCTTTTTTCCCTTGTTGGGTGAGTCTTTGTTGCTATTTTGACCTGTTTCACTTGGGAATAGAGCATGCAGGAAACGACACGGGCTTTTTAAGCATAAGTGAGGTCAAGGCTTCAAATCGTCTGTGTTGAAAACCTTTAGACCAGTGGTTAGCCAGCTGGAGATGGGGAAGGAGAAAGGTTAGGGTGTAAAGTGTTGAAGCACAGATCCCCTTGGCTACAGTGAGGCTTAACTTCATTCTTGAGTATCAACTTAACGCCCTGGGCGAGCCTATCTACTGGAGACGGAGCCTTTTGTTTCTCCCACGCCCTTTCCGTGTCACCGCCCCCGCGGTGGCACCCACGGCCGGAGAGGACACCCGGCGGGACACACACAGCACCCACGGGCATCCCTCCGCCCTCCCTGCCGCCCCCGGGGCTGGGTGCGCTCCGTGGGGATGCGGAGAGGCCCCGCTGAGCCTCCGCCCGCCCGTGCCGTGCCGCGCCGTGCCGAGCCCAGGCGGGGCGCAGGGAGGACACCGTGGGTCTCCACTCCGCAGGGCCGGGCCGACACTGTCACCTCCTGCTTCGGGCAGAGGTGTCCGCGGGTCCCTGGGCGGTTTTGCCAGCCGGAGGCCGTGGCGGATCCCTCGTCCGCCCCGTCCAGCGCAGCGAGGGAAGGAGGTGGTGGCGCTGGCGTCGCGACACGAAAGGGCTGATTTCTCGGCAGCGTGTGACATGAGCAGCGTCCTCCACACGCGTGGGGCGGCCAGGTCTGCGAGGAGCGGCTGCTTGGCCCCGGAGCTGGCCCTGCCCGCTGCGCCTTCGCTTTTCCAAGGGCTCGATTGCCCGGCAGCCGGCAACAGGAATAAATTACGAAGCCGCACTTAATGTTAGTGACTCTTTAAATGGAATTTTTCATTCAAACTTTGTCATTAAAATAGAAAGGCCTTTTGGTTGTGACCATACAGGCATAATAAATTGTATATGTTTGCGATACTGAATGAATCTTGCCCATATGCTGCACTGCAAGGCTACATGAATGAAGCATTTACCAAATCAGGCCCACCACATTAAACAGAAAAACAATCTTTATTCATGGTAACTTATCAGTTTCAATTAATCAACCTCAACAATAGAAATTCTGATGTGTTCAAGCAACTTGAAAGCAATAGGTCATCTCCAGGGCAGCCATGTTGTGTCTTTGTGCCTATGGCTTCAAACAAAGCAACATCTCCAATAAATGTACATCCCCACACACAGATGTGTGACTATATCTGTATAAACATCCAGGCGAACTGAAGGCACTGGTGTACACGTACGGCTGTACGTAGAAATGTTTAGCTTTTTGTCATACAAAAAGTAATTGTTTTTTTGGTTTGGTTTTTTTTTTTTTTTTTTTTTTTGGAGCTCCACAAGTTTAAACAAAAGAAAAGAAATTTCCATTGGATGACCATCCTTTCAGTTTCTCTGCTGCTATGTGAATAGCATTGTGCAAACCATTCCAATGGTATTGAAAAGGGGTAACCATTGGTTTGATTTGGTTACACGGTTTCGTAAAGAGCTCCCTCCCACTGCCTTAGGGTCTGTGAAAGGTCTGTGACCTGTTTAGAACTGCCAAGTGAAATGTCATGTCGCCCCTCCCAAATGGGAGTATCTGCATTCATTTGATCAGTATAAAAAATGATTGGGGATGGCGAGATCAGGGCTTTTGAATTGCAATTTATAGCAGTTTACAAAAATGCACATTGTTGGAAAAGAAAACATGGAAGTGTTTCTTTCTAAATTGCATTACCTGTGAAATGTCATTAGTCTTTTTAGGATATTGCATCCTATTTTTTATGATCTCAGAGAGAGATTTAAATGAAGAAGTTGAGTGTTTGTTTGAGATTCGAAGGCAGAGCGCACTACCTAGAGCACCTGCTAAGTTTTGCCATCAGCTGCTGGAGGAAACCTTTCCCCATTCCTCTCCAGCTTGCGTCCATAGTTCTGAGATCATCACTTGGTGGTACCGTGTATTTCGTGAGATCTTGTCATTTTAGCGCAATGACACGAGGCTGCTGCTTTCTGGGAGGGTGGTTTGTTCATGTCCAGGACTCAGCATCCTCCTACCTCCTGCCGAGCGCTTTGACCACCGCCGCCTTGTCCGGAGACAGCTCCGCCGAGCGCTTAATTTGTTCCTCTTGCAATTTCCCGCACCTCAAAGGAAACAAAACCAAAGCAAACGAAACACAACAGCAACGAAAAACGAAGGATCGGTTGCACTGATTTCAAACTATCCTTCCTTCAATGTGCCGTCTCTCATGCCATATCCCTCGTGGCTGCGCCCGGAATGCGCCCAGCCCGGTGGCTGCGGACGCGAGGTGGCGGGTCTGGAGGAGCGCCGTGGCCTGGGGCTGGGCACCTTCCCTTCCCCTCTCCGTGCCTGTCATAGGCCCCAGATCCTCAGCACTGCTTTGGGAAAGTCAGCGCTGCTGGTCACCGGGGGCACAGAAGGGACCAGAGGGGGGGCAGTGACGGGGCTGCTCTGCGAGCGGTGCGGGACGGAGAAAGGTGCGGGGGAGAGACTAGAGGGGGGACACGGCTGTTTCAGAGGCAAAAGCGAAGGGTGAAGGGGTCCCGTGTCTGCCCGGGACAGCGGGTGCCCTTGCCTGTGTTCGAGACAGGCCCCGAGAGCAGGGATGCTGGCTGCAGGGCCGACAAACAGGGCAGGGAGCCGGGGACTGCTCCCTCTCCTGCAGGTGCCGAGTCGAAGGATGAAGCTCTCCCTCACGACCTCTACTCCTCACCTTGCAGGTGCTCTGCTGCCAGCAGCGCAGGGGGTGGCGGCTTGCTCTGAAAAGAGCACCCCGCCGCCCGCGGCCGGGTCACGCTGGGACTCCTCTTCCCCCGCCCAGACCGAGCTAAAGGTTGCTCGCCTAAAGGTGATACCTCAGTGCCACTGAGAGCCTTGGAGCTCCCGTCCCGTGGCACCGCTGGGACGCCACGCTGCCGTGAGACCCCGTGGCTGGTCCTCGCGGGCACAGGGTCCTGCGAGGGCAGAGTGTGCCCCTGTGTCTTCTTGGGCTGGTCCCAATCCTGGGACGAGGGGAGATGGAGCGTCCTCGCCGACGCCACGCAAAAGTTGGACGTCAAGTTCCGCAGCCAAGGAAGCAGTCATGGCACCAAGCCTGCCAAGAAGCGTTTGGACAATGGTCTCGGGCACATGATGTGATTTTTGGGGTTGCCTTGTTCAGAGGCAGGAGTCAGACTTCTGTGACCTTTGTGGGTCCCTTCCAATACTGTATTTTCTATGATTCTATGACCGTGTTCTCTGAGTCCGGCACAGATGCTCTTTGTAGCTGTCACCCAAGGCTGAAACGTTAAACCGGGACAGATAAATTATTAGGAGTAAAAGCTTTGAGCGGCTTAATTGGGAAAAGCAGTCCTGGTTCCAACCAATGTCCGTACAATTGCACACTGCAGTCCACCATTATTCGAGCTTCATCTACTATGCACTATATACCACCGTCTCCAAAGGATTGTTGCCCTAGAAACTTGTTTTAAATCTCCAGCTATATATCAACACCTTGTTTTAGCAGTCCTTGGCTGAATTACAGTTACACAGTTTGGCGCTTCTTTCAAATTTCCTCCCATCAGTTTGGCCAAAGAAAGGAATTTTTCTCCTTTAGAAATGAATTGGCTTAATTAGTAAGTAGATTAATGGCAATTGCTGGTGAGTTGGTTTCCAGCAGAGTTTCACCAGAGAGGGTTAATCGGAGTCAGGTCTGGAATCTTTCCCAGAACTGGCTGCCAGCCATTTCCGTCAACCAATCAACCCCGTAAACAAACGCGCCATCCGCTGAAATAGAGTTTATTTCTTACTGTCATCCCGCTGGAGTCATTTCCCCAAACAGCCGCCACCTCGCCATGGGTTTGAAATGGATCGCCCTGAACTCGGGGATTCTAACTTTCAGTGATTTCCCCAAATATTTTGAAGCGTTTTCTCCGGCGAAAAAAAATTTGTTGGGCACATCGGCGTTCAATAAATAAGTAACCTGCTTTCAGCAGCCTCCGGGTGAGATTTTTCCCTTTTAAGAAGTTTATAATTCGAGGCAAAACCAGTTAACATAGCAGGGCGATTCAAAACTCTTTTCCAAAGCCACCGTCTCAAACGTGGGGCACGCAAGAAAAACATCAACATTGACTTTGACATCGTTTTTAGCCTTTCCACTTATTTTTTCTATACCGATACAACGTATTCATACTTCGACTTGCAGCTGCATTAGTCTTGCAAAAAAAATAAGTGGAAAAAAAAAAAAAAAAAAAATCCCTGCTGAGAAATGCATATAATAGGAAAAACAGATCGGCTGGACAGCAGTGTAATTAATGCCAGAAAGGGCTGAGGCCGGTTTCATAGTTTGTCTTTTGAGGATATCAAGACGAGACCTGGTGAAAAATGACGCATGCTTTAACATTTCAGAAAGCTGGCAACTAGCAGCGCTCCCCCCCTCTCCACCCCTCCTTTTTTTTTTAACTTTATGCCTCTGAACAAAGGGGTCGGCAGAACTAGCTAGGTTGTAATGAGTTCTGTGTCCCTAGCACATTAAGTGCATCATGGAAACATATTGTATCGAAATAGTTTGGAGGAGAATACTGGGGATGAAAGAGAAAGGGTGCTTTGATCAGCTCCCTGGGGTCCTGAGTGCGCGCAGACCGACTTGCAAGGACTTATTCAGCTCCAGCGAGACACACTTACAACGCCATTCAAAGAAATTTGCATATCTGTAATTTATCACATTTGTCCCCAACATTTTTGCAAGGTAAATAAAAGTTGGCTGAATAAAAAATATCAATCATCACAGGGTGAGGGAGAGAGGGAGCCGGGAGCAGGGCGAAGTGTTTGTTTAAGCAGACTCCGTTTGGAAAACTTCTGCTAAACGTGGGGTAAAACTCACCCCGAAGCGTTTTGCAGTTTATTTAAAGGCGGCGACCGCACTTGTGACCGCAACCGGAGCTCCGCGCCCCGGCCCAGCCCAGCACGGCCCGGCTGGGCTCGGCCCGGACCCCCAGGGCCCGGAGCTCCCTGTGGCATTCCGCGCCACCACCACCCCCCCTCGGGCAGCACCGAGCAGCGCTCCAGTCCCTCGGACCGCGCCCCGGCCCCGCAGGTCCCCGGAGAAAGGGCTGGCGAAGGGGAAAGGGGGGAGGTAGAAATATAACGTTGGAAAGGGCCCCCGCGAGGGCCTTGCTCAGCTTCAGCCGGCGGCGACCGCACCGCCACCGGCATCTTCAACTTGACCTTGGCGAGGGGTCCGCGCCTTCGCCTCATCTGTCACCCGCGCCCGGTGACAGTGATGTATTTCACGCATTGTCGGGGCAGGGCACGGGGAGAGCTGTCGGGGACGGGACGGGACGGGACGGGACGGGACGGGACGGGACGGGACGGGACGGGATGGCTGTGGAGCGGGTGCGGTGTGTCCGGGCGGTGGCCGGGAACAAAAGTTATAGCGAGACGTCTGTGTGGCTAATTCGGTGAAAGGCGCGTCCCGGTCCCCCCCGCGGGAAGGTCAGTGTCGCGGGCTGTGCTCCGCCGAGGGGGGGCCATAGTGCTCCGCGCATCCCCGACCCCGTGCTCCCCACGTCGGCGGGCACGATCGGTCCAGACACGTCCCGAAGGCACCGTGTTCTCCCCGTTTCCCAAAACTGTCATTCCGACCACACCGGCGGCGGTCAGGCACGAGAGAGGCTCTCCCATCCGCGTTGAGACTACAGGGGCTCTCCCCACTCGCCCCAACGCGCCTCGAGCCTCTTCTCGCTTCAGCGGCAAGGGGCAGTTCCCCGCAGTATCGCCCGAGCGGGGACGGCGCCGTCGAGGGTGCCCGCCTGGCCCGGGGTCGTCCCCTGCCGCCATCCGCTGAGGAGCCGTCCGCCCGGGTCCGAGCCGTGCCTCTGGCCTGGGAAGTCTTTCTGCCCAGGGCCGGAGCGCGGGAGGCTGGGGCGGTGAGCAGCCACTCTGAATCGGTCCCGGTCCCCGGTGAACTTGGGGGCCTGTGCAGCCGTCGGGGCGCTCGGCGGAGGTATTTCCCAGAACGGGAAGCCGCCTTCATCCACCCGGGGGAAGGGGTGCGGAGCTCCTCCGCCGAGGAGTCCCCTCCGCCCGGTCCTCTCACCGCGCCCGGGGACGACAGAGGGCTCCGGCCCCGTCGGGGCGCGGGGCGCTAGTGGCGGATGCTCCCGCCCGTGCGACCCCGCCGCGCTGGCAGTCCTCGGCGAGCGGACAGCCTCCGCCCGGCAGGGCCGGAGGCTCGGGCCGCGCCATTTCAACTGGAAAGTCCCGGGGCGGCGAGGATCAGGGGGACCGGGGAGGCGGTCGTCTGTCCGGGCGGGGCCGGGCAGAGCCTCTTGGCACCCCGGTGCTGTCCTGCGGGGCGCCAAAGCCGGGCTGAAGCGGCGGGACCGGGCCGCCCCTGCCTTCTCCAAGCCGCTCGGCGTTCCAGGTTGCGCAGAGCAGGTGCACTGGGAAAGCGGGGGTCCGCGCCGATCCGGGGCGGCAGGCGGAGGCTGGGGACGCGGAGACCGGGGCGGGCGGGGGGCGGGCGCTCCCGTGGATCCCCCGGGTACGGGCTCCCGGCCGCTCGGTCAGGTATTGCGGCCGCAGACGCAGAGTGGAGCGCTCCCTCCGGAGCCGGCGCCGCCGCCCCAGGGGCCACCCGGGGGGAGCCCCGCTCCTTCCGGTGTGGCCACCGCCAGACGTGGCCCCGCGGCGCGACGCGACGGCTCCTCGCGGAGCACCCCCTGGGGCCGCCCCCGGCCGCGGCCACCGCGGCGGCGGCGCCAGCCCTCGCCGCGGGGGCGACCGGCAGACGGGCCCCCTCTTGGAGCCCTCATGCGGCAACTCGGACCGCGGGGCGGGAGAGCCCCGCGCCGCCGACCGCTGCCGCCGCCGGAGCCCCGACGGGGCGGGTCCGCAACCGGGGGGCTTTGCGCTGGGAGCCGCCCCCGGCCGGGGCCGACCCGCCGCCACCCTCCGGCCGCGCGGCGGCCGAGGGAGGCGGCGGGGCGCACGTGCGCCCGAGCGGGGCCGGCCCGCGGCGTAGGCGCGCTGGCGGTGCGGGGGCGCGGGGGCGGCGCGGGGCCGGGCGGAGGCGCGAGTGGTGAGCGGCGCCGGGGGGCGCGCGGCGGCGCGGGGGGCACGGACACCCCCCGAGCCGCCGGCACCGGGACGGGCGCGGAGGCGGTGGCTCGGCGGAGCCAGTCACACACGCCGGGCGGTCTCCGGAGGAGGCCAGCGGCGGCCGGGCGCGCCTTGCCTGCAGCCTGAGCCATTCATCCCCCGCCCCTTTGTTCGCCCTGAGAGGTAACGCGTGGAATTAAAAGAATATTGACAATAGTTCGTATCTGCTCGCCCGGCCAGGAGCCGGGCCCTTGAGCCTTGTGCAAATAAGAGATGCGGATCATTCATCGTGCCACCCCGCCACCTGGGGTCTTGGATTGAAAACCCCGCGGACCTTTCTATCAACCTAAATATGAACATAAGGCGCACAATGGTTTGAAAGGAGCAGTGTTGGGAGTCGGTTTATGGTCTCGAAATGTTTTTCTGAAGATCTTTGATCTCATTGTTATGAGGTGTTTGAGGCTCCCTATTTCTTTCAGACGAGAGTAGCCTGGACTTTAATTTTCAATCGTAAATACTGCATTATGTGCCGCAAGCGCATCAAAAAAGGAGAGAAACAAAACATATGTAATGGTTGATTGTTAAAAGCCTGGTAAATGAGTTATTAACAGGAAAAACAATAAGAGCACAGCCCCAGGATGGTGAGAGCCTTATGGTAACAGAGTCACTTTATGCAACGGGCCTGACGTTTCCCTCTGATAAATGGAAAACTCAAGCGTCTGAGAGCCAGGCGATAGAACGAAAAATAAAGTCTTAGCGGGACCGGCACCAGACTTTTTCTAGGAAAAAATTAGGAGACATAAAATTTAATTGGCTGCTCAGGGGAAGCAAGTGGTCTTAAGTTAATTGCCAGTAGGGCTTAGCGATGGGAACAAAACAAGATTGGGCCTGTTTGTTTGCTTGCACCCCGCTGTCGAGTCCAAGTGTTACGTTGAAAATGTGTTTTATTAATAACACATCGTCATGCTTTACAGTTCCATATTGGTCAAAGACCAATCGGTTAAGGCTACATTAAAGGACAAGCCAAACCACATGCCAACACGGACTGGACACATGTGTAAGGGCCTCTCTCTTTGCTCGCTTTAGTCAGCTGCAGTCAGAACCAGAAGCCAAAAAGAAAAGGTTTGAAATACCAGGTGCACCGGAGAACCCACGCAGGGATTGAGATGTTATAGACCCAAGGGAAAATGAACCCTAGCAATAAAGATATCATTGCGATTGATTGGCGGCTTCCACCAGCAGTAATAGCGGATGGAGGAGGCAGCGGAGCAGGCTGCTTTCTAAGCAGCGACGGCTCTGCCATCCCCGGCGCGTCCCCCGGCGCCCTCCAGTCCAAAAAAACCGAGCACCTGTTGGCCAGACCACAGGACACCGTAGTGGGAATCGCCTCCCGACCACGCTTCCAGGTCTTCGGCAGGCGGTTGTTGTGTTGGAGTATTCTGGACCATTCCACGGAATAACGGTACAAACAATTCTAACTTATAATTAAACTGAGATCCGACTAACATTGACTTTATAATAGAGGTTTAATGAGATTACATGCATGATGGAGGGCATGTGAAAAGGGACTTTCTGTGTTTAATGAGTCCAAGACAGGACAAGATCGAATTATAGGTCGGGCTATACTTCGGCTTTTTTTCTCTCAAAGAACCCAGGTTAAGTTCAATGACCCCGGTACCGCCCGGCCTTACGCCGGGACGGGGCGAGGGCTCGCGGCCGGTCAGCCCCGTGCAGACAGGAATCGCACGAAAAGGGAGCAAATAACATAAGTCATGACCCCCCACCTAGCCCCGGACTAGCCTCGGCGGTTTGTGTGTGTAAGTAGCCCTCTAATTGCTATTGGAATAGATCCATGCATCCGCACTAGGGAACTAAATGCGTTTAACTAAGGTTAATGCAATTAGACCGAATGCAAACAATTGAACCATTCGCGGCAGTTTTGATAAAAAAAAAAAAATGAAAGGCGCAGGGAGGGATGTACGGTACTGATGAGGAGTTTTTATAATTAGGCCTGGCTCACCCGCCCATTCCCAATCGCCTGGGACGCGCGGGGACAGCCTGCTCACGGCGCGGGCCGGGCTGGGCATCTGGGACCTTGCCGGGGGCTGAGCCGTCGGGGCTGAGACGCGGGTGACACGGGAAAATTAAGCACTGCGGCTCGGGCCGAGCCCCTCGCCCCAGACACGGGGCCGCCCCCGCTCACGCCGGGAGGAACTCGCAGCCCCCGGCCCAACGGCCCCTGCCGCCCCCACACCCCTCGGCCCCCGGGCAGGTGCAGCCCAGCCGTCCCTACGCAGCCGGGCCGCTGAGCCGGGGACTACCACAAAGCATTCTACCACCAGTTGCACGATGGCTTTGCCATCCCTCTATCTCCTCACCCCGCCCAGCGGCAGCCCCAGGGGAGGAGCGCGGGGGGCTGTTCCCAGGCCGCGGCCGGTGGGAACCGCGAAAGAGCCCCAAGCCTGCCGTCCACCAGCCTCTCCTTCCTTCCCGGCAATTCTCAGAACAGCTTTGTACGGCTCCGGGTAAGCGAGCCTAATTCCCGGGGCGGCGTGGGTCGGGTGCTACAGGAGGTAGGAACACACACCCTCCGCAAGGTTCGTGTTTGGGGGATCCGGATCTTTCGGTGGAAATTCACCCCAAAAGCAGTGCTGAGACACTGAAAGGAGGGCCTTCTAGAGATAGGACACAGATCTCAGTGGGAAGCACTTAGGAAAGCCGTCAAAAGGGGTGGAGGAAGGTGAAATTGTGTCCCCGCCCTTTACGTCCCCCGGTGCTATAAGAGCAGCCGAGACGGCATGGGGCATATGGGGCCAGCATCGGGCGAAGGTGCCACTGGCTCGGGGCTCCACCCCGCCTGGAGACCGGTCCAGGCGTTCATTGCAAGGCTTTTCGGGTGTGGCGGGGCTCTCGGAGCCGCTTCACGCAAATTATACTGACTCCGCAATGTACCAATCGGTTATTTTTTAACAAAACAAAAGGAAGTCACGTGCTGGCAATAATATTTTCACAGGTTCTGGGAATATTTCCCCCAATTAAAAAAAAAAAAAAAAAGTGCTGGTGGAATAACCTATTGATATCTTAAAAAAATCACAAGATAAATATATTAAATTAATATTCAAAACATCACAAAACAGACGATGTCTACTCCTTATCACTACTCCGTAATAAATAGATAATAAAACTGATTGCCCTTAGAGTCTGAATCTTAAATTACATTGACAAATAATAGGTCTGCATAAAGCATGTAACAGAGCGGCGCGGGAGGCGGGGACCAACCCGCGCGGCCCATGCATCACGCACGTCGGTCGAAGGGGGGCGCGTCTCATGTCGTTGACGGAGGGTTTGTTTGTCAACCTTCCGCGGGTCCGCGGGGGCCACACTTTGCCGTACGGGATGATGTTTCTGTTCGTGAGCTGCTTTTCATCAGTCGACAGCCGCGTGACGGCCGAGGGGGAGTCCGTAGCGGGGTCGCTCGGAGAGGGAGATCCTGGAGGCACGAAGGAAAAGGAAGGCAGGGGGTATTACTGTTGCCGGGGAACGGCATTCTGCGGAGCGCGGGCGGGGCGAGCCGGGCCGTACTGGGCCGTGCCGGACCGCCACTTAACTGTGCCAGCGGTGGCAGATGATGATTTTCTTGGGCTGGCTGAGGGCTTCGCTGCTGGCGCTGCGCAGCGCAGGTCGACCTGCAACAAGTTCGCTGAGGAAGTTGATGTGCCGATGGCCAGGCGAGGCGGGTCCACTTGGAGAGGCGCTTCTCGTAGGGCAGAGTGGGGATGTGCGAGCGCAGCCCTCGAAGGCGTCGTGATGGACTGCATCCGCCGGGGGGGGGGCCGCTCCCGCCGGTTGGCTGGGGGGCCTGACGGAGCTGCGGCAGCTCCGCCTCGGCGCGCAACCGCAGCCGCGCTGGCCGAAGCCCACGCCTGGAGCCGCCCCCAGGGGGACAGCAGAGCCGCGCCCGCCGCCCCGCAGATTGTAGGCGAAGCCGGGCGAGGCGGGAGACGGGCGGGAAGGCGGCGGCCGGAGCCGGGCAGCGGTAGCCGCTCGGGAGTCGCCGCCCGTCGCGGTTTATACTCATGCAGCGCCGGCTGAGGAAATCTCAAGTCAGGCTCAGAAGCCCGTCCGCGGCCACGCACGTCCGCGGGGGCGGCTCGGAGAAAAGTCTATCGTCGAAATAGGGGGGAGAGGAGAAGGAGTCCAGATTATCCCTAGTGATTAGTGCTCCAGCAGCCGTCTCCATGCTGCTCCGGTTCCGGCGCGGACGGGGACGGGGCAGGGGGGCAGCCCCGCCGGGACGCGCCGCAGCCGCTGTCTCCGGCCCGCTGGACGAGCCCCCGGCGTGGGTTGGTGTTGGTGTGGGGCCCCACGCCCTGCCCTGCCCTGCCCGACGCTGTGAGGCGGGAGGGAAGGGCCGCGCGCCTCAGGGGAGGCGGGCCGGAAGCCGCTGGCGCCGCGGGGCGGCCACGCAGGGGTCTTCTATAACGACATCCCCGGGGGCCGCGTGCCGCCGGCCGCCGCCGCAGCCAAGCAGGGCGCGCCGGGGGGCGGGCCGCCGCCGGGGACACCGGCGCGCGGGCGGGGGGAGGCGCCACCGGGGCGGGACACGACGGAAGCCCCCGCCCGGCACCGCCGGAACCGCCCGGCACCCCGAACGCCGGCAACCGCCGCGGCACCGCTGGACCGCCCGGCACCGCGGCACCCCGGCACCGCCCGGCACCGCCCGGCACCGCCCGGCACCGCCCGGCACGCCGGCACCGCCGGAACCGCTGGCACCGCCCGGCACCGCCCGGCCAAGCTGGCACCGCCCGGCACCGCCCGGCACGCCCGGCACCGCTGGCACCGCTGGCAACGCCGGCACCGCCCGGCACCGCCCGGCCACCGCTGGCACAGGCGGGGACCGCACTGTCGGGAGAGGGGTCCCGGACCGCCTCGGCACCTCTCCTCACGAGCCGCTACCGAAACGCGCCTCTTGGTTATGACACAGCCTCGCTCTCGGCACCGGGAAGCGTCATCCATGAGCATTTTACACGCAGCGCTTTTCCCGCTTCCCCCGGGATCTCCAGACCCCGCCGCCAGCAGAGCCGCTGTCAGAGTGGGCATAGAGGGAATCGATGGCGCGGGTTTTTTCGTGGCGTTCGCACTGAAGGCAATTCTATCGCAACATCAAAATACATCACGTCAGCTCTTGCGTCCGGCCGTGCATCGATTTTGACCTCATCGGGCCCCGTTGCGTTCTCTCCTTTCCCACTCCCACTGCCCCTCTCCGGACGAGCTCGCTCGGCGGAGGCTCTGTTAATAATTCCCTAACAGACTCTCACTGATTAAAGCCTCAAAAATTCTCACTGGAGTGAAATGGATTACCCGCCAGATTAGGAGAGGATTATCTCTGTCATTAGCGCTGCAATAGTTTGTCCGGCAGAATCTGTCGAGGTTTATCGAAAGTGACTTTCCATCGTGCCACCAGCGCGGGCAGAGATCAAACTCCGCGTAGAAACGTACCCGGGTCTATCAGCAGAGCAAGACAGGTCCAGCTCCGGGAAGGTAATAAATGACTCGACTTCAAAGCCGCTGACATCGCCGTGATAACGGCAGGGAAACGCGTGAGTCACGAGAGGGAACAAAGAGCTTTGCAAGAACCACTTCTTGGAAAGTCCCGCCTGCAGACCGACCACGCGAAAAAAACGAGAAGGGAAGGCGGAGACCTCTGCGCGAAGTCAGGAATGCGTCCACGCATGGCCGTGGGACTGCTCCCACGGTCCCGGAAAGGGGAAACTAAGGGGCGTTAGAGGGGCGATGCAACCCCTAATGAACCCGGGCGGTTCACATGGTCCCGGTTCACATCCACCCGCGGGGCGGGACCGGGGACCTCGGAGGAGACTGGGATGAGTGTGTCCGGGCTCCTACTTTCATTCACGCCTGCCATTCCTCAATCTGTCACCACGCACGTCTGTCAAGAGCCAGGCTTCTGGATGCCCATCCCCGCAGCGCTGCGGGGTGCCCCCGACGCTGCCTCTGCCCCAGGCTGAGCCAGCCCCGCTCCAGGGGAACCTTCCCACCCCAGGCAGCTGCTCCAGCTTCCTCTGCCTCGTCAGCCCCTCGCCCCTCACTACTGTTTTCTGCACCGGCTGTCCCAAAATCGCCGGCAAGTCTTAGATACGTTCTCACGAGCGTCCAATGCGGGCAATAATCCTCGGTCCCCTGGGCTGTGATAGTGTTCATATCGCTCAGAGCTGCGGCTGGCATTCCGTGCGGCCGAGGCTCACGGCTGGCTTCCGCCCAGCGCTCTGCCCACCTGCGCCTTGGGGGGACCGCTCCGAGTGGCACTGAGCACGGCGGCCAGGAGCCCCCTCGGCCTTCCCAGCCGTAGATTGGCAAAGGCATCTCTCGCCCTCGGATCACTCTTCCCGAGCAGCCCTGTCCCGTTGAGCCAGGTCGGTCGACCTGGGAGAACAAACACAGCTTCGGCACGGCACGAACAGAATGTTTTCCCTTCCCCGCCCCGGGGCTGCCCGGGGGGTCGCGCTGCCCCCTTACGCTGGGAGCATCTCTGTCTCTCCTTTGCCCTCCTCAGCGCTGGCTGGGTTAAACGCTTGGCGACCCCACGGCAGCTGCGTGTGAGGCGCTGGTGGGAGGGCAGGGACCTGCCGTGCCCAGCTCTTGAGGCTGCTGTGCGGGGTAGAGAGGCCGGGTTGTCCGGGAAAGCCCCCGGCCACCCCTGCAGCCCCCAGGGCCCCCAGGAGCCGCAGGCTCATCCACAGCCGGTCCCACAGCTGTGCTGCTCTGCCGAGGTGCGGTCCCCGCGTCCGTTTCGTGTCACCTCCAGCAGCCCGGGCTCCGAAGCCCGTGCGGACCCGGGGAACAGGGTCTGAGCTCACGGTCCCTCTTGTCCCGCTGGGACACACCTGAACGGGAGGGAGCCTGGTCCTTCCCCACCTTGGCCCTGCGCAACGCAGAAGAATCTCCTTTTTCAATAGCAAACGAACTTGAGTGCAGCCAGGGAATGATCGCTACGGGTGGAGTACCATAGCCAGACGGACAAGTATAAATCTAATACACATCGTGCATCCCTCTCAAATCCATGTGACACCTACCGCAAAATAGATGGAAAATGAAGAAAGCAAACCCCTAGCAACACTGAGGTGATTTCGGAGAAGTTTCCTGGCCACAGAGCTGGCCCTCCCTTGCATGCCCAAGAAGCCACCACCCATGAGGTGGCAAGTCCTTCCTCCTGCCACAGTCTAGCTGGAGCCGGACACTTGAAAGTCGATGAGCAAACTATTCCAGCGTCCCCTGACACCACTGCTCCCTCTGGAGACACACAGACCCACATACACACCACTCATAGCCCACCTTGCAAAGTTTCCCCAGATCAGACAGAAAGTGCCGCCAGATCTTGAAGGGGAGTAACACCCCCAAACAGGCTGTTGCCCCCAAAACCTCTGCCACCATCCTTCTCCCAGCGCAGCGTTTTGACCACGGTGTGTCCCTGTCCTCGAGAGCGTGACAAAGCGCCAGGCTACCTCTCGTTAACGCAGTGGTAAAGCATCTTCCCGTCAGCCTTGATTGAAGGTCTTAGGATCTCTGCTGTTGATCCAAGCACAACATACGCCCAGAGACGCTGGGGAGCCCAGGTCATTT
The DNA here is from genome assembly GCA_018697195.1 of Certhia americana. NCBI lineage: Eukaryota > Metazoa > Chordata > Aves > Passeriformes > Certhiidae > Certhia > Certhia americana. Next base: position 17,342,990 of record CM031858.1, read on the forward strand.
ACCGTGCCAGCCTTTCCCCCTTTCCCAGGGCTGTTGGTGCCTATTTAGCTCTGGCGCGCGGTAGTACCGCGCAGCCGGGGTGAACCCTGCAGTATTAGGACGCGAATGTCACACTGTGGGGTGGCACGACACCACCGGGCCACAAAATTCAGGCAGGTAGTCTGGGAAGTCAGTCTGTGCCGTCTGTCTGTCCCTGAGGGGCAGCTCCGACCGGACGGAGGGCGAAGGGAGTGCGTTGCAAAGGAAAGCGGAGGCGTATTTTGAGAACCCACTGTTGCCAAACAGTTGGGGGCTCGGGCTTGTCTTGAAACTGGTCAGACAGGGCAGATCATTGGAAAATGAAAATGGGAGCAGTGCCCCAGGGAGGAAAGCGATGTAGGGAGAACTCCACGACAGGCACGGTTAGCGCTCTGGCTGCGCGCTGGGGCGCACAAGCAATGAACCATCGCTCCCCCGCTCCTCAGCGCTCGATGCGACACCCGGCAGAAGCGATTCCCTCGCTGTGCCGAACTGAGCCTCCCTCCGCGGCAGTGATGAATTTAGATGTACTATTACATTTTTTTTACATTTGCCTTTGGGAAATGAGTACTGTCCCCGAAGGAACCGCCTGAGGTTCGGGAAGGATCCTCTCGGGTTGCCTAAGATATTACAGAAGGAAATCTGCAAAAAACAGAAGCACGTAAAAGCGGACCGCGGCACCGCTCTTGGGCCACCACCGCCTGAGTCACTAACTCCCTTCTTTCAATAATTGTCCAGTATGGATATCTCACCTGACTCCATTTAGCTCTCGGGAGGAACACTTCGCTGCACCGCAGCGATGAAAACGTTAAGAACAGCACTTGACACTTCGTTATTTCTACTCACCAAGGGCTTTACATATGTAAGGGGGTGGTGGTGGTGGTGGAAAAACGAACGACACGCCAAAAGGCGCATCGCATTTCCCTCAGAGTCAATGACCACACAGCAAGCCTAGCTGGCAGCCACCTTCACGGGAACCAGGACTCGCCAAAGGTCCAGTGATAGGGAGGGACCTGGGGCCATTCAGTGACGAGTCTGGCCCCCCAGCACCCACTCCCGACACTCCGCGGGACCAGGCAAAGCCCCTCGCCAGGGGAATAAGGAGAGGGCGCAAACCTTGCATTGAAGGTGCCCCGCAGCACGCTCGGCCCTGACTCTGCTGGGGTGCTCGGCCCTGTGCATGCCCCGGCCCAGTAAATCGAGCCCTCATCAAGAGATGGGGCCCGATCCTGGCTCGAGAAGACGGTGAAGCTCTCCTCCGTCTGAGGGAGCCCCCAGCACCACTGAGAGTCCACAGAGACTCTTCTCCAGGGCAAGAGGCGCGCCTGGCCCACCGCCACCAATCACTTCCCATTGACAGATAAGTTTCCCCTCGAGGTCTCTTGGGGCCGGAACGCGACGGGAAGCGAGGACAGTCCCTCGCCCGGGAGGGGTGCAAAGCACACGGCCCCCTGCGATGATCTTTACTCAGCACGACAGGCTGCCAGTCCCGGCTCACTGGTTGTCCAGCGCTGAGCAGATCTGGCCGGGCCCGAGGGTTCGGGTCCTGGCGGGCTTTGCACCTCCCAAGGGGCTGCCCCGATCCCCACGAACACCTTCGCACACCCATGTCCTGGCCGTTTTAGCGGCGGGCGCGGCGGTGAGGGTCTCCCTTCGGGCACCCACGCAGGAACACCGCCGGAGGAGGAGCCGCAAGGTGAGAAGCGGCAGCGCTCGTCCTTGCTGCCTTTCCGTGCACCCGGAGCCCTCGCGGTGCTGCGTGAGGGGCACGGCACCGGCGGGCTCATGGCAGGAAGAAGCTGCCGGGCCCCCGCTGCCTCCGAGCCGCCCCAAGCCACAGGTGCCGCAGCTTCTGCTTTCTGCCACGTTTCACCCACCAGCTGGGACACGGAAAACGGGTGACAGGTGGCGTTAAAGGGGCAGCAGTCCGAAGTGAAGGGAGACACAGGTGAGGGGCGAGATCCGCACCCTGCGCACTGCCTTTTATCCCAAGTCTTGTGAAGTAGCTCCAAACTCATGTGATATTCCAGAATAACGAATCCTGTTAGCCAAAGCTGAGGCAAAAACCCAGGTAGCCAGAAGTGCCCAGGTGTGTTTGGTTACCATCCAGCTCTTATTTCTATATTGCCTGGATAATTTTCCTGACTTCTATTGTCGATCCAATACCCTTCAAGGGGGTCATACCACAGGCATGGCATGACAAGTCAGGAGAATTCCACCTTCATCTATCCAGACTCTACCCAATACCCTTCTCAAATCTTCATACCCACACTATCAGTGTTTGGTTAAACAAGATGTCTGGAGTCCTTAAAATATCAGTGAAGCAAAATCTGATTATGATAATTTTTTTCCTGAAGAGTATGAAACTCAACAGCTCGTCTATTTGAATTCCTTGGCGTGTTGCAGTTATTCAGAGTTGCAGTGTTTGATGGAGAAAGAAAGCAGGAGTATTTTAAAAGATGGGACCAGAGTTTGCAACTGATATTTACCATGTAAGGTTTCGGGAGGGGGAAAAAAAAAAAAAAAGTGGCACTTTATTGAGCAACTTCTAGGAATTTTTTACCACTGAAAGCAAAATTGAAATCAAACTTTGTTCAGTGCAACCTTGGGACATTGTGTTTTACGGTAATAAATATTTACACAACTTTCCTGATCTGAAGGCGAGGCGAGGAGTCCCGCACGCCAGGCACCCAGGCAGGTCTGAGCTGCGAGGTATTGGAGACCCAAAACCACCTTGCAGAGAGGTCTGCGGGAGCTCGTTTGCTTCCCGCGGGCCAGGAGAACCTCACCAGCCGACAGCATCCCCGGGCTTTGTAGCCCAAGCATCCCCGGAGGCAGGTGCCAGGGACCCGGGGGGCTTTCCCGGAGCAGGGACTGGCTCAGGGGGTGCGGAGGGAGCAGAGCAGGCCGCGGCGAGCCCACCCCTTCCCCCTCCACCTCGTGAGGCCCATAAATAAGGAGGGGAAAAGCTCTCCCCCCTCGGCGCCGCTACCGGGGCTAGCGCGGCGCGGCGGGACGGCGGCCCCACAAAGGCGGCGGGGCGGCCCCGGGCCCTCGCCCGCCCGGTGGAGGAGGCGGCACCTGCAGCCGGGGTCGGCCCGGCTGCGCGCCCTCCCCTCCGAGCCGGTACCTGGGCTTGGGCTGGTAATGCACCATAGCGGGCCGCCTTTCAGGCTCTTTCAAACCGAGATCGCGGAGGTCACCGTGTCTGCAACCCCCCCTCCTTCGGCAGCTCGGGCCGGGGTGCCAGTGCGGCAAGCTGGAGAGCAGGCACAGCCCATGGGAATCCCAACACTTGCGCCGCCGGCTCCCCCGGCCCGCCCTTCTCCCCCCTCCCCGTCCCGAGAAACCGCTGAATGTATCAAATGAGCTGCAATCGATCTGCGGGCGCAGGGGAAAATCAAATTATATGGTGCGGCTGGGCGGCCGCGGCAGGCAAAAGGTGCGGGCGGGCGGCGGGCGGGCTGCCGGCTTCCCTCCGCCGGGGAGCGGAGGGGCTGCCAGCCCCAGCCGTGCTCCCACCGAGCCCTGATCGGCTTCTCCTGCCGCTCCGTGCAGGGGCCTGAAAGCGGGGGTTCGCCGGCTGCGAGGGGCTCGCTCCAGTCCCGCTAAACGCCGCTCGCCCGACCGGTACCTCCCTGCCGGCCTGCGGCAGCTTCCCCGGCGTGCGGAGGAGCGACCGACTACGGCAAAGCACATGCGGGGGAACGGGATGGGGCGGACCGCAGCGAGGTCGTGCGTGAAAGGTCTTTCCTTCCATTCTGGTGCCGGTTTCAGGTCTCTCCGCACTTCTCTCCCAGGCCTGGGGCTGGCAAAGGGAATCAGACCCTCCCGTCATCGCTGCCGCCGGGTCCGTCCCGCACCTGTGGATCCCGGGGCTCGCCGCCTGCGGGTCGCACCGCCCCGGCGAGAAGCGAGTCGGGCACCCGCCAGCCTGGACAGGCAGCACCTGCCGAAGCCTCGGGCTGCGAGCAGAGTGGTTTCAGACAGCGAGCTCGTACCTGAGCCCTTTTCTCGCCCCCCAGACGTGCGTAGGGGGACGGCTCCTCTTGGGAAAAACCCCGCGCGGGGCCGGCGGTTGTCTGCGGGTCCATGGGAATCTGGCCACTTGTGCCGGCCGCAGCCGGGAGGGGGCTGTGCTTCCTTTACAAAAAGAGACACAATTAAGCAAAATGCTCAATGAACATTATAAATGATGTGCAATCGCCTCGCAGATTGCTTAGCAAATCAAATTATATGGTTGCTCACGGATGATTTCCATGTTCTTTAAAACGCAAACAGGTACTTTCTGATTCGGGGGGGAGGAGAGTTGGTAGTTTTTTTCCTAGACAAAACAACAACAACAAAAAGCGCAGCGCTTTAAAATTGTGAAGCAATGCCACACGCTGAAAGGCGACTGTGTGAATATTCACGTTCTCCTTTGTTCGCCCCCTGAATTTCACAATGGCCCGGGAAGGGCACGTTCACTGCGCTCTTGTAAATTTACCAATCCTGACTAAAACCGCCAGGCACCTGCTTGGCAAAGCACAAAGCTGCCTACGTTTCCACCAACAATTTACTGTTTCATCAGCTTCTAAATTGACCCGTCAATAGAAGGGCTTAAAGTTGATATCATTTACACCAACGGAGATGGCCGGGCTCGAGGCTCCGCTGCCTGCGGAGGCGGTGGGGCCGCGACTGCTGCCCGGCTCTTCCTGCGGGAGCTGTTCAGGTGCGAGCGGGGCGGCCGTGCCCGGCCAGCCGGGGCTGCCCTGCCAGGCACGGGGAAGCCGGAGGAGAAGGCAGCCACTGTGCAGGGTGCGGGATATCGGGTGGGTGCTGCTTTTGCAGGACGGGGATGGCGCAGTGACTCCTTTGGTGCAGCGCAGCGGAATGAGACTGCAACAAATCCAACTGGTCCCCGCAGGGAACGGGCTCCTCTAAGGAGTCGTGACCGCTCCAAAAGGTGTGGGCAGGCTGGCAGCAGGGGCTGGCTCCCCGGGCTGCCCAGAGCCCCGGGCAGAACTCTCCCCGCTGCCCCCCGCCCGCGCCCTGCCGTACGGGCTGTGTGGTGTCCCTCCCGATCCCCCGTGGGGAATGTATTAACAGGACCACTGGAGGAAAGCAGTATGTAAAAAGCACGTTTGATAAGGAGACTCTTATCTTCCAAGACACAAAACCACTCAAGGGAAGGGGAAATGGTTCCCTGAGACCGGGTCCTAACAGTACCGCTCTGATGCAGGGTGGCTCACTTGAAATACGACACAAGACTGTCCCCACAAGTACAAAAGCGTTCGCTGAAATACAGCAGAACTACTACAGCAGGGCACAGCTGATGGAACGGTAGCGACTTGCTTTACGGTGTAACAAGGGCAGTAAGGCACCTCAAAACCAGCTGGCAGGAGGCACTGTGATTTGGCTTCAATTTCTTATTCCTGACAATTTCCAACAACTAAGAGTCCTGTTGCAATGGGTAACAGGGCACGTCCTCATTCTGTTAAGCCCCTGTGTTATGTCATCTCTTCCATAAATAAAACCAGCACTAGATTAAATAGAAAAGTAGCTTTCCAGTCATTGATCCTTTTTGTTGGTTAGAGACTCCATTAATTTTCTATCCTCCTCCCCTGAATTCTTCCTCGCTGGTTTATGCCCATCTGTTCTGCTGTGGGTGTTGGCTCCCATGAAAGATCTCAATCTCCATGGGATTTTTCCTTAGGTCTATATACACACACGTTCCTTCTCATCTCTCACTTTGCCACGGCAAGCCAAGCAAGCTCAGGATTGGACTTCCCCTCTCTTTATCACCTTTCCCTGCCCTTTTCTCCATATAAGTTAATCTTCTGGGATAGCCAGAACTGTAATGGTACAGCTGTCCAAGAGAGTTCTCACAGCTCCTTGTCCACATTCTCCACATCCTCCTGGAGAATGATGTCAGCATTTGCTTTTCTGCCAAAATCCCTTACTTTGTACTGAAAAGGCTGTATTTAACTTTTTCATGGCCATGTTCCTTCAGTGACTCATGACCACTTTGTCATTAACTTGTGACCCAAGGTCTTTTTCCTCCTCTGCCTGGCAAGGGCTATCAAGACACAGCCATAGCATGTGTTCTTAACACACATCTCTGAAGTGTGACCTCTTAACACTGGATTTCTTTCCTTTGCCACTTTGATACTCACAGTCCTAGGCTTCTCCTGATGATTTCACAGTCCTAAGCTTCTTCTGAAGGCTCTTCCACACTGGGATGCCTTTCCTGCTCCATGACTGACAATTACTGTTTTCAATCCTTCTTTTGTTCTACAATTCTTCCTGAAAAGATTCATGTTTGTCCATAAGAGCAATGGGATTACTATCCTGGGCCATGGCATAGACCCATGTGTCTTAGAGTTCTTGATACATTTCCCTTTCTCTCCCATGATCTAATGGCTTTTAAAACTAAAATAATTTTATTAGAAGTATTAGGTACTATTTAGTAGAGCTGAGTTTTAAATTGATGATTCCTGTCTTGGAAAGCGATAAGGCTTAGAGATGCAGGAAAAAACAAAGGCTTAAAAGCACCTTAAGAGTTCATGTTACTCAGGAATCTCCCATCAGCTACCAGTTAGCCTCACAAGTATCTCTTGCAAGGAAATACTATTCATTGTTTATGTTTTGTTGAGTAATCTTGGCTGTAATATGGTGTTAAAACTATCTTGATGACTTTTGACAAGAATGGCTGACCTGCCATGGTTGTTCAGTTCCAGGAAAGGATTTCTGTGGCAGATCCCTCAACCCCTGCTTCTAAATGCAGTTATGTTTTTGTCCGGCCCAAAGTTAGATATTTTTTGGCTCCCTACTGAGCCCACTGGGTCTCTCCTACATTCTTTGTTGATCACCTGCCTCTCACTGTACCTGGAGCCTTGGGGCTGTGTGCCCAGCACCTACAATTTAGGCATTGCAAAACCACATCTCTGCATCCATTTAGCCCTGAGGCTTTTATCTTTGTGGTAAATTATTAACTAAGTCAGGGACGCAAGAAACATCTACATAAGGAGATGCTGCATTTCCTTTGGAAGTTGTCCACACATTGTAAGTACTGTTTTACCTAGCCTGGTAACTCTTCAGTCCTCACCTTCCAGGAGGCGTGGGAGGACATTGTTCATTTCACTCTATGAAAAGCTTTCTCACAACAAGGATTGCTTTCATGTCTCCTCTGAATCACCTTTTCCTGAGACTAAGCTAATCCATATCCCTTCAAGAGTGCACTTTTTAAACATATTAACATTTTTATGGTGTTCGCTGCTAATTTTCCAGTAGCGTTTCTTCAAGTGTAGTGTTCAAAACCAGACACTGTACTTAGGCTAAGCCTCACCAGTGCCAAGTAGAGCAGAATAATTACCTCAGTGTTTTACCCAAAACACTGCCGTTAATGTACCCTCAAATGACATTTGTTTTTCTGCATCTCTCATTTTGCCTAGTGCATAGTTCACAACATCCAGCTGATCCATTCCTGCACTACTTCTGCCTTATCAGTTATTCTTCATTTCACAAATCATGCATTTGATCTGTCTTTTCTCCCAAGATTGCATTTTGTACTTGACTTATTACAGTGCCGCTTATTGATTTCAGGCAAGCTCTCCAATCTGTGAAGATCAATGTGAGTCCCAATCCTATTCTCCAAATCAACCACTCCCAGCCAGTGCTCTCAGGAGTTGAATTAATCACTCTCTTTCCCTGTAGCCTATTTGTTGTTGAAAACATTGGAACTGCAACAGATACCAGTATGACTCCACTTGGCATATCCAGCTTAGACAGTGAACAGTGGATGAGCACTTTCGTATGATTCAAACATTACATGTGTGTTCCAATCCCTATTTTATTTAGATCTCATTCAATTGTTTTGTTTATAAGAAGAGTAAAGGCTTTGGACACTAACAAAGTTGACATATATTACATCTATGTCTTTACACACTTGGCTACTTAGTCCTTCAAATAAGGACACTGAATTAATATGAACTGATATGTTCTTGATTAATCCATGCCGATATGTTTTACTGCCTTCTTATCACTTATGTGCTTACAAATTGATTAATAATTGACTCTCATTATCATGGTTACGCTGATGGATTATACTTCCCAGGACCCTCTTCTTTGCTCCTTTTTAGGCCAATAAACACATGCCTCTGGCATCAATGTCCTCAAGCAAGTCACTTGGTGTGTGAGTCCTCATTAACTTCATCCAGCCTAGAGCTGGATGCTAATTAGGAGAGGGATTCAGTCTCTCCCACAGAGCAATGACATATATGGTCCAGTACTACATTAAGTACTACATAATAGTAGTAGCCCCAGAACTTGGGGCTTGCAGAAGTGACACAGGATCAACAGGAGATCTGCACCCTTCTGGGGGCTCAGCTGGAACTTCCATGCAGGCTATCCATGTGGAATACCCAAGAACATTTAGAACAGCATAGGGCATCTGTATCAATGTTAAAGTAACTCCTAAGTATAAGGTGCTCATTAATAGTCAAGGGAAAAAGATGGGTACAACACACCACCATCAGGAGGGAACTTTTTTAAGGTAGGGTCTGGTAGCCATTGAAGATGCCACTCTTGGTTCACTTACAACCGAAGGAACTGAAACAATTTACCTTCAAGTTAAAGGACTAATATTTAGATAGCTACATGTATCTCAAGGCATTCTGTCAGTTGAGTGATTCAAAAGCCTAACAAGAGTTTTGAAGTACTCAAGCACCTTACACTGGTCTATCCTTAATCTGGCTGATTTTTCAGCACTACTGAAGATATGCCTTGTAGGAAGCTAATTGCTTCAAATTACTTCTAGACCATCTTTACATGGTTATAGGTCTCTAACAACTATGAAGAGAACCTGCACTGTTAAACTTCAGCTTGGGTGTTTTTGTTGATTCAGAGTAACCCACAGTTTTACAACTCAGCCCTACCTACTAAAGGCAGAAACCAGCCTTTCAACCTACTCTCAGGTGAGGATAACCTGAGGAAAGCTTGCAGGGCACTCTCATCTGTGGTAACAGAGCCACATGCACCCAAGGTAGATGCTTTAAATAGTACAGACTGTGAAACTGGAAATTTGCATGAGCTGGGGTAACACCTCCCTCCAAATCTACAGACAGGACACTGGTGGCAAGATGAGCCTAACACAATAAATTTGGAAAACGGTAAATATCACATCAGATAACAATATTATTTAAAAAAAAATATCTTTGTTACCGAAACTCTAAAGACCTCTTCTGGACATAGCAAATCCCAAAGGTGTGTGAACACTGCAAATGCCCTGCATACATACAGTCAGGCTCATCTGATGTACTAAGTCTTTATGATCAATTATAGCTTAATGAATGAATGAATAAATCACATAGAATATGTGTGAGAAAGGGATAGCTTGAGAAAGCAGCTTCTCCATCATCTGTGCCTTTATTTGCAAGCTGTCAGAAATCTGTAGGAAAAGTTCCACTGCCAGTATCTTACATGCTGTTTGATTTAATCCATGCCTCCATCGGCTTCCCAATCAACAGAGCCAGCGAGGAGTTACCAGATCCAAATGAGCTGCTGCAATTTCCCACCGCAGCATGGGGACTGAACCTGAATTACCCTAGGCCACCTGTCCCCCCTCACCACTGCAATGTACAGTAGAGGGATTTAGGCCTTATTTGTAATCTTTTGTCTGCAGCCTTGTTGTTTGGGTGGGGCTGCACCTGTTCATGGTGAGTGGGAATCCCTTAATTATGGCTGTGGGACTGGGCAGCGAGAGCTGGCCCTGCCCACTGGCACACAAAGGCTTAGGGCAATTCGTGTGAATTCAGTGCCCTCTTTCTGCCATGCCAGCATGCATTGCAAATCCTCCATAGGTCTTCACGGCTCAGCTGCATTCCCAGGGCTTCTGCCTGGTGTTTCACACACCAGATTGTCCTCTCTTTAGAGGGCAGAGATGCTGCCTCCCTTTATTTTTGATCCCTGGGAACTGCAATGGTTTAGGAACAGCAGTCAAGAGACAATAACACATGTTAAGGTGTACTTCTGGTTATAACGTTGTCAATTCTTTACGCAGATCAAATGGAGTTTACCTGGTGAACATATCCCCATGTCTTTGGAGGGTTGTGTTAGTAATGATAGCTTGAGCCACAAGACACATTCAGGTTACACACTCTGAGGAGACCTCACAGATGTTGTTATCCACAGTGTCAACACAGGCTGGGGGATGAACAGACCAAGAACAGCCCTGCCCAGAAGGACCTGGGGGTTCTGGTGGGTGAGAGGCTGGATGTGACCCAGCCATGTGCACTCAGAGCCCAGAGAGCCAAACGTGTCCTGGGCTGCACCAAAAGCAGCATGAGCAGCTGGTAAAGGGAGGGGATTCTGTCCTTCTGCTCTCTTGAGACCCCACCTGCTGTTCTGGGGTCCCCAGCACAGGTAGGACATGGACCTGCTGGAGCAAGTCCAGAGGAGACCATGAAGTTTATTAGAGGGATGGAACACCTCTCCCATAAGGAAAGGCTAAGAAAATCTGGATTTCTCAGGCTGGAAAAGAAAAGGCTGACTTAATTGTAACCTTTCAGAACCTAGAGGGAGCCTACAAGAAAGATGGAGAGAGACTTTACAATGGTATGTAGTGCTAGGACAAGAGAGAATGGCTTTGAGAGTAGGTTTAGATTGGACTTTATGAAGAAATTATTTACTATAAAGGTAGTAAGGCACTGGAACAGGCTGCCCAGAGAAGGTGTGGACGCATCTCTTGATGTGTACAAGGCTGAATGGGGCTCAGAGCAGCCTGGTGTAGTGAAAGGTGTTCCTGCCCATGCTTGGAAGGTTGGATCCTTTAAGTCCCTTCCAACCCAAACCATTCTATGATTCTACGATGTGACCCCAATCTCTTCCTTCACTCATTCCAGTCACCTGCTGGAACCCCTGTCCATGCCACCTCACTTCAGTGGGTATCTCATTCCTGTTCTCTCCTGCCCTGTGCCTGGTGTCACCATCTCTTGCTCCTTCTTCTCCTTCCCCACCCAGGATTTGCCCCTCTTCATTTCAAATGTTACTGTCTCTCACCGAATGCCAGCAGAAAAGATACTGATGGCACGGACAATCAACAGAGCCAACGAGGAGTTATCAGATCCAAATGAGCTGCCGCAATTTCCCACCGCAGCATGGGGACTGAACCTGAATTACCTTAGGCCACCTGAATTACCCTAGCCTCCACCTTTTAATGTCAGAGGCAAATGCCACACAGAGCTCTCAAGACTACGCCTGCATTGCACTCCGGGGTGGAAGTGTGACCTGTTCAGAAGGAAACTGTGATGTACCTGACTGCAAAAATCGACCAAGCTTCCGTTAACTGTGAACACAGACATCCCCAAAACTCACAACACAATAGCTCATTCCTCCTTTTCCTGGCCAGCTCCCCGGTTCCCCACTGGAAAAGCCGGCCAGGAGCGGGAGCCTCGGGGCTCTGCCGCCACCTCGTGACGCCTCTCGGAGCCGGCCGGGAGCGGCTCTGGGACGGCTCCGCCGCCTGCAGCACCGCGATACGGCTGCATCAGCCCTGAAAACTAGAAATTTGCTCTCTGCCCAGCTCTCTCAAGAGTGGGCTTTTGCTGTGCTGCTGCCCCGTGAGCCGCACGTCTGCGGCCGCAGCCCGGGCTCGGCGGTGCCGCTCGGTCCGCGCTGATCCGCGGCGGAGGCTGGGGCTGGTACCAGGCAGAGGGTGCCGAGTCCCGCTGCCAGACACTCCCGTGAGGAGAGGGAGAAAGGGCTGAACTGGTGCTGCCTCCGTCTCGCCACAGCACCTGGACACCCCCTGCTCCCCTTGCTCCTTGGCAGCGTGCAGATGAGGGACCATCCCTCTGTACCTTCTTTGAACCTGCTGTAACAGCCACGAGGATAAATAACTAGGGTTGAGAGCCAGCTGTTGCTGGGCTTATATGACAAATGAGAGATTCAGATGTAAGATTGATAGTAATTAGATTGCCACCTGCTATCGCTTTAATCCGTATCCCGGATTTTTAATTGTTAAGGGGGGGGGCAGTTGGTGCATGAATACATGAGGACTATCCTGTAAGGCACAAAGCATTAGGATTGTATCCCAGGCATCACAATTAGGACTGCCCATTTTTTTGGTTTTAGCCTCCACTGTGAATTTTGGCCTAGTTTTTCAACATTTTCCTCCTAAGTTTTCTAGGACTTATGTACTCTGTCCTTCAATTCATCATTTTGTTTGTTGTTTGTTTGTAGCAAATGCAGACAATTTCTTTTTAGGCTTGAACAGCACTTTCCAATTTGGCTTTCTGACAACCTTCTGCATCAAGTGGCCTGCATTCATTGGCGTTGTGTCTGATTTTCATCAGGTTCCTCTCTGAGGCCTATTCCTCCTGGCTGTTACCCAGGTGAGCAGTCAGTGATAATAGCTGTCAGTAATTAGTACTTAAACAGATTTGTAGGGTTGGGGCTTACTTCTTCCTCCCTGCTTTGGATAGCACCAATCTACTTTCAAGTCACGCTTCATCAGAAAAAGAGAACACCAAGAATTTTGAAAGGTTTGCTATCAGGTTCCACAAAGGGATATGCTTGGGAGGAACATGTTGGTTTTGTTGGAGAGATACACAAAATAGGCTATGATTTGCATAAGGAGCTGAGAGAGAACTGAATGAGGGGTCGAGGGAAGGGGTTTCATTGACTTCAAAGAGTATTGGATCAGATTCATGCAGACCATCTGCAACTTCCTTTGATGCACCAACAAACTGGAGATAACAAGCCTCTCTTCTCTACATGCCCTGTGTAGGCCATTATGTGAAGAAGGACTTTGAGCCTGGCAATGAAACAAGCCACTCTTAGAAGAGAAAGTAGATCCATATAATATGTTTGGGGGAAGCTGTTTTTTTGAGATGTTTGAATGTTGCAGGAGGTTTGAAAGTAAATGCACCCTAGAGGTCACTGCAGAGCAGTCATTTGAGTCACAATGTGTGTCGAGGGAAAATTGTCAAAACACTTCAGAATATCAGATTTATTTGAGATGACTCTCAGTAGTCCTTGTCTATCTCTCTCCAAAACCACCCCACCATAGAACATACCTTCACAGAGCATAGGATCCCAAAACTCTACCCTTTTACCTTTCTCAGACAGAATGTCACTTCCTTCAGGCTACACCCTCCACCTCATATTCCCACCTGCTCCCTCTACCACACCTCACCCCGAGAGGTCTCCTGCTGTGGAGCAGACAATCTCATCATCCTGTCTGTGTCACATCTCCACAGCACACACAGGCTGCCCCCCTCACCCTGCCATGGTTCCATCAAAAGCTTTGTTTACCTTTCTCCATCCAGAAAAGTGGTTCTGATAGCAGACAGGGATAGGTCCTTGCAGTGATTGCCACAGGCTGGGAAGTTGTCACAAGCACAGCTGTACACCTCTGATCAGCTGTAGTTATCTGTGGAGAGGTGCTTAAGGGATTTTATTAAATACTATGGCATGGGTGGAGTGGAGAAGTTCTATTGCCTTTTTGGAGAAGTTCGTCTGCTTCTCCCATTTTGGCAATGTATATCAATTGGCAATTTCTGGCTATTCTTGAGGCAGGTGTAGAGAAAGAAGGTGAAATTTTGCAGAACAGATAAATTGGCACAGCGATAATAGAAATGAAAATAGCAACAGGATCAAAATAATAAGCCATCATAAATATTTCTACAGCCTTTTTCATCTGTGCATGTCAAACAATTTTCAAGAGATAGAAGAATCCATCCTCTCAGCAGTGCTCATACACCAGAAATACGCAATTTTTTTCACCTATTGCTTAACTGCTGTCACCCCCGAATTAGGAGAGAGAAGCTGTTCATTGCTCAAGGCAACAATGCCTTGTGATTTAGAGTATGAGAGGCTAACTCAAACTGTAAGACAAGGCACCATTTAGAGAGTTGGCCAGGCCACTGCCTTACAAAAAAAGCCATGTATCTTTAACACCAAGTGGTCAGGCCCTCAGTTTGACGTCTCAGCTGATAAAACAGGAAAGGTGAAAGCAGGGGCAGAACCAATCTTTTAACAGCTGGCTATAGGAGAAGACAAATTTGTAAACTGTAAGAGGGACAAAGGAAAAACATTTACCCCCTGCTTTTAATAGAGGTTCATTCACAAAACTTAAGTGAAGGCTACAAGGTCAGAGAAGGTTACATGTGATCCAGTTTTGGAAAATGCCCTTCTTGCAGACTAAGCCCAGAAGCAGAGGCTATTTGAGCTATTGCCAAGGAGAAGTGTCATGGAGGCCCCTTTTTTCCTTCTCTGGGGGCCTAAGGAAACTCCAGCTAGACATATTGTACATGACAAGGTTTAATGATCTTTGTTCATAATGGATCCAAGCGTGAATACCCAAGTGCATTCAGGAGAGGCCCAGGACTAAGAGGTAAAATATGAAGCCTGAAATAGAGAAGGAACATTTTCTGGATCGGGATAGGGTCATTCCTGGGGCAGTGAATGTACGCGGGTTCATTTTGCACCTGGTATTCTGATGAACAGTGCGGTCAATCTCCTGAACTTCCCAAGTGTGAACACCTGCTTCTAGCACTGCTCATATCCTAGCCCTTCCTAAGACTTTCTCCTTTAGTAATCCCAGGAAATGCATAGGCATCCCATGTCTCTGTCAGAACTATCCTCAAGAGACTTTCACACCAGGGAAAATTGATCTCAGCTTTCCCATTTTTGAGAGTTCACAGATAGTTCTTCAGCTGACATCCACCAGCTGTGTCATCATCCTTCCTCTGAAAAGGAAAATAGGAATTCTTGTTGTCCCTGACTCCAGCACCTTCTTCTGTGTTGCCTTTGCCTCATCCTTAGAAGTTGGGCAACAGTTGCTGTTCTTTCCTGTTCCTTTTCCTGCTATTACGAGATGTCTGGATCCACCAATGACACCTGAGTGAAGATGACACAGCTGTGGTCCACATTTCTACATCTCGTGCATCAGTAATACAACAGGGCAGCACAGCCTTTGTTTCCTGAATGAAGCAGGCTGTGCCAGAATTCCTTACGACTTTTTAACCATCTTTTTCCTGATTTCTGTGGCAACTCCTCTGCCCTTGATGAGATTTTCTGGAAGTCACTTTGTAAATGTTGTCAAACTGTGTGTGCAAAGCAGACGAGCAGAATGAGCACAGGGGACATTTGCTCTAGCAGGGGATCCAAGCCCTGCGAGCCTACAGGGGATCCAAGCCCTGCGAGCCTACAGGGGATCCAAGCCCCGGGAGCCTGCAGGGGATCCAAGCCCCGGGAGCCTACAGGGGATCCAAGCCCTGGGGGCCTGCAGGGGATCCAAGCCCTGGGAGCCTACAGGGGATCCAAGCTCCGGGAGCCTGCAGGGGATCCAAGCCCCGGGAGCCTACAGGGGATCCAAGCTCCGGGAGCCTGCAGGGGATCCAAGCCCTGGGAGCCTACAGGGGATCCAAGCCCTGGGAGCCTACAGGGGATCCAAGCCCTGGGGGCCTGCAGGGGATCCAAGCCC
>CM031858.1:17358483-17432208 GCA_018697195.1 Certhia americana
GCCTACAGGGGATCCAAGCCCTGGGGGCCTGCAGGGGATCCAAGCCCCGGAGCCTGCCGGCCGGATCCCTGCAATCACCCCCGGGACAGGCAGGAGCTGGGGACTCGGATGTGGCTGCAGGACTGTGTGCTTGCTCATCTCTCCGGCATCAAGGGGAGCGAACTCAGTGTAGAGCTAGGAGGGTTCAGGCACAAGGTAAGGGTGAGTGCAGTGAAGAAAGCCAGAGCCCAGGGAGGAGGAGCAAGGAAGGATACCACAGAGCAACAGAAAAAAACGCCACAACAAAAGAGAAGACAGTAAAAAGGAGTGCAATAATGGGCATGCATTTGTCTTTCTTCTGCCCCATGGCAAGCTGCCAATCTCTTCCTCGCACATTCCTCAGTGCTACTAAAACCAGTCCCCATGGACACACCTGCCTTGAGACAAATTCTTTTAGTCTTGAAAAAATCTGGGCACTTCTTCAATAAAGTGCTTTGCTTTTAAACTGCTTTGCCTTTGTGAATTTTGGCAGCAGCTCACACTTGGAGAGCTTTTGAGAACCCTTTCTGTAATCAGATTTCCCTGCCCTGCCCCAGGGGACTGTGGGCGAGTCACTTCCCACAGCTGCCCCTCAGCTTCCAGTTCTGTGACGTGTGGCTCACCACTACCTCAAAGGGCTGGGGCGAGGCATGATTTGTGTGTGAAGAGCTGTGAAATCCGTGAGGGTGACGGGTGCTGAGCAGTACATGACGTGCTGTGAGCGTAGTGTTACCATGGGCTCATCACTCGGGTATGGCAGGAGGTGGGGCAGGCACAGGAGTATGGTTTAAAACACTTCACTGCCCAGTGCAAAACATCATAAAGTGAACGAAGGAGGCAGTGGAGACGTGTGGTTACCAGACTTATTTCTTCTACACAGTAGGATCAAGGTTTGAGACCAGAAAATACGAACATGCTAAGGAGTACTAGCTAAATACTCAGAAAAAAAAAGAAAAACTCAAGCTGAGACTTTTCCAGTTCCTTCTCACACAGGTTATCTCCTGAGCCACCTCATGCTGGAGGTGTTTAGGGGTAGCAAAAATCCTGTATTTGCACTGACAGTAGCCTCCCTTCTTTTCTTCTTCTGACCAAAATCAGACTAGACTTTCCACAAGCATAGAAAAGAATCCAAATGATCCGCAGCATGGTGCAACAGAAAAGAGCATCACTCCATTTCTGTGGATACATGGCTAAAATAATGGGCATTATGACTCCTGCCCATTTCTGCCCATTCCAATTTTCTTCTGAGTGAAATTTCTAGTAATATAAAAGTCACCTGCTCCTTCTTTCCTATTTTCCTTCTTTTTTTTTTCCTAGAATTTCTAACCAAGCCCTTACCAAATTTACTCTGAGAAAGAGATCAAGTATTGCTCTTTATGAGCCAAATTGTCTGTGTTGGCTTAGATTTGTTTTTAATACCATAGCTGGAAAACGTATGCGAAGTTTACCTCCTCATTTTTGGTAATTTACACCCTCTCCCTCCTAAACAATCAATTACCAAGACAAGTTTTGAAAATGTACGGTCTGAAGATATGGATGCTGTCATGAGCCCTGCAGAGTCTAATTCTGGCTTGGCTGCAAATCTAATTTGAAGTCTTGAGCAAGTCAATGAAATTTTTTCTCATCAAATCTTCCCTCAACAAAAGAGGGAATAGTTATTTGCTTTGTAGAGAAGCTGTAAAGACTAAGGAAGTCTTTAGATAGTTTATTTAAGATATAAAAAATCTCTTAAGAATTATGTAGAAATCTCAATTAGGATTTATAAAAAGGCTATTTAAAAACACAATGGGATAAAAAGTATCATCATTGAAACTAATTAATGAAATAACCATGGTAAAAACTCTTCAGATATGAAGAATTGAACATAAATCTGCAGTTGCCTGGCAGAGTATATTCCACTCAGAAAAGCAACTGCTTTTTATTCACTATGGTGGAACAAAGTAATTGTGGATACATGAGGGAATTCTTGAGGCCTATGATACTCCTTGGTAATGCGTTTCATTATTATTGGTCTTTATTTTTCATGATTTTATAGCACTTTTGGCCTTTATTTGGGAACTGTCCTGGTGTGGTTGGTACCACAGACTCAGAAGATAATGAAGTGCACTGCCCCAAAGAGCTTTGGGTGACATATGCCAAATGTCCAGCACTGAAAGGTGGTGTGCCATTACTCTGATTTTACACACATGGTCAAATTTTCCCCTTTTCCCCTGTTTGATACAAAGCAGAACAAGGCTGCTTATTTCAGTGTCTGGTTCCCTGCTCAGTAGGGAGGGCTTTGCTGTGTTTGCTTGGTGACATACCAGCGCAGTGTAGATCAGGTGCTGCTCTTGGAGCTATGGATCTGTTAATGTGATTATGTATGAGGAGCACTGCACAAGCTGAACTGGGGCCTTAGGTCATCCTGCTCTATGAGTGAGGAGGCACCAGCTGCTTCTTACCCCAAATGTCCAGTTGCATACAATGATCTCTGTAGGTGTGAAATAAACATGCTCTTTGCTCTGGGAAGCTTCCTTTGTGGGTCGTAGGTACTAAATTGCAGTTTACTAAGAGCTGATCTCCACTAACCATGTCCATCCATCCAAGGTACTCAACCGAGTGTGGTTTGCACATAGGTCTGTGTGGACACCTGTTTTGTCAGCTTCATGGTCTGCTTTGTTAGTATGGCACTGTCATTTGTAAAAGGTGTCAGAGAGACCTGGAATCTCTGGGCACAGCAAAAAAAACGGGTATTTTGCCAGATCTGTTCTACTTTAGGCCACTTGCAGAAGTGAGGAGCACTTGCATTGATGTCCCAGCCAAAAGTCCAAAAGTCTTCTAAGGCAGGTGCTGGCTTCTCCCAGCAGCATCTATCTGAACACAGGACTCCTTGTGGGAAAACTTTCCCCCTTTCTGAGACAACCCTTGCCTGTTAGGAAACACGAGGAGAGGTGAGGAGAGAAGGCTGCCTGACTAAAGAATGCCTTTAAAGGTCAAATAGCCTATTTAGTAGCAGTGCAATAAATTTTAAGACAAACAGTGGATGGAAGTACATCAGGATAAGGGGGCACATGAATTCAGATGGTGCAAAGACAGTGATTTCTGTACAACCAGTGATGACTCTTGAGAGCAGAGACCTGACCAGGCTGGGCATACACAGCCTGGTCAGAGCAGACAGGAAATACACAGGTGGTGCAGGGGCAGCCCTGAGAGGCAGAGCATGATGCAGCACAGGCACAGCAAGCAGCGTGTTAGTGCTGTTAACAGACACCTCTGATGGCAATGTCACTAGTGTCACTAGCTGTGACACTACATAAAATCAGTAGCACTAAGTGTTGGCTTCACTCATGCTGCTTCACACCTCTGGTGGGCTTTGTGCCATTCTGGTTTATGTTGACTGTAGTGATCACTGTTTCTATGATGTTTTTGGATTTGTAGAGTTATGATGTCAGGGAATTGTAGTGTTCCACTGTAGAAAGCAGCGCAGAATGAAAAACCACAGAGGTTTTTCAGAAGACAGAAGGAACAGAAGCAAATTCAGTGCAGTAGAGGTCCATTTTCTGAAGATATTAAACAGCTTTAAGAATACACTATTAAATGAACACACCCTTTTTATCACTGAGGCAACCAAAGTGGGGAGAGTGGAAACAGGCTGTTATAGGTAAAGCCAAATGAGATGTTGCCTAGTAACTCTCAGCAGGGAAGCATTTAAACCCAGCCAGTTTAGTGAAGCTGATGTTCTGAGTCAGAGATTATTTTCTCTGGAAAAAATTCTGAAGGAAGGAAAGCTCAGTTTAACAGACACAGGATTTATTTTGCTGTTAGGGCAAACCGTAATAAGAACGCTTGGGAGAACGCAGAAGTATTTACAAACTTGTACAAGGAAGAACGGACAAGGCACTGAAAGCATCACTTTACCAAGCCTGATTTTTTGGTGCTGCTTTATTTCCCCCAAATACACTAAATTCCATATTAATTTTTATGTTTGGATTCTGAAATACACAAGTGATAACAGAAGTTTGAAAATATTACACATACATTATATTATTATCATATCATTGCTGTAAGAGAGGTTTCTGGAAGTTTCTGAAACCCAATTTCAATTCTGTTATTGGACACAGAATCAAAATAATTGATTTAAAAGAAGAAAGACTCCATGTCTTCACTGGTTCCATTGCCTGAAATAGTTTTAATTAGGTCCTCATTCAGGACTTTGCTTTCATGGGTTCACAGAAAAGTCACTTGGCTCAGCTAAAGGTCTCTCACATAAGGGGAAAAAAGCCCCTCAGACCTTATTTGAAGATTTGTGTTATTTTTGCTTCCCTTTAGAAGGTTATGATGATTTTACAGAAGTATAAGCTTCCTGAGTGCCACAACTACTGCTCAGAATAGGCAGTCAGGTTCAGGAGAGCATCTCATTTCAGCAGCCTCAACACAGTTAATGATGATAGCTGTGAGTATGAACTATTGCACGGGTTTTGTTTTTTTTGGTTTTTTTTTTTTTTTTTTTTTAAATTTAAAAATACAATAAGCAGATCAACACATCACACTAACCATGAAAAGAAAGACTGCCAAAAGTTACAACAAAAGTATATATTTTATAAATAATAATAACAGCTGGAAAACAGAGCCTCAACAGCATATATACTAAAATTTGAGTTATATATTTAAAGCATGAGAGTTTTTCACAAGCATCCTGTACAAGCAGAGAGAGAAAGTTCTGCAAGCCAGAGAGAGCCACATCTCACTGACCAGAGCCTGGCTTGAAGTTTAATGAAACGCTGTTGATGCAGAACCTCTGCCCAGAAGGTGTGGGTCCATCATCAAACACATGGCCTAGATGGGCACCACACTGCAACAGAAATTATTACCATTTTATTATTGTATTGCTACAGAATTACAGAATCATTTAGGCTGGAAAAGATGTCTCATTCATAGAGCCCATCTTTGACTGATCATCACCATGGCACTAATTGCCATGTCCAATTGTTTCTTGAACACCTCCAGGGATGGTGACTTCATCACCTCCCTTGGAAGTCCATTCCAATGCTTAACAACCCTTTTCATGAAGAAATTCCTGCTGATACCCAGCCTGAACCTACCTGGTACAGCCTGAGGCCATGTCCTCTCTCCTGTCTCCAGCTGCCTCAGGGGAAAGGGCCAATCCCCACCAGGCTACCCCCTCCTTTCAGGTAGTTGTAGAGAGTGATAAGGTTTCCCCTGAGACTCCTTTTCTCCAGGTTAAACATCCCCAGCTCCCTCAGCTGCTCCTCATCAGACTAGTGCTCCAGAGCCTTCCCCAGCTCCATTGCCCTTCTCTGGGCATTCTCCAGCACTCCAATGTCCTTCCTGAACTGAGGAGCCCAGAACTGAACCCAGGATTTGAGGTGTGGCCTCAGCAGTGCCCAGTGCAGGGGGATGGTCACTGCCCTGGTCCTGCTGGCCACGCTGTTGCTGATCCAGGCCAGGATCCATTGGCCTCTTGGCCCCCTGGGCACTCGCTGGCTCATGTTCAGCTGCTGTTGAGCAGCACCCCCAAGTCCTTTTCCAACTTGCCTCTTTCCAGCCCCTGTGCCCCAGCCTGTAGCACTGCAGGGGTTGTTGTGCCCCAAGGGCAGGAGCAGGCTCAGGCCCTTGTCCTTGTTGAACCCCAGAGCTCTGGCCTGTCCCATCAATGCAGCCTGTCCAGATGCCCCTGCAGAGCCTTCCTGCCCTCCAGCAGATCAGCACTGCCACCCAACTCAGCGTGTCTGCAAACTGACTGAGGGTGTCCTGGATGCCCTGCTGTGGATCATTGATAAAGAGATTGAACAGAACTGGTGCCAGCACTGAGGCCTGGGGAACACTGTTGGTGACCAGAAACCACTGTCATTGCGTTATTGCCATTGGAATTGTGGACCAACATTATGCTGATACCTACTGTGTTATCCTGAATTAAGAAACTTTCATGATTAAATCACTGGTGAGTTGTGTGAGTGGAAGAGTCCTGGGGAGTGACAAGGAATCACTTCTTGTCGGTGGGCAAGTATCTGCCCCCAAACAAGCAGAACCCAGAAGAGAAAGTTAAAAGGCATTAATGTCAAGAAGTATAGGAAATAAATGAGAGAATCTAGACATCTCAATATATCATGAGAGTTTCAAGTTAATTAATAAGTCACTGTAGGTCATTCTTACAGATCAGCTGAGGATTCCCCTCTCAAATTACTGAGGTGAAAAAATTAGACACAGTATAGCTATCAGTGCCATTATAAAATTGGAAGGTCTTCAGCTGGGATTCTTGAAGGTGCTTGCAGCATATGGCTGCAAATGTGAACTCTTCCAAGGTAATGGACTGCAACAAATTCTTGTTATGTTTGCAGATGTACTAAGCCTGCTGCAAGCATGCTGAAAGACAGCATGAACAATCTTTACAGTTTACAAAACCAGGCAACACACACACAGACATAAAAAACCCCAAGTCCAAGATGCAATTCATTAAATTCAATTGCATACTTTTATATCTTAACAAAAGTAAGAAACAGATTCAGGGTTGTGAAGAAATGGTTAAGAGTGGCAGTTCTTTAGAGAAAGAACCTGGGTATTATAGCAGGTCCCAAAATAAATATGTGTCTGTGTGATATGGTCTTTGGAAAGGTGAAGGTGTAAGGACAGGAACACCATTTCTAACACACCTGAACAGCCTCTAACCCCTGCTGCAGGCTGGGCCCAGCTGCAGTGCTGTGTCTAACCTTGCACTCTATTACAAGAAGGAAAAGGGTCAGTTGGGAAGAATGCAAATCAGAGCAACAGGATAATGAGCAGGCTAAAAAGCAGTGCGTAAAAAGGAGCAGTTGAAGGAACTGGACCTTTTCAGTCTAGAAAAGAGATGACTGAGGGAGTCAAAACAGGTAGAAAAAATAGAAGGGTGGCTTCTGTGAAACAAGAGAATTCACAGAAAATAGCCATGGAGATGCAGGGAACAGCCACCACCCTTGCAGGGCAAATAGTAATGGCTGCAAATGGCTTCAAAGGCTGGTGTCTCAATCTCTGCATACTTTAATATCTACAGCAAATATTTAGCAAGACTGAATGAGGAAGAACTGTCCCTGTGATGGGCCAAATGCATGGACCCTATCTCAGAGTCTCTTCTTGTCACATCTTGCAGCACACCTTGAGTAAATTTTCTGTCTAAACCCCAGCCTTTGGCTATACATACACAATTGCTCTCCCCAGTCACATACTTTTCTTCAGCCCAGACTGGGAAAGAATGGCTGAAGTGATACTGTAATTCTCACTGCTGTATTTAGGTAGATCCATTCATGGGCACAAAGAAAACTTACCTGCTCAGTTTTGTGTCTTTGTGTATCATCTCCAAAATAAACATACCTGTTTGCAGATGACTTCAGTTCTAGCGGACCCCAGTGAGTTATCTGGTCGTCTCATGATATTGGTATTACTTTCATCTCTGCCACAAGTACCATAAGCTTCAGAAAAAGATGGCCATCCAGTCCCAGAATTGTACTTCTTCTCTGAGCTATAGTGGAAACCAGATCTTCTTTGTTGTTTGTTATTAATTTACAAATAATAATAGAACAAATTAATATCAGCGATGTTACAAAAGTCTGCTTCTATTAAGAACACTGGCTTTTTCCCTCATTCTTGTATTGTACGAATATTAATAATATTTGGCACAGCATAAGTTTTCTCATTGGCATCAAACCAAGCCAGAAACTCTTTTCCAAAGGGAATTCTCAATCAGCTCACAACAGGAGATTTTGGCTCACTGTTTCTATTTCAATGACAGATTGGTATTTTATCAAGCTTGGAGATGTTTTTTTTCTGACAATTATGCTGTACTAATATTATGCTATAGTGTTTAGCTGAATTACACCTACAGAGTTGCAGTTTGAAGCCTGGCTCAACCCAGCAATCTCAGAGAAGAGAGTTTACAAGAAGAAATGAAGAACAGACAAAGGCTGGACTAACCCACCAGTCCAGGCTGGTGCCTGATGAGGATAGAGGCTAGGCTTTGTCTTGCAGTCAGCCATCAAGCTGGTTTGGAAAATCAGAGCCTTGCTCAAACTATCAATCAACCAATGACAAATCCTCGCAGCACAAAGATCCACTTTTCCCACAAAATAATCGCAGTCACAAGAAACAGCACAACAGACTGTCACCATGTGGGTGCCTCCTCTTCACTGGGTGACCAACACTGTTTAGCTGTGTACTGAAACCTGGAGTGTATTGGTAAATATGATCGAAAGGTGTTTTAGGGATTTGTTACAGAAATTAGATAATCCTTCCTCTTTAAAATTATGCAAGCTTTAGCAGCAATACGAACCATCCCTTATCAAAGAGGGACCTAGCATGAATTAGAACAAGAAATGAAGACAGGTTCCCATATTTCTCAGATAAGTGCCTTGGAGACTCACCACAACCATTTCCTCGCGATTTCTCATGGGTTTTTCTGTTTCACAAACTCAATGCTCTTACTGGCATCTAGTGGTGGATGGAGACAGCAGCACCACTAGCAGCTCTTGGTCAAGGGGATTGAAATGTTAGTCAGGACAGAATTTAGAACAAAATACGTAATATATATCATGTGTATTCAGGAGGGTTATTCACAGAGTGAAGAAAAATCTGAAAATCTTAATTTCAGTGACTTTTAGAAAGATAAGGAAAACAAACTGGACAAAAAGCTAAAAAAATCCAACCCAAAGAATAGTGCATGAGTCAGCATTTTTATAATCATCTATACAGAGCTGTCATTGAGTAATGCAGCTGTGGAAATAAAAGAGGATTTGCTAGCAGAGAATGACGAAAGGCTACTTTTTGTGTGGACTGTTGCTTAGTCATTTACATCAATGCACAAAATAGCCATGAGAAATCCTCTCCTATCCCTTCTCTCCATGAAACTGGAGAGAAACAGCACACAGCACAGGAGCAGTCTGCTCTGAAGCAAATACAGTTTGAAGATTCTTGTTTGTAGATCAAGGTCCTTAGGGCTCCAGGCCTATTTCTTTCCAGCCAAAGAAGGATCCCTGCTTTCCCTGCCATAAAACCACATGAACACTGTCTCTACCAGCCACAGAGTCCCCAAGAATGACCTGGGGGACACATATCCATACATGACTTCTGAGCTTCCCTGACATATATCGGTTCTCTTTCTTTTTTATTAAAACTCTATTTTTTGACACATGACATTTGACAATCCTTATGTTTATTCACACATAGGTACAAAGATCCTCTTTGAAAACCCACGGAGCTAAGGAAGGTCTTTAACACTGTGTGGGTTTTGCATCTGACCCTGACTGACTCTGCCCCTTACATGCCACTCACAGTACTTAAGTTTATTGTAGATGTTTTCCACTGCTAAAGGAACAATCTTTTGTGCTGTTAAACTAGCTCTTATCAGAAATGGTCTCTGTGTGGTTTTTTTAACAGTAATGTCACTTAGATTCCCTAATAGAAACATTTTAGTACCCAAAAGTATTGCTGTTCAAGATCATATTTGTCCTTTGAAGTATTTCACCACTTAATTTATGGATAAATGGACTTTCCCTAAACATATGCATTAGATTAGACCTCGACACACCATTCCTCCAGCACATGTCATTTACTTTGATCCCTTTTTCAGTCATCCTGGATGGAATCCAGATAATTCTAAAAAGTGCTTTTTGCTGTATGAATCTCAGCTGTAGGTTTATGGTTTGATGGAGGTTTGAGATTTCATTAAAGCATCACAATTTGTTATCTATAAAGGTTAGGGGTTTGTTCCACATATTTCCAACTCTTTCAAATGTATATTTGGTAGCAGAAGGTAATAAATTCTAGTATAAATGTATACATGCTTTTTCAAAGAAAGGAAGAAATTTCATGTTTACCTGTAGTTAATGATCTAATGCATTTGAAAAGAAAAAAAAAAAAAGAACATTTTTGATGGAATAAGAAATAAATATGATGGATAAATCTCTTATCCAACACCATTTTTCCTACATTGCTTGTGTTCTCCGCAGCATAATACCTCCATGGAAAATGAATTTTCAGACGATTTTCCACATTTAATAGTTTCCAATTTTCTTACAAAATTTTTGGGGAGGAGGGGTTTCTGAAAGTTTGGCCTTTTCTGTCTGTGAGGATTAGCATTATCTTGTGCTGCAAAGGGAAGTGCTTATATTCTCTGAGACCTGGATAGTGTATGTTGGTCCATATAAAAGATGCTGAAATTGAAGGAAAATCTGAAGGAATGGAAGGAACTCTTCCACAACTTAGTAACTTGCAAATTCTCTAATTTTCCAGAGGTGTTTTCAGGTTTTATGCTTATCTTCAGAATATTTTGTAATGTTGAGCTAACATCAGAAATGAATTTATTTAGAAGTGTTTATTAGCAAACCTCTACAGAAAATTATACATTTAAGCAAACACATGTTTGCATAGCAATGGTTTTCTGCACTTGCTAGAGGAAAACTAATTGAACACAATTATCATTTAATTGTTAAGCTTATGTTTATTTTCAATACATACATTTCCCCCTCCTTTCTTATTATCCAGATTTCTTGATCCTTAGCTTCCCATTTGAAGTTCTGATCTGTGATTTATCTTTTAAATCAGCCACAATTTATTCAATTCTCAGTTAGGAATAATTAAGGGCTATTTTCTAGGCCAAAAATATGAAAAACTGTCTTTCCTGGTTCAGTTACAGAGAACAGAACACCCTCTGCACATCCTACTCCAAGGCACTCTATTTCCTTTTACTTAGACGTTAATGAAGTTGCAGAATACATAGTATTGTAAAGAGCACAGAGGTTAACTGTGCAATCATTTGCAGCCACAGGCTTTAAAAGAAGATGTAACCAAAAAGGCAAGAATAGTGGAATTTAATTTAGGGAACAAAGAGGGGGTTCAGGGTGAAGGGAAGGTCTCAGCTGCAGTGTGAGGGACCCAGCAATAAGAACATCACAGCAGCAGACAAAGGCAGACCAAGGTCTCTCCAGCCCAGCAGCCTGAGTGGCAGAAGATGTGTATGGAGGAGCACAAGAACAGAGCAAACACACAGTGATACTCACACATAAATACATGTATTTTGCAGCAGCTTGTGGCTAAGGACCTCTTAAAGAGAGAGTCATTATCAACCAAAAAGAAGCATGTCAGGAGGAACAGGCAGACAACAGCATGACAGCTGTGTGCTGGCCAGTGGCAATCCTCATCAGCTCAAGGAAAAGCCATACCATGAATCTGTGTCACCACAGGCATCCTGGAAGACTTACACACAGCACTTGGGCACCAAGGGGTTGTTCTCCTGACCAACATTTTCCCTGCCATTCATGAAAAGACATTACCCTTCCTGCCACATTTAGTACATGTTAAAGATGCTGTGAAATCCTGAGAATGTTACCTGAAGAGGGGGGCATTGCAGCACACACAGCAGTATATTCCTGATTCTGTGTTATTCAGATAGATCCCACTGAATGGCTTTTAAAATAGGAAGGAAAAAAGAGAAGTTAATAATGCAGGTCTTTAATAGCTCACCATCTGGAAGAAGCATGCAAGAATCAGATTCAAAACAGGAGAAAAACCATAAAAATAAGGCTTCACAGGGGGGCTTTGAAGAACAAACATTAGCAGCCCGAAGAAATGAAGGGGAGGATGCCTTCAGATTAGTAGTGAAGACTACCCCCTGCCCCCACAAACTTTGAGACAAGTCAGATGCATAAATCATCCAGGTACCAAGGATGGAGTCATGACCTCCAAGAAACTGGTGATATGTGCAGGATCCCAAAGGCCAGGGCTCTGCTATGGACTGCCACAACTTTAAAGTGGCTTTAAAAAGGGACTCTCTTCCTTCCTGCATGGTCCAGAACTGGGACCCTTGTTTTACAGATATGGATTTGTGCACAGTTCACATAGTACGTGCTCCATGTGTGCAGAAGTCCTGGCTCTGGGCTAGGGACAACCAGCACTCCACCCACAATGCTACATGGCTTCCTCACAGAAGGAGGAAACGTTGGGACATGTGGGGTGTGATCTGGCACCTGAGGGAGAATCCATCTCCTGAAGGGAGCACTATGTTTAAGATTTACATGGCTAATCTACATATAAAAAGATCTAAAGGTCATAAAAAGAAGACTGCAGGATAAAAATACGATCTCCCTGTCCTCTGGAGGGGCCTCTACTCCCACCACACAAAGTTGATCTCGCAGCAAAGTATCCCAGAAAAAAACCCCCATAAAATATGAAAAGAATGCAGAATGTTTTTTTCATCTGCAAAACAGTCTGGGTCAGAATAAAATCCACCCTGTTCCGTATGTTGAGTCTAACTTTCATCCACAGGAAGGCAGGGGAAATCCTGTGAAGAAACTGAGTGGTGACAGCTCCCCAAGGCAGGTTTTTCTGTGCCCAGCAGGCAGAGGAGATGGCTCACCCTTGGACAGCATTAGCACTTTTGCTCACCGGTTCAGTTCCTTTTTCTTGTGTAACATAGAATTGCTCCGGAGTCAATTTTTTTTTCCAGTCTGTAGCAGAAGCTGCTTCACCTTGTTTAGTGAGGGGTCCTGTGTCTTCCATTAGATACAGAAAGATAATTTAGTAAAATAGCTTAGATTCCATTGATGCTTTCCATCATCATCTCAGTTCTCCCAAAGCTTCTATGGGTACAGAATAAGTACAGGGGGCAGTTCAGGGACACAAGCAGGGGCAAGCACAAGACTTTGATCTGCTTTCCATTTGGTGTGCTACTTCCAGAGAGCAGCTCCAGTAAACCACTTGGGAAGGCTTGTTAAGGAAATGGGTACCTGTGACCCAAGGTACCACCCACTCTCCCAGCACAGCCCTCTGCCCTGGCTCAGGATAACTGCTGGTCTGCCAGTGCTCCTTCTTCAGCCCTGGGCATCACTGAAAGGTTTGGCAAACCTCCTGGAAACCCTCAGAAACCAGAATTAAAGTTCATCTGTGGGTTGTGGAACAGTGGCAACTTCCCCAGGCCCCAATAAAAAGTGGTGCTAAGAAGGAGGACTGGAAGAAAGCGACACCTACAGCCCAAGAGAAATGGGACCATATTTAAGTGAGGGACACACAACAGCACAGCAGAAGTCACCCATCTTGGTGACATGCAAACCTCCAGCAACATAACCTGTGAGTCTGTACACACCAAGAACACTTACAGTGGCACGGGATTGGCAAAGGATTGACAGACTGGCTGAAAAACAGCGAATAAAACAGTCTAATACCTTGCTAATCAAAAAGACTGAGGTGGGGGAATACCTCCCAGCCTATCTCCCATCAGCATGGGATCCTTGAAAAACGATTAGCTCCTGAGGAATGAACGTTTGCCTGCATTCATCTCCTGCAAGGTAGAGGTGAGACCGGGGTGGGGGGATGGCAGGGAGAAATAAACTTGAAAACTATAGTTTAACCAAAAAACCTAGCCTGCCAGCTCAATATAAAAACCTACAGCATGCTAAGGGAGCCCTCCCCAAGCGGCGGGCTGACGGCGAGCACGGAGATGCCCTTTGCCCTCCCCGAGCTCCAGGCGGGGGTACCTGTGCCTGTGCGTGCCCCGCGGGCGCTGCCGGCGCTCGGCAGCGGCGAGCGGAGCGGGAGGAGCAGGCAGCGGCTCTCCAGCATCCTCCCGAGCATCCTCCCGAGCATCCTCCCGAGCGGCCGGGCCGCCATAGCGGCGGGGCGGGACCGGGAAAGACTCCGGCCGTGTGTAATCCCTGCGTTCCACCTAAAGAATCAGACCTCATAAAAGCAATGCGTAAAGCACCCGCATAAATGCCGATGCAGCGTTTGCAGGTAAAGGTTTCAATCACTTCTTACCGAGAGGCAAAGAGACCAGCTTAAAAATGGACACTCGCTGCAGCCGTAGCAAAATCCTGCTGAGATGTTTGCTTGCAGCATTCTAGGCTGTTTTTAAGGGGAACAGGTCTGGTGCTTGCTGTCCTGGATGTGTGTTACAGGCATTGCTCGCAGCGCTGTTGATCGAGGAATGGCGAAGGGGCTGTGCCATCTGAGGGCTTCCTGTTTTCGTGGGGTGATTTGCAGTCACAGCTGCCTTGGCTTGGCCTATAAATATACCGTGTAATAGGAGACGTGTGTTAGTTTGGCAGCCTGTCCTTGAAAGCTAGACCTAAACACGAGTTAGCTTTCCAGGTTAAGCCTTAATGCTACTGCCTGCTTTTCTTCCAATAGTTACATTTCTGATTTGGAATCAGATTGTTCATCATTTCAGAAGGATGTGGAAGAAGTGTTTTGATTGCATTGGACAAAAAAAGCTAATAATGATATTTAATACAAATTTACTTTCTTTTAGGCTAATTCTTCTAGCCTAATTCTAAAATCAAAGCTAAAAACAGTCTTATGTGATCAGTCCTGTACATACACTTTTGTATTAAACCATCCTTATGCCTAACACATTGAGTTCCATGGCAGCTGAAGACATCCAACACAGCATCTGATCAGTACCAGCTGTATTCACTGCCTCTGCTCGGATCCACAGAGTATTGCACCAAAGGATGGATATAGGAAGGCTCCTGCGTGGTGCATTCATCTGCAGTGGCAGGGGGGAGCAGGGCGCATGGCTGATTTATGGCTTTGTCCTGTGTAATAAGACACAGTGGAGCAAAGCCAGAGAACCTGGATAAAAAAAATCCTGAGGTGTGATTCCTGTGAATCCTCAGGACTGTGATTCAAGATGTTAGGAGAACAGTGATGATGGCAGGGAGGAGAGGGCATTGCCACCCCGCTTTGGTGCTGCCAAAAGGCAGCATCCATGCTGTAGGCAGAGGGACAACATATTTCCATGTTCAGCCATTTTGAGAAGTGATGATCCAGTGATCTTCCCAAACACTTTCTATCTTACCCCTATGGTATCTTATATCAGTCATTTAGCCATGGTTTAAGAGGGAGCTGGAACAAGTCAGGGAGCCTTTGGTGAGGAGAGACTCAATCTGAATCTTCCCCAGTTCTGGCAAGTGGCTTAGGGCTAGAAAGTGGTAGCAGGTGATGGTGTCACTCTTGGCCTCTGTCTCCAGTTCAACTGTAGAAGAGAGACATTTCCCTCACATTCCTGGTCTTAATCTCGCTCAGATGGTGTTTGCTTCTGAGGAGGACAGGTAATCAATAGAGTTCTCCCTGAATTATCTGAGAAATGAAGGAGGGTGAGTGAAAGTAGCTAGTCCTGAAATTTGTATGTTTTCATGTAATGGACATCGATTTAACTGGTGCTTTTTTAAAAGACAAATAAAAAATCAACTGTCAGTAAATTTCTTGCAGGTCTCTGTTACTGGTACCATCCCAAAATGCAGCAGTTTTGAGACAGTGGGAACTGAACCAACACAGGCCTGCTGCTGTACCATTTTCCTCAGATTCTGGAGGAGGGAAATGGGGGCCTGGGTAACAGTGGGAGCAGAAGGAGCACGAGGCATCAGGCTCATCAGCCCAAGCCTCTTCATCCTCTCATTTACTCGGTTCACTAAAAGCCACTCCTTGATTAAAACGAGGGTGGTGGTGGAAGAGGCAGATCCCATTCATCCCAACAGCTGTGATCCACATTTGAGGTGGTGCATGGCAGAGCAGGAGAAAATCCTCCATTTTCCCCTCCAACAGAAGCCTGACCTGCAGTCATCCAAACCAGCATGACAGGTCTTCCTCAAGTGGAAAACAACCCCCCAGCTGGAGGTAATTCATTTTTCAGATCTTCAGTGCTGAAAAACCGAATCATTGTCCTGTCATGCCTGTAATGTTGCCTCCCATGGTTACAGCACACACCAAGCCTTGTAGCTAGGCAGACATCCGGCCTGCTTTTCTCCCCATAGACTGTTCTGAAAGCCAATTAAGCTGTTACTTAATTTTCTTCCTATTTTTTCCCCTTATGCACAAGGGGAAGCATTTAAAAATCTCCCCTAGCTATGTTATGTAAATTTTCAAGTAAATTCTCCCTGAGCTGTAATTCAGCAAACTTATTGTAAAAAATGTCCCGTCTCCAGCATGCACACAAGCTGCATCCAGGGAAAGGTCATTCATCCAAAGCACAGTGTCCCCTTAGACATGTGTAGATGGGGAGAAGCTCCTCAACTCCTCCTGTGGTATGCCTCTGTTCAGAGGCAACAGCAGCATCACGTGTAGGAAAGAGCAGGAGGGAAGAGGGAAGCAGTCACAATCCAGACTGTCCTGCTAATATTTCTTTGGGCTCCAGCCATTTCCCAGCCCAGGCTCTGCCTTGACTGAAGGCTGTGGGGACAAGCAGAACATCATGTAATGCCTACACTGGCAGATATTGAGCAGTCAGCCAGGAAGCAACAAGGTGCAGAAGTGAAAAAAAACTGTTCAAATTCAAACCTCTACTTATGCAGCTTTTGTTAATAAAGCCCCTTGACATTACCATGTATGGAAGAAAACACTGAAATTGTGTAGTTTTATTTTGTATGTATTTGTATGCAATCGGTTTTCCTCTGCTCACTTTGTCAGACCTAATGTATGTCCCCTCCTATGGAGTGGTACCACTGAAACGTGGGAGCTCACCATACAACAATTTGTCTTGGATAATCGTTATATGTAGGGGTGCTGTGTACCCAGGTGCCTGGGGAGTGGAGGGTAGGGATCTGGCATAAGCCATTCAGTGGTGGGTTATATCTGTGGAGGGTTCTGTTTCCTCCATGGAAACCCTCAATGCTTTTGTAAGACATTCTGCAGGAACTCTATATCCATCCTCAATAGAGTCTTCTGTCTCCTCTAATAGACTTGATACAGCTCCACAGCCAGTCTCTAGCCACTCAAGTGTGTTGAAACCATGAGCTCTTGTTATGTGGAGATACTGTTTCCACACAGAAATACTATCTAAAGATGTGGTAGTGCTCTGGTGCTGAATTCCAGTGATGGAAAGGGATTTGGGCAAAATTTATTAGAAGTAGAAGTGTCAAATACCTTGGAAAATGATATTGCTGGTTTCCAGAGACACACAGAGACTGTATGCAGTTCTGAATCTCCCTGAAGCTGATCTATGGATTCTGCATAGATTCATTCATGAAGCAGCTTGATGTGATTCAGGTCAATGACATCATCAGAAATAATGAACTCACAACTTCTCGCTTTGTTTGCTTTATGGTTTAATATCTCTTTTTGTTAATCATAAGCAATAGGACACCTATATTCTAGTATATATATTCTATTCTTTGTTTTTGAAAAGCAATAGGTCATATTTGTGGACTAGCTTAAGTGGGAGCCTTCTCTTGGAGTCTAAGGATGGAATTTGAATAGAACACAACAGAATAAAATAGAACAGTTCGCGTAGGAAGAGACCTGTGGGTTTGGTGGCAAATGCTTTGAGTTGGATTAGACCAAATTCCCTCCATAGGTCCTGTCCAGTATAAATTTTCTAGGATCCTAAATGTTTTGAGAAATTTCTTGCTTAACACATGAAGACATGAATTCGAAGTTAAATGGATAGCTTGCAGCCACTCCTTGATCGAAAACTCAGCTCTGTAATTTGAGCCATTGGTTCAGCTAAAAGTGGACATGCAGTCTGGTATGGAGTATGTGTCTCTCCAGGGGCAGCTATTGGGAAGCAACAAATCCAGGCTATTTCCCTGCATTGCCCTCTGCATCCCCCGTATCAAAATATCCAAATTCCTTGAGCCACATAGACAGTAATAATACATTCCACAAATCTGTGTGTGATTTCTTATCCCTTTTATCCCAAGGGAGTGAAGAACTGAGATGGTTCTTCCACACAGTACCCAAAGCCTAAACAGAAAAAATTAAATGAACACTTATTTGGCAGCAGCAACTTTCTGTACGTTATCCTAATGGATTTATCACCCTGACCATCTGTTCTATTCTCTCATTACAAACACAAAAAAAGCTAATTCATGATTGCATCATAAAAAAGTAAAATATAAATGATTTAAGAGTAGTGCATGCTTCACACTCTGATGGGAAAATGGCTGTCTTCCACAGAGTGACTTCCCTGATAGCAGAGTTTGCCTTTTTTCCAGCAAATGGGAATTACTGAGGAATGGGTCTCGCTAGATCAAGTTTTATTCCCACTCATTCATCTCAGATATAGTTTTAAATTTGGGATTCATGTAAGTGAAGTTATGAATCTTCTTTCCTTCTCTCTTAGGTGAGCCCCCAAAGATTCATTTTTGTTGGAAAAATTAGCATTTCTGTTCTCAAGGCATAAGTTGGTTTTCCATTTCATGAAAATGAAGTGCCTGATGGCAGTCTGGCCCAGCACACCCTGCTCCCACTGGAACAGGAGTTGGGGTTTCTTTACCAGGACCGAGCTGAGCAAAAGCTTCTACAACTTCATGTGATACAAAATCTGGCAAGGTCTGTGGGGACAACCTACTATGTGGGAACCTTAGGTGAAGAGCTTAAAAGGCAGAGTGTACTTGAGTCAGTGCTGCTGTGGTAAATGTTTTTATCTATATCTGCTATGTGGGAAACGGGTAGAAAGGATCAGAGCAGGCTCTAGGTTTCACATGGACCTCTTATTTCTACACCATACTGCCATTCATCTAGCAAGAAAAAATACTGGTAGGCCACGTATTGCTAGCCCATTTGTTAGTGAATTGCTTTAATTTCTGAGTGCCAAGCAAAGACACCTTCCCACCACACCTAATATTCAGCAGAGTTTTAGTATCAAAACAGAGCAGGGACCTGACTGAAACCCATGCTACTCTTTGCTGCTGAATTTCTGTGGTCAGCAAATACACAGCAAGTGGCAACAATGCACTGGAGCAGTGGCAGCCCCTGGATGAGGCATTGGAACAGTTTCCCCTGAGAAGCTGTGGATGTCCCATGCCTGGAAGTGTTCAAGGTTAGGTTGGATGGGACTTGGGACAACTTGGTCTAGTGGAAGGTGTCTCTGCCCACTGTGGGGGTTGGAAAGAGGTGGTCTTTAGGTGCTCTCCCAACTCAAACCATTTCATGATTCTGTGACCCCCATCCCTCCTCTATCCCACTGCAACAAATGCTACAGACTAATCCCTGTGTAAATAACTCCAGATTTCTGACCAGAGGTTTTGCTTTGAAGAAGGTGCCCTGAGCATTGGACCAGTATGGTCCTTGGTGCATGGAACACTACATCCTGAGCTCACCCTGCATTTCATGTTATTTGTGTTCTAGACTTGTACCACATACCACACAGCTCTTGGCTTGTGGAAACTGCAGTGAGCTACTTAGACCAAACATTGAATTTGGCCCAGTGCTGCAAAGTCCAAGTCCCCATCTGTTCCTGGTACTGTCTTGTCATTGAGGGCTCCTGAAATTTAGTACCTGAATAGCCCAATATTTGGGCTTACAGCCCCTGACTTTTTTGCACATATTTATACCTAGGAGCCATCCTTTAGTCACCTAGTTCTCTCTTTGGTAATGCAGCTCCCATTATTAGCAGGTGGATCTAGGATTAAACTCACTTACATTAGAAGTCTGTAGAAAAAATAGTGTAATGAAAAGAAATTGGCACTCACAGCATGTGATTCTTCTGTATGATCTACCACGAATAAACTGTATCTTAAGAGTGCCCATTTGTCAGAGAATTCTCCAACTTTGGAAATTAGATATCATTACCAACATCTGTTATATCTTGGGACACTGAGCAGACCTCCAGTCTTTCATAATATGTTCCCTAATGCCAATTAAAACTAATGATTTGACATTTTGAAAAGCCTTTTGACTCTTTAATATCTTTTTGACATCTGGCCTTTAAGGAATCTTCTTTCAGACTGTGTCACTAAAAGCACCTTGTTCAGAAAAGCTCATACTAAAAAGGAATTAAAAACATGCCACGGTGTGGGGGATTTTGTTCAAATCATTCTTGTAACTAAGAAGCACTGCTGACCTGTAGAAAAAGGTGTGCTGATTTTGAATGGGATAGAGTTAATTTCCTTCACAGTAGCTGGTATGGGGCTGTTTTGGTTTTGTGCTGGAAACGTCGATAACACAAGGATGTGTTTGTTACTGCTGTGCTGTTTACTGCTGTAAAACTTAAGGCATCACCTGAGCAGCTCTTATAAGCACTAAGGGCCTTTTCTGCTCCTTACTCCACTTGTAAGTGGGCTGGAGTTGCACAAGAACCTGTGAGGGAGCAGAGCCAGGACGCTGACCCCAAGTGGCCAGAGGGATATTCTATAGCACATAGCATCGTGCTCCATATATGAAACTGGAGGGAGAAGAAGAAAGGGGGAGGACATTCACAGGGATGCTCTTTATGGTGTTGGTGGAGGTCCACTCCCTGTATGTGTTTAGAAAAGACTGGACATGGTACTTAGAAGCATGGTCTAACTGACTTGGTGGTGTCTGGTCAAAGGTTGGACACAGTGATCTCAGAGGTGTTTTCCAGCACAGTTGGTTCTGTGAATCTGTGTTTCTGTTTGTCTTAGCAAATCTTAGTGCTAACACACAATGGAGCCCTGTTCTCCTGGGGATGGCTGAATACCTGCCTGGCCATGGGAAGTGGTGAATGAATTCCTAGTGTTGCTTTGCTTGCATGTACAGCTTTTGCTTTACCTGTTAAACTGAATATTCTGATTCTCGCCCCCCACTTACAGAGGGAGGAGTGCATGAAAAGCTATGTGGAGCTGATGGCTGATGTTAAGCTACAACAGGATGTAGATGAGAAAACATAAGAGATGAGTATCAGACACATTAAGACAATCTAAGGATGTCTCCTAGAAACAGCAAGAGAAAGCAACAAAGAAATGGGGAACAACAAGTCTGCTAGCTGTGGGACCAGCAGGCACTGAGGTCTCTGGTTGGGTGGTTAGTTCAACCTTTCTTGCACAACAGAATGAAGTGACTTTGGAGCAGTTTCTGCTTCACAAGGACTTGGCACCATGTTTTACAGCAAACTTGCACAACACTGGTGCCGCAAAAAAGAAAAATGTTACACACTATGGAGCCTAGGGAGAGTTTTGTTACTTTTATGCAGCATGGATGAGGGAGTGAAAACCAGCAGTGAACTGCTCTTGCTGAAGAGCTTTTTTGTCTCCTATTCTAAAATAAGTAAAGAGATCCTGCGGAGCCCAAGCGTTTGGTCTGCTGGAAGACAGCGTGTGCTGTGCTCACTTGCAAGGCAGGACCAACATGAGGAGATCAGGCTGTGGACAGCATTTGAGTAGGTGGGTGTAGCCTGGGCATACTGCTGCATGAGCAATGGGATCTGCTGCTTACTTTGATATGATTGTTCTTCTCATTTTGCTGTATTTCCCCCCACATCTATCCAAGTTAGAATTGGCTTCAATTATGCTTTGTACAATAGACGGTATCTTAGCATATAGTGAAACATCAATGAGCTGGAAGAACTAGCTGGTTTATTACCATGCAAATAAGCTCACTCTTCAAGAAAGAAAACCTTTTACTGGCTCCTTGTGTCTCCAATACTACGATTTCTTCCAAGTCCTATAAATAATGTTTTTATAGGTCAAAGACATATATGTGTGTATATATGTGTATGTCTCTCCCCCACTCTGTTTCACTCTTTCCTGTGCATATTCTACCTGTACGTAAATTCTAAATTCTGCCTGGGTGGCAGTGGACAAGGAAGGCCAGATAAAGTTATTCCACTATTTCTGATATGTTTTAGTGTCAGAGACAGTGTTTGTTTAATAGAAAAATATTATTCTCCTAAAGATGGGTAAAGAGCTGATAATTTATCTGCAAAGCTCTGCTGTAGTAGGTGAACTGAAATATCATGTCCCATATACACTGTTGTATTGCAAAGGCCACAGGCAGTGCTAGAAGAGAATCCTTTGGCTGTTTCCCTCTGTTTCATTTGGGAAGAGGTACAGCTGCCTGGAAGTAGAGGAGGTAAGGTGGCACAGCTGTAGAGCTAGAGGGTTTGTGTATTGGATATGTCAGTGGGTAGTTGCACAGGCATATCTGTGCTATGTGTTTTCTTCTCTGTGTAAATGTGTTATTGAATCCCCAGACACACAGAAATCCCCTCAGCTGTGAAGTGCTGAACCTAGCAGAGTACTCTGGAAATGCAGAAATGTATTTGAGCCATGCTCTTTGCCTTTTCTATACTGACCATTGTCAGAGATGGGTTACTTTCTTGGAGAGACCCCTGACTTGAGCCTGTCATTCTTATACTTTTTTCTTCTACTTTGTTGTGATGTGTTTGGGCTTTTAATTACATGGGGATTTTCTTTTTTCTTTTTTTTTTTCAGTCTTCTGAAGGAAAATAGGTAGTGCCAAAGAGCTGGTGGGAGGAAGACCCTTGTATAAACCAGCAAGGGGGCTATGAATACGATAAATGTTTTAGAGCACTTTTCTATCTTAACTAAGTTGATATACTGGCCAGTAAATGTCTACTGCCTCTGCAGTTTCCATTCTGACATTCTGTGTCAATAATGAGCTGGATTTACAGAGAAATATATCATATAGTAGAAGAGGTGCAGATCCATGCAAAGAAGCTGTAGATGAAATAATATGTTACCATTCAAAGCCCACATTTTCTAATAAAAGACTTGTTTTTCCCTGAAGACAAGTTTAGTGAGAAAAGTAACAGAAAAAATTTCCTCTTGGATCTGAAAATAAAGACGCATTTTGTTCTGAGAGCTCTGGATTCTTCTTGGGATCCAGAGTTAATCAGCAACAGATTTCCTGGAGGAAGAGGAATTTCAATTTCTACGTGCACGAGACTGCACAGTTTGAGGGAATGATGTCCTGCCAATACTGTAGTTTAGAAGTGGGTAATCAGAAACTATTTGAAATGTCCCAGATCTATAAATTACACTGCAGTTCCCTGCTAGCATAAAGATAACACAAGTGTAAGTTAACCCCAGCGTTCCTACTGCTCAGGGATCAAGGGCAATAGAAGAGTTTGAAAGAGCTTGTGCAGCTGCTGCCAGCACTCTGTACTGGCTCAGTGTCTGCTGGGGGAAGGAGTCCACTTCTGCAGTGAGGTGTTTACCAGAAGCGCCCTTCAGAAACAGGTCTCAGCCAAAAACTTGTCTGCAGAGCCTGGAATTACTCCCTTAGCCACAATGATCCCAGACACACAGAACAAACAAAAGCAGAGGTTTGCAGGACTAAAGCATTAGACTCTCTTATACCAAAATTTCTACTGGAACTTGCAATCCCATTGAGACCACCATTAGTTTGGTCTGCTGCTTTACTGACTCACATTCATCAAACAGGTAGGAATCACACCTGGCTTTTTATCAACACACTCCAGATTTGTATTTCTTGATATGCAGATGTACTATATATTAAGCATTGTGTTTTCCAATGCCAAATCAAAACCAAAATTCTTATTAATGAGTAGTGGGGGCAGCAAGGTGTGTACATGTGTGTACATGACATGCATGTGTGACGTGTCACTTGAAGGTGCCTTGGAAGGGACCATGCAGGAAGCTGAGCAGGGCACTTCATCATTTCTGCACAGTCAACACTAAGCTGGGCAGTTCCCATGAACAGGAGGAAAGAGTCTTCATGCCAGCTTCTCTCAGAAGCACAGACACCACAGTGAGGATGACCTGGGGGGTGGCTCGATCAAATCAGGATCTTCAGTCCCCATCACTGTCCTGGGATAACCATCTACATGCCCTCCCTTTCAACAAGCTGAGCACATCTCATTTGATTTTCATTCTGCACAGCTGCTGGCCATGAGGCCCATTTTTGTGCCATTGCCTGGTGGTTACAGATGTGGAGGAATGAATCTTGTCTCAGTTCTTACCTTTGCTTAAGATTTTCATCTTGCAGGAGAGCACCTAATAATGAGGATCCTGTTCTAGGTAGGGTACAGTTTCTACATTTTCCGGTAGAAAATTTACATGCCTAGGCAGTAAAATATAAGATCATTTCTGGAAGTGGGTACTAGAGACTCAGACTATTTTTACCCAAAGGAAAAGCCTACTTGCTACTCCCAAATATTAAGATGAAGAGGTTGCTCAACTTTTCTGTTTCTGTAGTCTATTAATCCTGCATTTTTTTCTACATGACAGCAGATCTTCACAAAGGGATGCAGAGTGCTTACTGGCCAGAACAGATCCTGCAATGAGGTAGCTGCAGACTGTTTTGTTCGTGCTTAGGAAGGCATCAAGCCTGACTCCTTCTGTGTGACTGATCTGCCCAGTGAACTATTATGTAAAAGGAAATATGAGCCTTTCCCCATCTGCTCCTTAAATGAAGGTAGGCTATCAATTCCCTCAGGAGCAGCCCAAGCCAAATGGTGTGTGCTGGGCATGTCCTGGGAATATTCACCCACCTGAGCCCTATAGAAATGTTTAAACATTTTGTTTTTTGTTCAGTTCTGGAATGAGTGTGAGGCTCTTATCAGGGGTGGGGTAATTCTTCACCAGGCCATGGACACAACTACAGGTCCCCGATTAACATAAAATAAAAAAGTATGGCATCTCTTGACTTACTTGACAAATCAAGTGCAGTTTTCAAAGTAACATTTTTAGATTGAAGTGTTTATATTCTACCTAGATCTTAATTCTGATATCCATGTGCATTACAATTTTGAAGTGACAGAACTCAACAGTACAAAGCTCAAAACTGTGAAAGACATAAAATATTTTTGGATCCTACATTTCTGGATCATCAGATTCTGCATTGTACAACGCAGGGTATAGTATTTGGTTTTATTTGGTTAGATAATTATTTTATGTAAAGTGAGCCTATATGTCTAGAAATTTCCCTATTTTTATTTTGAAAAACTGCATTTTGTTTATTTTTTATATCAATTTTTATTAGAAACAACAGGAATTGCTTTCTTTTCAAGACCTCCCCAAACACAGTAAGTCATACTTTAACATTATGGTTCCAATACAAAATAATGAAATTCCAATGTAAGAAAACTACACAAAATGATAGCTAGCAGGAAATTAGTTCTTATTTTACTTCAGTTTACTGGACTTTCAAAGTTGTGGGTTTCTATACCAAATCATACCTGTCAGTGAGAGCATATGACTTTCCATCAGTCTACTACATAGCAATGATAAGAAACACATCCTCACCTTTCTCTCAGTTCTTCCAGCATATCCTGCATTTTGTTTCCAGATTTCTTTTTCTTTCTCATGTCTAGAGGACTGCTGAACATACGGTAAAAAAAAAATGAACATGAAGCCATATAAGTGAATTTACATCATAAAGATAAAATGTTCCCCTAAGGGCTACCAGGAAACCATGCTGCATGTCAGAGGAGGAAGGAGAGGGAGTGGTGGGATCATGCTCATGAGCAGTAATGAATACAACAGATACAAACCTCCTCCTCAACCCAAAGCAGTCAAGGCAAGTGACTGTGCTAATACAAACATTAAAAAGCTGAAAGAACACAGACCCCAAAATTTTTAATTACTTTTTTGGTAGGCAGGAAGCAAGTGCCTTGTTGAAGGTGTTCTGGTCTTCTGAAATTCAGTTCTGTACAAGGTTGCCTGCATTGGCCTAACTGCTGTACAGTACATTCTCAATTGATAGTGGTGCTCTCTGAAATACTCCAGTACATTCCTGACAGTTTCACCAGGAAGTGTTTACCAGAGTGTTCTAGCCAGTATTTTACCTCTCTTAAAAACACTGCCACTCTTCAGCAACCCCATGTTACCAAAGACTGCAAGAAATACAAATTCCCTGTCTAAAACCACTGCCTTCTTGGAGTCCATTTTATCTTCAAGTCAAAAATAAAGACTTAAACAGATCACAAGCACTAACTTATCAATCATCTGTCTTTCCTGTGCCAGGACAAACAGTATTTACTTTCATCCAGAGTATCCTATTATCTGTAAATATTAACTCTGCCAAGTTCTAAGAAATATAAATGGGATTTTTTTTCTACAGAGGCTGAAAGTATTTTATTGTAGTTCTAGTTCTCAGTTATTGGGTTATTTCACACAAAAATCAGCCAGTTGTTTTTAGCTTTCTTGTTATTTCATCAGATGTCACATTTTCTTGCTTTATGGACATGAAATTCATATAATGTGTATGGGATTTGAAGGAAAACTGAAAAATAGAAAGAATTCGCTGTATCAGAATTTAACCTATTTAATAAGCATTGTAATGTTAGCACACACCAAATATTATTGATTACCAAATATTAATCTGGAGTTTTGCAATTTAGTCTTAAAATAGTAAAAAAAATTAACAAAATTTCTAAGCACTGAAGCTAGATACCAAAACCACATTTAATTCAACCTTTAAGACAACATATCAGATACATGTCTGTTTGATAGTTGGGTGTGAACCCCCTCATGTTCCATAAATACAGCACTGCAAACATATTTAAAATATTTATTTTAGTGAAATTCATCAAGATGATTAAATAAATTTGTATCGATCAGCCTTTGCACTTCCTTGTTTTAGCAAGCAGCCTGGTTCAAACATTAGATCTACAATATACTCTTGAGGAGGAAGCAGAAGCCCTTTGGGAGACCGTTCAACCAATTTAACTTCATTCCAAGCTCTGTTATACTTGCCACGAACTAAACTACAGCCAATGCCAATTCTGTCTGCTATCACCTAAAAAAGAAAGAAAAAGTAGTTAATCACAGTTCATTCATGTAGATTCTGTGATATACAGCAAGGCCCATTGATGCTTAAAAACAAAACGAAAGGCCTAGAGCTTTCTTGAAACAGACTTTACATATTTCTCAAGTGTTCCCAATGTCAAATCTTTGTTGTTGGTTTTACGTAGAAAGTGTACGCTTTTAGATATTATTTCTCGCATATCCTATGCACAAAAACTTGAAAAACATTCATTTTAAATCTTTTCAAACACCGATATGCTTGTTCATCAGCCAGTCCTTCAAATCTCAAATGAAATGCAACACTCAAAGTACCCAGCAATTTTTTTTTCCTACTTGGAAGACTTCTGAATAATATTTTGAAGTCTATTCAAGCAGTGAGGTGTAGGCACACTGCACACACATAGCTGGTATGAAATATTAAGTGTAAAAATGTAACATTTTTATCAGTATAAGTTTAGAACTGTTGCTTCACTCCAAAGCACACTCCTTGCTTTTCAGCCCTGGAAATATGGGAAGCAGTGAAATACAAGGCAAGAGTCTGCTAGATGAAACACCTGCGCTTCCTCTGGGCTGCACCATCACAGACAGATATATTATGGTTTCCAGCTACCAAACTGCTTTTCCAACACACATCTGCTGTGAAGGAGTGAAATCCTGGAAGGTTTTTAACTTGTTACAAATGGACATGGATATCCATTGCTTAGAGTGTTGTGGATTTAAGAGAGATGATCCATACCTACAAAAGTTTCTTAGGACAGTGGAGTATAATTAATTCATGCCCTCAGAATGCCATAAAATAAGTTGGAAACTTTCTCTCCCTATGGATACCATAAATTTAGGGTCATACTCTTTATCCTGTGTACTCTTTTCTAGGTCCTTCCTGCTTAATGTGCTAGGCCTTTGTTTCTCTGTTTCCATTCAAGAAAGAGAAAAATCCAGCCAAGGAAAAAGGACAGGACAGGATAACCACACTGGACCAGTACATCTTCATATGAAGAAATAAATAATAAAACTTCCCAGCTTCTTGTAAGAAACTAGAACATAGAAGCTGTTATATACTATCACAGAATACTGGATAGATACCAAATAAAAATTGTCCCAACAAGTTTACATTTGCATCATGGAAAAAGAAGAAAGCTGCAAAATTCAATATTTTACAGTTTACAGAAATTTTAAAATGTTTTGACTCCAGTCAAATACTTTGCCTTTTTGCCATTTATCAAGTATTCTGCTGATATCACCTAAGACAATTTAATGACTACAAGAATGTTTACAGAAAGAAGCGATGCTGGCTTTCATTCACTGGGAAATCAACTTTGCTGTTGAAAAATTATGAAACTGTACACAAAAGATTTTACATTAATATAAATACTGTATTATACTGATGCAAATATACTTTGTTTAGATTATCTATTTAACAATATATTATGTTGCAAAATAAATGATACTGTACCTTAAAAAGTAAAGCTCTGTGATAGAACGTCCCTCTTTTGATTTTCCCAATAGGCACAATGTTGCTTTTCAGTTCAAATTCTATTTCACTCATGTCAAGTTCCCAGCAGAAGTTATGTAGTTGCTCTCTTTCAACAGTACCACCCATCTTGTCTGCAACAAACCTGTTCCGAATGAATGCAGGGATCAATTACGTCTATAATTCCTCTTGAATTTATTGCAAAAATGTAGCACAATGAAATGTTTACAAGCAAGAAGTGAATGACCTTTAAGAGTGTAATATTTTTTCTACGTTTGCTTAATTTTCTTAATTCAGTAATTATATTTTAAATATGCTTACTGATAAATACAGATAACCATAACTCATAACAAATTCATATTTGTCAAAGACCTAAACCAAGGTGCAAAAGCAGAGATTCTGGAAAGGTGT
Organism: Certhia americana; assembly: GCA_018697195.1. Taxonomy (NCBI): domain Eukaryota; kingdom Metazoa; phylum Chordata; class Aves; order Passeriformes; family Certhiidae; genus Certhia; species Certhia americana. The sequence goes on from CM031858.1 coordinate 17,386,813, forward strand.
AGTGTAGGCACAAAGTCCTTAGAAAAAAATCATCAATAATTATGTAATTACTGAGGAAGTAATTACAAGAGCTGATGTTCATGTTTACAGGTAGCAGATCACGTGAGTTACATATTACAGTCCCCAGACTCATCATTTGTTTGAAATAGTAATAAAGGCATGAGAATATGTATGATAAAAATAAAGCCATAAGTAATGACCCCATAAGAAAGCAGCTATATTCATTGAACATACTTATCTTCTACATGTGCTTTCCTATATTGAAGCCAGTCTTTTGGGGGTGAGCGGTATTTATCCATTAAAACAAATGGCTCAGAAACAGAAGTAGATCAGAACTCACCGTCAGTGCAAGCTCTGCCAAAACCATGTCTTTTGGGGGACTGTGCATGCACAGGACCAGGCCCTGGTTTGTTAGTCTCCCCATACACACACACCCCTTCCTCTCCCCTGTGCAGGGTTGCTGTATGTAAAGACCTTTGTTCCCCTCGGTGTCTCAGCCACAGGCACACGGGTTACTGAGGTCTCTCACTCTGGACAAGATGATGTAGAGCTGACATGAAAATCACAAGCCATTGCTTCAAACAAAGGGAGCTAAAACCTGCATGCCCTCCTCTGCAGAAGCAGTGAATGTGTTCCTCTGCCCAGCACAAGCAAGGCAATGTCCAAGGCCTCGCTTTCCAAAACTGAGAGTTGAGGAAGCATTGGTTGCAATAGCGGGCACACAGGGAGCTATCACCAAGCCTGTCAGACAGGCTGTCTTGAATCTGGGAATTACTGGGTGAAGTTGAGAAAGCACAGGGCTCGAGGCAGTCCCTTGTGCTGTGTTTGCCCATGGCCAGCCCGCATCAAAGACAGCAATGCTGCCCCAGCCACCACGTTCACCACCACACAAAGGTGTGCTGTGTTTGTTCCAAAGGAGACATCAGGCATTACTGATGTCCCCTCGTCTAGCCTGACCGCCTCTGCAACGAGCACAAGAGGAACTCTAGGCTGTCAGGTTGCTGGGGATGCTGCGGCTGTCTTCTCCCCCACTCCCTATTCAACAAATGCTATTCAGGCAGCCGCCTGAAATGGAACACAGACAAAATATCCCCACAGAAAACATTCTACTTAAATTTCCCATGATTGTTTCACTATTGTGTGTCTGCAAGTATTTCAGTGGCATGTTAGAAGAAGATTTAAAAGAGAATTTTATGGATTCCACCTTGAGAAAGGCAGCATGATTTATACACATCTGGATAGTTAAGGATGAATATCTGTCCTGTCAAATTCTGCAATCAATGGAAAATTCATTTCTCATATCACATTAGACGACTTCATTAAAAATGAGAGTTAGTAAAAGCAACAAATTTTGTGAGAATAAGTGGGATCTGACACCAAACTCTCCAGATTCAGTAGGCAGCCTGGAAACTGCTAAGATATAAAGGTTAAAGTATGGAGAAGATGAAAACAGACACACTGCTTGGAGGTGACAGTGATTGGTGCCCAAGCTGAGTAGCCAGTGTAACTAATGAATCACTTGATACCAACAGTGTGTACATGCACTATTACAATATTCTGGCACTATTAAATCATCAGGATATTAATTACAAGAGCACTTAAAAGCTATATTAGAAAACTTGTCTTTATGCTTTTGGCTTTATAGAAAACAAATACAACAGAGTTGCTGTCCCAAGGGTTTCCAAAATCAAGTAGGCAGGAAAAATGGTAGGAGAAAGAATGGACATGATACATATAACTTGCAACCATCTTGACTGTTAGATTTGGGTTCTAACAATGTTTTTAGGCTTGCAAAACTTAGGTCTCTGGGGCACCATGATGATGTAGGTGCTATATGCTGCTGATGTGTTCACTGGAAAGAATCAGTACAGATGTATAAATGTTAAAAAGAACCTGAAATTGTCTATAAGAATTTTTTCTTTTAAATGAGAAATTGATACTCTTTTGTTGCAAGTGATACTTTATTTTTAAATACATTAAATGAATTGCAACAAAATTAGAAAAAAGAAGCTTAAAATCTAAATATGTCAATATTCTGGGCCAAAGCTGTATTGGATTCCACTTCAGCACAGGAAAACACCTATTTTGAAAAAGTTGACCTTGGATAAGAAAACAGTTATTTTACCAATTCAGCTTATAGGAATACGATTTGGTACTCACCGTGCAAGAGCCACAACCTGTTCCTGGATAGTAGTTAGTGGTAGAATTGTTTTGGAAGCATCATTAATGTAATCCATTAAAATTAAGTCAGGTGGTGGTAGCCAACTGGAATTTTCTAGAATTGTTTGCTGCTGGACTGTAGATGTAACTTGAATACCTTCTTTTGATTTTTCCTCCTCTTTTTTCCCCTTCCCTTTTCTTACATAGGGAAAAAAAACAGAACAAGAAACACTTATCTAGAATACTGTAATCTCTAAAGTTCAAATTCAAATACATTAGTTCTCCAACAGGACATTTAGATAAATTGCTTAGGGAGAGGTGGAAGGTAGGAGACATCTTTTCTCTTGATAACAAATATCCAAAATCTACAAAGATGTAGGGAACACTTGTGGAACACGCCCTCAGGAGATGGTTAGGAACAAATGCCAGTAGCTCCATATTAACATTGTTGTCAATTCTCATTTTATTTTTACTTAACAGCTCTGATATGCCCTTCCCATGTATGGATTATATAGAGGAGGAGACACTTACCTACTATATACATATAGGGATATAGGACATATTTTCATGGGGTTTAGTTCTGTATGGATATGAACTAAAAATCATGAACTCCAATGCATTTTTACTTAATAAAAAGCTGGTCTTCAAATAAAGGAAAAAATGGTACCAAAAGCACAGCCAAAATCTTGACAGGACATTCCAAAAGACAGACTCTGTACTTGCAGGTTCAGGTGCTTCAAGCATTATGCAAACTACAGCATGGCTCATCAGAGAAGGATTTTATAAGTCTGTGTTTTTGCTGACTCTTTTTCATTGCACATGCTTCATATTTAACTAATGCTCAGGATCTGAAAAATTACTATGACCCTAAACAGGCATCTTAAGCACCCAGCAGAAGTATAAATGAAATTAATTGTTCTGCTTAAACTAAATACTGTGCATTTCACAAGTTATGCAGCAACTATAAAATCAGTACCAGAGGTATTATTAAGGTCTTATTATTAAGTACCAGAGGTATTATTAATAATACCATAGGTATTATTAAGGTCTATACAACCAGAGAGTTTAGGATCTTTCATTTGTGGGAACTCATGAAACTAATGTTCTATAAGAACTATGTCTTTTTTCAGCATCAATACTGAAAATTTTTACTGTGAAATACAACAGAACTTCTTTCCTTCATTTAACAGTTCTGGCTTATTTTTAAAAATCTATAATACTTCTGGTGATCTTGGAAGGAAAAAGAAAAAAAGAAATAAAGGACCACTAGAGTACATGGATCCAGGACACATTATCATTATTGCACGCTCTTCAAATTATTCTTAAAATTTATACTATGAATAGCCCTCTTAAGATGGGAGGCATTGAACAAAGCGAAAGGGCATACACCATTATCAGTAGTTGAATTCAAGCAATTTGTCTTCAGAATACTTTGCAAACTTTTCTTTAACCTATTGAGATTTACCATATTCACAAAAAGCCCTTTTCATAGGTATTACAAAGCACATTATTTTAGGAGGATAACCAATTAAGATTTAATCTTAAAATGATAGAAAATTCACCACCCTCTTAAATAAACTGTTCTGGTTATTAATTACACTTACACTTGGAAAAAAGCAGACAAACAGTTTTCTTTATCTAATTTGACTCTATAGCCAGAGAAGCTTATGATTCTAGATTAAATAGCTATCTACTTATCCATTTATCCATTTATACACTATGGTTAAAAATACCGTGTTTAAAAGTCAGAATTATTCCCAACTCTCTGGTGTCCAGTTTAGGAGGTTTTCAAAAGAACAGCATTTACAAAGGCTATAATTCTTGTTTCTTCACCATTTTCCCTTTTCCCCCTTTTTCATTCTATCCTCCCAGTACTTTTTTTTCTCTATGAGAAGGGCACCGTTAAATTACAGTGCTATAGGAGAATTTGTTTCTCTTCCTATCTATTGACTAATAGATAGGAATTGATTCTAATGACTCTAGAATCACACTTATTCTCCTCCTTTCCAATTTTCAGGAACAAAACACCTGAGAGAGATGGGTTTGAACAGTGTTTTGTTTGGGTTTTTTGTTGCTGCTTATTTCTCTCAGGTATGACTATGTTCTGGTCCTTGGTGGAATAGCTGATTTAAGGTTGTCTTCCACCCTTCCACCTTACTCCTCAACTCTTCAGTTCATTGTATCTGTCTAATCCTTATCTCATAAGGAACTGTGGAGCTGCTGTCTTACAGCTCAGTGCTATAACTGGTAACCACTACAGGAGACTTCTACTGTCTTTTTTCCCGCCCTCTTTTTTTTAATTCCCATTTTCCTACCAGTGGGAATTGTGACATCAGAAAAAAATCACTCTCATTTCTGAGAGCTGTCTTCCCAGATGTGAGACTACTTGCTGTGAAAGCTGAGGAATATTGCAGAGGAGAGCTCATGGCACTTTAATAGGTTCAAAGCTGTTTCTGATTCTTTGCAACTTTAGTACTAGAGTCCAACAGGTCACCAGAGCATCAGCCAGAGGAAGAAGGCAGCCAATACAATATTCTACCATCAAAAAGCAGCCATGACACCTATTTTGTTTCCCATTCTGCATAGCTTAAATATTCTGGTTATCTATTGAAAAAGAACAAATGAGTATTGTGAGCTATTTCCTTAAATGCAGTACTGAAACATAAGGTGGAATAAATACACATTTATTAGTCTACTAAAATCTTTTAGCGCAGTGAATGTGTATAACAGATATGAAAGTGCCTGATTAAAAATGTTTCTGCCAATGAAAATATATGTCAAACTATCAACTAGGCACTTCCTCACATCTAATTCAAACATTTCCATCCAGCAGAGAATTACAACTGCCCTTTCTCTTGGCTTTCAACTGTGGTTTATATAAAGTAGTATCACTTTTTCAAAACAATGGTTTTAAACAGTGTTCAGTAGTACTTTGCAAAATAATGATGAACAGAAACATATGATCAAAGGAAAAAATATGTAGGAAAAGGTCTAAGCATGTTTGAGACTTGGAGTCAGCTACTGACCTTCAAGTAACTCCCATATATCTCACAAATTAATAATAATAATGATGTATGAATTATGGATTCAAAATGAATGACAATGGGGCTATAAATCATACAACTTGATCATGACATTCAAAAGCAATTATTTCACACTTGAAGAAAGGAGTCCTTGTACCCCTGCAAGGTTTACTATGGGAAATTGAGGCAGGTATTTGTTTTTTCTAAAGAAATTTTTTTTCTTTTCGAAAGAGTTATAGTTGCAAACAGAGCAGTCATTTACACTGTAAATGACATAAAATACACGAAAAAATGTATAAAATACATGAAAAACAGAGAAGTATTTACACTGTAAATGACATAAAATACATGACACAACTGTCCAAGTGTATCCTCATCACACATTGTAATAAACAAATGTATTATCTTGTCAGAACAGGTCCCTCAGCTCCTGAGACTATACAAAATGGGCTATGGCTACAGCATCTTCTAAGGTGAAGGAACTCCCCACTGGAGCAGAGAAAACATATCTGGGGCTCACTATCTCCCCTTGCCTCTGCTCCCTTTGAGTAAACTGGCATAGGCACAGTGGGCCATGAGCAGAGCACGTGCGGCAGCAGGAGGACCTGCAAGGAAGCAGAAGCTGGGACAGGCCTCCTAAGGCATTCAAGCTGCTCTGTCTACTCTGGTGCATCCTAAAACAGGAACCTTCCACAATGCAATTCATACAATCCATTTCAGGTATCTACCATAAAACAATTTAAACTGAATTTCAGAAGTGCATGCAGTCCAAATAACTGGTCAAATGGGAATATCTGCCTTATAAGTCAGTAACTTTTGGATAGAATAGTCTGACAATTTGGGTCCTGATTTAAGTCAAAACCTCAAGCATTCACAAACAGGAGCTATTATCTGTCAATAATTTGCATGTCTGTAACAACAAGTTGATACAATTCAAACATATTCAAATATAACTCAAAGTATAACACTTTGAGCCTTTTTCTCTAGTGCTGCTTTTGCTGAGTGAACACCATTGTCCAGGTAACTTCTGTTTTTCCTCTATTGGAGATACCACTGAATTGTTGAGATCAAAAGCAGGTTTCAATTTTGTCTCAATTTTCTTTTCATTTCTAAAGCACAGATAAAAATGTACACAGCAATATACCAGCAGTGTCAGAAATTAGCCATTATCTCTGTCAATAAAACACCTGTGCAGACAGTAGTGTATCACAGTTCACGAATGAGCTCCAAAATAACAATTGGGAACACAGTACATCAGCTCCTACAACAGACATATAATTTCTCCTTTTTTTTCCAACTCTGCAGCACTTAACATTTTATAATGTCCACCACTGACTAGAACTCACAGCCCTTAGCCATTGCCAAAGCTCCCTTTTCCATAAAGAAAGGAAAATTAGGAAGTCAGAGGACTGGGACCCACAGAAACCAGCATGATAATTGGTCAGCTCACTAAGTTGGCTGACAGAAAAGCCAAGGACAGTTGTAGGTTGTATCACATTCCTCTCAAGGACTAGAGACTGTTCCATTGATGGCAAGGAAGCTCTATTTGGACTGTTTTCAGATTCGCCTGGAATCAGGCATGTACACATGCCTTCTCCAGAAGGCACTGTTGTGGTCATGAATGTCCACATGAATGTACACATGTCTACATGAATGTCCACATGTCCTGCTGTTTTACAGGAAGGTCATTTGGGAGACCATGGCTCAATTTCCTTCCACAGGAACAAAATACAGGTTAAGTATTTTATATTAGACAAGGACTGGTGAGAGTAAGGAGAGTTAAGTACCTGAACAGTTCAAGTAAAAAGACCTGTTCATTATACCTCATCATTAGTGATCAACAACAACAAACCACAAAGAGACTGCTAAACCCCAAATATCTTGTGGCCAGCTATCTGCAGGTGTGAGGGACAGACTCAAATCTTCTTTCTATAAAAGAAGGAAATTAATTTTCCATTACAAGAGTACACCTTGTGTATCTCTTCATGAAGAAGAGACATGAAGAGACATCTCTTCATGAAGAGACAGACTGCAGCACTGTACCTAGTGTATCATATGGACCAGGACAAGCACTGCAAGAGTGAAGCATTTTTAGGCTAGTTGCCTAAAAAGCAGGACAGTTCTTCTCATCTTTTAGTCATCGGTCAACTGCACTGGAAGAGATTTAATCTAGAAATAAGGGGGCATGTAGACAGTGTAGGAACATTTTATGGGTTTAGGTTTTAAACTGAGAAAGAACTTCTACTGTAATTTCCCTGTGTCTTGGTTGTCAAGTTGTAAAATAACAGTATTTCACTGCTTCCAAGGGATAATGAAGGGAAAAAAGAGCAAATAAGTGTGAGCTGTTCAAATACAGCATGGGAAGAGAGGACAAATAATCACTAAGACAGACAAAGGAATATTACTGCAAATAGCAGGTTAAAGAAGGACTCCAGAATTATGTTTAACATTGTGTTTGTACTCCATTCAGAAACTGTCGCTATTTTCAGTCAGACTTCTATTTCTAGTGTTAGCGCAGTAAGAGAACATTGACAACTAGTAAATCTGAGAATCATACCTTGTTTTTTCTCTGCTGTTTTTTCTTGTAACAGGCGGTAGTGCACCTTGTACCCTCTCTACAACACTGAAACAGAATAAGATATTTTTGCATGCTATATGCAGAGTTAATATTTGCATGTGAAGCTATGAAAATGGAATTTGGATTTTAAAGGACAATAAATATATTCATAGGTGGTATATAAGTGAAAGAAATAACAGAACTACTAATAAACCAGGCATTAATTCAAGGATCAAAAATGAAGTATGGAATCACAGAATGACAGAATGTGCCGAGCTGGAACGGACCCATCAAGACCATCATATCCAACTCCTGGCTCTGCACAGAAAGAACCACCCCCAAGAGTCATGCCATGTGCCTGAGAGTGTTGTCCAAATCCTTCTTGAACTCTGCCAAGCTTGGTACTGTGATCGTTTCCCTGGGCAGCTGTTCCAATGCCCAACCACACTCTGGGGGAAGAACCTTTTCCTAATATACAACCTAAACCTCCCCTGACACAACCACAGGCCATTCCCTCAGGTCCTGTCAGGTCACCACAGAGAAAGGTTCAGTGCCTGCCCCTCTTATTTCCCTCATGAAGAAGTTGTAGATGCCATGAGGTCTCCTCTCAGTCTCCTCTCCTCCAGGCTGAACAGAGACCTCAGAACAGGCTGAACAAGTGACCTCAGTCTCTCCTCACACACCTTCCCCTCAAGGCCCTTCACCATCCTCATGGCCTTCATTTGGACAGTCTAACAGTTACAACTTAATGACCTTTTTATATTGTGGCACCCAGAACTGCCCCCAGCACTCGAGGTGAGGCTGCTCCACTGCAGAGCAGAGTGGGACAATCCCCTCCCTTGCCCAGCTGTGCCTGATGCCCCAGGACAGGGTTGGCCCTCCTGGCTGCCAGGGCACTGCTGGCTCATGTTCAATTTGACATTGACCAGGTCTCTTTCCATGGCACTGCTTTCCTTCTCATTCCCAGTCTGTCCATACATCCAGGTCTGCCCCATCCCAGGTGCAGAATCCAGCACCTTCCCTTGCTGAACTTCATGTGGTTGGTGATTACCCAGCCCTGTGACTTGTTCAGGTGTCTCTGCAGGGCCTTTCTGCCTTTGAGAGAGTGAACAGCTCCTGCCAGTTTTGTATCATCATTGAACTTGTTTAGTGTCCCTTCCAGTGCTGGGTCCAAGTCATTGACGAAGTTGTTGATGAGCACAGGGCCGAGGATGGAGCCCTGTGGAGCCCACCAGTGACAGGTCCCCAGTCTGAGGTCACTCCATTCACTGTAACCCTTTGTGCCTGACCTGTGAGCCAGCTGCTCACCATCACATGATGTGTTTATCCAGCTGTGAGCTGGACATCTTGTGCACAAGGACACTGTGAGAGACAGCATTGAAAGCTTTACTGAAATGCAAAAATCTCATTAAGTCAACTGGCTCTCCTTGATCAACCCCATGATCAACCCCATGGGTTACCTTGTCACAAAAGGAAACCAGGTTTGATAAGCAGGACTTTCCCTCAGGAGGCTGTACTGGCTGTGCCCTGTGACTGAGTCGTCTTCCAGGTGTTTTTCAATTCCTCCCAGAATAATCTTTTCCATAACTTTACCAGGCACTGGGGAAGTAAAATTAACAGGCCTGCAGTTTCTGGGATACTTCTTCACACACTGCTTGAAAATCAGGACATTCATCAGCTTCCAGTCATCTGGGACTTCTCCATATTCCCAAGACTGCTCAAAAATCATTGAGAGAGGCTGTGCAATAACATCATCCAGCTCTTTGAAGGTTCTTGGATGAATCCCACCAGGCCCCATAGATTTGTAGGAATCCAGCTGGAGCAGCATATCTGGCACAATTTCAGGGTTGACTGGGAGTTGATCATTGTCCCAGTCATGGTCCTCCAGCTCAGGGCATTTGAGTCAGGGCACTTGATCCATCATCCTTGTAGAAGACACAGGCAAAGAATGTATTAAACACCTCTGCCTTGTCTCTGACCTCATTTGTTTGGAGAACACCTTCATCCTGTAATGGGATGTTGTTTTTACACTGTCTGTTGCCATTAATATATTTGAAAAAACTCTTTTTATTGTCTCCCCCAGATTTGGCTATCTTTAACTCCAGCTGAGCTTTGGCCACACGAATTTTCTCCCTTCAGTGGCCAGCAGCATCTCTGTTTTTCCCTTGTCACCTGACCTCACTTCCACTGGGCGTACACCTTCCACTTTTGCCTTACTTTTAAGAGAAGATTCCTGTTCAACCAAGATGGCCTTCTACCTTGTATGCTTGACCTCTGAAATTTGGGAATTGCCTACTTCTGTGCCCTAAGTAGGTGATGTTTAAAAAATGACTGACACTGAGGGATGCCAGCATCTGCAAAAACATGTTCCCACAGGATCTTACTTAGTAATTCTCTGAGCAGTGTGAGGTCTGCTCTCCTCAAGGCCAGAGTTGAAGTTTTAGCATTTTTCCTTAACAGAGATTTTAAACTCAATTGCTTCATGTTCACTGTGGCCAAGACAGCTTCCAATCTCCACTTGCTCACAAGATCCACCCTGTTGACAAGGAGGAGATCAAGGAGGGCATCTTTCCAAGCCTATTCCATAGTTGTCATCCAGGTTTTTACAAATCTTCTGGCCTGGGTTGTACCAGCTGTGTGATGTTCCCAGTTGATTTCTGCCAAATTGAAGTCTCCCATAAGCTCCCATAAGTTGACTTGGAAGAGTCCCTTAGCTCCTCAAAGAATAGTTCATCATTGTCCTGTCCAGGAGGTCTACAGAGGACTCCCATGATGGCATCTGCATTATTTGTTTGCCCCTTGATTCTTCTCCAGAGGCTCTCCATACATTCTACCCCTTCCATCACATACAGTGCCATCTCTCCTGCCCTGCCAGTCCCTCCTGAAGAGCCTGTATCCATCCAACAGGGCACTCCATGCACAGGACTCATCCCACCAGGTTTCACTTATGCCAGCAATGTCAAATCTCTGGGACTGTGCCAAAGCCTGGATTCCCCTTGTTTGTCCCTCATGCTGGGTGCATTAGCCTGGAAACATTTCCGGTGTGGTACATTGTAGCCAACACCTCCTGAGGCAGATGGAGGGATCCCATTAGTGCTCCTTTCCTCTAGTTTTGACTCCCCATCCCATCACTCATCACCAGCCAGCCTGGCTTTGTCCCTTTCCCCCTTCCAGGCTGGTTTAAAGCTCTGCCAATGAGCCCCATCAGCTCCTGTGATGGAGCTCTTTTTAACTTCTGAGATTGGTGAATGCCCAATGATGAACACAAATGTAACTGGGGAGTAAGGCTGCTGCCAACGTGCAATAGCTAGAAGCTGCATCAAAGTCAAAGAATGAAGACCTGATAGTTAAAGACAGCTCTAGGGATCAACAAAGAGCACGGAAGTCTAATTTGTCACAGATATTCCCAGACATCTTTATGGTGTCATATACAAGCTTAAAAGGGAAGCTAATGATACCGTAACCCAAATATGTGATGTGTTGACAGAGAAGAAATTTTTGGACTTGCAAAATATTGGTAGAGCGATCTTTGATCTGTGAGACTGTTTACAGGAAATGGCTCCCACTTAAACAAGACCAATACCAACTTCCTGCATTCAAATCTAAGAAGATTTGTTAGGCTGGCTTCAACTTAAACAGAGAAGAAACGGACACAGGTTCTTTATCAAGCCTGAGAGCTTAATGCTTGGCTTTGTCCCACCCCTTGGAATGATGTGCTTAAAATTCATGCATTTGTCTGTACAAGAGGACCATCAAATCATAGGTTACATTGTCAAATGTTGATATTCAGCTCAGATGACATAATTATTATAGCAGATGACAAGCTTTGTTACAACTAATAAAACACTGGGTGTCCCATCATAAGGAATCACAGAGTGTTAAATGAATGAGTCATCAAGGCTAAGATAAATAAAGCAACTCGACTGAATAAGCTATTTTCCAACTTCTTATTTTATAAAATACACATATTTTGCCTCCTAGGACATAAAAGCACTGAGCTGGGAATAAAATAGATGTCACTATATGTGTGTGTGGACAGATAGATACACAGAAAGAAGGAAAGAGAAAGGAAAGAGAAAGGAAAGAGAAAGGAAAGAGAAAGGAAAGAGAAAGGAAAGAGAAAGGAAAGAGAAAGGAAAGAGAAAGGAAAGAGAAAGGAAAGAGAAAGGAAAGAAAAAGGAAAGAGAAAGGAAAGAGAAAGGAAGGAAAAAGGAAGGAAGGAAGGCAAGAAGGAAGGAAGTATGTACAGAAAACAGTGAAAACCATTAAAAAGGTGAGCTATTACAACAAATGCTAGTAGATCTAATATGACTCACATTTCTTGGGGTATAGTGTTAATGAAGATTATTGCTCGACGGTCAGTAAGCTCTTGCTTGCTTAGTTCTTCCAAAGACAAAAAATTCCCTCCATGTTTTATCTACGAAAAAAATAGCATAAAATATAAGGTGTTCTGCTCAGTTAAAGATGAAGGTAAGTAATATATTTAAAAGATGCCTAAACAGTAATATAAAATTCCTAATCTAAAATTCCATCTTAGACTAAAGACTGTGTAAGAACTTATAAAGCCATTCAAAATATCTGAAATTACTTTCTTCTTAATTTGAATTTTCTTCATCAATTTTTCTTAGAAAAGATTGTTCATTAATATTTTTAGCTTGCAGTTATCGGTTTGAAGCATTCCAAACAGTTCCAGAATAAGGAAATGTTCCTGCTGCTGAAGGCTTTACAACACAGGATGGAATTATCAAAAGAAACCAATTTTCAAAAGCAATCAAGTGCTTTAAGAGCAGGTATTTCACTGATTTTCAGTAAGACTGGTATTTCTAATTCATCTGGGTATTTTGAGAAGTTCTTAGATTTAAATTGAGCACAGCACTAATAAGTGATACTGGAGTCAGCCTTTATAAACAAACACTTCTTTTATGAGAGAAAGGGTCGTGACTGAGGTAAAAATATGAACTCTTTGCTTTTGTATGTAAAAATTAACAAGCAAAATGTCCATAGGTCATATAATGTCAAGTTAGCATTAAATGTACAGCAGAAAACAGAACAGAAAAACAAAAGTTTGAGAAAGGATCTGGAAAGGTCTGAACAGCTCAGATAGGATTGGGAAGGTCACAGCCAGGGAATACCATGAAGATGAATTCATCCATTAAGAAAGATAATCAAAAGAGATCTGTATAACAGCTGTGAAATTTCAGGACAAGAAAACAAAGTATTTTCTGTAACCAGATTTTGGCTGTTGCTACAGTACTCTTTCTAAATTAAGAGGAAAATTTTACTCTTTCTAAAGAGAGTAATTTATTCAGAATAGCTTACCTGACCACAATCATAGAATCCATTGGTAATGAAATTACTTGATGATAAATATCCCATCCGGCTGTACTTTTGTGAAAGATGGTTATCAAGCAGCTTTTCCAGAGCAGCTTCACTAAACTTATTTTTACGCTTTGTTGACAGATTAATTTCTTCTAGGATGTCTAAAGCACTGATAAACAAAATAAAAAGGCTTAATTCATCATTAAAATACTAATTAAATGTTATTTTACAGCTCAGAGTTAGTTTTCAGCATAACCAAGGCCAAGATAGATTCACTTCCAAGTGCTGATCCTCTGGGCCAGGAAGGAGTGTCTGTGCTGCACAGAATAATTTCTTCTCTAGGGATAGAAAACACTGTGTTCAGTACTCAAAAGCAAAAGCAATTCCTTTAGGTAGTTAAATGCTACCTAAAGAAATGCAGACAGGATGCCACAACCTTTTGTCTAGAAGCATGTTATATACCATAGAGAACTTGGGGAAAAAAAAATGTAAAAAGAATAATGATCAGAGCTGACCATATGATACAGTCCAGGCAACCTCTCTCCCTCTCTCTTTCTCTTTTTTCAGCTGCAAGGCAATTTGCAGATTCAGCTGTGCATTATGCAATGTGTGAATCCTTCTGGCCTAGGACTGTTACTGTGTTTGGGGGAGCACAGCTGGTAGATATTTTCTAAACATGAACAAACATGGAAACATAAGGAGTTGTATCAACACCACCAGAATGGCAGAATTTTTGCAGCATGGAGACAGAAACACATAGTAATCTGGGGACATGGGAGGACAGGAACTAATTTCCTAAGCTTTTTCTGGTGGTGAAATCCACAAACTGACAACTTTTGACCTGAAAAACTTAGGGAAACCTCACTAAGAAAAGAAAGGAAACTGAATCAGGAGAACATTGCATACTGAGGTTCTAGAACTGTTCAGGAATTGAAAAAAAAACCAAACCAAACCAAAACCCAGAAAGAAAGATGGTATCTTCATATGTGTGTGTAAGAGTATATATTCAAATTTCTACCTGTGTGTGACTATGCACACATGCAGATAATTCTTCACATGGCAAGGAATCAATTTTATATATGCACTATATAGATATATTTCTGTGAACTATAGAGAGAGCCTCAGCTGGACATCTACAATGTAGTCTTCTGAAGGGATGAATTCAGATGAATTCCAGAGAACAAGTTTTTCAGGCAAGGCAAATGACATCCTTTTCTTACAGAAGAGAGCAGTGGGAGAAGATGGTGTAAGAGCAGTTCAGGCTGTATGTCTACAGCACATTGCAGACAATCAGCAAATAACACAGGGAACAATTTTTAAGGGAGAAATGAATAAAGAAAGGCTAATGTGTACAGCAGGGTCTAAATCAAATGACATTGCAGGCACAATAGCACATTACCCTCATATGGAACAAAGACAAGCCAAAAACAGGCAAACAAAACCCCAAAAATTCTATGAAGAGATGAAAACAAAACAAAACAAAACAAAAAAAAAAAAAAAAAAGAAGGCAGGAATTAAACAGAAATGGAAATACTGACACTTCCAACAGAGTAGAAGAAGTAAGGGACAAACCCAAAAGATGCACAGGCAAAGTGAGACACAACTATTCAGGGACTGAAACAAAAAGAAATGTTTCATATTTCTATATTTCATATGAAGAAAATGTAGGTCTATTGCTCCATGTGAGAAGAAAACTCTTGAAGGGTGATAGCACATAAAAGACTGAAATGTCTGATGCCTTTTTTTGCTTCAGTTTTCATAGAAAGGTTTCAACCAGATGCCTGGCAGTAATATTAACAAGGAAGTAAAAACAGTAGTCTTAAAATGTCTAGGATAAATTTGAGGAGTCGAAGTTAGCAGTCCCTGAGGACACTTACCTCGTGCACTCTCTGAATTTGCAAAAGCAACATTGGAACTATATATAATTGTATTGGAAAATTCTAGTCTAAATGGCTGGAGAGTGGAGAAAGGCAAAGATAGTATCCAGTTTTGAAAAAACTATGAACAAAGAAATTATAACAGAGATCATTCAGCGAAATTTCAGTGTCCAAAAAACACCATATCAAAAAAACCCCATCAGTTGGCAAGCAACAAGAGATAAGAAATAGCCATTATGTGCTTGTCAAGAATCAGTCATGAAAAGTCAATCTAATCCTTGCAGCAATAGGGTCATTGACTTAACATATAGGCAGAAGTAGATGTGAGATATGTGCTGAATTTGAGATACAGTTTGGCTTTTATATGTCTTTTCACTTATTTGTTCTTGGATACTCGTGAGCTAGTCAGGGAAATATGATCTAAATGAAAATAACATGAAGTGCCTGACTATTTGAAAAACTATACTTAATGTATTATCAATAATATTCTGTCAAACTCAAAGGACACATAAGTTAGAGTCCTGCCTTGATACTGTCACAAAAAGAGATTAAATAAGAACAGTGCCATATGCAAGACAGAGAAAATATTTACTGAGCTTTATTTGATGATGGTATGACCTCACCTAGGTACCTCATCCAGGCTGGGAGATCATAATGGCATAAAAAATAGAGAAATTCAGAGATGTGTGATGAAATGATACAAACAGAACTTGTCAAACATTTCTCCTTTGTCATGAAAAATAAACAGAGAGGAACATGAAAAATGAGAGAATTCAGTGAGTTAAATTGCTATAAAAAGGGATTATTCAATCTCACTGAAAGCATGACAACATGATTTGTTTTAAATTGAGATACCCCTTCCAAGTGTAAGGATATTCCAGCACTGGAGCAAAGGTTACCTCAGAAAGTTGCAAAACTCCCTCAGGACCAGTATTTACCCAAGCCAAAATATTTCAGCATACCTTATTCAGACTTACACTAGGATAGATGGGTAATATCACCTTTGAGGTCCCCTCCTGATCTGAATTTCTGAGAGTCTCAGAAATTCCATCATAGATGGATTTAAAGCATCTGTGCAGTCACCAGAGAACTGCCCAGCAGAGGGAGCAGGGCAATTACATATATTTTAATTTAACAGTAACTAAGAGTTGTCTTATCTGAGGAGACCTGTGTCATAATTCTTATAACCTAAACCAGCTTTTGTAATTCAGATATTAATAAATGGAATTGGGAGTTTCTAAGAAAGAATAAAACAGAGCCACTTTCTCATGACACTTCAGCACACCTGCAGTTAACTGGAGCTTGTAAATCAAATCTAGCCTGTGTGCAGTAAATACTATTTACTGTACATTAAACTTAGCCTGAAACCTTTATTTCAGTTTCAAATGTATGCACTGTACTCCCTAATATTGACAGATAAAAGTTATCTTCAGTATAAAGCCTAATTCAGTCACAGAAACAATAAATGTTTTATAATTCTAGACAGTTCTCTCTACATTATATTATAGGCTTATGTTTTGTCAGAAGATTCTGTTCCTTAAAATCAATACCATTTCATCTGTAACATCTGTTGTGCAAAAGTAGGTTCAGCTTATTGGAAAGCTTTGTTACTCTGCTGTAAATTTGTATAGACTGACTTAAACTGAATTCTCTCACCAAAAATTTTCGTTTGACTTTTGATACTATTTCCACTCACCCTAGCCTGCACAGTTCAACAGCAGTTAGTTCATCACTTCCACAGACCATAACAGCCCAACAGGCATTTCTTCTGACTTCTTCGTTCTTAGAATGCAGCAATTCCACGAGTAGTCCCAGCCCACCTACATTTCTTAACTATTAAAAAAGTGAAAACATTGTCACTTACATATTTCATCTATCCCAGCAAGAACAGCCTGTGAAATTCACCTCCCGAAACATTCAAGCTTTGTAGAAAAGCTACACTGTGCTAAAAAAAGATAATTTGTGGGGATTCTGTGTTTCTATGAACTGTGCACAGGCTGGAGCTTTAGAGTGATACAAGGCAGACATCCCTTCTGGCTCTGCCCTGCTTTTCAGTTATTAGGCTGCGGTGTGGAACCCAAGGAGACTATGCAACCCAAGACTGCCACAGAGACTTACACAGCTTTTTCTGTGTTCTGGTGCCTCCTAGCAACTAATTTACATCACAATATATTTGAATTTGTATTGTATATATGACAATCTTATTAACATCCTATTCTCTTGTGTGCTACAGTATCTTTCCTATACATGCTGGAGGAAATATTGCTCATTTGGATTTTTGAAGAGAAAGACATTTTAAGGACACTGAAAGAGGTAGATTAATTATCTATGCCCCTTATTCATGTCCTAATTAATAGCCTTGACCCATGAGAAAACCCCAGCCTATGATTTATGAATGCACATAGCATCATTCTTATTTATGAGAAGAAAATACTATGACCAATTCATAAACAGCAAAGAGTTCAACTTGCTGGATGTCACTGATCAAAGGATTAATTATATTTTTTCAGTTTTGTCTGAAATACATTTACTCCATGCCCATCCAGTATCTCATTAATCAAGGTCAGACATTGCCGTTCAGGCCTTGAAAATGGGCAAGAGAACACTGAGGGAGAGTAAAGAGGACTGAACTTCTCATCTTCAAAGTTCAGCCGACAGTTGCAGCTGAAAGAAACCTTGATGTTTAATGCTCCCAAATACACAGATCAAGATATAGCCGTGGTTAAAGCTCATTGAAGTCACTGAAATGCTGCAAAGCATTAATTCGGTGCAAGCAAACCCAGTCATGAAAATTCAAGTTAGAGAAAACCCTTTCCAAAATCTCCTAAAAATCTGAACTAAATTCAGCCAAACAAGTATCACAAAAATAAGTAACTACCTAGAAAGCTCAGGACTTCTAGGTCAGACACAACAGATTCCTGGTTAATATAACTTCCACCTCAATTCTAGAAATATTATCAATAAGCACAGCCTCAAAGAGTAGTTTTACCTCAGTTCGTGCATCAGCATCACAACCAAAGGCAGCCACAGCAAATGCTGCTTTGCTCTGCACTTGGCTGTTGGTTGAGCGCAGTGGCCCCACAAGGGCATTCATGATGCCACGGCTCTGGATACTGACACGGAATGGCTCTTGCAGGGACAAATTTGTTAGCACTGCAATGGCATTGGAAATGGCTCCATCTCTCTGGGCATTCAAGGTGTTCATTAATGGCTCAATTCCTTCAGCCTCAGCAACAACACTAGCAAAATGAAAAAGGGGAAATATATTTGTTATTTTAGGACTATTTTTTCTTCTTAGTATGCTGTTTTACCAACTAAACTAGGATTACAATTCAAGGGTTACATATATACATATGTAGGCATCTGTACACATAAATGTGTGTGTGATTTCTGTATGACTCACCGTGAGAAGTTTAAAACTTCAGCAGACAAATCAAGTAACAAACTCCTGGATTCTTTAACTTACAAGGACATGGTTCTTTCTGAGGTGTTGAACAAGTCAATTAAATCCTGCACCTTTTCAAGGGTACAGAATTTCTGTCTTTAGTTCCAGGCAAATGCTTCTGCAGCCTCTTACCACCTCTCCCCATAAACATTCTAGCACCACTGATGAGGATCATAACGAACAGAGTATCCAGATCAACTAGTCTATGGACAGCAGATCCAGTTTACATATTCCCTCTATTACCAGATGATACTACATCCATGGCTGAAGGGTTCTGCTCCTCAGCAGTGCTGGAACAAAAGCTCATGTGGCCATGTCCTAAGAATGACGTGCAAAATAATCTATGTCCAAATAACACCGGAGAAGATGGTTGGAATTTTTTCCTAAGGAGAATCTTACAGATTTAGGTTAGAGAACAGTCAAGGAAAAAAACCAGCTGAAGAAGCTTCATTAGTGAAATAACAGCTTTGAGCACGAGACAGCAGAAGGTATAAGGAGCTGCACCACTAGAGGAGATATAATTTTACTTAAGGCTCATCTGTTTGTTAAACCAAAGTTGGCAATATTGTTAGCAATGGGAATGCACAAATGGAAAGCTGAATTATCATTGCACCTGCTTTTTATACCCTCTATTAATACATGTTTTATACATCAAAACCATAAAAAACTCTTCAAAAATAGAGTTTACACTTTCTATAAGTTTTGCTAAATTTCTGTAAAGACTGTAATAAAAGAGATCTGTATGTGAGAATATTTTACTGTAACAGTACCTTACCAAAATTTGACTAATATTTGGGCAACTTTCACAGTTACAAAACAAACCAAGCTCAGAAGTATCACATATAAAAGAAATCACTATACTACCAAAGACTGTTAACATTGATAACAAAAAAACAAACAAAAAAAACAAACCATGAGGAATGCTGACAGTCACACTTTTATGCAAACAGGACAGAAAGCAGAATACATGCCAACTTGTACCACTAATAATGAAGTAATTATTAAAATAATCCCAATACATAGGCAACATTATGGAGTTCTTACTATGAACTTATCTTAGTGAAAGTATCTCCACGTGGTCAGAGAAGGGGATACAGATGCTCCTGAGCATACATGAAATGAATGAGCAGAGCCTAATGGGATTTGTTACTCTCATCTCTGCCTCAGGTGCAAGGCAGTGGCACCTCACAAGCAGTGCTGGAGTATGGATCTAGCAGTATCTGGCAGGCAGACTTGTTTGGAAAACCAGGGAAAAAGCAGCAATCCAGGGACTGAAGGTACAGCACTAAGATACAGGGTCAGTTTGGTGTTGCCTAATGAACCCTCCTGGAGTACCAGCAGTTTTAATGAAGCTTTTAATGCAAGCACTTCAGTCTCTATTCAGAAGTAAATCCCATGTTTTCAGATGTCCCACACTGCACGCCTCTGTCTTCCTTCAAGTAGCTGGCTTTCCCTTTGTGTGTCCTTCCCCTTTCCTACTTGATCAGATGAAGAAGAGCTGAAAATGCTTTATTGTTGGGTGACTTTTTTTCTTGTGGTTGTTTTGGGTTTTTTACTTAGGTAAGGCCACTATACTTCTTTGGTTAATACTGTCTTATCTTGCCCATGAAAATTTTATCCAAATTTTCAGCTTCAGGACGGTTGTAGTTCTGTCCAGGCTGCTGTATGTGAAGAAATTCTGGACTTGCTGATTGCACATGTAAGAATGAGCTGAACACCACATGTATCACAGGTTGGCTGGAAAACATCACATTAATAGGACGTGTAACAACACCATGAGGTACCTGCTGGCACAGCTTGAGTGAGCCTCACCATACACACATAGCTGCACAGAGTGAGGTGTGTTCATGAGCTATCAGATTTACTGAATCATGCAGTGCATATGCATACACACATTACCCAGAATGGGAAAAAAAACCCAAAACCAAAATCAAGCAGTTTCTCCTTTACAATGGATACACTGAAGTTCCAGGATTTATGGGACAGATTCACTACTCATGAAATGCATCACTGCATCTCACAGGTGTAGTATATCCAATATTTCTGCAGTAAGTACAGTACTTACTATTCCTATACTACACCTAAGAATATACATATTCTCCCACTGGAACTCCTAGCAAACATATAGTCCCTAACAGACTGGCTACAGAATGGCACACAACACTGAATGACGTAGCCAATCACATCATAAGCAGATTTATTATAATTTCCATAAAACCAGCAAGTACACAAGCACTTAACAAAAGAGCAAGGTGATGACTCCTCATGAGTTCAGAGATGACCTCAGCAAGGTACAGAGCACAGCCAATTTTCTCAAGTGCCACTCAACTTCAAAAAGGTTGAGAACCACTGATTTAGAAGATCATACATATTTATTTCTATCCTGCATTCTACTTCTGCGCAGACTCGTTTTGAATGTAGTTTAATCAAGCAGCACAACTGAGCACAAGGCAAAAAGAATTTGTTTGAAGTGACAATGGTTGGTAACAAGAGCTGAAGGTAACCAAAGCCTTTGAGAATAAGTTTTTAAGAGGGCATGTACATCTGAGGCCAGTGCTGTGTCCTGGTAACAGAGGTGCACACAGAAGGAGGAGCAGGGAATCCATAGTTCAACTCTTACTCCACAAGCCTCTGGAGAACACAGAAATAGCACTGTCACCCTTGGCACAAACCTGACCTGTTCAGGAGGGAGCTGAGAGAATGAATATGGTTAAGTTTAAGGTGCTGAAATACCACAACACTAAGTATGCAGGTCCTTGTTCCCTTTTATCTTAAGCAGAGACATGCACCGCTTAATTTTTTTGTTATAAGGCAACAAAAGTCAGAGAGTGCTTTTACCAGCTCTGTCTTTGTTTAATGCAGATCAGCACTAGACTCTCCCTGCCTCTAGAATTCAGACACATCCTACTGAAACTGTGCAATTTATGAGTGCTTCCACCACAGAATTATATCCTCAAGTAAGAAGTGAGCATTCGTTTAGCTGAAAAGAAGTATACACTTTTTGATGTGGAAACGGAGTAAATTAAATAAATTCACAAGTTTTTTCCTCATTGTTTTGTATATATTCAAAATACATACTTTCCTAAACAAGGAGAAAAAGGGTTAGGGAAAAGGAAAGAAGACAACAACAAGAGAAGAAAAAAAAAAAAAAAGGACATTGCATTTGCCACATCACCATTTTCTCCTCAAAAATGGAAGCTGCCTATCTGAACTACAAACAGAAGAAAAAAAAAGACAAGGCAGGTGTAGGAATTGCAGAGCTTAAATTAAAGTTAAAATAATTGAAAAGTTATGAATTATAAGCACAAATTATGATCCTTAGAATGCCTAACCCAACAGGATTTTACATTTACCTTAATCAAGGTATACACAGTTAAGGTACCCTCAGGACCATAAACATGCTCTTTAGTGAAACAGTAAAATTCTGATTACATTTGTATTCAAACTACTGTATTCAAGAATAGCTAAAGTATTTTTTTCAGCTGTCATTGGGAAGACAAATATTAAAAGGTTATATAATAAATATCTCATTTATTAATTTTAAATGTACATTGTAATGTTAAGACATTTTCTTGAAAATTCTCTAAAAGATAATTCAAGACTCAAAGAATAAATGCTGAGAGACTGAGGAAAACCAAACATTTTCTTTACTGCTTTTACTGCAAAAACAAACTAAAAGTTGACAATAAAATCATTACCAAAAACTTCACAATACAAACTCTTTTTTTTATCAGACATTTTGGAGACGTGCAAGTAATACTCTGAAGTGAGTATTTTGTTGCTTTAGTTGTCTGGGGTGCAATAGAAAAGCCCAGATACTTGGAGTGTGTTGTGAAAACAATCAGCAGTAAAAATCTGGTGAAAATCCTGTGGAGTTTTTATACTTTATTTTATTTTTAGTACTAAAACACTCTGTGGCAAGAACCACCTCTTTGTTGGCACCACAGGATCATAAAAGCTCTGGTCTGTGACCAAAGCTTCTAGCCATGGCAAGAAAAATAATGGATTATTTACTTAGAGCATCGGGAATGATCCAGCTAGCTTCTCTTCCTGAAGAGAAAGTCCAGCCTCAGGGAGAAAGTGACTAAGAGTGTTCAAAGAGCTGCCAGAAAATACTGAGGTTGCCCCTCAAACCCCCAACCTAAACAACCTCCGGGGGAGGGGAGATAGAGGAGAAGAGCAGTGGTACAGCTTGACACCACTGTTTACTCAGGATTGTACTAAATTTACACTAGTGAGATTGACACTTCATAAATGGTAAAGTATGTTTGGTTTTGTTTCTTCTACCATGACTGAACATAAACTGGTTCATATTGAATTATATTTTTATTCACTTCTATGCTATTTACTGCCCCCCCCCCCCCCCCCCGACTGAAGATTTAACACAATTTCTGCTCAGAAAAAATTTAAATTTTTCCTCCTCACTGGACTTCATTTTTTTCAAATGTGTTCGCAACTGCATGTTTAATCTCTGTGCAAAATTACTGTGATTGTGTGTGAGGTGCTTAGCTAGCCATTTATGCCTGTGCATAGCTCATTTTCATACATAATTGCATGTAAATTATGCATAAGAATTATGCATCTAATTACACACATTTTTTAAAATCAACTCTATCTGTGTTAAATCGCATGACTTCTTTTTCACACAAGGCATTTTTGATCCAGCTCTCTTATGCAAAAAATTTATGTCTGAGAAAGAATATCATAACCAGAAGTTTGAAAAAGCCTCAAGAAATAGCTTTCTTTTTATTCCTTAAATGTATTAGGATTCTTCATTAGCCTTGTTATGCCATCAGAATAATCACATCCAATAAATGTCTTCTGCACTTACCAAAAATTTCACTTTGTGATTTAATTATTTTCAAAAGCAATTGACTGTTGTACATAGTCACTTGTATTTTATTTAAAGACTAATATTACTCTCTTCACTATACAAGGAAAATTAATGTCACTATGTTTATTCTGAGTAAAGGAATCTAGCACAAGAGACTAATCTACAATCTGGGGGCCCTTCGGGCTCCAATAAAAATATTGATGATATCAACAAACCATATTAATTTTTCATTTCAGGAACTGAAGCCTCTGTTCCTATTTTCTAATGACAAGTATCTTGTTAAAACTGCAACAAAACCAAAACTCAATAAACCTCACCGTCTGGATGTAATAAAACCTTAAACTGTCTGGGTTAGCAGAGACTCTAATACCTGACTCATTCAGCAATTCACAGAAATATTCTAATGTCTATCACTGAACTCATCTGACAAAGTTACACAGATCTCAGTTCTAAAACTGTAGTATACCTAGTTTAAAATATTACAGGAGTATTGGTAATGAACTATCTGTTCATTATGCCTGAGACTTTCAGTTATAATACTATTTTCAACCTTCATAAAGAAATTCTGATATTTCCACTATTATGTGGAAGGCTTGAAATTCAACAATAGAAACCTTTTTTTTGCTCCTGAAAGATTCCATGTACCTTCAGCCAGGATAATCTCATGAAAACAACACAATCCCCCTCTCTTTTTTTTCTGACCCAAGAAGTAATGCATGCAAAAATCAGTAACTAGGCACAAATATTCAGAGTCTGGAATCCACACTGTTACAAAAGCAAAGTAAGAGGGAACATGCATGTGCTGTCAGAGCAGCCTTCATGGAGGTGGAAGGAAAGAAAGAGCCAAATCAGGGTCCTTACAATTTCTCTGAACACAGAAACTGTGGTTCTTCTTTTTGTTTGGAAGCACCAGCTAAGGAAGGATAAAAACTATGCCAAGGCAGTCTCTACACACAGTACTTTGGATTGCGAACTTGAGCTTTCACTTCTGGACAACTCTTTTCTGGGCAACTGTGAACATATCTCAAATGGCAGCTGTCTGTTTTGTCTTGTTTGAGTGCAGAAATTTATTCTTTTAGCTTTCTCTCTTTAAATTACATCTCTAAGAAAATACACATATACTACCATGTTATGGTAAAATTACTAAGGTTGCATGTCAAAAGGTTAATGTTACTCATGAACATTTATTTTTACCCAGTGACAGTCCAAATGGACAGCATGCCATAGTCAGTGCACAGGTTAAATTCACAGCAGGGCAGAATTAATTTTGCATGGTCAGTCATAACCCTGAAATTTCCTTACAGACACTTCAAACAAACAACTTCACTCTATACTCAAGTAAGTTAAAACATACACTTAAATAATCTACTACAAAGAAAATGTGCATGCAAAAGCACCAATACATTTGTCTGAAATATTTACTCATATATAAAATAACCCTTGCCACTCTTAATTCTTAAAAAACATAATTTATTGCAGTGCATATCTGAATGACATTGCAAGGACACACACTCATGGTACTTGTGCCACTACACCAAGGAAGGTTTTCTCTCCCAGGCTTAGGAGTCTCCATCCAGGAAGTAAAAGTTTTCATCTGGTCCCACAGAAATCTGTCATAGGAAGTTCCAGGTGACAACAAACACGCTCTGAGTGAAATTCCAGCCATCCACAACTAAGACAAATAATGATCATACTGCAAGGCTTTGAAAGTAGGGATGTACAAACAGGCAAAAATATTCTGCTGTATTTACAAGGAGTAAAATTTCTATGTAGTTATCATCATCCCCGACCAGAAGTGTTCTGTGTTCTGTCTGAAACTATTTTGGACTTTCTTAGGTTTCCATGCACTTTAGGATGCGGTGACATGAGAACTGTGTTAGATAGAGATATATGCTCTATATTGGTCATTGTCTTGTATGTAACCCCAAAGTTAAAAAACAACAAATAAAGAAAATTAGATTTTTGTTGTTGTTATTGGTTTACTTTTTTGTGAAAGAAGAACTGTACTGGGAAGAAAACAGTTGCAGTGTCTGAGGCTACAGAAGGGCTTTCCCATGCAGCCACACCTTCACAATCTAAGAGAAAAATACAGTAGTTGAGTGTATGAAAGATTTTTAACTGCCAGTAGGGCACAGACCCATGTCTGTGGGTTGTGTATCTGTCATCTGATATGATGTTAATGTCCTAGTGGGAACCCATTTCTGAGTGACATCCCAGACATAGGACTTAGCTTTTCTGCCAAGAGAGAAATTTGTCATAAAACGTTTTTTAATTCTTAATGGAAGTCAAGATGTAACTTGCAAGGAAAAGCTTGTAAGCTCTTAGGTAGTGGGTAATGACTTCGTTGTCTTTTTTTGTTTTTTATACAGTATGGATATACAGTAAGAGAAAGAAAAAAGAGGAACCTGGTTTTGGCCTGAGATAACTGTATTTTACAGGGTGCAGACATGGATGTTAATTTTAAAAAGTAACAACATGTTCCAAAACTCAAACCTTTACCTTGCAGCACATTAGCTCAAAAATACAATTCTGCCACTAGGGGTCAGTATTAAAACATATTACATCTACACAATACAGCCAGCATTCTATTGTTAATTTCCTTCTCCAGAAAAACAAACTTATGTCATAAAGAACTATTAAACCACAAAAAAGACAAAACCTACAGTGGACCATCACCTTTTTAAGCTATTAAATATAGCTCTTCGTCTAGAAATTTGTGTTCCTGTTCTCATAAATTAACACATAATCATGCAAATGCATTACCTTATATAATATTGACACTCTAATATTTATGTGAATTAGTTTTCATCTACAGTCTTGAAAGAGAAAACCTCTTAGTAAGAGCTTTTAGTAAGTTTCCCATTTTCTAATAGAGAAGATTACTACCTAGTAATATTACTGCCTAATGGTAGTAATCACTACTTCCTAATAATAACAATATCTGGAATGTAAGAAAAAGTGGATGTTCTTCAAATTGCTTTCTTAACAGCCACACTCGTCTTCTAAACTATAAAAAAATCTGATGTGTACTGAAAATCTCTGTTGAAAAAGGTGAGACACTCTCACTACAAGTGAAACAGATTAAGGATGTATTTTGAGTCATTAGATCAGTGTATTAATTTCAGTTTGGAATAATAGATATAACACCCCTAAAGTCAAGGGAACAACTCACTTTCTCCTCACTGGGAACTATCCATAACCAATGAGTTCCCAACCTTTCCTTCTAGCCCAAACTACTCTCAATTCTTGACAATCTTGATACATTTGAGAAAGCATACATTCAGATGCTCCACTAATGCCTGCAACTGCCTATATGGGTATAACCTTCACAAATTCAAATAGGTTCTCTGATCCCTGTGAAGGAGTTAAGAATTAGAAAATTAAATTACATAAAGTTTGCTGACTTTGTAAATTTTGGGATGATACTTTACTATCTTGAATCCAGATGTAAAACAGAATTTTGTCACATGACATTTATTATAAACCCCAGGAGAAATACTCTGTCATAAGTCTGTCACGTACCACGACTTCCTGCAGCCCTTGGTAGATGAAGAAAAAACATCCTTTTCCTTCTTCCCCCAGACCAAATTCAAACTGATTGCTATAAATTTTGCACTTAAAATAAACAATTCAGGACAAATATTATTGAGGCTATTAATTAGTTTTCATGTCCAGTACAAAGTTCTAAATTCCAGAGCATATGTTTTCCTTTAGTGGCAAATCCATTAGATGCCCAGAATTCAGACATTGCCAGATTTATGAAGGCAGCTATTAGAAATGGCATTTGTGCTACAACAATACTGAAGAAAAGAGCTGGTCAAATTAATGTCTGACTAACTGGTATATGTGCGAGCTAATTTCTATGTGCTACTTCTAATATTGTATTTATATTTAACATGATTATTTTTTACTAAATGAAAAGTGAAAATAATTGATTATACTTTAAATGAGAAAAAATAGGCAGAGGCTGAGGTAAGCCATTTGTTCCAGGATTAGATGTGTGGCACAGAATCACTTATTTTCCTGCCCAACAGATGACGCTGCTGTTTCTTTGTTCGTGTGCAATTGTTCCATTTGTGCATCACATCCTTTACTGAAGTGACTGCGCCCACACTGCCCAATGCCTGCACACAGCAAAACCAGAGAGCTTCAGAGATTCTTTAATTGGCACTCTGCTGCCCAAATAACTGTATACAGTTTTCAATAAATCAAGTTATTGCCCTGGATTAAAAAAAAGATGATAAAAAAGACAGATGCAAATACCCAGCTGAACATAATTCTCTTTTTTTCCAGAAGCAGACCACAGAAACAAATTCTGACATATATATCAAGGATGACCTCGGAGCTATGCACACATAGTAACATAACATGTTAGAAGAAGCACATGGGATTTAAAACTGCAATGTACATTGCAATTTTATTTTTACTGAGCCTAATTATTACCAAGTTTAAAAGGATTTATCATCAATATTGATCAGCATTAAAACTCTGTCCTTATGGCAAAATTCTTATAAAAGTATATTCTGAGGGGATCAGTCTGTAAACTAATGAGGCATTTCACTTCTGTGTTTTTTCCTAAGTGCTATTGAAGTGGGACACAACATCAGCCCTGCAACAAAAACTTAAATGCTGAAACATTATATAAGTTATTTATATTAATTGCTATGTTTTCTGGTAGAGATCCTATTGAAAATACATGTTCTCCAGTAAACGTGAAAACTCAGACCACTTCTATGGGACTCATGTCCTCTTCTGCTCTAGATTTTTGGTTAAAATACTATGGGAACCAGAGTAATTAATTAATTTATTTATTTTTGCCAAATCGTGGTTGCTTGATGACTTGTGTCAAATGACAAGCTGGTCTCTGTCCCGTTCATCATGAACAGGTGTTCTAATTACCAAACCTCCACCATATTTGACACCTTTATTAGCTGTCTCTGTTGAGAAACAAAAGATTGATTGGGTAGGGGTATAGAACTAGCCTTTCATTGCTGTGGGGAAGCACATAAAGGTCAAGGTTAATATACATTAGTGGGGGGTAGTATTGCCCATTGCCTATGCTGTTCTTGAGCTATTAATCAATGGAATACTTTATCTTTATGAGTTACCTATGGTGAGAGTTTTAATTACACAATTGCTTTAAATCGTATTTTTTTCTATATTATATGAAAAGCTGACAGCACTTCTTGATATTCCTAACAAGAATAACAAATCTCCAGCAAAAAGAGCAATGTCCTGTATTCATTTTATATCCTCAAATATATTCTGTACCAAATAAAAGGGCAAGGTACACATCTTTCAATCAACATAACATAAAAAATTCTCATAAAATGAAATACAGCAGAACACATGCAAATGAGTTCAACAGGGTTGGATATTTGACTGGCCAGTAAAAAGTGAAACCACTTACAGCAAATAGTCCTCCCCATCAATGGACCATTTTGTTCTTGCCACATGAGGTCCACCTGCAGCTATTACTTTTCTGGTTTTATATTCTTGGAGGGTTTTTAACAAGAATCTAATACATAACTGATAAAAGGGCACTAGTTTCATCAGTTTCATTTAAGATCAGAATATAGTCAACAAAATCACACAGTGAAGTTACATTATTACAAAAGGGCATCAGCATCTTCATTATTTATACACTAATTTTCAGTGGTCTACAGGACATACAAATGAAACATTCTAGTATGAAATATGATTATGGTAACTCAATCTGGAATGAATTTGCTCCAAACTATTTTTTTTTCCTATTATGCGTATGTAAAATAAATATGGGCCTGATAGTCAGTCAGTGAGCTGGAACTATACCAATTTGTATCAGCTAAGGGTTTAGCACTATATATTCATTTATAGATCCTAGTCACTCTCAGACCCTCCTGTGACTTATTAATGGTTTTGATTTAGAAATGAAGCTTTGAAGTAATTATATAGTCACATGGAATTCATCCAATATACATATTTAATGTAAATTATTGCTTCCTGATTTTCACAGAAGACCTCTGATTAGATTATCTGGTCTTTCCATATTGTACTTCAAGCTGTATTGCAAGGAGAGAGAAGTATATGTAAGCCACCTTTACAATTTCCTGACTCTGCCCAGCAAGAAACAAATACGGACTTCATTATAATGCAGAGAAACAGAGGCAGCTATTTCCCTGCCTGAGGTCTCACAGAATTGTTCCAGCAGTTGAGCTAAACAATGTCTTGACTATCTCCTTAGCAAAAGAAATGGAATGAGTTGGCATAAGCTGCTATACCAACTCAAAACTCTCCAGAGATTCCCTTTTCACAATGTGAAACCTCAAAGGCCTGCACTACGAAAACCAGCTGTAGTGGAGCTGAAAGTTTGACCTCTGGACTCCAGCACTGTGCTCGTTTTATGTGTGTGTGACTCCCACTGACACCAACTGAAGAGTCCAGCACATGAGGAGAACAGAATATCAGACAAAAAAAACCAAAAAAAAGGTACTATATGAATCTGAGAACAGAGTATTATTCTCTTGTGTCAAATTATGGCTCCATCTGGTAACATTAAGTGAATACTAGTCACTATTAGAGCTGAATCAATAAATTGAAACAATTTATTTTGTGAGCTGTTTTACTTTTTCACTTCAAAGAATGCTTGTGACTCGATTACAACTTTTTTAAGTATATTCCAGGAAACTTTTAAGGATTTTAATTTTTTCGGTTTGTAAGTTACATGTGATTATTCATATACATCACACTGCTCTGTTACTTTTCCTTCAGCAGGACTTCAAATAGAGTCGAGCTGCAGCTAACAGTATAATTTAGTTGATACAATTGTTTTGGAACATACAGTGAGCTAACCATTATTACCTTTGTTAGTAATTTTGGATTCTGAAGGTACACTTCTTTTATTTCAGAGAATGCACTATAAGCATTCTCTATTAGTTGGAAAATATTTTCTTAAAAAGGAAGAGCAAAACAATCCAAATATTCAGGAGATCTATCCCCCTCAAAGAATGGATTCAGATCAGTCAAAAAGGTTGTACAAACCATCAAGTTTTAAAATACATCAGTGATTTTGGATTTGAAAAAAGAACTCCACATCAAATGCTTTAGATTATAAGGCATACTTTGCTCATATGTTCTCTTCCAAACATGATTTATATCTCTGCTTTCATTACATCTGCTTCATACCTTTCCTTGATAAAGCTAACGTTAGAAGAGACAGTACAATTCTTGTAACACTGATGAGAACCAAGCTATTCCAGGTGACTCATAAACATCAAAAAGTGCATTATAGTCAAATTCAAAACTTGTAGGATAAGGACAAGATGAGGCATTATTTAAAAATCAAAATATTATCGCTTTGGATCAGTGTTTTAAACAATAATTTAATTATTGCAGACTCACCTTGCATTTCTAGGACTGGCTGTTGTTAAATTAGTTAATGCTGTCACTACAGCTTCTTTTACCTCTTCATTATCACTGCTTAGCAACTGTACTAGCTGGGGAATCCCTTTGAAAGAAATAATGGTATATATGAATATTAAAATAAATTATGGCAGTCTGCAAAATTGTAATATTCTCCTTATAAATAGAAAAAACACAAATTCACATTTCATCCTCTCCCACCTTACTTACCCTGGAGTCCAAGGACACATTTGCTGTCTATATTCTCACACATGGCAGCAATGGCTTGGGAAGCTGCAACTTTAACTTCATCATTGTCAGTTTCCAAAAGGCTTAGGAGAAATTTTTCAACCTCTTCCCAATGTAAGATTTTTCGTATTTCAGCTTTAAATGAGAAATAACAATAGCATTAATCTGCATTTATTTTCCCAATCAGTGAAAGGACATTAATTTGATTAGATTTAGTTGTTGGAAATATTTTGGTAACAGAGGCACCAGCCATTAAGAAATGTGCACAAAGGACTTTAGCCAAATCCCATGACAGAACATCCTGAGTTGGAAGGGACCTGAAAGGATTATCCAAATCCAGCTCCTGGATTAGGCTTCATTGAACTCTGAACCAAGCCCCAATAATGACTATTAAACACAATATAAATATACACAGCCCAACAGAATGCAAAGTTTGTTCTCAGCCAGACTTTAAAACCACAGAATGCATACAGGCTTGATGAAAACAACTTTTCCAATGCAACAGACCATACCTGGGATCATGCAGAACTGCAGTTTTTGGACTTAACAAAGTCCAAATGCGTAAAATTGGAGAACCTACCAGTAAATGTACAATTGAACTAGGTGAAATACCACTCAATGTATTAAAATAGCCAAAAATAGGCAAGGAGCATTACAAAGAAAATTTTAAATTCTGCACAGTGTGTAGTTCTTCATTAGTGCCCACTTTGCAGAGAATTTGAATTTTGTAGTTAGCACAGTGGGCACTGCTGACCTACACTGCAGTGACTGGACACAGATGCTCCTTCCTCTGCACAAGTAACAACACACAGCACCCATGAAGTACCTACAGACATCTGTTTGTAGATACCAATAAACTGATAAATTCCCTCATCTCAAAACTGATGAGATCAGAAATGTAGATGTTTCTTAAGAACATCCCTTGAAAGAAACTTCGTCATGCAGAAGGTGCTGGACAGCACAGTGCCTTCACACTCTCTACAATAAGAGTTAATAAACATTTAACTACATATATAATTAAACCAGACTAATTACATGCTGGAAGTTATAGCAACATAGTAGAATATTGGAATGTATTAAAGAATTTCAGGAACTGAGAAGTCAGTGTTACTTCAAAATACTTATAAACTTTACCAGTGCTTGCTACTGTTCTGATGGATCACTCCCTTGTTTGGACTGTTGTCCCACAAATGAAAAACAAAATTTAAAGGGAAAAAAAATTTTAAGTATTCTTTTAGATAAATTTGAATCTGCAGTGAATAAAAGTAAACAAATACAAGTCCACACAATCAATGAAAATCAAGTTTGATTGAAAATGTAATTAGAGCAGAAATGACTCAAAGCAGAGATGAGACAGGTACAATCCATTTTTCCTCTTTGGTTCATTTTTAAACTTTTTTAGAATCCTCAGATAAGTAAATGAAATCATAAAGATGCAACAAATATAACAGAGAATTTTAAGTGTCAGCAAAACTTTGGCCACAACCTTGATGTATATCAGCCAGCTCTTAAGAGAAGGCCTCAGCTGGGATGAGAGACTATTTTGACAAGTTATCAAGTATATCGCTGGCCTGCTGCTTGCCAAGGTAGTCCATAATGCCTAAAAATGATCTCTAGAGGTTCTTCATGACTCAGTAATTTGTTCATTGTACAGCAAGTTACTTACTTGTTTACAGATTTTCTTAAAAATTTTCTTGCTTCCAAAAGCAGCTATGATAATGGGTAAGCATCTATTTTAAAGATAATTTATGCATATATGAAATAATAATATGAATGAATAATTTGAATGAGTGAAAATAGTAATTTAAAATACTTTAAACAGAAAAATAATTTTATAATAGTGTGGAAAAACAGGTCTTGAAACTGAACTTGTGATACATGATGCATGTATATTTAGGTAGCTAGATCAATGAAAATTATTAATATTTCAATATCCAGCTGCCAATTCTATTTAAGGGATGAACATTTTCTGCTGATCCTCTCTCTGTGTGTATGAGTTGTTTCCTTTGTATTCTTTACTACAGACCAGAAAGAATGCACAACTTATAAACATCATTTATACTGAAGTATTTCATATGTCAGTGCCAACACCATTTTTACAGTGATTAATTTCTTGACCCCTAAGTAATTTGAATACACCAGTTTAACATGAAGGAAAATCAAGCACACATTACTAAAAGAGTTTGGAGTATCAACTGTTCTGTCCAGATTTTTATGCATTGACCCCATGGTGAGACAACCTTTTTTTTTCAATATATTTTCTTATTTCCCTTCTTACCCCAAAATCATGATCTGAGTTCCACTGATTACTATTCAGGTCACTGTAACCACCTTATGGAATTATTTATAGCAATTTCAAATGAAAAAAGTTGATGTTAAATAGTATCATGACTGATGATACTCTCACTGATCTCGAGCTGAGATAACGCAGATAAACAAAGATCCATATCATGAAATACATTTGTTAATCAGGCTACAGAACACGTTTAGTGTGCTCCTTTTTGTGCATGAGATTCATTGAGATACACAGAAAGAATATGGAGAGTTTCAAACCATAATTTTGGCAGAGTAAGTGTGATCATCACTTTCTCCATACACACTCCACAGCATTTTGCTGGTGGTGGTGTGTCTGGCATTGTCAGGGGAAAATCTCTTTAATCAACAGTTCTGATAATCCACTCACAGACATTCAATAATATATAGCATTAGATTTTATTTAGCATTCTGAAGTGACTGCATTATTTGGTGGGCAAGGCAGGAACCACAGTATAATTCACCACTGTAATTCTGCGTTACAAAACAAAATCATCAATAAATTAATATACTAAATTCAAGATTATGTTGCAGAACAAAAAAAAATTTCAGGGACAAAGGCATAATGATTATATATAGAAATATGATCCATTTTAATGTACTTAAACAGAGTAGTGTCCTAAAGATGCTATTTAAAGTTGAATATCATGTTTATACTATGCAATTTATTCTGATACTGAGACTAACTCTTAAGGAATAAATATATCTTAAAACAATGACACCAAGTTACAGGAGTCCCTTTCCAAAAGGTTGAAAGGAACATAAAAAAAATTGCTTCCTATGATCACATCTATCAGGAAAAAAAAACCAATCCAAAACCAAATTCTATCTGTCAACAATAATAATGTCAAAACTAGACACTCAGCTGCCAGGATTAGAAATCCTAGATATATCTAGATACATAGATCTGTCATAGCAGAAGTAGGTTTTTCATACTAATGGAAAGAAGTATTTTTTTACCCAAGTATACAAGAAGTGTTGGCAAATTGCTACCATGATTATCAAACCTGAAGAATTTGGGTATAGCTATTGAAAATTTAATGAAAAAGTCACTACAGAACTAAGAGCTGTGTTGTATTATACTGGATTCACATCAAGGCAAGTACTAGTACAGTATACATTAGTGTTGTATTTTGGATAGGCTGTTTAGTATGCTTGCAACAAGAATCCAATCAAAAAACAAAACTTGAAAATATTTCTGTTTTCTTTTGGCACTTGGACTGTTTCTTATAATGGCCTTTTCTTTCCACTGCAAGGCTGACTTTGGACCAGTATCTCTATGTAGCTGAAATATTCAGTGCTTTTGGGGTCTGCATTGAGCAGCAAGTTTACTGGACTGTGTTTTCCACTGCACCAGGACAAGAAGTTTCCTTTTGTCTAACTGGGTGTCACCAAAATTCTACAGCTTGAAAGCAAGCATTTTAAATCTTCTTTTGATGTATTTTCCTAGCTTGCTGCATCTATAGTAACTGTCATAGGCTGAAGAAGAGAGCAAACCTTTATAATGAAACCTCATTGACTCCATTTGTAAAGAAGCATGACAAGAAGATGCATCTTCACTGACGGTAACATCCCATGATATAAGATCATAGGCACTACTGTAATATATTATGTGTGGTTCTTGCAACCGTGCTTTAAAAATGTGCTCAGACATGCTTCTACTAACAGCTGCTAAAATATTAGGCCACAAAAACTGAAAAAAAGTGTGAAAGAGGAAAAGAAGGCTATGCTTATTTGAAAATAAATATGATAAAGGAGTAAGATGCAGTAGAAAGCAGCAGGAGCAAATATAAATCTGCTTAGCATACAACTTACAAGCCTGTCACAGGACTATAAAAATGATACTGACAGTCCTAAGTAGCATAATAAAATAACAACACAGGAAAAGACACAAAGAAAATACTGACATAAGAAGGTCCTTCCTATCTTTGATACCTGAACATTAATGAAAACAATTTTCAGTGACTTGCCAAGCTTCCAACAGATAATGACAAAAGCACAGAAAAAACCCACAGAATACTTGGACACTCTTTCTGTGTATCATTTTCAATCCAAATAATTATAAATATTCAGGACATCAAACTAAGCACAGTGAGAAAAGAATCAGAAAGATAGCATGGGGAGAGATGAAAGGAGGCCTGAAATATGGCAGAAAGGAGAGATTATTTTATCTATGTATTAGATTAAATGACATATTTTTAAAACATACATAAAGCCACAATTCAACCACAAGGTGCCAGAACTATGAATGAAATATTTAAATTCTACTGTCATAAAAATCCCTTGGCAGAAGTAAAACCTATAGCCAGAAGAATATTATTAGTTACATTGTATTTTGTTACACAACGCTATTTGGCACATGTTGCAACTCAGTAGCCAATGTATGGAAGGAATTTCAAATGTAGTTTGATTAAAAGAGGGTCCTTGTGGGCATAAATGATGAGCATGTTCTGCCTAATTCAGAATTCCTTGGTGAATGAAAGAAAAGTATATAAAAAAGAACTATAGGATGAATAATTATAAAAAGATTACAAGGAAACTATTTAACTCCCCTGGGAATATTAATCTGCAAGCCATTTGAAAGGTTTCCTTTCATGCCTCTGTTAAAGGAATTTGTATTTGAAATTGCCTGACATTTAGACGAGCAGTTGAATGCAAAAAGGAAGTCAGCTTGCAATGAAATCTTAACAGACAGAGGCAGAAAAAGTGCCAGCAAAAGTGGCTTAAGATGGCAGTCAGCTGGCATCACTAAACAAAAGACAAGGATCATATTTTCAGAGCTCCATTTTCCTTTAAGCATTTCACAAAAATATATTAAAATAAAATAATAAAACCAAATTTAAAATAAATTGAGGCAAAAACGTAACTTTTTCAAAGATAGATAGATAGATAGATGGATGGATGGATGGATGGATGGATGGATGGATAGATAGATAGATAGATAGATAGAGACAGAGATAGATAATCTCTTAGCATCCAACTGGTGCTCTGATTGGCAAGACTCATCACTGTAATTAAATCTTGCCAGTGCTTTCCTCAGCACAAGTACTACCCTCAACCACAGAAGATGGCCTCATTCTGATAAAAATTTACTTCATAAACAATTTCATGTCTGTGGATTATTGTAAAAATCACATACAGTCATAAGCTGCCTTGGTAATTGCCTTTGCTGCATTCTTCTGAATATCAGGAACAGTAGAGACTTCTAAAAATGAAACCAGTTTTTTAAGGCCTCCTGTCAACTGAATCTGTTGCAGAGTATCCACATCTTCAAGGTAATTTCCCAAAACAGCAAGAGTGTTGATATGTAGATCACTGAGATCCTAATAAAAAAAATAAAAATAATAATAATAAAAAAATTAAAGTATAAAATTAAAAAAAAAAAAAAGGCAATCAAACAACCTTGAAATCAGGACTAAAATATATTAGGTTTTTACATTTGTAGGATAATTGTTGTAACTCTTTCTTTTGGACAGTTTATTCATACTGCAAAGTACATATTTACACATTCATATTTCCATATAATTTATTTGATGATGACTTAGGATTCAACACAATTTATTGTTTATTTTTACTGTGAAAACAGTAAAAACCCCCAGAAGTTTTTCATCTACATCATAGTGGTTTAGACAGCTACTCAAAATAAGCCTATGATCTTAAAGGTTAAAAAACTTCACTAATATCTCTACATATTTTATTTCCCATTGTGACACCTGAACTCAAGAAGCACTAAACTGACTTCCATAATAACACAAACAATGATAGGAAATGGTGTGTAAAGTAATTATATAAGGTAAACTCAATTCAAAAATGGAATAATAAACACTTAGGGAAATGTCTTTGCTTTTTTTCTTAGTAAGCTAGATATCCTAGCTTATTCTCTTTCTATCATAGTTCCCTCCAAGTAACTCTTTGTTCTTATACATTACTTCCATAAAATAAGTAATATTTCTCGTTAGTCATACCAACATCAGCACCAAGAACAAAAAAACTTTTAAGGCAAGTAAACCGTACATTGTTTTCCAGTATATTCAGAAGACAATCTAATCCCTTATTTTCTCCCAGTAATATCCTGGTTTCTCTGTCTTTGCTAATTACTTCTAATGTTTGAAGGGCCAACAACTGAATGGCCGGATATTCAGATCCCAGTAGCCCCAGCAAGGGTGGAATTACATTCAGCTCACGAACTGCAGCACGGTTTTGAAAATCCTGCAATAAAATATTCCAACAAAGAATGTTAGTGATAGAGAATATAACAATACATCAATTTCTCACTTTGCAGAAAGAAAACCAAAAATCTGATTTCAGACATTAAAAAATGAGCCAGTACTCCAGAGCTTCCAGCCCTGCAGATTTCTATCCTTTAAGCTAAGAATCAAACTGAGTATTATCAAGCCCAAGAACCTTAAATTCTAGGGGGTTTTTGCATGATATACACACTACAAAATCTAGTCCTGTGTAAAGAAACCCATTCACTCTTGATTTAACCATGTTTTCCTCAACATAAATGTTTCTTTGAGAAAGTTTTTAAAATTTAGTTTCACCATTTTTATTTACCTCAGGGGGAGGAAAACAGTTTTTTGCACTCTGCTGTTGTTGCCTGGTTATATCTCCTTTTGTTTTAGTAATAAAAAAACGAAAATTCAAAATTTTGACTTTAAACAGTGAATGTGCAGCTTAATAAAAAGACAGTAGTTGATTATATTAAGAAAGAAAATAAATAAATAAATTACAATTTGCTTTTAAATAGCTTATTGCACATGTGCAGCATGCAATTATCCTTATCAATATAAGCAAGCACCAGGTGCAGTTATCCAGATATACCCTGCAACAAAGACAGCGAGATAGTAAAAAAGGAGAAAGAGTAAAATGTGATTCTGAATAGACATGCTCTGATGCCCCAAAAGAGATAGAGTTATAAACTGAATTCATTACTGGATTGATTCGCTTAAGCCATAGGAGAGAACTGCCATACAAATGCACCATTCTTTGGCTAAGCGGCATATGGATGACATTAGTGAAAGTAGCCAATAACAAATCTATTCCTCCCAGTATGGAAAGTAGCTGTTGACAGCACTCACCTATCATTAAAAAGATGTACAAAATTGTGCTGTGGACTTGCCGGTCAAAACAAGAAACAACGCAATTGGCAGTTCTTTAATTTACAGGATAATTCCAACCTTTTCGGTAGACAGATTACAACTCTCATTACTAAGATTAACATTTTCCAACTACGAAGGCAAATTACTATTTAGTTTTAAAAATCTGAACCTCATCCTGATTTTATTTGTATTGCAGTACAGCCCAGACAACTGCATTAAGTTCAGCCAAATTAAAAAACAGCTATATTCATAATTAATTTAACATTCAGGGACTCAGGTGCAAGGACTCAATGTTTCAAAAACATTGATGAACACTGTGGAGTAAAGGAAGCAATATTTTAAAATTACTAACCCCATACAGAATATCAGAGGTGGGGTGCAAATGCTTATCTGCCTCTGTAATTTAAGACAACAAACAAGAGCAAACTTTACCTGTACCAAAAGGTAGATACACTCAAGTGAGTTCTTCTTAACATCAGGATCAATGCTATCTAGCAGTCTGATAAGTGGTTCTAACCCACCTTGCTCAAATATTTTTACTTTAGTGGTATAGTCAACAGCCATGTATGCTAGACAAAGAGTAGCAAACTCATGGATAACTACATCTTCTGTGGGGAAAAAGAGAAGCATTTTGATCAAATTTTATTCAGCACAGAATATTTTCACTAATCCAGTAGTTTTAAGCATTATTTGAAGTCAATAAATAATAGCTGTTAACCGTACCAAGCATGTCCATAAACATCTTGTTCCATCTGTACAACATAAAACACTACTCAGTGAGCTACAGAGCTACTTCTATAAAAGTATTTACCTATTTAACATGCACTAGGAAAAATCACAAGGTACAGGGTAGATTTTATTAAATTATCTGATAAAATGACAATCATAAATGATTTCTGACTGTACTTTTGCACAAGGAATGAATACTGTAAAGTACCTTCTGGTGCTAGCTGTGATATAAGTGAATTTGTGACATCCAGTTCCCTCAGTAACTTCTTGACATCAGCTACAATGAAGTAAATACAAATATGAAGTCTTTTGTTTGGCAATGTTGGCTGAGTAAAGAAATAGAATCTGCTCCAAGCAAAATGCATTTATGGTTATTCCCTGAGTGACAAAGAGATCTGACTGGGAAAGACACACAACTGAAGTTAGACCAAGATAATAATGGGCCCAGAAAAAAAAGGCAGAGACTTTCAAGCAGCAGATGACATTCTTTGACATTTTATACACATGAAGTTCCTCTATATTTCATTGAAACTTTATTCAAAATAGTTGCATCTAGCAGGTTCTGATTAAATATTGCACAATTTTAGTTGCCAAAAAAGCCATACCGCAATACTTAAAATTATTTGTGGTTAAAATTATCAAATTAAAAGCAATCCTTCTGTTATTTAGTTTTCAAGCCATCACTTTGCAATTTTATGCTAACGCCAGCCCACACAGCAAATGGAAAATATGAATTACACAGGTCTTACTAAAATCATAGTAGAGACTTTCAAACTGCATTTTTAATGTTGTCAATGGCAAACTAGCAAAACCTCAACCCTAGGAAAGAAAAATCAAGTAATATTCTTTGGCACGGACTTCATGCCATCCTGCAGGGCTGTGTTGTTATTATCAACATACTCAACATGTTGAAATGTAAGAAAAAAGGTATGAGATCAATTTACTTTTAAATTTAAAAAAACTGAGATGTGAATATAAATGGGAGATATTTGTTCATTCAAATCCATGTTTGTGCAGCACCATAATGCCAAATTAAAAGTAACCTAAGAGGGTGAGGTCCAGTGCAGCATGACAAGCAGGTAGCAGTTGATGAAAAAACTTACGAGTATGGTTGGGATAGCCTCATGGAAGATGACTGGATAAAACATTCACCAAATTAAGACCTGTTCAATTACGTTAATCAGATACAGGTCTATAAAGCACTATAAAAATAACAGCCACTGAAACTCAATCTTACATCACTTTCTCTTTATTCTGGGCCATCAATATAGGATTTTTTCACATGATTAACCTCTTGTTTTGATGACCACACACTGAAAAATAATAAAACCTTGAGACTCTTACAATTAGATGCCATGATGCCAAATACCATGACAGCATTTCTGCGTACAAGGGGATCTTCGTGTGAGAGCAGTTTATACAGATGTTCCAATGCTCCAAGACCAAGAAGTGTCACTTTGTTTTCATCACCTGAAAAGGAACTGGGTTAAGAACCCAATAAAAAGGCCAGCAACCTCACAAGGTAAAACCACTACCAATCTTTTATTGGACAGTAGAATCAAAGAAGGTCCTTTGGAGATCGTCTAATTGACATTCCAAATAAATATGTAACAAACAGTTTCAAGGATTAATAATATCTCAGATTAATTCACATTTTTAAAGCAAAGGATGCTTCTGTCTATTGGGCACTCCACTAATTTGTTGGAGACTGCAGTGGAAGTACAAAAGAAAGCTTTCTACTCAGCAAAGTACAGATGAACAGTATCAAGTGAATGCATTTGATTTTCCTCTTTTCTTGCCTACTGGTATAATTTTCCTTAAAATAACAGTTCACTAATTCTATGGATCTTTACTATCCCTCAAGGGAAGCAACTACCAGGATTTGTATCATTAATTCCTACCACCTGAGATTTCTACCACCTGAGGATGAAATGCCTTGCAGCTGAATAGGTGCTGGACATGCAAAGAACAGAGGAGTTTAGTGTGATTACAGCCTTCTGTTCCTGCTCACACAAAGCACACACAAACCCCAAGAAATAAAATCCTGATCCTACTCCTATTCTCAGTTCCCACAACAGCTTTATAATCCATTTTGTAATGAACCATGCCGGCCCTTCCTGGCTACAGGTGAGCAATGTGATAAGATCTATGCTCATTCTCAGGCCAAGACATGATTAAAATAGAGGAAGTATTTTTATTGAGAGATGGGACTTAATTTACTAGCAACATTCAAAAAAACCCATATTAATTGCAATTAATTAACTGAAAACAACTCCTTCTCTTGTGCTACACTGAAAAGTTACAGTCTAGTTTTCTGGAAGATCACAGGAATATCTACATCAATAATTTAAAGCATTATTCTTTTAGAGTAAACATAAATGACATAAACACCTATCCTACTGCAGTGTGACATATTTTACTGCGGTCAGAAGGGAAGGAGCCAGCAAGAGTTTAGGGTTCATAGCTGTCTCCCAACAGTCCACATTCTCTCTTCACGTATTCAGAATTTGATCTCATGCTTGCCATATTAAGCAGAACCTAAACATCTTTAAGAACCCAGGAACCCCTAGCCAGCTCTTCTCTCACAACTTCAGCAGTGTTGGGAATTTACATCAGAATAATAATCAGCATATAAATGCATAATTTTAAAAGAAAACATAAATTAAATGGAAATTAAAATTAAACCAGATTAATCAGAGCAAGAATACTTACTACCAGCGTATACCAATTTGAGTGACTAACATGGAATAACATGGAATAAGTAGGAGACAACTTAGGAAGTTATGTGCTACATAAATTTGAGTCTTTGTTATACAGTTGTTTGTCTCCTGAGTACCTTGAATATAATGTTTAGCTATGGATTATACAGGGACTTTTGGAAGATTTGGAATCTTGGAAACTTGTTAGATTCCCAACTCATACAGAAATAAGCTTGATAAAGGAGGCTGAGCAGTCTCCAATGAATCACCTGCACAGAAATACTGACACAACAACTTTGTGTAAAAATAACAGAAAAAAGCTTAGAAGTTAGTTTCATTGAAAACTGAAGCTTAAAATTACTACACTGGTACAGAAGTTTCAAACTAACATACAAAAAAAAGTTCTTTCCCAACTGGGTATCTTTGCTCATAAAAAAACATATCTATGTTATATTTAAAACAAGCTCTACTAAACAGTGAATATAAAATTCTCCAACAAAATGATAAAAGTTTCCTTCATGCAAACTACAAGACTTCTTTATTACTGCTAGTACAGGTTGGACAGATATTTCAGAACCCCCCCCCCAAAAAAATAAAACTTCAACAGATACCTTTAAGGAGAAAATAAGATTTCAATGCCAGGAAACTAAAGAACTGAGAACTACTATCAAAATCTAAGCAGTGCAAAACAAATTGCAAAAAGACTAACCTTTTGATGCAAATTTATATAGAGCAT
The DNA here is from genome assembly GCA_018697195.1 of Certhia americana. Taxonomy (NCBI): domain Eukaryota; kingdom Metazoa; phylum Chordata; class Aves; order Passeriformes; family Certhiidae; genus Certhia; species Certhia americana. The sequence continues at coordinate 17,429,236 of CM031858.1, forward strand.
CACATGCTTTGGCCAAAATTTCATTTTCAGGAGAACTAAGCATTAGCACAACTGTTGCTGGTGTTTTGCTTTCAATCAATAAAGGATCAAACTAGAGACAAAACAAAACAAAAAAAAAGGGAAAGAAAAGTTTGATTTATACTGAATCTTCCAGTGTGCTGCAGTAGACTCCCACATTTCATTAAAAATAAAATAAAATCTTGTTTGATTTCTACACTGAATTAGAAATATTAATGAGTTGCTGTTTCCTTGGAAAAGTCCAAATTTCTGAATAACAATTAAAGACATTGTTGAAAAATTAGAAAGAACAATTGACTTCCAAACAAATATGACCATGATTTCATTACGTATGAAGATTTTTGCAAAACCTTCACGCTTCCCTGCAAACCTAGAGAATTTTGAAGGGAACAAACTAAGTAGTTGTTATACATGTAAAAGCATTCTGAGACTTCAAAACCAGACAAGAGAAGTTTTTTTTGAGCAGCTGTACACAGAGCCCCTGGCCTCAGCGCATGTACAAGGAAGAGGATTTGGTTACTCCGTGGCAATATCACTTTGTGGCTGCTTAAAAAATAAAAGAACACTTTCTGTGCCTTTGTCAACTCAGTTCACCAGCTCACCATGATCCTGTACTAGATGAAGTATTTCCAAGATATAATTCCTGCTCACCCAGCAAGAAATGATACAAAGGTTTCATTTCCATTTCTGAGCTCTTTCATGCAGAAAGAAATCTTCCAACAAATCAGACAGTTTTCACCCTCTTAATAGACTCCTTAGGCCTGACATCACTTGAGCAAGAGAATCTTCTAAAAAAGCTTTTTGTTTCTTAAGAAGACTCTAGGAATTCTGAAAATTCTACTCATTAAGAAGTCTTAAGCTTCCTTGGATTTAAAGTAATTGGTTAGGATGGAAAAACTGTCTTTTCTCCTCACACTCCAGGCCCATACAGTATCTGTGTTACATACAGAAACTACTAGATACCTGAGTCATGCAGTTTCTCAAAAATAATGTACTTATCTTTAAAATATAGCAGATTATAAGATAATAATACAAATTAACTAAAAATATTATTACAATATAGATACATATATTTACAAATGTCAATTATTTGTTTTACTTCATTAAAAAAACTTCCAATAGCTATATCAGAGGCACATGTTGTTGAACAATCAATGTATGAAGATACATACAAATCAGTTGTCAAGCAAGGATATTATGGGGAGCAAATCTTAAAAAACATTATGTGTGTGCTAGAAGAAAAATGAACACTGAGAAGGGTTTTTTCTTTTCCCTTCTCTGACTTGCTCAAAAATAAGACAAAACATGATATTAGTACCAAGACTTAAATTCATGTTTTTGATCAGTCTTTAAATCTATGTGACCTTTCATGAGACAGATCACACAATTTAGCAGGCAGCAAAGTCAACATACAAGTTCCATTAAGGGGCAGCCTGCCTAATGTGCTTAACTGGTCTACCTAGCTTCAATCAAGTCTAAAATCTGAAGAAACTGTCCAATTTCGTGCTTGCTGTGACAAGCCAGAGGCATGGGCCAAGTCATGGAACAAAGCCCCTTCCTAAAAAAAAATATAATCTCCTTACTGTACCATAAGTCATTTTGCCTAGTAATGATTTCACAACAGGAATCAAATTAAATAATAGCATAGAGGTGCAAGTTACATCTTAAGGATGGGCCTAAAATGGTGGAATTATTTATGGGAATTTTCTTTTTGGGTTGTAACAAGGCAAATCAATTCAGCTTATCACAAGTCATTCTACCTATGGGAAAATTTAGAGGTGACTAAAAGTCCCCTTAGTTTCTTCATACACCTCTATTTCTGCATATTTGGGTTTTTGCATGGACAGAACATGATCCACAGGTAAGTGCTATTATTTAAACACAGACATAGTTCCTGAGTTTGGTCAAATACATGGTGATGGGATAAAACTCCAAGTTTTAGAAAAAGCTGGTAGTTCTTCAGAAAGAAATAAACACCAATACTGATCTCAGATGAAATTCAATAGGAAATTAAAGATTAAATAAGAGTTTTAAATCTCAGTTATTTATACATGGATCTAATACCAAAGTCACAATTGCATTGCTCCATTTTCAGCATTTCTCATGTTTACAAGTAATTGTATAAACCCCAACTCAATGAAAATTTCTAGGATTTAATGACAGGTTAGCACATGAGCAGAGTGAAATTAGTCTAATCTCTACCCATTTGATTAGACATTAGATTTCATATTACTGTATAAAATATTCAAAAGGCACTTTCCTATTAAAAGCATTTTTGTGCTTAAAACACAGGAAAAATAGTCACTGAGATCAATGTATCTTTAAGAGTCAGAGGTCTGAGCAAGTGAGTGATTGAGGAAGAATTTCTGTACTGTGTGGTGACTGTGCACTGGAATAGGTTGTCCAGAGAGGCTATGTAGTGTCCCTCACTGGAGATATCCAAGAACCATCTGGATGCAATCCTGTGCAATGTGCTCTAGGATAACCCTGCTTGACCACTGTGGCCCCTTCCAACCTGACCCACTCTGTGATTCTGTGATTTTCTGGGAGGTAACATTCATCAAAACTATCATAGGACTGTTTATGACCTATCATAATGTCATTATAGCTAGTGTTCCACCTTTCTTTTTCATCTAAGGCTTGCATCTGAACCTTCATACATCATTGCAGACTCTTCCTGTAATAGCACATACAGGACATAATGTGCTAGAATAATATACTTGAAATTACAAACAACTTTGAATTAAACACAGAATTTTAAATCATTTATAGGCAGCAACATTTCCATCATTCAGTTTGCATTAAGAAAATAGCAAGTTAAATGAAAGCTATAACATGCCTTTGATCTTGACTTTTGCGTATGATTTTACCTCAAAGCCAATAGAAACTGAAGAGTATTTGGGGTTTGTATTTTTTTTTTTTTTTTTTTTTTTTTTTTTTTTTTTTTTTGGGGGG